>BRKX01000019.1:15052357-16288976 GCA_026008535.1 Perilla frutescens
TAATCAATGTTTATTTCATCTAATTAGGTTTATTTCATCTAATTATGATTTTTTCCATTTAATTAGGGTTTATTAAATCAAATTAGGTTTATAATTAATTTTTAGAATATTTTTTCGCTAACAATATTTGAAAACTTTAATTAGCATACCTATAATGCTTCGTTAGCATGATGATAATACTTCATTAGCATAACGATCTGTTATCAAATCTTCCGCGATTTTTATAAGAATTACCAAATTACGTTAATACCCCCGCGCGAAAAACTTTTAAGATATTACAGAATTGCCACCGCCTTTTTCATCAAATTTGGACCTTTGATTTTTGATGGATGTGTGGTGTGAGATGTGTTCTCATTTCTCACACAAGGGGTTGTTTTTATATAACCCCACCCCTATATATATATATATATATATATATATAGGATATGGTTCATATGAGAACACCTTGTTGGTGTGAGAAATGAGAACACATCTTACACCATCCAATTTAATGATCCAATGGTTGAGATTTAAGGTGGCAATTTCGTAAATAATAGGGCAAAAAATAAAGGAAGGAGGGCTATTTTCGTCCAAATCCATTAAAATTGATGATGTCAGCAATTAAAAAAAATCTTAAAAACTTTAAAAAATCTTAAACTTTAATCTTAAAAATCGCGCGAAAAACTTTTCAGATATTACAAAATTGCCACCGCCTTTTTCATCAAATCTGGACCTTTGATTTTTTATGGATGTGTGGTGTGAGAGGTGTTCTCATTTCTCACACAAGGGGTTATTTTTATATAACCCCACCCATATATATATATATATATATATATATATATATAATTAAATTAGCGAACCTTAAAATTCATTTAATTTTTTAATCTAGCATCTCGTGCAGTGCACTTTCCCGATGCTAACGTGTGTACGTATATACTGTGCTCGATAATTGATTTTTTTAAAAATAAATACATGCCATAAAATGGAATTAGTGAATCTTCAAACTAAATTGAATTATTTTTATTTTTTTATCCAGCGTCTCGCAGAATACACTCTTCTGACGCTAACGTATTGGTTCGTGCACTGAGCTCGATAGATAATTGAGGTGAAATAAAAGGTTTTTGAATCTTGTTTGAAAAAAAAGGCAAAAATTAAAAACTTGAAAAAAGACAAAAAGAATAAAAAAAAAATCGTAGGTGCATGTATCCATGTGCCAGTCGGGTTTGGGGTGGGTTTTGGGCTGATTTGAATAGTGTGATTGTAAGTCTTTATATCATTACATAAAAATTTGTGTTATGTGTGGGCTCTTTACATGAATGTTGGGGAAAATTGTTCATTCACCGTGGAAAATTCTCAATTGTAAGTCCACGTGCCACATGTTAAAAAATTAGTGGGTATATCCACACATTATAAAATTTATTGTGTATAAATTTATAAACGCACAATGTACAATATGTAAATACAATATGAATGGTGGGTAGGTTCTATGGAGGCATATGGAGGGAAAATTCTATGCTCCTCCGGGCATTACCCGGGTCCGTTACGATGCCGACACATGGCCCGGAGGGAAAAGTACGTTGAATTAAAATAAATTAGCAAATTCGACATAAATACGACGTCTTTTTGCTCAAATACGCCTCTTTTAGCTATTGGGACACTTTTCATCCATCATTAGGTGCACAATACTCGAGAATAACTTTTTACCTTACCAATGTATAGCCTTTTGATGATAAGTGTAATGTCACATTTTATTTGATTTATTGTCATTTTGAGTTCCATTAGTAAACTATATTCGGATCCGAATTTTAATTTAAAATATGTTAATCTAAATGGTATATATGAACAATTGACTTGTTTGTGTTAATTAATTTTTAAGGGGATAAAAAAATTATCGTATAAAATTGTGTACCTTGTTATTTCTCGAGAAATTCGTTGAAGTACGCAAATTTGACTAATCGGCACTTATGTCGGCAATACTGATTTCGTTTTCATTAAGCGGTATTTGTTGTTGGCAAAAATACTAGTGTTGTTATCAATATTTTTGAAAGTAGAAAATGACATCGACATTTCAAAATAGAAGTTTGGATGTGTAATCATTAATAATTTTTTAATAATTACATCTCAATGAAATGAAATAATTTATCCGTATGTTAATTTGTTTGAATATTGGTGGCAAACTTAAAATTTCAAAATATGCGAGTTAATGTCACTCTTTTAAAAAATAAGTAATTTTACGCGTCGAGATATTTGTCGACAACGTTAATTTATGTAATTTCGGGGCCTTTTCTTCATAGGCAAATTTTTTTTATCGGATTTAAATAAATTTTATGTGCAAAATTGACATCGGTGGAGTAGACTAGTTGTAAAATCTGGATATTTTTAAATTTATTATGAGTTATTTAGTTGTGTGGAAAATATAATTAAAATATTATAGCAAAAACAGAGTCACTTTAAGCATCGAGAACGGCGCGCGGGTAAATTTCCTCAAAACCAAACATTTTGGTTACGAACGGACACTGAATTTTTTCAAAAAATCTTCCCCGGAGGGGTTACAACCGTCGTCCGGAAATTGTGCTATCGAATACCCGTCGCGTTGGTTGCGAAGGTAGGAGGTATGTTTATAAAACGTATATCCTCCCTTTCCCATCACATTCGAGCATTTTGTTTTTATTTTATTTTTTTGTTAAACTTTCTAAGATTTTCATTTCAACACTCTTCATTATTTGTAAATCATAGTGTTGGATTATATCGGCTCGTCACGGAAGCGTGGCCCCGGAGGCTGAGGCGGCGTCGTCCTCTTGAAGAAGGGCACGCCCAAGAGCAATTGTCAGGGGTTAGTCCCTGTTTTCGATTTTTAAGTTTATCTATAAAATCTCTATCATTTGTGATGTAAGGAGCCTTATTTGCACATAATTTAGTTCGTGTTTATGATTTTCACATGTTTGCGCACGGTTAGGGTTTTGTTTAGAAACTCGTTTGCAGATGAACTTTAACTTGGTATTTGGTAACACTTGCTCTGTTTCTGAACTTGTATTAGTGCTGGAGTCATCGCTCTCCATTATTTTGCCGTCGATTTGATATTGTCTAAAAGTTTCGGCCTTTGGGGCATGGTATGTTGCTTATCCACATTTATGTGTTGTTTGCAAATTGCAGAATGTGTAGTCTGTGATAATAGCATCCATTTTCTGTTCAATGGCTTCACATTGTTGTGTTTCATTCAATGCCATAAATTGTTGTTGTGGTACATGTAAACATGGACTTCATTTAACCATGTTAATTATGATCCTTCCATTACTCTGTCAGAGTACATGTACGTTCATATCCTGTTGAAAGTGACTATGTTTTTATGGGATTGGTGTCTCAAAATGATTTTACTCGATGTTGAGCGTTTTCACTTTCTTTTAACTGATATTATATATTTGTAGGCGGCCAAATTTCTGTGAGGGGGAATTTCAATGAAGTAATTAACCAAGTACGTGGCCGTCTCAATCAGAAAAATATCAAAGTATTTCAGCATACATGCTTCGGACATCTCATAGATATGCCCGATATTCAAGTTCAAGGGCAACTCATTTACTTGCTGCTGAATGCCCTTGAGCCCGAGTCTGAGGTCCGCAATCATTTGTGTTTTTTGATCAATGGCAGGCGTGTTGAATTAGGTCCTCAAGAATTCTATTGCCTGAATGGGTTGCGATTCAATGAGGCGAGGAACCACTGACGTCATCGGACATGCACAGAGACATTTTCCTCGGCAATCGTTACATGAAAGCTTATCACATTGAGCAGGCGATCGACAATTATAGCTCCATTCATCAGGGTAGTGGCAACTTGATTTTGAAATTGGTCATGCTCTATATCGTTTTCGGTTTACTTTTGAATAGAGACCAAGTGTGGAAATTGATTGAGCTCGAGTACTTGCACCTGATTGATGACTATGACAGTTTCAACAGGTTTTCTTATGGGAAGGTTGCTTATCAGTTCCTGGTTCGTTGGACGCATACAGCCTGTGGGAACATCGCCCGACAGAGGAACTCCTCATCGAGACCTTCGATGGACATATGTGGATTCTCCCTCGTCTTGCAGCTCTTTGCCTTCGAGGTGATGCCAAGGCTAGCAACACATTGCGCACACAGACTTCCGGAGACGTTGTTCCCGAGATTCAAGCACTGGACCGCCAATCAGTTCTTCAAATATTCTGCTCTAGTGCGGTTCTTCAATTCAACGGCGCCAGATTCGATGGTACAATTCTCACTTACTTGTCCTCCAGGGCATAACAATCGAATTCACATGCATTGATCATGTTGAGGTTCTTTCTTAACATGCGCCCTTTGTCTTAACAAGTGTCGAGATTGCGAGATTAGAAGCTGCGGGTTTGACCCACGATAAAGCATCCTCACCACCAAGGGGACCGCGTTTATGGAGATACATATTGCAAATAAATTAATTTAGGTTTCCAGACCCACATTTTCAGTCAATCAAACGGGGCCTTTATGCATTACCTTTTAATTCTCAATGTGACATTCAATGGATGTCACATTTATATCAATTCAACGTACTAAAATGACGGTTGTATAATCATTATGTACATATACAAATATATTCTATCAATCTTTATTATATATTATATATTGAATATATTATTGCTAATTATTCAAACGAAAAATTTAATATAATATAATAAATTAAATTTACAATACATAGCTAATTTGGAAAAAATTATAATATTTTCGTAAATATCATAATATAATCACATATATATATTTATATATATAACACTTTCATCCAGAATTTACACAAACAATTTGACTGCATTTTGGTTCTCAAAACTAGTAATTAATGTGAATATACCACCATCATCATTCTTTTAGAAAAAGTAACCGTCATTTTAAAATAAGTAACTATATATGTTGATGTAATATACTGAAGATATATATTCTTTTACATTTCTCTTAAAATAATATTATTTTAGCAAAATGGGAAACTTGTCAAAATTTTGGGTAGAATTTTCCCTGAATGGTGAGGGAAGAAACAAAACAGAAAAAGTAAGACTAACATGAGGAATAAAAAATGATTAAATTAATAACTTTGGACCTCGGATTCCGAAATGAAGACACTATTTTTTTTAAAAAAATTTACGCATACAGTTTGCCACCAATACGTGGGGTGGGAAAAGTGGAGTCTTTTATATATTTAGGTGTAAAAATAAATAAACTAGGGTTGGTGTGCTTATGATTTTGGAGTTGAAAGCCAAGTTTTCGTTCCCCTCTTCTTTTTCCTTTTATTTTATTTTCACCTGTGGAAGCAATTGCATGTCATTATTATTATTATATAACCACCACACCACCACCACCAAATTATAGCCAAACATGTACGATCAGCATGACATGCATGCTTCAACATCAATTTTCCCAATATTCTCTTCACTAATTGATCACTCCATTTTGGATTCACATTCGATTAAACTTGGAAGTCTCGTTTAATTGGTTTCTGTGTTTTTTTTTCCCCCTCAAAACAATTATTATCAAGATATGATATTCAATTACAATGACCAACATTCGAGTAAAATAATGGATGATCTCCTACCAAATTCAAGAACGACAAACTGTAATATGAACCACCATTATTAATTATGAAAACAGATAAAAAAAAAATACATAAGCCAGCACAAAAATTAACTTGTGTTTGATTGTGTGATGATGGATCAAAATCTATATATAAGGCAGTAACAGCATTTGGATTTAAACCTATTCAGTGCTGTATTTATAATTTTACTAGTTTTTGGTAGTATTTGGATCAAAACGTGGCTACCATCTTTGATGAATCTTGATCCGTCAATCAATTTGACACTGTGTCGCAATATATAGGGCATGTTCCTTCGCCATTTTCAATTCGTCGTTCTTTCTTTTTTTTTTCCTACTTTATATTTTAGTTTATAATTTTGATTTCTAGTTTTTTGTTAAATTTATTTACTACAGTTGTTTTTTTTTAAATATGATTATTGTCTATAATTATAGCCATTAATTTTTAGTTTTAATAACTTCGTAATGAGGTTTGCTTATTTCATATAAGCTTTTTTTTTCAACTTCATAATAATTAGAACTCACTCCCTAGCTCCGTCCCAATTATATAATCAATTTTCTGTTCGTATGTAGATTAAAAATATTTATGAAAATAAGATGCAAAAGCTAAACTTCTAATATTTTCCCTATTTAAGATTTATAACTTTTAAAAACATAAATGGTTAGTTTTTAATTTCCTAAATATAACAAGGGTGTATGTGTACGTTTCTATGAAAATAATATTAATTATAGTAATTGGACTATATAATTGGAACACTTCAAAATAGTAATAGGGACTATATAATTGAGACGGATGGATCAATTAATATGTTCTATTTAAAAATAAAATAAAATAAAAGCAAAAACTTGAAGAAATAAAAAAGAAAGAAAAGAGGAGAAAGTCCCCAAAACACAAACCAGATCCCCTATGTCATTCTCTATGACATCTCATGTGCCAAACTTTTTTTTTTCAATTTATTATGATTTAATTTTTTTTTATGATTCATTCTTCCCCAATTATGGTATATATATATATATTTTAAAAATAGTTATGACACATGAAATGTAACATGAGAGGGCACGGGGGATCTAATCCACCCAAAACGTACTCATGCACACCATGTTGCTCTCTTGTAATAGCAATAGCCGATTTCCCAATTTCGTAAACTATAAAGTTCCTAATCTTTTGAATTTGATGTATTAATTATAAGTTATTTGTTTGTGTTTCTACTCAAAAAAAACAAGATATACTTTTCATTTAACTATGCAAGTGTCAAATGATGCGTTATGTCAAAACCTAAGGGGGCGCGCGCGCGCGCGCACACACATATATATATATACACATATATATACAGAGAGAGAGAGAGAGAGAGAGAACCTAAGGGGCGCGCGCGCGCGCGCGCGCACACACACATATATATATAGAGAGAGAGAGATGGGATCATATGAGAACCACACCTCCTGTGAGAACTGAGAATCAATTTCAGCCACAGATCTCGCCTATTTGGACGACCAAGATACACTCCAAGATTGAAAAAACGCGGTGGCATTACTGTAATTATAGTGACTTTTTATTGAATTGAGGGTATTTTCGTAATTTATGAAATCTATTGGACTGAAACCTATTTCCTTCGTAATCTATACTTCCATTCTAAATATGTTTCCTTTTTCACGCGATTCTCCTCGATTCTCATCGATTTCGTTGTGTTTATGTAATCCAGATTTCAATCAATTCTCTTCGAAATCTATTCATCTTAATCGTTGTTCAAGCGAGTTTCTGAGTTTTGGTTGTTCGTTGTTCTTGGATGATGATGCCGGGTAAAAATATTTTTGTTGCACTTTTTCTACGATTTTTTCATGCAATTTTCTTCAATTTTGTTTTAGTTTGGAATGCAGATTGGTTGATAAGAAATATGATTTGGCTGTGAAGGAGGATGATGCTTGTTCTACTACTTCCTCATCGTACGTACAATCGAATTTAATTCGCCCCTCTTTTTTTTAGCATTTCCGAATACATAGATTGTTTGTTTGTGATTTCTGTTGACAAATTGGTATTTGGTAATGAATGCTTTAAACATACAGAAATATGACGAGGATGAACGTTTCATCATTCTTCTCGTTTGTTTATTTTAGCATTTGTATTTCACTGTTTTAGCACCGGTAATTGTAATTTTAGCACTTCCATTGCTTTTTTTAGCATTGTTACTTAATGTTTAAATATTTTGGTAGGTGATAGTGTTAGCATTTGTAGTCTTTTATTTATGATGAGAAAGACATTATAATAACATAGATTTGTGAATTTTTACATGGTTGTAGATATTCAATGATTTATGCACTCTTCACAGGAAAGAACAATCATGGGAAACTTGTGACCTTTGGGACTACTTTAATGTTGGGTGAGAATGTTGAATGTTATTCATGGGTTCTTCGCAAGGCTACGATGATGCTATGGCTGATATTTCTTTAAGGACTTGCAAGAAACCTTTAAGGACATGCAAGAAGTGTGGGAAGAAATGCTATCATAATTCTAGGAAATGTGGGAAGAAGTAGATACATTTTTTTGTACTTTTTCATACTGGTTTTTTATTAATGATAGTAATATTCTTTCCCGTAATGCTAATAGACATAGTTGATATTTATTTTTTTGCATTGCTAATAAATATTTTGATAATGCTAATTTTACTGTTTGTGGTGCTAATATAGTTCGTTATACTGCTAATAAGACGTTTACTTTTAATGAGAATGCATTACATTTAGTTATTAACAATATTATTATGTTATATGTTTATTTTAATGATAATATGTTTCAATTACTACAAAATATTGATTTTGTATAATGCTAATATACATACTACTTATATTCCCTTTTCTGTGTTAAAGATAAGTCTAAAATGAGAGATAATTGTGCTAAAATTGTAAAATAATAGTGCTTAAAAATAAGTGGGCGTAGGGTTAGGGAGAAAAAGATATTTTTTATGCTAATGCTAAAACAGTAGTCATGCTAAAGAGGATCCGTGTTAGTGCTAAAATAAGTCATGACAATGCTAAAATAAGCCATGAGAATGCTAAAATAAAAAATCACAAATTCAACATGTAACAGTGTTTGTTCATGAGTTTTTTTGAAATGCCGGTGACATTTTTCATGTTAATGCTAAAACAAGTGTCACGCTAAACAGCGGTTGTGTTAGTTCTAAAATAAGTTATGACAAAACTAAACAAATCATTACAATGCTAAAATAAAAAATGACAATTGAACAACGTGTAACAATGTTTGTTTATAGGTTTTTTACAATGCCGATGACATTTTTTATGATAATACTGAGACAAAACTCATGTTAACGTGTAACAGTGTTTGTTTATGGTGTTTGTTTATAGGTTTTTAAAAAAACACAATTTTTCAACTTGTAACAATGTTTGTTCATGGATTTTTTGAAATGCCGACGATATTTTTCATATAAACTTTTATGGCGATGTACGCGGGAGCTACATTCAAAATATATCATATTATAAGATAGATATTTTTAGGGGTAATTCTATTTTAATTAGATGAATTCATGAATAATAGTGTAGAACCTTGGGTCTTGGGTACAATTGATATACCCAATAGCTTCCGTCAACAGGTCAGGTTGTCTCGAAATCTGCCCAAAATCGCATGCATCCATACCTGCAAAAAAAAAAAAAATCCCCAGTAAAAATATCCCTTGTAATAAAGAAAAATACTATTTCTAACATTCAAAATATTCGTTTGATATTTAGCTTATATTAGTTTATTTCATTCCAATTAAGATTTAGAATTTTGTTATAGGATTTTTTACATGTTAAGTAGGGTTTATATCTTTTTTAAATTTAATTTCATTTAGAATTTGTATATGCATGGAAATAAATATTTTGTATTTTCGTTCAAACATGTTCATGTGAGGTCTTAAATAAAATATCACGAAAAGACTTTTAATTTGATATATATTATTGCCTAAATTAGATTAAAACGGGAAAGTTTCATCATTTAAAATTGAGGATGTTTTAATGAAGTCAGGCATTGACATAATTTTATTTTTTCAAACAGCCACCGTCTGATGCAAAGTCTTGGGTGCGACAGGTGCACCGAAGTGCTGCGATCTAATAAATGAGGAGTGTACTATATATCTTCATAAAGTATTTAATTTGGAGATGCACATGTGGCATCTTCAACTTTTATAAACAACATTTTTCCCTATAACTCGTGGGCCGTGGACCCTCAACTATAACCCTTTAACACCTTTTTTTTTTTTTGAAGAAACCCTTTAAAGCTTTTTTGCATGCATGAACTATATTATTTACACAATTATATATATCGTTTGTGATTTTCTTAACTTTCTTTTGTTGTAACCTTCAACATCTTTCTCTATCATGTGTGATATATTTTCAGCTGTTACACTCTTCAGAAGATATACAAGATGTTTTTTTTTTGGAGAGATGGTTCACTATCCAATATAGTATTAGCTTAATTATTAGAAAGACGATCCTCTCCAGGTACCTCAATTGTCAATGAGCTTTTAGTTTCATGAGATCAGTTGAATATGAAAAATATTAGAAAAATTCGTTCATCGAGAAACCGAACCGAACTAGCTTCGGTCGCTTCAAAACAGGATCAGACCTTATTAATAAGTAGAAGGTGATCTAAGCTGCCAAATTAAGAGGCCAAAGAAGTGTTCTGCCTCATATGACGAATTGAGTCTAGAAACAATATTTAAACATTGCAATAATCCGGAAAGAGTGAATTGGAAAATTCTTGCCTACCCTTTGAATACTACCCGCAGAACTACCAGATCGTGCCATATTAATAATTTTTTAAAAAAATTATCGACGATGTTGCACGATTTATGTGATGACGGGTATTATATGCGTGGGGAGGGTAGAATTTTCCGAGAGAATAATAATGAAAAAGTAGCAAGAATATTAATGATGATAAGATTTTGACAATTAATGAAGACGCAATTATAGAGGCCATAAAGTCTGAAGCAACATCAATTTTATTGAAAGAATACTTTGTGAGTTAGACGCCTCTTAAATAAATATATTTACTGTTCCTTTTAAGTGCAACTACCCAACCATTAAAATGCCTTGACAAAATAGGACGATTTATTATTTTATTACTCGACAGTCCAAACTTTAATTCATATTAATTATTTTAGACCAAAAAGACAAAAAATTAGATGATTTTTTTTTTTCATAGAACACAATAGTACTGTAGCATTTTCGAATCTGTTTTTATTATTTAAGAAAGGGTTAATTGTCAAATAAGTCACCACGTTTCCATCTTTTTGCAAATTAGACACCACGTTTAAATCTAGTCAATTATAACACCACATTTTAAATTGTGTAGGATTAAACATCCCCAATTTTTCCGGCGAGTTAAGTATAGCGTATTTGGTCTAAAAACCACATTGACAGCCACATCAACACACACGTATAACGAAAGACGTCGATTTTGTTAGTTTTCTCAATATATTTTATATTTTAGAAATAAATAATTATATAAAAATGATTTTTTTCAACGAAAAAAAGAAGAAAAAGTAACAAAACGGCGTCATTTGTTACACGTGTGTGTTGACATGGTTGTCAATGTGATTTTTAGACCAAATATGTCATATTTAACTCGTCGGAAAAATTGGGATGTTTAATCCCACACAAATTAAAACGTGGTGTTATAATTAACTAGATTTAAACATGGTGTCTAATTTGCAAAATGGTGTAAACGTGGTGATTTATTTAGCAATTAACCCTTTAAGAAAATTCATTGAATAAGCATTCAAATTAAACTCGATCTAATAAAATAACTGAACTTATCTAATCTATAATTCTATACTATATATAAAAGTAAAGTAGTAATAGTAAAAAAAAAAATTCCCTCCAAAAACCCAAAAAAGAAAAAAATCAGTAATAGTAGTATTATATAAAAAAAAACCCAAAAATATAAATTATTGTGGTTCATGTCTACAATTCCTAAATCTATACTATATATAAAGTAAAGTAGTAATAGTACGTAATTATTGTGGTTCATGTCTACAATTCCTAAATAATAAATATAATCATGTATTCAATTTCAATATAACCAATTCACAACTAAATTCATTTGTGCATTTTTTAACTCCTAAACAAAAAATTATTATATAACCTATGATTTTCTTAAATATAAATTTAGAAATGAATGTGTGAAATATATTTGTATGTAATTACTATACCCTATAGAATAAATATTAACAAAACATAGACGTATAAGATAAATTCAAATAATGTGCTACTTTTTGAATTTGATCAAAGCAGAATATTGTATTATTAATTCTCAATTTGGTTATGAAATATTTTATAAGTTCTTACAATAATTGACTGAAATTCTTAAATTCATTAACTAATTAATTTATAATTAATCATTTAAAATATTGAATAATTAATTTTTGAAATCATGTATTGTTGACATTTTAATGTAAAAATATTAAATTTATATATTGGATTTACATCACATAAATGATAATTCTTTTTTAAATATTGAGTATAATATATTAGTATTAACACTTAATGTGTGTGCAAAGGTACTTATGATAGATTATTAATTACTTTCATAGATTAAGAGAAAATTATTAATCAAGTAACATCACCTCATATATAATCGCGCAACGCGCGTGGGTAAATATAGTTTAAATAATAAGATAGTTGAGTTTTGAATTGACTACGGCCTAGTTAGTAGTTATAAATCGGAACAATTGGATCACAACAGAAAGAAAAAAAAAAAAAAAGAGAGTTAAAAATGTGCATTTTTGGGACTTGATCGATTTTCATCTGCAAAATCATTGAAATTCAATTGAGTAATACTAACTAATTCAAATGATATCTGAAAAAAATATAAGTTACTATTGTTTCTGGATTTATTAATCTTATTCCATAAGTTATTGAGCAAAAAAAATAAAGAAAAGAATATTAAAGGATGCGATATTTAAAAAATTATAAAAATATTGAACTATGGGGACAATAACCACATCATTGAAACGAGAAACATTAATCGAGTGTTTAGCAACATAGATCTCGATACTTAGTAACTATTAACTAACAATATTTTTTTTAATAGAGGTCTAGTAACTAAATATATAAAAAATGAATGAATCATTTATAAGAGTTTTTCAAAATTTGATCAATATAATTATTATTTTAAAATACAAGAACCTTAATATATTTATTTTTTTGTCCACAATAATTTTTAAAAGTAATTTGAATGGCACAGCATTAACTACTTTTGCCATTGCTACATTATTCACATTTCTAGCTAATTGAAAGAAACTAATTGAAACAATGTTTTCTTTCACATGATTGAAATAAACTAAATTCCGAGCCATTGAAAATCATGCAATTATAATATAATTTACATTGATTTCAATTGGTTGGAAGCATAAAGAATTAATGTATGCAATTCCAAAAATTGTTAAATTTATATTATTGAAAGTACGGTTTTAAAATTGTATAAAAGAACAAAGTTGATGTAAAATTCGTATGATTAAGGCAAATCATCGTGTATAATTATCACGAAAGTTTAATTTATAAAAAAATGCAAAATAGGCCGAACGTAATCAGGTATACATATTCATTTTCTTTTTTTGAGGAAACCTACACATAAATATTTGGATAGATTCAATGCTTTGGGGTTGGACGTATATCCATCTAACTTAAAATTACGTATACGAAATTACGATATATATATATATATATATATTATTGTGGTCTATAGATATTGATCAATTTGCCCAACGATGAAGGCAATGTTTGAAGATCCAAAAATGAATCTTGTTTTATTCCAAAAATTAAGCTCACAGATTAATGTTGAAAGTTGAAATTCGTAACGCGTCTACGGCTGCCCATGTGGGGTTGTATGCCCCATAATTGCATATGTGTCTCACCTAACAAGCCTCTTCCCCTTTATAAATTTCATATTTTTATTAAATATGTACCAAAGTTTCTGAATTTTCATATTTAACAAAATTTGGCTACCTTCACTTCTTTATTTTCAAACTTTTTATTATATTTTTAACTAGCTAGGGTTCTCGAATCTTATATTATGAGTTAATTGCAGCCAAAAAAAAAAAAAAAACTCTTGGTTAATTTTTAGTCTTCATACAAATTTTTAATAGGTTACATTTTTACAATAGAACATTTTAATTTAACAATTATAAATATTCTCAATTTTTTCATTACTAAAATTAAATCATTTTATTGGTAACGACGTCATTTTAGAGTTACTAATAGGTTCTAGTTGAAAAACAATAAAAACTAACATTGTAATTGCAATATTTTAAAAATCATGTAAAATATTATGTTATTTGCGCCAATTAAAATATCTGTCTTTGTATAATCAAGTACTTAAGTTGAGCCACACTATAGTAGCCAGATTAAATTAGTTATATCAAAACTCGAAATGTAAGAATTATAAATTGAATCAAAGCTACAAATTTGAGAATATAAATATATAATATAAAGAATATATATTTGTGAGATCCAAGCGGAATTAAATGACCAATTTTAGTAAATATGGAAGTGGATATGTGTAGTAACCTTTTAATTAAAACTAATTCTTGTTTGTCCATGAATTAAAAGAAGAATATTAAGAAGGTGAGTTGTGCCTATCAATGCCAGCACATGCAAACACAGAGTAAAGAGTCAGCAATATAGGCCCCTCCTTTTTCTCTCTCTAGGAGAGAGAATTTTGTTTATTTCATGAATTAGGACGTCAATTTTCAATTCAAGTGCGCTTTTACACAAATCTCTTTACATACATTATTCATTCACCTTCATTCCGAAGGCAACCCCCAACTCTCTTATAATCAGTGCAGTCACCACTCTCTCTCTCTCTCTCTCTCTCTCTCTCTCTCTCTCTCAACTTATCAGTTATTGGGAGTATATTGCAGCATCATCATCCACATACCTCAAACACCAATCACTCATTCATGGCAACTGAGAAGGTATGACCCTATTTCTACCCTTTTTTCATTATCGATTCATTCAGTTAATCGAATCCGACCAATTCTTGTTATAGATACACACAGTCGCATAAATATATATTTCTCAAGAATAAATTTATGCATACCGATTTGGTAATTGATCTTTTCAGGTAACGCCAATGCTACTAAATGTTGATCTCCAGTGCCCATGCTGCTACAAGAAGATCAAGAAAACTCTTTGCAAATTTCCCCGTGAGTCTCTCTCCTCCCACCGTTTTCTCTCTCATGATCATCACCTATTAATTTCCTCCACACACATTAAAATTAAGTGATAATAGGAATGAATAATCTATTTCACCGTATATAAATTGCAATGCATTTTCTCTGTCACGCATTATGAAAGTGCCCACAAGATATATAAGCATTTATTTCCTTCGTCAATAAGCAATTACCTTAGGTATATACGTATATGGATTAAATATTTTTGTGACGCAAATTTTTTTACTACGAAAAGAAATTAGAGACCAAGTGTTTGATGAAAAAGCCAACCAAGTAGCAATCACGGTGGTATGCTGTAGCCCGGAAAAAATTCGTGACAAATTGTGTTGCAAGGGTGGCAAAGCTATCAAAAGCATTAAGATTATAGAGCCCGAAAAGAAGCCCGAGAAGCCGAAGGCAGCTGACAAGCCCAAGGGGCCCGAAAAGCCTAAAGAGAAACCCAAGGAGCCCGAAAAGCCTAAAGAGAAGCCCAAGGAGCCCGAAATGCCTAAGCAGCATCCACCAGAGCCCGAAAAACCAAAAGAAGCTGGGAAGCCAAAGGCGGCAGATGGCGGAGCACCGCCAGCTGAAAAGCCCAAGGGACCGCCCCCAGCTGAGAAGCCCAAGGAGGCTCCGAAGCCCGGCCCGGATAAAATAGCAGAACCGGCCGCGATGCCACCAGCGGCTCTGCAAGTGATGGGGCCTGGCCCGGCCCTTGTACATGGAGTTCCATCGGTTTTCCCCTACAACGGGCCGAGCCACGATGCTTATGGTGCCGGCCCGTATTACCATGGGTATGGATTTCCTCCGCCCCCACAGTGTGAAGGATATTACGGGCATGGACATGGATATGGGCATGGGCACGGACACGGGTATGGATACGGTGGAGTTGCACATGGCCATGGGAATAGATGTGATAACTACTTTAGTGAAGAAAACCCACAAACTTGCACCATCATGTAATGACCGAAGCCATAATCAATGGGTATAACTCTATAAGCAATTTTTTTTTCCCTTTTGTTTAGTTATACTATAACAAAATGTCAGATATATATTAAGTGAGACGATAGAAAGAAATTGAATAAGATTAATATAGTGTCGGTGGGGGATTCGGTTGTTAATGTTGAGTTCAGAATGTATTTTTTTTTTCTGTTTGTATTAATAAAAAAGTTGTCATTAATCATTGATGACTTTTTGTCACTTTTAGTGTTTCTTCTTTGTTTGTTTTATTGATTAATTTGAAACAGCTCATTTTCTGTTTTCATTGAAGGGCCAAATTCAATTGATGATGCTGAAATTTCATCCCTTGATAATGCTGACAAATTATTTGTGTCATCATGCCTCTCACTTCGGTGGTGCTCATATTTATCTTGGCTTTATAGATGAAGGGAAAAACAAATTGAATTAGATAAGTATTCGCAGTGGATTCAATAAAGGTTTTATGAGTGAATTAAAAAATTCATAAAATATGTTGTTAAACTTTTTTTTTCGTAATTAGTTAATGGGTTGTCAAACTTTTGTTTGGATTGGCTTTCAATTTTGAATTGGTTTAATTGAATTTGTATACTTTTGGGTTCCAATGAGTTCTTAAACTTTATTCCATATTAGTATATTCTCAAAAAAATAAACAAAAAAAAAATGCAAAGCTCAAGGATTCAATTCGGAATTAATTATAATAAGATGCTAAGCTCAAAGGATTTAATTGAATCAAACTCAAGTTTATTGACTCAATTACTACGAAAGTCGAAGTTATAACTAATCAATTGAACCAAATGAAATTGGGGCAATCTCATATATCTAAGGACAGTATTAAAATATTACTATTTGAAAAATGCATGAAATGTGATAATAAGTCAAACATGTCTGCGTTCGAGAGTCATACCCATACAGGCCATACTGTAGGAGAACCTTATCAATTACTTTGAATTTGTAACTGTCAATGGAGATGGTATGATCCCTACATTTATTGGTAAAAAAAAAAACCCGTAAGTACACGGTGCAATTTATTACAAGCAGTGAGTGGGTGAGTGTCGTATCTACGACGAGTGATATAATTATAGTATATAAATCAAGATTATTATTATTATTATTATTATTATTATTATTATTATTATTATTATTATTATTATTATTATTATTATTATTATTATTATTATTATTATTATCTAGAAACATTTTCACTACAAAAAGCATGGGATTTACTGATGGATCTAGCGATGAAAACTAAATCCGTCGCTATTAGCGATAGAATTTCGATGACCTTAATGATAAATTTATCTGAGTGAATTAACGATTGAGTTAACAATGGACTAAAAAATTATGATGGAGTAGCGATGAAATTACGATCGAAATATTTAGTAAATCATATTTTTTTTTTCAAATTTAAATTCCAAACAACGGACTAATTCTGTCGTTAATTAATTAATATAATTAAAAAAAATTACATAATTAACAACGGAAAAGTCGGTGGTTAATGTCTCAACGACAAACTGTTTTCGTCGCTTAAAATCCAGCAATATAATTAAAGAAAAATTGAATGCGTAACGAATGAATACTCTGTCGTTAATCTAGTCACTGTACTTAATGACAATTACATTTTAATGCTTGACCTTTTGAACCTTTTAATAAAAATGCCCCAACTTTGAATATTTATAGTTTGATACCCGATCTTGTAAACTTTTATTAAATATATCCTATGATTATCTGGTATCCTATAGTTTACGTGGACCGCCGAAAATCTTGTGTAGATTTTTTCTAATGCCACAACAGATAAAAAAATTATGAATTGAATCTCCATATGCATTTCTAATCATTTTTCTCTGATTGTCAAAGCAATATTTCCAATTGACAAACTGTAAGAAAATGAAACAAAAAATAATCATGATCGATTGAAAATTAAACAAAAAAATATTCCATACCTTTTTTTTTAATTTGTGATTTGGGAAATCTTCTTCTTGTAACATTAATAATCACTTCCGTTTGAAAATATAATAAGATCATACTAATATTGATGAGAATATGATATTCAATGAATTTGATAGCCATAAATTAAAATCATAAATAAATATGTTATAATATTCGATATCATAATACACCAAAATAATTTTTGTTTAACTAAAACAAAAACTTGATGGCAACTTCAATCATAATTCCGGCTTCAATTATATTGTGATCGCAATTTAAAATATAAGTTTAAAAAATAGTGATTCATGCTTCAAAAATATAAATTTTAATAATTTTTATTATTATTTTGGGTCTAACGTGGAATTAAAAAAATTCACATCAGATATCCAACGGTCCACATAAGCTATGTGGTACCGGATAATTGAACATATGATAGATTTGATAAAAGTTTATAAAGTCAAGTATCAAAATGTAAATATTCAAAGGTTGGTAGCTGTATATTTTACACAACTTTCGAATATGAATTGATGATCTTTAATATATGAAGTTGTGTATTTTATCTAGTTTTAGTGCTTATATTGTGATCTTTTAGATTTTTTTATATATTTGCTAGTTTTGCAACAATAGTTGTGTTTTGACTGCATATTTGGAGCAAAATGAGCAAATATGATCGAAAGGAGTTAAAGAGGTATTTAATTGGGCTCTTGAGCTTAATTAGATACTAATTTGGAGTTAATGGACTGAATTAAATAATTGAAGTCCGGAGAATTCCGAAGCCCAGTGAGAAAAGAGCCCGGGTCAACCCGAAAAGTGTCGGTCGATCGGTCCCAATGTAATTTGCAAAGGGGTGGGTCGACCCGACCGAAGTCACTTGGGTCGACCCTGTGCAAAAACATGCCTCAGTAGGTCGACCCACATGAGCGGGGTCTGCGGGACTTGATTTTATCCACTCCAACTCAGGGTTTTTGACCTAAAATATAAAAGCCTCACTTGATACACACGAGATAATAAAGAAGATACATCAAATACAACTGGAGAGACGCCAAGATACTCGAAGGAGACGCACTAGATCTCGATTGAGTTGACAAGGTTGATAGAGACGGAGTGTCGTTGCAACAAAGTCAAAACTACTGGATTATTCTATGTTTTTTCAGTTTTTCTATCTTTGTTGTCATTAAAATTTAGATTCGTTTGTTTATTTTATCACGTCTAGCTAAATTTCTAGCTAGGTTTTAGGGTGTGGAATATTATAAATTTTTATATATGACTCGATTACTTTTCTTTTTGCTATCTCTCGGAATTTGATTTCTATGATTTATTTAATATCTTGTATGGATGCTTGATCACCATTTATGTGTATTAGTTGTTAATCTGAAGCACTGACTAGAGAAGGATGAATGATAAAAAGATATAAATCATTTTATGTGTGCTTGAAAGGACCGACTAAGTGAACAAGTATTGCATAGGGTTGAATAGATCTTCGTGTGCTTGATCAGGAGTAGCAACATGTGTGAAGAACCGACCGCAATGAAGCATGTGCTTGTTATATCTATGTTATGGTATATGCCATTATAAGCAGCCTGATAACAACCTAGTGATCCCCCACCATTGATAGATTAAAGACAAGAAGTCGGGTTGAAAGAGTCGAAGATTATATTGATTGAAATAAAAAATCCAATATCCCTAAAACCTAGATTTTTCCATTTAATTGTTTCTCTATTTATTTTCGATATTTACTATTTTATTTTATGCTGTTTATTTTTGTTCTCTCTTTATCTGATTATTAATGTCTAGATATTAAGTGAGACTTGTGTGAGAGTCAGTCAATTCAGTCTCTGTGGGGTATGATAATCTTGCTCACCTAGGTATTACAATAGCACCGTACACTTGCAGAACGTGTTATTTTATTAATAAATAGCGTGTCAAAGGTCGGAAAATTTTTGTTAAATGGTTGAAAGTGTTAGTGCCTTTGTGACATCAATCAGTGAAGTTGGAATCAACGGTATCACAACACTATGTTTATTTATCAAGACCTCTACATTGCTTTTGTTATAAGTGGTTGATTGTCATTCATCTTTATGACAATTTATAAATCACTTTAGTATTTGGTTTTTCCAAGTACATTATCACTATTCTGGACAACGTTCATCACAATGTACGTGAATGTGATTTGAACTTGCTGAAGACAACTTAAAGCAAGAAGTTTGGATTGAGCTGAGAAGAAGACTGTTGTACATCGTGCTACAACAGAGATTGTTCAGCATGCTGTGTACTGCCAGCTAGCTTGAGTGATAGCCTGAAGATAATCTGTGAACATATAAAAGATTTCGCTATGCTACCTGATGTAAAGATTCAAGATCAACAATGTACATTGCAAGTACATGGACGTCTGCATCTGAAGAGAAGACTTAAAGATCAACAATGTTCATTGTAACATTCCTGAACGTTTACATGAACATTCTTTGTCCAGATTATTCTTCCAAAGATCGATGGAGCTGTTCAAGGTTTACAACCAAGAAAAGATTCAGAGATCTTTCCAAAAGCTGCAAGAAGAGTTCAAGACTGAAGTCAAAGGCAACGTTCTATTTATGGAAAAATTCCTAACATGGTTCGAGTTTGATCTCGGTTCTAAACAAGAAAAGTTTCTTTATTTATTTTCGATTAAAATTAAGACTTCTGTTCCCATGTTTAGGTTATCACTTCTCATCTATAAATAGCCTGGGATACAGACATGTTAAAAGACACAGAGAACACACCGAAAAGAAGAACTGCATAGATTATTTTTAAGTGCTCTAACTGTTTTGAGACACATAGTTTCGGTAGTGATTTAGACTAGAGATTAATGTTCTAGTCATCGTGTATTGAAACACACTTGTTTATACACTATCAAAAGGAGTCTCGGGAGAGATTTCATGTGGGAACTAGATAGGTTAGACATCTAGGTTGTGAGAGGATCTCACAATTTAATTCAATGAAAGAGGGTGTAGGGGTAGAAAGGGTAGCGAGTGACGGGAGGTCAGCTGAGTGTAAAATCCTCAGTAAACATAACACCGGAGTAATGAATTGTTTTTCACAAATTTAATAAGTTCCCCTGACGTAGATCGATTGATCGAATAGGGTTACCAAACCTCTGCTTGCTTTACTTTCTGCAAATAGCATAAACGTTCACAATAATGTTCGGTAACTTTATTGTGAACATATCTATAACGTTCAACAACTTTTCTGTGAACGTTGTGCAGACAGATACTTCTTACACTAGTGTGCAATTTCAATTGGCACCAGAGCAGGTCATCTTGTGTTCAAAATGAAAAGATCAAGGGAATTACATCTCTGTGTGAAGTATTTGGTTTTAAAACTAAGAGTTCTGTCAAAGAAGGAGGTTCCACTGCCAGGCGAACTATTCTAGAAGGCAACAACTATCCCTACTAGAAAGTAAAGATGCACGCTTTCCTCAGGTCCATCGATGATCAAGCATGGAAAAGCGTTACTGAATGATGGACTCAACCTACAGTTGCCAAAGATGATAAGTACATTCTCATTGAAGAAAAAGACTGGACTGAACCACATAAAAGATAGTTCAATGCCAACTCCAAAGCTCTCAACGCCATATTCTCCACTGTGGATCTAGAGTCATTCCGTCTGATCTCAACTTGTGAGACTGCTAAAGCTGCATGAGATGTACTGGAGACAACCTTTGAAGGAACCAGCACTGTCAGACTATCAAGACTTCAGAATATTACCTCCAAATTTGAGAATGGAAGATTCTGAAATAATTGGTGAGTCAACGCTCATTTGAGGAGTATATCTAATGAGAGTTTTGCATTAGGTGAAGTCATGTCAGATGAAAAGCTGGTAAGGAAAGTCTTGAGGTCTTTACCAAAAATATTTTCCTACAAAGTTGCTGCCATTGAAGAAGCTAAGGATGTCAGAAGCATGAGGCTGGATGAGTTGATAGGATCTCTCAGAACCTTTGAGATGAATCTTGAAGAAGACAAATACATGGAGAAAGGCAAATGAATTGCCTTTAAAAGCTGAAACATCAGAGAAAGTTCCTGAAAAAGTTCTCAAAGATGTTTCTGATGAAGATATGATGAATTCTATGGTACTGATTACCAAGAATTTCAGAAAGGTGTTGATGAGAGCTAGAAACCAAGGCATCAACAAGAACAACAATAAGAAACAATTTCCTAGGAAGTCTTCCAACAAGAACATCTCTGATCAAGATGAAGATCAAGGCAAATGAATCAAGTGTAGAGAATGTGAAGGCTATGGACACATTCAGAGAGAATGTGCCAATACTTTGAAGAAGAAGAAGAGCTACAACACCTCGATGAGTGATGAAGGATCAAGCTCGAGAGAATCAAATTCAGAAGATGAACCAATGCCTTCATAACTAAAGAAAATCATGCTTCACATTCTGATTCATTTGCCATCAACCAGGAATCAAAGGATGGTGATGATTAGGTTAGTAATTCAGATTTTGAGAAAACTTATCAAGAGATGTTTAACAAGAGATGAATTCGGTGGTCGAACGGCCAAAATGCAACCAGGAATCACATGTTTACTGCCGATAAATCAAGTCTAAGTACTATCTAGGTAACATATTAAATTATTTAATTTAATTAACTATTAGAATAAAAATTAAATAAAGTAAATAAATGGTGAGTATATGGAAGAAGTTCTAAATTCAGAGTTGATAAATTTAGAACAATTATATAATTTATTCACGATTCAAATTTTATTAGGATAATTACTCATTTAATTTAAACCTTCTCTCAAAGTGCTTAACTTGCATATTACATACTAGAATTCATGTGGCCATTCATTACTAATATGTAACTCGTAAAGCCTCCAATGGTTTATTGTCCTCACAATTAACCTCAAATCTCTCGATTGTTATTGATTAATGTGTTTTGTGTTCTGGTGTTTTCAAGTGTTAAAACTCATCTCTCAATTTATCAATTAACACAACAAATCATGCTATCACGGTGATCAATCAATCAAGCAAAACAATGCTAAGAACACAAAGAATAAAAGAAGAATAAAAATAATATAATTAAATATCCATTGTACTTCAAAATTAGCTTATATTAAACCCTTACTAAAGTATTTAGCCACTCATAATTAAACAAGTAACCAAAAATAATCCAATAAAAAAACACAGTTAAAGAATAAAAACGCGATAAACCCCGAAAAGAGAATCTTGATCTTGATATTCAACTTGTGCTTTTCTTGCTTTTCAATCTCAAATTTTAGGGGAGGAATATGGTGCGTGTTGTGTTGTGGTATGATGTGTAAGAATGTATTTTTGTTCATTAAGAGGAGACTTTAAATAGATAGGGTTAAAACCCTAATTTTATAAGGAAATTCACCACTCCGCGGAACCTCCCAAAGCTAGGTCAAGTGGCACCGGGTCGATTGAAATCAGTCAACCCAGAAGCATACCCGAGTGAATCTATGAAGTCGGCCAAAGCCTTTATATTTTGTTCTTGATCATGTCGAATAGACTGTGTCAGGTCGACCCGAGTTTTCTTCTTCAATGGGCTTTGGATTTTGGCGGGTTTTGCTCTTTTAATCATGTCCAAAGGCCTTAGTTAAGTAATTAACTATGCCCAAAAACCTAATTTGACCTTACTTTAACTCTCCAATTGCGTATTGAATAGTTTTACATCAAATAATCATTAAAGTCACCAATATTATTGTAAAACTAATATACACATAAAAAACTCTAAATGATAACAAGTTAAGTACAAAAGCTATAAAAATCACACAACTTAACCATCTAAACATCATCAATTCACATCCAAAAATTGTGTATAATTCACAGCTGTCAGTTCTTCACGATCTTGGGGAGTCACATATAATTAATAGTGATATGTTCCCACTTCCATTCTAGTATCTCCAAACGATTCAATAATTTTGACGGTCTCAGGTGCTTTGCCTTTACTTATGACAAACCAAACATCGTGCAACATAATTTCCAATTGAACTCTTCATGCCATACCACTATAAATTTCTTTTTAGATCTTAATACATTTTTGTATTTCCAGGATGTGCCGTGTAAGGCGTTAGATGTGCCTTATCCAATATTTTGTTCTGTATCTCTTCATTCGCACACAAATTCTTCCTTTAAAAAGTAGTGTCTTATTTGGTGTATCGTGAATCCATTAGTATATTCTTAAACTTCTCTAGTTTGCATCCTTTCTAGAAAATCATCTTCCTTTTGTGTAACTCTAATTCAATCTTGTAGCATCGGTTGAACTACTAAATTTACATTTACAACATTAACCTTTTTCTGGCATGACCACAACTTTGAAACTTAGCTTTTCAAAATCTTAATCAACTCCTCTTGGTGCGTAATCCCCTTTGTTGGATTCACTTTATTTCGACTGAGTGCATTAACCATAGCGTTGGCTTTTTTAGGATGATACATGATCGGGCAATTGGAATCTTTAACTAATTCCAATCAGTTTCTTTGCCTCATATTTTACCCTTGATAACTGCTCACATTTTTCTACACATTCCAAAAGTACCTATTTTCTGTGAGTCGTGTGAGTGGTCTAGCTATATCGGAGAAACTTTCGATGAACTCTGGTATTATCCTACCAATCCTCGAAAAAACGTTAGGGGATGACTGGTATGTCAGAATGGAATCAAGTGAGAATGTAATAAACTTAGTAATGGAATGGTGATGTGAATGAAATGGAATGATTGTTGTCATTCCTTTGGCTCGTATACAAGTAATAGGATATGAATAAAACTTACATTTTTGAATTGATTTTATTATAACAATATCTAATCAATAAATAAAATACACGAATTGGCTCATTTAGTTCTAAATAACAAATTACTCTTTTTTCAAAGATACTATTATATTTTAATAACATATTGTTGAATATTATGCGATTTTTTTTACTTTATTACCATTTGTGAAAAAAATTGAGTATACTTTAAATAAATATTTCGCTAATGATTAACGGGTTTGTATATTTTATGTAATCCTATAATATCATTAGTACTTTTGTGAAATATTACAAAATTTTATGAATCATTAATAAATTATTAATGAGTTTTTTTAAAAAAATCATAAACTTGGTTTTTTTTAATATAATATTTTATAAAAATATGAGATTCATTTATTAATACAAAAAATAAAGTATAATTTTACAAAATAAAAAAAATATTTTGATAATCGGGAATGAATAATACCATGGGAGTGGGGAGTAATGACTAATCATCATGGTAATGTGATTCCTTGCGGAATGATCATTCTCAATTGAAAAAATCATACGAGCCATATGAATGAGAATGGACTGGAAAATGTGATTCCATTTCCATTCCATTCCATCATACCAACCATGCCCTTACATCTTGCATTATCTTATAGGACTCCAATTGAAAAGGAAGAAAAAAATTTGAAGAAAACTAAAAAATATTGACATGTAAATTTTTGGTTCATACCTTAATTTTTTTGTCCCCAAGTTTAATTCTTGACATTTTTGATCTCAAATGATATGTTTCGACATTTTTAATCCCAAAATTTAACGACCATTAAGTATCAGTTAGTTATAGGCATTGTTGTAAAAGGCGGTGCCTAGGCACTAGGCGGTCGCCGACCTTGCCGATTACCCCCTCGGCGGCTGTGCTAGGCGGTCGGGATGATTAGGCGGCTTTAGGCGGTTCTAGGCGGAACTAGGCGGCCAGAATTTTTTATTTTTTATTTTTTTCTTAAATATTTTTTCTAGTGTTTTAATATTTTTGAACCCAATTTTTAAATCATTAACTAAGAAAATAAGTAAAATAACATGAATAATACAAGAATGAACATAATACAGTCATACAAAACAGAGAAAAGAGATGAGGTATAGGCTTAGGCTCCAACATGTTACGAATTTTGAATTTATAAATGAAAATTTCCAAATTATTAGGTTAAAAATAATTAAATTAATTACAAGTTACAAAGCGTCTAGATTCCGTCTAGATCCCGCCTAGGTCTAGACCGCCTAGGCGCTAGGTCCCCTACAGCCGCCCGCCTAGCGTCTAGCGTCTTTTGCAACCATGGTTATAGGACATTGGTTACAGGACATATAAAAGGTCGAAATATATCATTTAGGACGACCAAAAAAAGCGAAAACATTACTGTTGAGACTAAAAATATTTGGATACTATTTGGTGAAATTAATCTAACTTTTAACCATACTTGGTGGTTTTTTTATTTTTATTTTTATTTTTTTATATTTTCAACTAAAATAAAAATAAAATAAAAATAAAAACAAAGCCTTCCATAAAACCCCGAAAACCCAAGTGCTGCCGTGGAAGCCATGGCGTACAACCTCAGCGCCCCGCCATCATATTCTCTCCCTTACGAAGCAGGTCTCTTCTGGAGCTCTCTCTCTCCTCTAAACCTCTCCCATCTCAGAACCCTTAAAAATCTCAGCTTCCCTCTCAAGCTCCACCGCTTTAAACCCTCATTTCATATCTTCGCCAAAGTCTCTCTGCAAGAACCACCGCTCAACGCAGTCAATCAAGATTCCAAAATCCCAGATGGAAAAACGATTTCTCCGTCCAAATCTTACGTTTGGGTCAATCCCAAGAGTCCCCAAGCCTCAAAATTAAGGCAGAAAGCTAATGATTACTGGTATGCTTCTTTACTGAAGATAGCGGAATCTTTAAATTCTTGCGCTCCGTTCGAAGATGCTATTTCGGGTGTGTTAGATATCCTTGGTGAAAATATTGTAGAAAAGGATGCTGTGATTATTTTGAACAACATGTCGAATATCGAAACTGCGCCATTAGTGCTTAATTACTTCTTGAAGAGGTCGAGAATGAGTAGAGAAGTAGTTTTGTATAATCTGACTCTGAAAGTATTCAGGAAGAGTAAGAATTTAGTGAGGGCAGATAATTTGTTTGATTTGATGCTTGAGCAGGGGATTAAGCCGGATAATTTTACATTTTCGACTATCATTAGCTGCGCTAGGCTAGTTTCTTGGCCTGAGAAGGCGGTCGAGTGGTATGAGAAGATGCCTTCGTTTGGGTGTGAGCTTGATCCAGTGACTTGCTCGGTGATGGTTGACGTGTATGGAAAAGTTGGCAATGTGGAGGCTGCTTTGAGTTTGTATGATCGTGCAAGGAGCAAGAAAGGGGTCTTGATCGTTTGGCATTCGCCACCTTGATTAAGATCTATAGGACGTCGAGTAATTATGATGGATGTGTGAATTTGTATGAGGAAATGAAAGCTTTAAGGGTTAGGCCAAATGCTTCAATGTATAACTCTCTGTTGGATGCTATGGGGCGAGCAAACAGGCCATGTAAAGCAAAGAATATTTATCGGAATATGATTAAAACTGGAATTGATCCAACTTGGATACCTATGCTGCATTGATTAGAGCGTATAGTAGGGCTCCGTATGGCATAGATGCAATTGCTGTTTATAGAGAGATGAAGGAGAAGGGATTTGAGTTTAGTGTTGTTTTGTATAATACTCTGTTGTCCACTTGTGCTAATACAGGATATACTGATGAAGCTACCGAGATTTTTCAGGATATGAAAAGTTCGGAGAACTGTAAGCCCGATAGTTGGACATATGCTTTTTTGATTAAGATAAGTTCTCGCAGTGGGAAAGTTGAAGAGGCAGAAACCGTATTAAAGGAAATGGTGGATGCTGGTTTTCAGCCTAACATTTTTGTTTTAACCTCATTGATTCAGTGTTATGGTAAAGCTGGTCGTATGGATGATGTTGTGAGGACGTTTGATCAGGTGTTAGAATCGGGCATGGCTGCTGATGAGCCGTTCTGTGGTAGTCTTCTTAATCTTTATGCAATAACTCAAGCACCAAAGGAAGAACTCGGAAAACTGACTACTTGCATTGAGAAGGTTAACCCAAAGCTTGGTTATGTAGTAAAACTCATTGTTGAAGAAAATATCGAGGGAGAAATTTTCATAAAAGAAGCTGGTGAGCTCTTGGAATCTATTGGTGCCAATGTCAAAAAAGCATACTGCAATTGCTTGATTGATATCTGTGTTAACCTAAATCAGCTGGAGAGAGCTTGTGAGTTGTTAGACCTCAGCCTTGTTCTTGAGATATACACCGACATTATGTCCAGGACACCAACATAGTGGTCTTTGCACGTGAAGGGCCTCTCTCTTGGGGCGGCCTTGACTGCACTGCGTGTATGGATGAATGATTTGTGTAATGCACTCGGAAATGAGGAGTTTCCAGAGTTGCTCGGGATTAACACAGGGCACGGGAAGCACAAATTTGCTGAGAGAGGCCTAGTGGGGAATTTTGAGTCACATCTGAAGGAACTAAACGCTCCGTTTCATGAGGCCCCGGATAAAGCTGGCTGGTTTTTGACAACGAAGGTTGCAGCTATATCATGGCTGGAGTCAAGGCAATCCCAAGAAGCAGCTCTTGCTTCGTCAGATGTTTAAGGTTGTTGCTAATCTGCTGACATATGTTACTACTAGTTTATCAGCATTGTTCATATTTTTTACATTTATGTTTAATGTCGACTTTGCTGATTGAGAAAGTTTCATATGCTCAACTATTCTTGTTTCATATAATTCTATCATTTCACATAAATTGTTTCTCCCCTTCTGCTCCTTCTGGTACTGCTAATTGAGATAGTTTATCCCTTTTAAATTCCAAAATTTTCTATATTTGAAATTATAATGTCAAAGATATATAATAGTATAAAGGTTGACAATATGAGCTGACTTTCAAGTTCTTGGTTCAGAGAATTTTGCAGTAGGTGTTTAATTTGACTATATAAATGTATATAATTATAAACTAGCATTAGAGTCAACTTTTAAACTATTTGTGTATTTAAAAGGACTTTTAAATTATTTGTCGGCTGAAGAATTCGGTTATGGAGAAAAATGATAACATATAATAGTTACCTGTAAATTAAGTGCAATGTGGCCTGCACGTTTGATCTTGTTGTATGCAGAGTTATTATATATAAGTTGAGCTCATTCCAATTGCTACTCATTCAAAATGGGGAACTGCATCAGAGCAGCATTCAGCCACATCGAAGGAGATGAAGAATCTAAGGTTCTTACATCAAATAAAAAGTTGAGTTCGAAGCTCTGCAGGAGAAAGATGGCGTCTTCTCAAACAGAAGAGATCGAGCACCTGATACAGAAGCGCAGCAGCCACAGCCTTCGATTGCCAGAAAGAGTAAGGATAGTGGTGAACAAGAAGCAATTCGAGAGGCTAATTGGGTGCGTGGAGGAGGTGCAGCTGAGACGTATGGTGCTCGAGTCGTTGCTGAGACGGGCGAAGAAATGGAGGCCGTCGTTGGCTGCAATTCCGGAGCTGTAGTAGACACTAGAGAAGATGTTTTGCGGCCCCAGTTTTCCATGGAAGGCGGCATTGCTCCATTTTGAATTTTTCACAAGCTACAATATTTTGGCAGAGAATGTACATATTAGTGCTCTGCAGAGTGCAGTTTGTTGAAGTAGAAGATTAAAGCTGTTACATTTAATTTGTTACCAAAATTTCATATCGATTTGGATAGTATCTTGACCCAAAGCGAATACTACTTTTAAAGATTCATTTTACTCATCGCTCCAAAATCACTTATTTATTATCATTCCGCGCTCTAAAATGCAAATTTGCTTAATTTCTGAAGAATAAACTTACATGATGATGTAGTATTTTTAATTCATCTATAGTAGGTCGGTATGTAATCCCATTTATGTATACTCAGTAGCCACTTCGGATAATAAAAATGCAAAATTAATCACATTCATAGAAAAATTAATATGTTTTGCTGTCAATTTTAGTGTTAATAGACAAATATACTCTTTGTTAAGTGATGAGTGATAATTGCTAACTCACCTAATGCCATGGTAATTGAAGCGAGCCTTCTCTTATAAAGGCTCAAAACAATGTGGGGGTGTATGTGGGGTGTATGTAGGGGTGTATACGAATAGAACCACTAGCGAACGAGTTATTCGAAGCTCGGTTTGAAAAAATCTCTTTTACTTTCTAAATAGGCCGGGCCTAAACCTCTTTCATTTAAGATCTTGGGAGGGTACGCATATGAAAATGTATAGACGAAAAATACAAAAGATCAATCTTTACGCATATCCAGGTTGAATTTAGTTAATTTATAATAATACTTCGCCAACATTATTATAATGAATGATAACAAAACATTTATTATATGCTAATATAGTGCATTCAATGTGCTAATGAAGCATTATCATAATGCCAGTGTAATATACTTATAATGCTATTACGGTTTATTTGATTCCAATTAGAGTTTATTCTATTAAATTATTGGTTTCTAATTAGCTTTCATAATTTAGTTTTCATTTTTTGGTTACTAATTGATTATTAGGGTTTGTTCAATCCAATTAGAATTTATTAATTATGATTTATTACATCCAATAAGAGTTTATAATTTATGGTAACGAAACATTATCACACACACACACACACGCTAACATAAGAAATAATATCATAATGCTAACATAGCAAATTTATATTGTTATTAGAATTTATTACATTCAATTAGAATTTATATATTACATTCAATTATAATTTATAATTATTTTTAGAATTTAATTTTCATTATTTAGATTATTGCAATATATTACTGTTGGAAAATGGCTTGCTTTTCTATATTTGCTTGGTGTTTGTCCCACTTTAATTCCTTCAATTGGGTTTGAGCCCTAAGACTATCCCCATTCATAATCTCCACCAACCCAATTTATCAATAAAATAATTATTTCTCTCTCCCCCACCTATCCAATCAACTCAACAATATAAAACCACAATCTTTTAACTTTATTAACAATCCTCTCCAATCCAAAAATAAATATTTTTTTATTCTTTATTAATATCTATTATTAATAATAATTATTATTTTTATTATATTTTAAAGTTATTAAATAATTAATTACAATAATAATAATAATAATATATTCCTCATACACTTAAATTAAACAATAAACTCAATAATAATGCGAAGATTACAATAGATGAATTACAAATATTAAAAAAAACAAATAAAAGACATTACAATCCAAGATGGTAACTTTGGGAGTTTGGAATTTGTGAATTTGAAAAATAATTTGGATCATGTGGATCCATAATTTGATAATGTTGGGAGTTTGGAATTTGGGAATTTGAAAAATAATTTGGATCATGTGGATCCATAATTTGAAACGAGAGAAAAAGAGAATTCAAGATGGTGTTTTGATATGATTCAAAATGTGTAAAAAATGACCTCATTTTATAGACAAAAAAAATATGAATTATGATATAATTTTTATATTTTTTTAATACATTATTATCTAAAATAATAATAATATAAAATTTTATCCAATAAAAATATAATGGACTAATCAAATTGTGCCATGTGGCAACATAAATTTAAAGGGATCGATCGATCCCTTGATTGGTTGACCAACCAAATATATAATCGATCGTCCATGGATTGATTGCTTTTGAGTTTTTTAATATTATTTTTTTGACTTTATTGTACAATCGATTGGGAACGATTGTTGTTGGGTATAGTCTAATTGAGGATTGAATTGGTCTTCTAATATTTTGGACGGGTTCTTCCGTTTTTTATTAAGATTTGACTCTCTCATTCTTTGAGAGGGGTGGTTGTGTATTCATAAGGTAAAAAATCGATCATTTCATGATTTTTTTTTTAAAATATTGGTTTTTTGTGGTCTTCGTATGAATGGGAGAAAAATGCAATTTCAGTGGACATGTCCTGCTCCGATTTTAGTCCCAAACAAACTAATTTCGTCCTTTTTCGATTTTTGTTCCTAAAATGATCCCAAAAGACTGTAATATGCAAAAATAGTCCCGGGCGTTTTGACAGAATTTTGAACAAGTGACGGGAACATTACACGTGAGGAACACGTGATTTTTAGTAAACCTAACTGAACCTTGTTCAAACGAAAATCCCCAAATCAGCCATCAAAATCACCAGTGAAAAATCCCCAAACCTAAATTCCCAAATCAACTATCACTAAGAACGTAAGTAACGATGATACGTAGTAAGGTTCACTTAGCTCTACCATACCCGCCTTATTGTAAGTCTTCTCCCTAAATGTGTTTGCGATTTCTTTCATTTTTGTGTGATTTTGGAATTTTTGGTGATATTTTTTGAAATTTGGAATTTTGCCTTTCAAAATAGGTGGGGTAGAATATTGGTACACGATGAAGCTGAAGCATGGTGGCATGTTGCTTAATGACTGTGGTGAATTTGAATATTTAGAGGGCACATTGTCTGCGTTTGATTTTGTTGACACTCGTAAGTGATCTTTTAAGTATTTAGAAGGTTTATGCGAACAAATAGGCTACCTGGGGACTAAGAAGTTCTATGCCAAGGTTGAGAATGGTAAACTGAAGCCGGTTGTTTGTGAGTATGATACTTGGCGGCTGATAATAGGGGCTTATGAAACTAGAGAATTCTTGTTGTATTTAGATGCTGAAAAAACATTGATTGAACCGAATGAAGGGGTAGTACAATGGGAGGTAGTGTACATAGATGATGTAATAACAACTGAGGCTACAGATCAGGTTGTAATAGCAACTGAGGCTATAGAGTAGGTTGAAGAGCATGTTATAATAGCAACTGAGGCTACAGAGCAAGTCCAGAAACCTCAGCAGGTTGAAGAGCAGGTTGTAATAGCAATTGAGGATACAGATCAGGTTGTAATAGCAACTGAGGCTATAGAGTAGGTTGAAGAGCATGTTATAATAGCAACTGAGGCTACAGAGCAAGTCCAGAAACCTCAGCAGGTTGAAGAGCAGGTTGTAATAGCAATTGAGGATACAGAGCAGGTTGTAATAGCAACTGAGGCTACAGAGCAAGTTGAAGAGCAGGTTGTTACGTTTTCAGTTATATCCCTGTTATCTTTAGCCTTCCTTCTACCTATTTTGTAAGATCTGAGATGATATATATATAGGTAATCTGAGAGTTTTTGTAATAAAGTTGCAATCTTGATATTATTGTGTAAGAAATAGAGGAAGTAGTGAGAGTAGAAATGAAGGAGGTAATGAGAGAGAGAAAAGGAGGAACTGGATATTTTTCTACTTACTTCAACAGCCGAGTGGTGATGCCTTTTTAACCTAGCAAATAGGGACCACCATTTTACATAAGAAATCATAATATATAAAATATCCTAGCATAAGGTTTACTGAACTATAATAATTAAAGGGCTAAACAAGATAAGGCCCAACAACAATGTTTCATAGAAAAGCCCAAATGCAAAGATCCACTTATCTAGTTGACTCATTAATCAATTCATTGACCGATTGTCTTCTTCTTCAATTGAAATCCCAAAATCTAAAAATTAAATCTTTTCATTCTCCAACTGTGAATGCCCAGCAGCTCCGGCGATAACCTTCTTAGTTCCATTCTCTTTCTCTTCTATGGTCATAACATCACACCAGCCTAGGTTAGATCCTTGACCACAAGGATCTAGACCCCTATATGTTGTTCGTAGAAACTTGTGGTCTTCCCACGAAATAAGATTTAATTTTTTCTCACCCCATTGGACCTGAAATTGAGCAACAATCTCAGCGCCTCTCTCAACAGTGTGAGCAGCCAAAATGCCAATAGGACGGAGATGGAAGAGTCCCTCATTGTCCAACTCTAGTAAGTTCTGCAGGGGAGTGCCCCCATCACTGACCTTCTGTTTAAGTAGAGAACGTGAAAGACCGGGTGGATCCGGGATCCCTCTGGTAATTCGAGTTTGTAGGACACCTGACCAACTTTTTCCAGGATTTGGTAGGGACCAAAGTATCGGGAAGCTAATTTCAGGCTCCAACGAAGAGCCACGAAGTTCTGCCGATAAGGTTACAGCCGCAGGTAAACCCAATCCCCTACTGCAAATTGTTTCTCAACCCGAGATTTGTCAGCTTGAACCTTCATACGGTTCTGAGCTTGTTGCAGAGTTAGTTTAAGGTCCCGCAACATGGCTTTTCTATCTTTAACTTCTTGCTTAGCTTCGGTAGGTGTCTTGTCAAGATATGGTTTCATGGTTAGATAGGGTGGAGTGTACCAATGTTCGGCCAATAACAACCACTTCAACCAATTTTTGGCATGGTTAGAGGTCATGCACCGTATGTAATTCTCTAGGCATAGATTGAGTCTTTCCGTTTGACCATCCGTCTGTGGGTGATAGGCAGAGGACATGTTTAGTGTAACCCCAAGTAACTGAAAAATCTCCTTCCAGAAATGGCTTGTAAACACTTTGTCTCTATCGGTGACGATGCTAATGGGAAGGCCATGGAGCTTGTAAATATGGTCTAAGAATAGCTTAACCACTCCTTGAGAAGTATAAGGGTGTGAGAGTGCTATAAAGTGCCCAAACTTAGTAAGTCTGTCAATCACCACTAAGATCACATTCCTCCCCCCAGATTTGGGTAACCCCTCAATAAAATCCATACAAATATGACTCCAGGGTTGTTCAGGAATGGGTAGAGGCTGTAAGAGACCTTGAGTAGGACCATAGTTTGGTTTGTTAAGTCTGCAAGTATCACATGAGTTTACCATCTTTTCCACTTCTGCTTTCATCCCTGGCCAGTAAAAGGCCCCTTTTAGCCGCATATAAGTCCCAGCAATGCTTGAATGACCACCATATGAGGAAGCATGCATAGTCTGAAGTATTTGCCTTCTTAAATTCTGATAATTTCCTACCACCACTTTCCCCTTAAGCCTTAATAAACCTTCTGTAAGGGTAAAGTCAGGATAAGAACCAGAATCTGTGAGCTTTGGCAGGTAAAATTTTCCCCACGAATTCATCCCTTTCATAGCTGGATAACACTTCCTGCACCCATATAGGAGATACAGTAGTTATAGCCTGGCACTCATCATGTTCTCTTTGCACCACTCTGGACAGAGTATCGGCTGCTCTGTTCTCAGTCCCCTTTTTATAATGTATTTCATAATCCCAGCCTAGGAGCTTAGATACCCATTTTTGCTATAGAGGGCTAGTGATCTTTTGATCCAGCAAGTATTTTAAGGCTTGCTGGTCAGTCTTAATAATAAACTTGTGGCCAAATAAGTAATGCCTCCACCTTTGTATAGCCAAGAGTATTGCCAAGAATTCCTTCTCATAAATTGAGAGTACTTGATTCTTAGGGCATAGAAGTTTACTGAGAAAAGCAATGGGTCTTCTATGTTGCATAAGAAAAGCCCCCACCCCCTTTCCACTTGCATCAGCTTCTATAGTGAAGGGTTGAGAGAAATCTGGCAGGGCCAACACATGAGCCTTTGTCATGGCTTCCTTGAGTGTATGAAAGGCTTCTGTAGCTGCTGGAGTCCAAATGAATCCATTTTTCTTCAAGAGAATAGTAAGAGGCCTGCTTATAAGTCCATAGTTCCTTATGAATTTTCTATAATACCCAGTGAGCCCCAGGAACCCTCTTAATTATTTCACAGTCTTGGGCATCGGCCAATGAACCATACTCTCCACCTTCTTAGGATCTGATGAAACTCCATCCTGGGATATGATGTGTCCCAAATATTCGATACTAACCTACCCAAAGTGGCACTTAGACCTCTTAGCATAGATGGAGTGTTTTCTAATTAAGGAAAATACCTCCCTTAGGTGAGACAAATGAGCTTCCCAGGTTTTGCTGTAAACCAAGATGTCATCAAAGAAAACCAATGTATGTCTTCTTAAGAAATCTTTGAAGACTGTATTCATCAATGATTGAAATGTGGCAGGGGCATTACAGAGCCCAAATGGCATGACTAGAAACTCATAATGTCCTTGATGAGTTCTAAAAGCAGTCAAGTGTCTATGTTCTGGTTACATAAGAATTTGAAAGTACCCTGACCGTAGGTCTAATTTAGAAAAATACTTAGACCCATGCAGCTCATCCAACAGTTCATCAATGATAGGTATAGGGTAATCGTGCTTGACTGTGAAATTTTTTAGGTACCTGTAGTCTACATGTAGTGTTTTCTACAATTTCTGTGATTGATTTGTAACAATTTCTGTAATTACAATTAGAGATTTGTTTGTTGAGCACTCTTCGAGAGTTTGGGTATTAGAAAGGGGGAGGAAATACAGAGAAAAAATAGGGAGATATGAGAGGATAACTTTTTTCTTACTTTTTCCAAAAACCTCAAAGGGTACAAATACAAAGTTGCTAAAGAAAAACCAGTCCCACTAAAGAAACCCTAATGGAACCCTTGATTTGCTATAATTAAAATAACATAAACATATAATATAAAGTCTAATTGGACCCAACATTAATTACTTTTCCATCACCCCACTGCTCTCGGCCCAATCTCCTTGCGGCCTAAAAACTCGAAGCCCATATCCACCTCTGACCCAGAAACAGCTGGGTTAATTACCTTTTCAATACCCGATCCCAATTCATTCTCAATTAACCCTAATTTCTTCAAGAATGCATTTTTATCCCCAATTCCTTCTTCAGTTCCGATTCCCTTCCTTAATCCATCCACCCTGTTTCCAACACCTTGCGGCTCCATGATAATACCCCCCGGTGGAGAGATTCTCGTCCTCGAGAATAGAAGGATCTGAATTTGCGGCGGAGGAAAGTGTCGTCCTCCCAAGTGAAATTAACAGCGTCAGAATGCTGCCACAAGACCAGTGTTTGAGGGATCGGCTAGTTGTGATGCAAAATAACCCGATGGCTCAAGGCGTGGAGGGGAGTAACCACGAACTCGCCGTCATCTGTGGAGTCCGGCAAGGTCTGAGAAGGTACAATCTTCTTGCTGATGCATTTCTTTAATAGGGATACGTGAAATACAGGGTGGACCTTCGAGTTCTGTGGAAGGTCCAACTTGTAGGCTACTGGCCCAATTTTTTCCAGAATAGTGTAAGGGCCATAGTACTTAGATACGAGTTTGAGGTTCCTTCTTAAGGCGACGGAGTTCTGTCGAAAGGGCTTCAGTCTTAGGTAGACTTGCTCTCCTACCTTAAAAACCCGGTCTTTACACCTGCGATCTGCATACCACTTCATGCGGCTTTGAGCCTGAAGTAGGTTCTCTCGCAGTTCTTGTGCCATATTCTTTACACCTGTGAGTCCATGTAGGGGAGTATCTTGAATGAGGGGGGTGGAGTACCGTATAGAGCCTGGTAGGGAGTACACTTTAGGCTGGTGAGGAAATTGGTGTTATACCAATATTCAGCTAGAGATAACCACTGCAACCATTGTCTAGGGCTCGAACTAGTCATGCATCTCAAGTAGTTTTCTAGACATTGGTTGAGTCTCTCAGTTTGCCCATCTGTCTGGGGATGGTAGGCAGAGGACATGTCTAGTTTAACCCCCATTAGCCTGAAAAATTCCTTCCAAAAAGAACTAGTAAACGCTGCATCTCTGTCCGTAACAATGCTTGTAGGAGGCCCATGTAATTTGTAGATGTGATCTAGGAAGAGCTTAGCCACTGTCTCTGCTGAATAGGGATAGGACAAGGGAATAAAATGCCCAAATTTAGTGAATCTATCCACTATCACCAATATAACACTCTTACCTCCAGATTTAGGAAGTCCTTCTATGAAGTCCATGGAAATATGGGTCCAGGATTGTTTAGGAATAGGTAGAGGTTGGAGAAGCCCAGGGTATAGCCCTTGTTCTGACTTGTTCCTCTGACAAGTGTCACATTCTTGGACCCATTTGGCAACATCAGTCTTCATGCCAGGCCAGGTAAAAGCCCCATTTAATCTCATGTATGTACCATTAGTACCAGAGTGTCCACCATAGGCTGAGTCATGCATAGCTGTCAGAGTTTGAGATTTGCAGTCACCTGTATTGCCAATCAATAACCTGCCCTTGTGTCTGATAATGCCATCAGTGATTTGATATATTCAGGATAGGAGTCTCCATCAATGGCCTTTGTGGTAAGAATTTTGGAGCAGTAGGGATCATTATGATAGCTAGCTCTCACCCTTTATATCTAAGTAGGAATGATGGTAGATATAGCTGAACAGTCAGTAGTAGGCCCCCTTTCCTTGAGAGTGCACCTGCCACCTTGTTCTCACAGCTTTTCTTGTATTGTATTTCATAGTTAAACCCTAGCAACTTAGTAAGCCACCTCTGTTGCAGAGGGTTTATAACCTTCTGGTCCAGCAAGTGTTTCAATGCTTGCTGGTCTGTTTTTATTATAAACTTATGCCCTTGTAAGTAGACCCTCCATTTTTGCACTGCCATAAGAACAACAAGAAACTCCTTCTCATAAATGGAGAGGGCTTGATTCCTAGGGCATAGGGTTTTGCTGAGGTAGGCTAGAGGCCTTCCCTCCTGCATTAACACAGCCCCCACTCCAAACCCACTAGCATCAATTTCAATGATGAAGGGTTTGTTAAAATCTGGAAGAGCTAGTACAGGGGCAGTGGACATGGCAACCTTGAGCTTTTGGAAAGCCAATTTAGCTTCTGTATTCCAATGGAAATTATCTTTCTTGAGTAAATCAGTCAAGGGTTTGCTGATTAGTCCATACCCCTTGACAAATATCCTGTAGTAGCCTGTAAGTCCCAGAAAGCCTCTGAGCTACTTGAGGTTTTGAGGAATGGGCCATTGTAACATGCATTCCACCTTCTGTGGGTCTGAGAGACTCATTGTTGAGTAATAATGTGGCTTAGGTACTCCACTTGTGTAGTACCAAAGCTACATTTGCTCATCTTAGCATATAAGGAATTGCCTCTCAGCAATTGTAGGACCACCCTTAGGTGATGTAGGTGATCCCCCCAGCTTAAGCTATAAACCAGTATGTTATCAAAAAACACCAAAACAAATTTCCTTAGCTGATCCTTAAAGGTCTGGTTCATTAGGGCCTGAAATGTAGCTGGTGCATTGCACAACCCAAAGGGTATGACCACAAATTCAAAATGTCCATGATGAGTGCTGAAAGCAGTCATATACCTGTCTTGTGGCCTCATGAGTATTTGGAAATACCCTGACCTTAAGTCTATTTTTGAAAAGTACTTAGCCCCAAACAACTCATCAATTATAGGTATAGGGAACTCATGCTTGATAGTGAGTGAGTTTAAATACCTATAATCAACACACATCCTCCAAGATTGGTCCTTCTTCTTGACTAGAATAACCGGGGAGGCAAAATGACTCCTACTATATTGTATCTGTCCACTTTCAAGAATCTCCTTAACAATCTTTTCAATCTCACCCTTTTGACTGTGAGATGTCCTATAAGGGTGCTGATGTCTAGGGATACTATTAGGTTTTAGTGTGATTTGATGTTCAACTCCCTTAGCAGGGGGCAATTCAGTTGGCTCAGCAAATACATCAGTAAACTCCTCCAAAAGAGATTGGACCCTAGGACTTACTTCTTGACCCTGGGTCTGAGCTTTAACCACAAAGATCTCTTCCACTTCCTGATTGACTGGTGAGTGTATCAACTTATAGAGGGAGTGTCCAGAGATTAGCTGGCAATCCACTTGAGACTTAGAAGCTTGTAATTTGATCTTGTTATCCCCCTGAGTAACTGTAAATGTCATATGCTTGTAATCCAGTTCAATGGGAGTGCAAGTCTTCAACCAATCACCCCCTAGAATTAAGTCATAGTCCTCTGTTCTCAGTAACCTGGGTGAATAAGTGAAGTTGTGCCCCTGCACATTCCACTTGAATCCAGTAGCTTGGGAGTCACTCACCAATTTCTGGCCATTAGCCACCCTTACCCATATAGGATTGGCCTGCTCTACCAAACATCCAAGCCTATTAGCTGTGTCCTCCTGGATAAAACTAAGGGTGCTTCCAGTATCAATCAAAATGAGTAACTCATGCTCTCCTTGAGTTCCCATTACCCTTAGTGTAGTAATGCCCTCAGAACCAGAGAGTGAGTTTAAGGACATGTGTACTTCTTCCATAGGAGCCTCCTCAGGTCCAGGTGATGTAAAGTCATCTGAACCTTCTTGTATGTGCATATATGCCAACTCTTCTTGTTCAGTCATAATCATATAGGTTATCATATTTTTACATCTGTGGCCCAAGACATATGGTTCATCACAGTTGTAACACAAATCCTTTTCCCTGCGGGCAACTATTTCAGCAGATGATAGTAGCCTTGTTGGGGGTTTCAAGGGGCCAGGGGACCTATTTTGGAACCCAGATGATGGTGGGTCAGCCCTCCTATAACTTGCTGGTTGAGAAGGCCCAGATCTGTTTTGAACCCTCAACTTCTTAGCTATGGCATCAATTGTCTGAATTTGGCTCCTCCCTAACTCCATAGCCTGATGTAGGGAGCTGGGTCTAAACATAGTTACTGCTGCTTGCAGTTCCTCACTAAGGCCACTGATGAAACTTGCAATAAAATAATTCTCAAAATAAACATTTGGATTGAACAACATCATGCAAGCTCTTAATTCCTCAAACTTTTCTACATAATCTTCATAAGAGCCTTGATGTTTAAGTTTATTGAATTCCATAATAACCTTAGTTTCCCTCAACTCTTCAAACCTGGCAGCTACAATATCCAAGAATTGACTCCAAGGTAAATCCTTATACCTGGGACTATTATTCTGGAACCACTGGGCTGCTTAACCATCAAAGTGTAGGGAGGATAAGATCATTTTCTGTGAGTCTGGTACATTAGGTACCAACTGGAAATATTGAGTGCACATTAAGATCCAAGCCCTGGGTTGGGATCCATTAAACCGAGGGAAATCCACCTTAGGTAAAGGATTGTAGACATGTGAGTGTGTTCCTTGGTGAGAGTATGGTCCCTGAGAGTGAGGAGTAGCTTGTGCCAAGGGTAATCTTTGGACTAGGGTGTATGACTGTTGAGTAGCAGATCCACTCTCAGTGGTGATTGGGCTCGGTGGGGCACCCAAGATCGATTGTTCTTCCTGTCCTCCTTTTCCCTTAGACATGTTAGAAATTTCTAATTGCAGAGAGGTGAGTGTTTGGGTAAGGTGATCATATTTGGAAGCCACCCCTTGTAACTGGTCCTGCACTTGAGTAGTGAATTCGCCAATTTGTTCTTGCATCTTTATTTCAGCTGCTTCTCTCTTCAATGCTTCTGCTTCTAATATTTTGTCTGTTTTTCGCTGTGCTTCTTGTAGTTCCTTCAAACGGGTGCCTTTGGCCATATCAGGACAGCCTGGCTCTGGAATACTAGTTGTAGTGTTTTCTATAATTTCTGTGATTGATTTGTAACAATTTCTGTAATTACAATTAGAGATTTGTTTGTTGAGCACTCTTCGAGAGTTTGGGTATTAGAAAGGGGGAGGAAATACAGAGAGAAAATAGGGAGATATGAGAGGATAACTTTTTTCTTACTTTTTCCAAAAACCTCAAAGGGTACAAATACAAAGCTGCTAAAGAAAAACCGCTCCCACTAAAGAAACCCTAATGGAACCCTTGATTTGCTATAATTAAAATAACATAAACATATAATATAAAGTCTAATTGGACCCAACATTAATTACTTTTCCATCACCCTACTGCTCTCGGCCCAACCTCCTTGCGACCCAAAAACTCAAAGCCCATATCCACCTCTGACTCGGAAACAGCTGGGTTAATTACCTTTTCAATACCCGATCCCAATTCATTCTCAATTAACCCTAATTTCTTCAAGAACACATTTTTATCCCCAATTCCTTCTTCAATTCCGATTCCCTTCCTTAATCCATCCACCCTGTTTCCAACACCTTGCGGCTCCATGACACTACACACATCCTCCAGGTACCATCTTTCTTCCTAACCAGCAACACGAGAGAAGAGGATGAACTCTGACTGTGTTGTATAACTCCAGCCTCCAGCAATTCTTTAACTATCTTCTCAATTTCATTTTTATGTTGATGAGAAGACCTGTAGGGGTACTGGTGCTTTGGTGTGGTACCTGGCTTTAACTCTTCCACTGCAGAACCCTCCCATGTAGTTGGGTTCTGTATAGAAACCACATAGAGTTCATTAATCTCCTTCTTCTGTTTAGAATGCAAAAGCTTGAATAATGAGTGATGTGTGACAAATTGGCATTCTGATTGAGACTTGTTGCCAAATAACTTCAGTTTCTTACCCAGCCATTTAATAGTGACTGTCATTAATGCATAATCTAGCTCAATAGGGGCGTATGCCTTGAGCCAGTCCTCCCCAAGGATTATATCACAACCCTCATGTTGTAATAGTCTTAAGGGATGTTTGAGATCATTTCCTTGCATTTTCCAACCAAAGCTCTCTGCCTTAAAGAGCTAATCAGCCTTTGGTCATTGGCCACCTTGATAAGCAATAACGGAGCTGTCTCCACCTTGCAGTTCAATAAACAAGCAGTTGACTCCTTGATAAAGCTCGATGTACTTCCAGTGTCAACTAAAATATGTAGTGAATGCCCATCCCAGGTCCCACTAAATCTGAGAGTGGTGATATCATCATCACCCTTAAGTGCATTCAGTGAAACTTGTGCTTCTTCCATAGGTAGTTCATGATCTGAATGTGGCCCCTCTTCCATAGAAATCAAGGGTTGAAGATAGGCTAATTCTTCTTCCTCTGACATAATCATATAGTGAACCCTATGAATGCATCTATGTCCCGGGATATATCTCTCATCACAGTTATAACACAGTCCATATGCTCTTCTGTCAGCCATTTGGGAAGAAGTGAGGAGTTTAACGGGCTTTTTTATTGGCTGTAGCTCCTTGCTAGAGTTCTGCGTGGTAGGGGTCAGGGTAGTAGGAACCATCTTATGATTGTTAGGAGACCAGTTCTGGAAGTTCTTACTGTTGCTTTTAATCTTCTTAGTAAGAGCTTCTCTTTTCATTATTTCATTTTGCCAAATCTGATGTAGTTTTTTCTGGCCTTCTTGCAACTCTTTGAGGTAGGTTCCATCTGCCATTCCCGAGGTCGAGTGGCTCAAGATACCAAATGTTACATTTTCAGTTATATCCCTGTTATCTTTAGCCTTCCTTCTACCTATTTTGTAAGATCTGAGATGATATATAGGTAATCTAGGAGTTTTTGTAATAAAGTTGCAATCTTGATATTATTGTGTAAGAAATGGAGGAAGTAGTGAGAGTAGAAATGGAAGAGGTAATGAGAGAGAGAAAATGAGGAATTGAATATTTTTCTTACTTCAACAGCCGAGTGGTGATGCCTTTTTAACCTAGCAACTAGGGACCACCATTTTACATAAGAAATCATAATATAAAATATCCTAGCATAAGGTTTACTGAACTATATTAATTAAAGGGCTAAACAAGATAAGGCCCAACAACAATGTTTCATAGAAAAGCTCAAATGCAAAGATCCACTTAGCTAGTTGACTCATTAATCAATTCATTGATCGGTTGTCTTCTTCTTCAATTGAAATCCCACAATCTAAAAATTAAATCTTTTCATTCTCCAATTGTGACGCCCAGTAGCTCCAACGATAACCTTTTCAGCTCCATTCTCTTTCTCTTCTACGGTCATAACACAGGTTGTAATAGCAACTGAGGCTGATGCTGAGCAAGTCCAGAAAGAGCATAAACTTGAAGTTGGATTAGAGACTGATGCTGAGTGGGAGGCTATTTTAGATGAAATGGCTATAGAAATTGATGCTTTTGAAGTTAGGAAACCTAGGCTTGGAGATGAATTGAAAGTATTAGAAAGTTTGAGACAGACAGAGTTTGGAGATATTTTGATAGTTTTAGATAGTGAAGATGAGAATTTTGTTGCAGAGATAGATAGCTGTGATGAATTTCTTGATGGCATTATATTTAAGGAAAATGTTGACAAAGATGCTGAGTGGGGACACACAACACAGGAGATGAATGATGAAGAGAGCTTAGGTTCAAGTGATAATGATGTTGAGTTAGATCACATTGGGTGTGACTTTGACAGTATATGGTCTGATGAAGCAGATGATGATATATCATTTAGTGAGAGAGCATCAACATCAGAAACTCAAAGATTTAGCTTGGGCCAAGGTTTCAACACCAAGTAACAGTTCAAGGATGCTGTTAATGACTACTCAGTGAGGACATGGAGAGCTACAAGGTTTGAAAAAAATGATGCAAGCAGGATATATGCAAGGTGCAAGAAGAAAGATGAAGGATGTATCTGGCATATCAATGCACTTAAAGTGAAAGCTGTAGCATCATTTCAGATAAGAGAAATGGATATAACACACATATGTGCAAGAAAATACCGTGTGGATAATACAAGAATAAGTTGGTTAGCTCAGAGATTTGAGAAATCCTTTAGGTGTGATCCAAAGGCAAGTGTAAAGGGTTTTAGGAACACTGCAATTAAAGAGCTAGGTGTTTACATATCACCTCACCAAGCTTTCAGAGCAAGAGAGAAGGCACTGAAAAGCATTGAAGGAGACACAACTGAATGATACTTAAAGTTGTGGGACTATGCAGAGAGTGAGGGAAAAGAATTCTGGATCAACTGTGATTCTACAAGTTGAGCCTACACCTACTGGTAACAGTTTCAAGAGATTTTATGTTTGTCTGCAAGCTGTAAAGATAGGATTTAGGTCAGGCTATAGGCCTTGGATAGGGGTTGATGGATGCCATTTGATGGATGGACCAGGTGTGTTATTGACTGCGGTGTGTATGGATCCAAATAATGATCCATACCCCTTGGCATATGCAGTTGTTGGTTTTGAGAATAGAGAATCATCGGAGTGGTTCTTGCAATTATTGAAGGAGGATTTATTAATTGGGAGAAAAGATGCCTACACTTTCATGTCAGACAGGCAGAAGGGTTTAATTGGGGCATTTGAGAAAGTACTTCCATGTGTGGAGGATAGGTTTTATGTTAGGAAACTTCATGACAATATGAAGAGGGCTGGTTTCAAAGGCTAAAACTTCAAAACATTGTAATAGAAAGCTACAAATGCCACCACCATTGCTGGTTTTCATAATGTGATGCTAGAGATTGAGAAGGTGGATAAGAACTGTCTGGAGTGGCTGCAAAAGGGGAAATCAGCCAAGGAATGGGCAAAATCACATTTCTCAACCTTTGGAAAATGTGATACCTTGGTGAACAACATGTGTGAACAATTCAACCACTGTCTGCTAGATACTAGAGATAAGCCAGTCTTAACAATGTTGGAGTGGATTAGAGAATATATGATGACAAGGCTTCAGAAAAACAGAGACATGGCTGAGAGATTGTGGGAAGGGAGATTGCTTTGTGGGAGAATAAGGACAATTCTTGATAAATATGAGGAGGCTTCTTCAGACTGCATTCCCATTAAATCTAGTGAAACTAGATATGAGGTATCAAGTTTTGATGGGTCCAAATATGCAATTCAATTTGGAGGATCATACATGTGATTGTAGAGGATGGGAATTGAGTGGAATTCCCTGTAAGCATGCAATCAGTGCAATTTCTGCAGCAGGAAAGCATCCAGAAGATTATGTGCACAATTGCTATTCAGTTGAGACTTATAATGCAGTGTATGAACATGCTATAAGTCCAATGAATGGAAAAGAGCTTTGGGAGAAAACAAGGTACATTCCACCACTTCCACCTACATTTGCAAAGAAGGACAAGGGCAGGCCTCAAAAAGAAAGAAGATTTGTGCCTAATGAAGAGCCACAGAAGAAAAGGAAGAGAACTGGTACTGCTCTGAGAGTGGGAAAACAAAAATTCAAGGTAATTTGCCAGTTTTGTGGAGAACAAGGGCACAACAAGGTAGGATGCAAATTGAGAAAGGTGAATTTTATTATTTAGTTTGCTTCTTAGATGTTAAATTACTAACTGTAAAACTAATCTTTCAGAAATTAATCATATGTGAATGATTTCCATTAGGGTAAATAACTTCAGAAATTGAGGCTACTCATACACAGGTGGATGTTGAATTTGGTTCCACTCAGCCTGAAGAGATTTCACAGCATGACTATCCTAATTTAACCCAAGAAGATCATACTGAGTTTCAGTCTGTAAGTTATAACTCCTTATATATGATGATTACTAATATTTAGTAATCCAAGATTAATTAGTAGCGAATTAAACCGGTCATCCGTAATTGTCGTTTAAGTTTAATTAGTGGTAAAACGGTTCTTCAGAGCTAGGGGAATAACAGTTGAGTCTCAACTGTCCTGTGTCAGAGTCAGTTAGATTTGAATCGGGTTTCTCTAGAATTAAATGCTGTCGGCTCATTAAACCTATAGAGTGTCTCTTACGGTTGTCAGTCGATTAGGGAAATAATTGGTGAAGTGTCTTCCTGGTTATCGAGAAATTATGGAGAAATTAGGTCGTGTCAGTAAGTGTCTTCGGCGACTATAACTGATTTGCATGAGTTGATTAAATTAATCTTTGCATCAAGGATCGGTTAATTGAGCTAGAGTGGAGTTGGTTGGAATCCGGGATATCTCTTTACTAACTGTTAGAATCCGTTCTCTATGTATTTGTTTATTTAATTTAATTATTGCTTTCGTTAAATTCAGTTTAAAAAACCTTAAAACCCCCGTTTGAAGTTTGGTTATACAGATTGGAAATAAGGAGTAATTCTCGCCAGTCCCTTGGGAGACGATCCTGCTCGCCGCTGTACTCTGCAGTAAGGGCTTACCGACTGATTGTCGGGACATTTATTTTTGGTGAAAAACGACGCACCAAATTTTGGTGCCGTTGCCGGGGACTGGTTCTAAGCAGCGATTACTTTTGTTTTTCAGTTTGTGTTTTTACTTTATTTTTGATCTTTCTGGTGCATGACCCGCTCCTCTCAGGAAGAAGAATTAGTATACGATCCAGAGCCAGAAAGAAGGTTACATCGGTTAAGAAAGACTGCTCGAGAAGCTCGAAAGGCTTTCGAATCTGAACAAAGAGATCTCGGTCTTCAACAGCTGTTCAACATGGCAGACAATACAAATCCACGCAACAACCAGGAACCACCTGACAATCAAGAAGAAAATCGAGTCATAGTGAGAGCCAATGCGGAGGCACCTGCTCCTTTGATTCGAGAGCTTGGTCGTCATCGAAACAACCGACCTATCTGCATCGTTCTGCCAAATATCGCTCATAATGTAGAGATACGACTGGGTTTCATACAAGTATTACCCAAGTTTAGCGATGCCCCTGGAGAAAGTGCACACATGCATTTAGCTGAGTTTGATTGGGTTTGCTCTACCTTGCGTCCTCAAGGCTTCACGGCCAACAATCTTCGCCTGTTAACTTTTTCACATACATTGCATGGACGGGCAAGGGAATGGCTATTTGATCTTCCACCAGGTTCGATCACCACTTGGGATGAGATGGAAGAACAGTTTCTGCGTAAATTCTTTCTAGAAACTAGAGCTGCAAATCTGCGAATGGCCATTAGTAGCATCAAGCAGAAGCCAAATGAAAGTTTGGCTGATTATTGGGCGAGATTCCAGCAACTGTGTCGAAGATGTCCAGACCATGGTTTCACAGACTATCAGTTATTCACCAATTATTTCTATCGTGGCATGTCGACGTTTGATAGAAAGATTGTTGATGCTGCTAGCGGAGGTTCACTCACTAACAAAACTTTGGCAGAAGCAAATCAACTGATCATGGACATGGTGTCTGGAGGGCAGTAGTATGATGATGAAGATAAGGGGCGACACAGACCAGTGAAATCCATTGATCGAGCTGAAAGTTCTGGAGTAACTGAGAAAATTGATGCACTCACCTCTTTGGTTCGTGGCCTAGCTGTTGCACAAACAAAGGGCTCTCGCTGTGGAATATGTTCAGATGATGGACACTTTTCTGATGAGTGTCCCACATTACACGAGTCGGCCACCGAACAAGCTTGCTATGGTTCGGGTGATGCACAACAAGATGCGCTCAAGGTGATGTACTATGATGCTCCACGAGGAGATAATTTTAGGAGAAGGAGGAACAATGACCCTTACTCCAACACTTACAATCTGGGCTGGAGAGATCACCCCAATTTCAGATGGAAACAACCTGGCGATCAGCCTGCAGCTGGAGATTTACCCCCAAGACCCCTGAGAGACAGTCAGTATGCCCATACTGATAAGGCTGTTCCCAGTATGAGCGATATCATGAAATGTCTCGAGCAAAACAGTGCTCTGGTGAACAATTTGGCACAAAGTCAGAAGGCGTTCCAGCAAGAAACCCAAGCAGCTCTGGGTAGTATGGGCACACAAATTACCCAACTTGCCACACAGATGAACAAGATACAAGGGAATCAAGGGAAGCTCCCATCCCAGACTGAACAGAATCCCAGAGGCAATGTCAGTGCAGTCACACTTAGGAGTGGAAAAGAGTTAGTTGCAGTTGAGCCAAAGAAGCAGAACACTCAGCAGTATGGGCATACTGCCGATGCTGAAGGCAATATGAAAACTGAAGACAAGCAAGATGTTGCTGAGGATGCCCCTACTGAGGTACGTGAACCATCTAAAATTTCTAATCCTATTCATGCAGCCCCTTTTTCTTCCAGGTTAGCGAAGCATAAGAAGGATGATAGTGACAAGGAGATCCTTGAGTTGTTCAAGAAAGTGGAGATCAATCTCCCATTGCTTGATGCTATCAAACAAGTTCCCAGATACGCCAAATTCTTGAAAGAGCTCTGTGCAAAGAAGATAAGGTATGTGAAGGACGCAAGAATCACAGTTAGTGAGAATGTATCTGTCGTTATTCAACGAAAGTTACCACAGAAATGCCGAGACCCAGGTATGTTCACTATCCCTTGCATCATTGGGAGTAAGAAGGTCGATAGTGTTATGTTAGACTTAGGTGCATCCATCAATGTCATGCCTCTGTCTACGTACAAAGATCTGCAGTTAGGTCCCATGAAGGATACCCGAGTCATAATTCAATTGGCCGATAGATCTAATGCTTATCCCCAAGGTGTTGTAGAGGATGTTCTTGTTAAGGTCAGTGATTTGATTTTTCCTGTGGATTTTTATATTGTTGATATGAATGATTCTTTGTCTGCTCACAGGCCTTTGATTTTGTTAGGTCGTCCATTTATGAAAACGGCAAGAACTAAGATAGATGTTGATAAAGGCATGCTGAGTTTTGAATTTGATGGGGATATAGTAACATTTAACATCTTTGAGGCTATGAAACATGTCGAGGACCCTGAAGCTTTGTATATGGTTGATGTTGTTGATTCTCTAGTTGACGAGTTTGTTGAGTGTAATTTCAGGGAGGACACACTTGAGTAGGTACTTTTTGGTGGAGCTTCTGAAAAAATTGCAGGTTCAGAAGAAGAAGAGGCAATTCGAGAGATTATCCAGCAGCTGTATGCCACCGAGGAATTTCCTGCAAGGAACATACCAGGTCGTATGCCCTTATCGACGGCCACAGAGCCGATATTGCCATCACACGTGAAAGCCCCAGTTCTAGAGTTGAAGGTTCTGCCTAAGCATTTGAAATATGCTTATCTGGGAAAGGACGACACACTGCCTGTCATCATCAGCAAGGATCTTTCCTCCGATCAAGAAAACCGATTGGTCGAAATTCTGAAAAAGCATCAAGGCGCCATAAGTTGGACATTAGCTGATATCAAGGGGATTAGTCCAGAAATTTGCATGCACCAGATATTCCTTGAGCCAGATTGCAAGCCTTCTCGGGATCCACAGAGAAAATTGAACCCGGTGATGAAAGAAGTGGTTCTCAAAGAGATACTCAAGCTGCTCCAGCTTGGGATCATTTACCCAATTTCCGACAGTGAATGGGTCAGTCCAGTGCACGTTGTCCCTAAGAAATCCGGTATTCAGCTTGTGAATAATGAGAACAATGAGTTGATTCCGATGCGGTTGCAAACTGGGTGGCGCATGTGCATCGATTTTAGGAAACTAAATGATGCTACACGCAAAGATCATTTTCCTTTTCCGTTCATCGATGAGATGCTGGAACGCTTAGCAGGAAAATCATTCTTTTGTTTCCTCGACGGATACTCGAGCTACTTCCAGATTTTTGTCACCCAAGAGGACCAAGAAAAGACAATTTTCACCTGCCCATTTGGAACGTTTGCCTGTCGCAAGATGCCATTTGGATTGTGTAACACTCCCGGCACCTTCCAACGGTGCATGATGATCATTTTTTCCGACTTGATCGAGAGCTGCATTGAGATTTTTATGGATGATTTCACAGTTCATGGCGATTCTTTCGAGCAATGCATCGAACACCTGGATAAGGTCCTTCAAAGGTGTGTCGAGACTGATTTGGTGTTGAATTTCGAGAAATGTCATTTTATGGTGCAATAAGGCATCGTGCTTGGCCATGTCATTTCTGCAAAGGGGATCAAAGTCGATCGAGCAAAAGTTAATTTAATCGTGAAGCTTCCTTACCCTTTGAATGAGAAAGAGATACGTGCTTTTCTAGGGCATGCCGGATTCTACCGGCGCTTCATTCAAGACTTCTCCAAAATCGCCCAACCTATGACCAAGTTGTTGTAAAAGGATGCTCCATTCCTCTTTGATGACCAATGCAAGGAGGCATTCGATTTTTTGAAGGTAAAACTTACTTCTCCACCGATCATCCAACCACCCCATTGGGGCCTTCCTTTTGAGCTCATGTGCGACGCTAGTGACTTCGCGGTTGGAGCTGTACTTGGACAAAAGAGTGGGAAGCAGAGCCATGTTATCTATTACGCCTCCAAGACTCTTAACCCAGCCCAATGCAATTACACTACCACGGAGAAGGAGCTCTTAGCTGTCGTTTTCGCTTGCGAGAAGTTTCGGTCTTATATTGTGGGATCTAAAGTTGTGGTATATACAGATAATGCCGCTTTGAAGTATTTGCTGTCCAAAAAGGAATCCAAGCGTCGTTTGATTCGTTGGATACTTCTTTTGCAAGAATTTGATCTGGAAATAAAAGATAAAAAGGGCGCTGAAAATAATGTTGCTGACCATCTGAGCAGACTGATTACACAGTCCGACGGTATGCCCATACCGGATGACTTCCCTGACGAGCTATTACTAGCCACCGCCAGTGCAACCCCTTGGTATGCTGATTTGGTAAACTATCTCGCCACTGGGATGTTCCCAAAAGGAACTGAATCAGCAAAGAAGAATAAGTTGAAGAGCCAAGCTAAGTACTTCATTTGGGACGAGCCCTACTTATGGAAAACATGTGCTGATCAAGTCATTCGACGCTGCATTCCGGATGACGAGATCCAGTCAATTCTCGAGTTTTGCCATGCTCATGCCTGTGGAGGACACTTTGGACCAAAGCGGACAGCTTGTAAAATCCTCGACTGTGGGTTTTATTGGGAATCGATTTTCAAAGATGCTTATCTTTTCTGCAAGACTTGTGATCGTTGCCAACGCCTTGGTAATATTTCCTCTAGAAACGAGATGCCTCAAGTGCCGATCTTGATATGTGAGATTTTTGATGTATGGGGCATGGACTTCATGGGTCCTTTTCCGAGCTCTTTCGGCAAATCATACATTCTTTTGGCCGTCGATTATGTCTCCAAATGGGTTGAAGTTCAAGCTACCCCGACCAATGATTCCAAAGTGGTGGCTAAGTTTCTGAAAACTCAAATCTTCCAACAATTTGGTGTTCCTCGCGCCATAATTAGTGACCAAGGCACTCACTTCTGCAATCGAACATTGGAAGCCTTGTTCAAGAAATATGGGGTCCACCATCGAGTTGCTACAGCTTATCACCCACAGTCTAATGGACAGGCCAAAGTTTCGAATCGAGAAATCAAGAACATTTTGGAGAAAATCGTCAGTCCTAACAGGAAGGACTGAAGCCTGCGCCTGGATGATGCAGTATGGGCATACCGCACAGCATACCAGTCACCGATTGGCATGTCCCCTTACCGCTTAATTTTTGGCAAGCAGTGCCATCTTCCTGTAGTATTGGAACACCGCACCTTCTGGGCAGTAAAACAGTGCTGCCTTGACCCACAATTCGCCGGGTTCGAGAGAAAGTACCAATTGCAAGAACTTGTGGAAATTCATTTGGAAGCTTATGATCACACTCGGTCCTACAAAGAGCGCACAAAATTCTTGCATGACAAATATATTCGGAGGAAAAGTTTTGAAGTTGGCCAGCAAGTCCTGTTGTTTAATGCTCGTCTCCGACTCATGTCGGGAAAGTTGAAGTCCCGTTGGACGGGGCCATATGAAGTTGTTCGAGTGAGCCCTGACGGCGCAGTGGAGATTCGAAGCTTGTCTACGGATAAAGTTCTCACCATCAACGGCCAACTGTTAAAGCCTTTTCTTGCTGGGCTGGATTCACAGCCATTTGATGGGGTCGACTTTGTCACCCCGGAAATAATAGTGTAATCCCTTCCCGCCTGTCGAGCCGACGACGTTAACCAAGGGCGCTTATCGGGAGGCAAGCCCGCCGCCACACCACCGCAGCCTCTACTTGAAGCCTACACTGCCGGCGTCCCTTCACCGCCTCGTACTCGCGGCCGAGCCCTCGCCGTCGCCACCAAGAAGCGCACACTTTCCGCCGGCCCTTCTACTTCCACTCGAGCCCCCTCACCGCCACCAGAGCCTGCCGGACCGGTTCTTACCCCATCTCCTCCACCTTCTACCACCACAACACCCCATCGTGCCTCGTCACCACCGCGATCGTCATCCTCATCACCACCACGCCGGATTCGAAGCAAATCAACCGCCGGTCGCCCTAACCACCGTGTTGTCGCCACCGACTCTTCCCAGACAGCGTCGGCCGACGTTCAACCCTCTCCAACCGCCGCTAATCCCGCTCCAGCGTCTACGCCCTCGCCGCCGCCATTTTCCCCGCATCCGTCCCCTGCTCGAATGGCCCCTTCACCATCTGCTGGACCCTCCTCCTCTCGCCGCCGCTCCGGCCGTCGTCCCCCTTTCCGCCCGATGGATGAGATCAACCGCCGCCTTCGCCAGAACATGACTCGCCTTCTCTTTGGCCCTCGACTTTTCGATTGGGATAGCATCGCGTCGCTTGGGGTAAATGATTCTCTCCGTGCTAATTTTCGATCGATCGGGTGGGAGATCTTGTTAGATACTTCTCGCCCGGTTTATGATGTTTTGACTATTGAATTTCTGTCTTCCTTTGTGTTTAAGGCTTCTAGTTCCTTAAATGATTTGCATGCTATTCTCTTTCGATTGCGGGGGCGGGAATTTAATATGTTTGTGAACACGTTAAATGTGTTGTTGGGATTGGAATCTGCTCTTTCTGTGACTGAGGATGCGTATGACTCTGCTTGGTGTGATATACCTGACGAGCATGCTTTAGCTATTTCGGATCATTGGCGTGAATTATCTGTGGATGATCATTATATGCCGCATTTGTCTAAGAGTGCCAATATCCGGGATGATGCTTTACGTTTGAGTCATCGTTTCTTAACTCTCAATTTCTTTGGTCGGGTTGATATGCTTAGCATAGTCACAAAGCAGGAGGTCTTTTTATTAACTTGTATGATAAAGCAAGAAAGGGTCAACTTTGGTTTTTGGTTAGCTTTACAGTGGCGGTACATCGCCAATCACCCACATGGTAAAGTCCCTCTTGGGCATCTCATTACATTGCTGGCTGAAAAATTGGAAGTGGATGTCCCTGATTTCGAGTCCATCTCCCCCACTACTCTCACTTTGACTAAATTCAACAATATGCGTCTGCTCTTCATTAACGCCTCCGGGCAGTATCAGTTAGCTCGACCGGGTGTTTCGACCCCGAGTCCGTCTGTGGTTGCAGGTCCTTCCGCCCCCTCCGTTTCTCTGCTACCAGCCATTGAGACCTTGATCACCCAGGCCACTCAATAGATCATCCACCGCCTCGATGACATTGATGGGCGACTCACCACCCTGGAGCAAGTAGTGATTCATATGAGCGACAACCCTTGACTGCGCGAGTATTGGTCCACTTCTACCTCTTTTTGCTGTCGTTTGTTTGTGTTCTTTGTGTGTGATTTGTTTCTGTTTTGAGTGCTTGTGTGTTGTTTCCTTTTACAGTGCGGACACTGTACCATTCTAAGTGTGGGGTGGGGACACTCATGCTCATGCTTAGCTTGTACCGAGTCTGTCTGTAGTCTTATTTTTTGTTTTGAATGCACGTGTGTGACTGTTTGAGATTAGATGTAGAAGGAGAACGAGTTGTTATGTTGGTTTGACTGGATTGTTTGGTGGTTGTTTTTGTGGAATTAAATCATGTGTTGCTTGGATGTATTTGAGAATGATGGATGTGCATTTTGATCACTTTTGATAGCCCATATACGTGAGTTTTGAGCCTTGAGCATTGAAAATAAAAAAAATTTGAAATATCTTTATTATAGCTCGAAGTTCCTTGGATGTGTGTGTGTCAGATTAGGATTGCTTGATACTTGAATTGCCTAAATGCCATGCTTGTTTGATTGTTGAGTGTATTCATGAAAATGATAAAGGCAGCTAGGAATTCACCTCATTTTTGGCTTGAAATTATCCTACCCTTGCATTATCACCTAGTAAGCCCTTTGAGCCACAATTCCTAGTTCTTTTGAAAACCATAACTCAATGAGCCGTAGCCTTTCATTCCCACAGCCTGTTTTGTCACCTTTTAGAAAATTATGCCAGTGTTTCTATACTCTTTGGAGCTGCAGAAAGGATTAAAAGGTGCAAAAAGAAAATTCCCTGCCCTACTGTTATGTTTATAAAAAAAAGAAACAAAAAGAGAAAAAGAGAAGAAACAGAAAACAATGAAAAAGAGAAAAAATGAGAGAGCTATAGGGCAGGAGGTTTAGCAAAGCTATACATGAATTACATTGAAGCACTTGAGCCCGATTGTTGAACATTGCAGCTGTTTATGAATTTTGACACACTTGCATGTTTTCCTTATTATAGCCACTCATCCCAAAACTGTCCTACCTCTGACCCTAGCCACATTACAGCCCAAATGAAAAGTCCTTTTGATTTGTGAATAACTTGATTGAATTGATGCATTTTTTGACATAAGGGCAATTCTATGTTGAAAGTATCCAATCTTGACTGAGTGAATTCTTCCCATGTTACCCTTGTTTTGAGTGACTTTTGAGAGCATCTTTGGTGAGGCTGGATCGAGGTGCACAATCCTAACTCAAATGAAGAGTATACACTGGTTAATGAAATAAAATTGGTTTGTGGTATGTGGTTGATTACGTGACAACCTGGGTTTCTACTATTTTTGATCAAGAGCAGTCACTCTTTGCATTTGTCTTTAAAATCTTTTTGTGTGATTTGTGTTTAAGTGTGCTCGAGGACGAGCAATGTCTTAGTGTGGGGTAGTTTGATTGGACCATATTTTTCTAAGTTTTGGGGTCTATTTCATGTCTATTATTGCTATGTAATTACCCTATTGCTCTATTTTGTGGGAAGGGGTGTCTTTTGAGTTGAATGCAGGTAGCTAGCCTCATAGTGAAGAAAGAGTCGAGATTCTAGACTAAAGCTGCGTATTTTGATGTGAAGAGATTTGAAGTCGCAGTCAGTAAGGGCATACTGCAGGAGCTAACAAATTCAGGGCGCAGTTCGTGGGCTTTGACGATTGGAACTGGGCCGATCCATGTGTTTTGAGATTTCCAGTGGGCCCAGACGTGAATTATAACTCGGGAATTGCTTGGAGGCGGCTACACAGAAGTCCACAACCCTAAGGAGTCTTTTTGGTCAACTTACCTAGTTTAGATAGCTATAGATTTTATTTCCTAGTTAAGATAAACTCTTTTATGGATATTAGATATATTAGGATCTCTTTTAATTAGAATCGAATAATTCAGAACAGAGAACGAACGCAAGACCAGAGACGTGATTTTATTCAGTTTCATATATTTCTTCTTTTCTACTTCATCATGAAAAAGATTTCAATAATTCTATGCGATCAAGCTTAATCATGAGTTCCAGCTAAGTTCGATCATATCTCGGGTGACAGCTTAACGAAGCTCTAGCCGACTAAATCGTGAGATCTAACTGCTTTAGTATTTAATCGCTTGGATGTATCTGTTGTTCTTAATTTCCGTGTCGTTTAATTGTTTCGGTATTGCTAGGTAGTTGCAAATATTTAGTAATCCAAGATTAATTAGTAGCCAATTAAACCGGCCATCCGTAATTGTGGTTTAAGTTTAATTAGTGGTAAAACGGTTCTTCAGAGCCAGAGGAATAACAGTCGAGTCTCAACTGTCCTGTGTCAGAGTCAGTTAGATTTGACTGTTATTCCCCTGGCTCTGAAGAACCGTTTTACCACTAATTAAACTTAAACCACAATTACGGATGGCCGGTTTAATTGGCTACTAATTAATCTTGGATTACTAAATATTTGCAACTACCTAGCAATACCAAAACAATTAAATGACACGGAAATTAAGAACAACAGATACATCCAAGCGATTAAATACTAAAGCAGTTAGATCTCACGATTTAGTCGGCTAGAGCTTTGTTAAGCTGTCACCCGAGATATGATCGAACTTAGCTGGAACTCATGATTAAGCTTGATCGCATAGAATTATTGAAATCTTTTTCACAATGAAGTAGAAAAGAAGAAATATATGAAACTGAATAAAATCACGTCTCTGGTCTTGCGTTCGTTCTCTGTTCTGAATTGTTCGATTCTAATTAAAAGAGATCCTAATATATCTAATATCCATAAAAGAGTTTATCTTAACTAGGAAATAAAATCTATAGCTATCTAAACTAGGTAAGTTGACCAAAAAGACTCCTTAGGGTTGTGGATTTCTTTGTAGCCGCCTCCAAGCAATTCCCGAGTTGTAATTCACGTCTGGGCCCACTGGAAATCTCAAAACGCATGGATCGGCCCAGTTCCAATCGTCAAAGCCCACGAACTGCGCCTAGAATTTGTTAGCTCCTGCAGTATGCCCTTACTGACTGCGATTTCAAATCTCTTCACATCAAAATGCGCAGCTTTAGTCTAGAATCTCGACTCTTTCTTCACTATGAGGCTAGCTACCTGCATTCAACTCAAAAGACACTCCTTCCCACAAAATAGAGCAATAGGGTAATTACATAGAAATAATAGACATGAAATAGACCCCAAAACTTAGGAAAATATGGTCCAATCAATGTTGTAGGAACAAGCCAACTACCTTGCAAGGAAGACAGATGTTTGTAAGTTAATGTATTCAGGTTTCTATTCAGGTTTCATTCTAATCAGTTGACTAAATTAACTATCTACTTCTTAGGCAAGGAAAAGAGGTAGAGTTGCTAAAAAGGATCCAAAGGACAGTTTGAGTCAAGGGGAAAAATCAGCACGCTATACTATTTCCGGCTCAATCATTGCAAGTTAAGCTCAAGCAATGCAAGCTCCTGCCTTACAACCAAGTCAGATGGGTGCAAATATAAGGGCTCCTCCTACTATGAATTTTAATCCACAATAATTTATAGGGGCCCTTCAATTGGTGCAGAGCGGACCAAAGAAGCAAATTCCATAATAGTGTTCAACAGAGGTGGTAAAAAGTTTATCACACTGTCAAGCTTGAGAGATGTATTAGGGAAGAGATAAGATAAGATATCAACTTTCTTTTGAAGGTCCCCCTGAAAAACTTGCAACCCCCACGTAGTGAATCAGGACACGTATAAAAAAACCTATATTTGCTATGGCACGATTGGAAACATACGCACGCATAGGCTTTTGACAATCATACACCAAAAAAAAAATTGTTGTTGTTTTCTCTGCTTGAAGATGCAGCAGACATTGTTCTCTTTTGCTTGAAGATGCAGTAGACTTTAGTGTATAGGTGTGTATATATATTCAATGCAGGTAGGTATGGGGCATATATGCCCTTCAAACGGTTTAATTTTCCCTCCAATTCTTGAGAATTCCCTCCAATTCACTGTTAGGAATAATGTTCTGTGTGGGACTAAAATTGAAGAAACTTTTGAGACTAAATTTGCATGACAATTTAACGGCAAATGTGACATGAGGACCATTTTCGCATATGGTGGTCCAGTGGTACTAAATTAGTTTGTTTGGGACCAAAATCGGAGCATGACATGTCCTGTGGGACTGGAATTGCAATTTTCTCTATGAATGGTGTGAGAATGCGCTTCTCTTGGTTTAGTCTTCTTTGAGCAACTGTTTAATTTCTCTCCAATTCATTCCTTACGAGTGCACGCACCGAGTAAATGATGTGTTAATTTTAGGGAGTGACTAGTTTTAGAGATTTGCATCTCGATCTATCGAAATCGCTTTCAAGACAGTGGTTTATCCACGACACAATGAAGTGCTTTATTCTTATTTAGTTGGTCTCCTTCATTATTTTTACTAACAATTACAACACAATTAGAGTTTATTTCATCTGATTATGGTTTATAATTATTTTTTAAAATTTAATTTTTCATCTACAATGCGAGAAAACTTTCATTTGCATTAAGAAAATGCTTTGTTAGTATGATCGTAATGCTTCATTAACATTATGATCATACTATCAAATATATTAATGCCTGACAACTATATATTTTACACAACTTTTAGATATGAATAGACGATATTCATAGTGCTTAGCTGTGTAGTTTATATAGTTTTTGTATTTTATTTGTTATCATTTGGAGTTTTTGATATGTTTGCTAGTTTTGCTGTAATAGTTGTGAATTTGTTGAATAATTGAAACAAAATAATCAAATATACGCATGGAATGTTGAACAAGGATCCAAATAGGCTTTTGGACTTAATTAAATACTCAATTAAGGCTTAATGGACTGAATTAAATGATCAAAACTCAAGAAAACTCAAAGCCCAGTGAGAAAATGGATTGGGTCGATTCAGAAAGCTTTGGTCAATCCAGCCCAGTGTAAAATACAAAGACTTGGGTCGACCTTGTGTCGTGTGAAATATTTTACTCAACTCAGGTCAACCAGGTCTGCGGATGTGTAATTTTCTCTTTCCAATCGGAGTTTTAAACCTACATATTTAAAGCCTTTATTTTGATACACACCCGATATCATCTAATAACATTACATGATATGCATTAGAGAGCCAAAAAATAGAAGAGAAAAGAGAGAAGAAAGACGAAGGCTTGCCATCTACTCACAAGGAGGTGTCAAGGTTGCTAGAGAACGGATGCCACAATATAGACAATAGAGATAGCTAAATTCCACTGTGTTTACGTTTTTATCTATTGAATTTTTCATAAACATCTATACTCTAGTTTTTGTTATTTACTTCATTTTGTCTAACTAATTTCCTAGCTAGGTTTTAGGGGTTGGAAGTTATGTATTTTTTTCTATATGATTTGATTGCTTTCTTCATGTTATCTCTCGGGACTTATTTTCTATGATTTTATTAATTATAATCTTGCATGGGTGTCTGATCAACATTTGTGTATGTTAGTAGATTAATTTTATGTACTCATAGGAGAAGAATTAATTGATAGAAAGATAGAATTCAAGTTATTTGTGCTTGGAATTAATGACCCACATAGAGTGTAATAAATCTTTGTGCTTGATTGAGAGTAATAACATGTGTGAGGAATCGACCAACTGAAGTGCATGCTCATTATGTGTATGTTCCTTAATAAGCAACCTGATAACAAATCAGTAATTGCCGATTATTGATAAATTAAAGACCAAGTCGGGTTGTAAGAATCAATGAATATAAATAAATGAGATAATAATCCAATTTTCCTAAAACTGACATTTTTAATCATTAATAGTTTCTTCAGTTTATTTTGTGTTTTGTTTGATTTTGATTATTCCCTCTACTTTTAATTATTGCGACTAGATATTTAATTAGGTACTTGTTTTTGAGAACATAGGAATTATAGTCTCCGTGGGATATGATACTCTTGCTCACTGCGTATTACAATAATACCGTGCACTTGTGGTCACTTATTTGTCAATAAATAGCTTGCATGTCAATAGCTTTGGAGAATCCCACTATTTTTTATTTGACTCCAGAAAACCCTAGTTCGCTGATAGGTTCCTCCTCCACCGCATGGTGGCACTTATGCCTCTGCCGTTCACGCTGATCTTGTTGATCATCACCCGTATGTCTTTACTTCTTCTCTTTTCCGTATTCAGCCCGTTAAAAGGGGTGATTTTTGTTCTATCACAATTCCAGATGATCTTTATCAATCACAATTAGGGAAATTCCAATTTTCTCTTATAGGTCGCCTAATCATGCTAAAGGGAGAAAAGACGTGGTCTGCCATTGATTTAAAATCTAAATTGCAGCAAATTTGGTTGCCTTTGAAAGAATGGAAGTTAATTTCTATTAGAAAAGGGTATTTCATGACACAATTTAATTGTGCCGTTGATTAGATGAAGGTTAAACAATTGCAGTCGTGGAACTTGCGTTCGGGTTATCTAAAAATTCGAGATTGGATGCATGATTTCACTCCCTATAAAATTAATTCAACCCTTGCGCAGGTATGGGTTCGATTATATAACTTGCCAATGGAATATTGGCATGCAGAAATTCTTGTTGGGATTGCGCGATCGGTAGGGACCCCGCTCAAGATTGATGGAACTTCCATACAAGGAATTGTTGGTCATTATGCACGTGTTTTAATTAACGTCGATATGGCCCAAATGCTGCACTCGTCGGTGATGATTGATAGGGGCGGGGCTTGATTCTTTGTTGATATACAGTATGAAAATCTGTTGCTATTTTTTAGTGATTGTCAGAAGGTCGGCCATGCAACAAGTAAGTACCGTAATTCAAAGTTGAAGGTTGATAAGGACAATGATGGTGGGGTTGTTGCGCCTAAGACAGGGGTTGCTAACAAGAAAGGGGAACCCCAGTTGAAGGAGGCAAATCTTAATGTGGGCGGGTCTGTGATGTCTCAGAAACAACCTCCTACGACTAAAGAATGGGTTGTCATGACTTTCGGTCAGATGGAGGGACAAGGGTTGACTCAATCTAAAACTATGGCTCCTATTTCTATTTCTAATCCTTTTGATATTTTAATGGGGGTGACTTGCCCAGCTGATTAGGAGAACTCACGGCCAGATAATGTTTTCCTTCAGGGGAATGTGCATGTTATAGCTGATGATGTTCAGGGAGCTGTGCCTGCGGTTCATGATGTTGTGGATCGCGATGAGAATGTGCAAAGTGGATATTCTGTGGGAGATAATGGGTTGCATGAGCAGGCAGTTGGTGATGAGAGCTTGGGGCAGAACCTGTCCAATAATGCTTTTGACTCTATAGTTCATGAGAAGGTTGATCAGCTACATGTTGACAAGGCTGGTGATGATATTATTCAGTATGGTGCTGCAGAATCTTTAAAAGCTGATGGGGGCCCCGATGAGGTTACTGGTTTTCAACCAGAAGCTGTTGATGGGCATGATCAGGTTATTGTTGGTGAGGAGTCTGCGAGAATTTCTCATGTTGCAGGCTCTATATCAGCCGAAAAGGGTCTTGTCTCTAGGTCGCAATTGGGAGCTGTTGATGTACAGTATGATGCCTCTGCAATAGATATTCAAATTCCTAAGTGTGAGGGTATGTAATCTGGTGGACCTATTGCTGATGCTCTTGTGAGTACAGCGGGGGTTCAGGGGGCTGCAGATTTGGTTGTTGCTGCCTCTGAACAGATCAGTTTAGCTGAGGCTGTAGAGGGAAGGTCACTAACGGTAACTGGGGCTACTGTTGCAGTTCCTAAGCGTACGTATACTAAGCGGTCAAAGCCTTCTGCTGCGGAACTGAGACATTCTGGCCGATTAAAGCCCCCGGAAGGAGAGGGTATGCAGTCGTCTCATGACGGGGAAGACTTGGCTCCATTTGTCTGGCAAAGCCAAACACGGTTGCATTAAAGAACATGGAGTTGATTGCTGGTTTAAAAGGAAATATGACCCAAGCAGGGAATGTCAATCCTCCGCGTTATGACTCTCAGTTTCAATGATCTTGATGATGTGGAAGTTTTTCGGGATGGAAACTGAGCTCGTTGTGTGTGATCAGATTTCTAGTTCATATTGGCGATCGTTGGAGGATCTCATGAATGTCGTGGAAAAACCCTCTCCTCATGCATGCATGGTTTTTAACAATTATTGGCGATTTGGAACTCTTGACGGTTGTTTGCTTTGGATTTTTATTCTTGTTGTCAAGTAGTTTATTTTTGTTTGGTTTCTCTATTTTGCTGTTACTGTTAGACATGATTTTTGTGGTCCTAGTTTTTTCTTATTTCTTAGAGGGGTACTTTTTCTCCTATATGGTTTTTCCCGATTTGGGTTTTCTATATAGGTTTCATTGAGGCCTCGGTCCTTAGAATTATCATCATGTGATATCCGAGACTTTTAGGTTTGAGTTTCTTTTCTTTTTCTTTTATTTTATACAATTCATTAAAGAAATTAATTCATATAATATTAAAATGTGAATTAAAAAATAACGACGGATGCCAGTCCTGGGATTTAACGACGGTATCATGTCCGTCGTTAACTCATTGCTTTAATTAATGACGACTTATAATCCATCGCTAGTCCGTCGTGAGTTCATCGTTTGCCGTCCGGCCAACCAAACAGTGACAACACGGTGGCGACAGATATTCCATCACGTCGCTAATATAATGACGGATAACAATTCCATCGCTAGATACATGTAATGACGAGAGTATCAGCGACGGACTTAGTCCGTCATTAGTCCGTCGCTAACACACCTTCTAGAGATGGAAATCCACTGAACAACGACGGAATTTTCCGTCGCTAAAACCCGCTTTTTTTTAGTGACCGTCTCACACTACAAAAAAAACGCGATTTAGCGACGGATTTAATGACGGATCATATTCCGTCGTTAAAATACTGACGGATTAATGATGGATTAAATTTACGATATTTAACGACGGCAAAAATCCGTAATTACTCATCGTATTTTAATTTTTAAATTTTATTTTTTAATGTTAACGACGGACTAACGATGAAATTTTCCGTAGTTAAGATAGAGACGGAAAACTCCGTCGTTAAATTTTTTTTTTAATTTTTAATTTATTTTATTTTTTAATATTAGTGACGGATTTAACGATGGAAAATTCCGTCGTTAAAATTAATTTTGATTTTTTTTATTTTTTTTATTTTTTAATTTTTCAATTAATTCTTAACTACGAATTTTAAATCATTTTTAATTTTTTTTATTTATTTTATTTTTTATGGATTTATTTGATTTTTTAATTATTTTATATTACTTTTAATATTTTCATTTTTAATTACTAATTAATTGTGAATTTAAAATTAATCTTTTAATATTATTAATTTTTTTATTTTTAGATTTATTTTATTTTAATTTTTTTACTTTATTATATTATTTTTAATATTTTATATATTTTGAAATTACTAATTAATAATTTTTAAATAATTTTTTATTTTAATAATTTTATCACTTTAATTTTAATTTTATAAATATTATTAATTATAAATATATAATATTAGAGTAAAATAATTAAAATAATTTAATATTAAATAATGATATAATATAATTATATTTTATGATAAAAATATAAATGGTAATAGATATTTAAATAAATGAATAGTATATATTTTATTTAATTTTGAAATAAAAAATCAATCAAAATAGGTTTTGTATGTGTATATAGATATATATTATTTGTGTACTCGTACATAAACATCCCCTAACCCACATGGTTAGAGGCGTCTCCTCTTTTCCAAAGGGCCTGGGTTTGAATCCTCTCCCAAGCGAGAGATTTAGCGAATTAATATAGGTGCCTATGCTCTTGGGCTTGGCTCGACTCGCCTGTGGTGGCTTATCTGCGACTTGTTCTTTTTTTTTTTTAAACGACGGAAAAAATCCGTCTTTAATCCGTCACTAAATTTAATATTTTTTTATTTCCTAACGACTAGAGGATTAACGACGGATTGAATCCGTCGTTAATCCATCGCTAAATTGATTTAACGACGGATTTTTTATGTTTAACGACGGAAAAATCCGTCGCTAAAATGCGATTTTTTTGTAGTGTCATTTATATATGTTAATTGAATTTTTCATTGGGTTTAAGAAAATTATTGGAAAATATAATCAAATAAGTAATTTTTTTCCTAATACACCTATATTTATTTATTTGAGAATGAATTAATTCTCAATTTAATTAAACATATTAAATAGGGGTATATGAGTAAATGGGCTAAATATATAGAAACCAACCTATATATTAAGACATCCGAAAAAGAAAACAAGCCTATATGAATGAGACGAAGGGAGTATCAAATATTACAAAATTATCACCATTATTCTTAAGAAAATATGTGTGTCTATAGTGTGTGTGTGTATTTAGAGAATCTAAAAATTCACATGATATATAAACTTGGAGACCAAAGACGACGGGTTTGAATTTCCTCATTACTATCAGGTCGGGTGTGTAAGTGAAAAAAAAAACATAAATAAAAATAATGATACAACACAAAGCTAGTCCAAAAATCAGTTCACGATAGGCATGTCTTTCAAATTATTATAATTAAATAATCAATATCATAATCTTGTTTTGATAGTCAATTAACAAGCAGTATTAGAGAATTAATTAACTAATTAATAAGAACCACCCTTTTGGTTGTTAATTCATACAACCCTTAAGACAGATCTACGTACGATGATGGGTACAGTCTGATCATTTATATATATTTATATTAATTCTTGAGCAACTCTGCAGGCTGCCCCGCGACATAATCTAACAACGCTTCTCCGTGGGTATCACCAGAGAATTCATGAGAATTTATAGGCGAAATTTGGCCTATAACAATTATAGCGACCAAAACCGAAGCTGTGGAGAGGAGAAGAGGCCAGAAATAAAAGAAAATGGCGGAGAGCGAAGTCGTAAATGCTGAGATTATTGTGAGGCTAAAAAGTGCAGCAAACAAGTATTTGTGCTGCAGAAGATAGGCATACATCTCCATTAATTGTTTGTAAGTAGTTTTATTATATATGGAAACTGTTGAAATACGTACTACTACATGCATATATATGTGTACGTGTGTGTTTGTATATATTCAATAAATGACTACTATTCCAATCTTGATTTAGGAGAAGATGCTTTACGTACGTACCTTCCTTATGTATTGGTTTATTCGTTTCTTAAATGTTATTGCAAGGGAATGGAATTCTGAGTACTATTGTAGAATTATTAATTTTTGCTATGATTTGAAGTTCGACCCACCCCTTGGCCTTGCACTATAAGGATCTTTATGGGTTGTCCCAAATAATGATAAAAACTCTTTCAATTTCTCAAATTCACAAGGTTTAATTTGCCCAAATTAAATGACTAATCTCTCTCTTGGAAAAGGCGATGATCGGGACTAGTCCACATTACAATGACTAAACTTTCTTTCTTAAACTCGCCCAATTAAGGTGACTAAACTTCTTCAAATACCTCCTCGATCATATGGACCGGCCCAAAATGACTAACTTCCTTTAGAATGTGGCTCACTAAACCCTAAACCCCAAACCCCTAAACTCTAAACATTAATTGTAATGAAATAAATCATAATTTGAATTAAAGAAACTCGTATACGACAAGTTGAAAGCTCAATACTTTTTGTGGTTACGGGTGATACTTTTTGTACTTCGGAATGATACTTTTCAGTGTTAAGAGTGATACTATTTCTGGCGAACTTTTTTTTTCTTTTTTTTTTGGGCGGGGCGGGTCAGAGTTGACCCGCGCGTTGACCCGCGGACCCATCCTGTCTGATAGTCTGATTTTGGTTTCCAAAGCTTGATAAGAGACTTTGTGATATAAAAAATGTATATATGTTTTTTAATTTAAAATGATATTTAAGTAAATTAATTATGTGCCCATATATGATGAGTTGTTTTTGTGATGAAAAATACATGAGAGTATACTATGATTTGTTGCTATATGTCTTGATAAATTTTGCAAATTTTATAACCTCTAGATTTTGATTTTATCCATGTGAGTTTTTTCATAGCCTAAAAATATTGCTTTGATATATAATCTTATTTTTTTCTTGTGTGGTCATCATTCATGCATGTTAATTAATCTCTAGAACGGCTTGGTTGTTTGTCTTGAGACTACATTAGTGCGCTAGACTTGAATATGATTAAAGGTCATCTTGTCGAGCCCATTCTTTCCTTGGAGTTAATTTTTCCAGAAATTTTTAATCATTTTTCTATCCTCTTAAGCCTTAAGACTTCATTTTATTTGTTATACCTTGGGTTGAGGAAATTTAAATCGGTTAAGATTAGTTGCTCGATTTGAAGATTGCATATGGGTTCACGACCAATGTCATATTTATGCTAGTTTTGTGTGTTAGTGCAGTGCATGTGTACGATTGTCATTATCTTATTGGCATTCATATGATGTTTTTGAGAGAAAATTTCGGTTTTGGTCCCATAGGACATGTCCTAGTCCGATTTTGGTCCCAACCCTACCACTTTTGGTCCCAAATCGATTGAATTATCATTTTTGGTCCCGCCGTCACGATTTCCGTTAAATAAATTATCGATTTTAATTTGGTCCCATTTTTGTATCGATTTTGGTCCCATACAGAAAAATTCCAGAAAATTTTCAATAATTCAATTGGAGGCAAAATTGACCTGTTTTGGGGGGAAATTTAAACTGATTTGGATCCAAATTTCCCACCAACATGCATCTATATATATCTACTCACCAAATAATCAATTTACAACTATCAAACCATCAAAAAAAGCAAAAATCAAAAGAAAGCAAGAAATCTGCCTACATTAGACACCATGTCTGCTGCATCATCAAGCCAAGCTTTCAACAAATGCTACATGGCTTGTTACTGTGGAAAAGCAGCTCGTATGTATATTTCAAAAAGGCCATCAAGCAAAGGCAGAGCATTTCATACTTGCCCAGATTCACAACGTGGGGGGTGTGATTTTTTTTTTATGGGCTGATGAAAAAGATGGAAGTGCACACAGTGAGAATTCAATGGAAATGGCAGAACATTTGAAGGAGATGGCCGAAGATGTTGCAGAGATAAAGAAGATAGTGAAAATGATGTGCATAGTTCTAATGTTGACCTTGGCAATTACATTGTTCAAATAAGCATTATGCAATCTGCCTATGTAACTATTATCTATGAATGAAGAGAACTACATTCTCAATGTGTCAAAACCAACAATAAATTCCAAGTTTATATACCAAAAGCATTGTTTCCCAAATAGTAGTTGAAGCCCAGACTACAACTAAGAGCATGCTTATGTAATAACAAAAATAATTACTGGGTACAAAATGACAGTAGCTCCAGCCCAGACTAGCAAAAAAAAGCATGCTTATAGACAAAAAGAATAACTGGGCATTAAATGAAAGTAGTTCCAGCCCAGCCTAGCAAAAAAATTCAACCTCAAGTCCCAAGTTCAACAACTAACAACTTTTGTACAGCCACCAGCAAATACCAACAATAGCAGCAGACTATTCAACCCTTTGCACTCTTCTTCTTCTTCTTTAAAATAGACTTCAAGCCAAATAATGTGACATATTTCTTACCTCCTGTAGTGAACACATCCATGCTTTCCTTGCCCTTTGAAGCACCACCAACACCACTAACAAACTCATTTGGATGGAAACTCATAGGTGGGGGCTCTCTGATTTGAATGCCCTTCTGTTTGGGTTGCTGTGTAGCAGTGATCTCATCAGATATGCTATATGCAGCCTTTGATAGATTCTGTGCACTCACAAAAGCCTCTCTTTCTGGAATATTGGTATCAAAGTGCACTCTTTTTGCAGCCTAAATAGTATGAAGTCATTGAGGTTAATTAGAATGGACAATAACAGAAATATTAAAGATATTGAAAGTAACTTACAAGCTGTTTTCTCCCCTTTACAGTTGATGGTTTGGTGCTGGATTTTGGAAAATTGTCTATGAAATCAAACATTTGTGCCTCTTCTTCACCTTCAGTCATAGGGTAGTCAGGTTGATCTTCAATTGCCTAAGAAATATGATGCAATTAGATTGTAACAAAAATTAAATGATAAGAATAAACTTAAGTAATTAAAGTAGTCAGGTAATTAACCTTCCTCACTTCACACCCAAGTCGGTTGTGACTACATTCACCACAAAAGTTGCAGATGACATTGAAGTTTTGCTTCCCCAACCTCTGCAAACTTGAACCCCCTCTCTTCTGCCTCTTCACTGGACTTTCACAGGCCCCAGTCCTTCTTTCTTTTTGAGGCCTTCCCTTCTTCTTCTTCTTATGAAAGGTAGGTGGCAAGGGTGCTATATACCCAGTCTTCTCCCATAACTCTTCTCCACTCATAGGGCTTATGGAATGTCTATAAACTGACTCATAAGTCTCTACAGAGTAGCACTTATGCACAAAATCTTCTGGATCACCCCCCTCTGCACATATTGCACTAGTGGCATGTTTGCAAGGTATGCCTGACAGATCCCATCTTCTACAATCACAGGTATGGTTCTGCAAATTTACAGCATACCTTGATCCATCAAAGCTGGAAACCTCATATTTGTGTCCAGTTGATTTAACAGGAATACAGTCTCCAGACTTCTCCATGTTCTTCCCAACAATCAACCTAATTCTCTCACAGATCTTTCTACTTTCCCACTTCACTTCAGCCCTATCTCTCCTTTTTTGCAGCCTTGACATCATGTATTCCCTAATCCACTCTAGCATGGTCAAGATAGGTTTGTCTCTAGCATCCAACAAACAACCATTGAACTGTTCACACATGTTGTTGACTAAAGTGTCACACTTCCCAAAAGTAGAGAAGTGTGATTTAGACCATTCAGAAGGAGGCTTTGCTTGTAGCCATTCCAAACACTTCTTATAGCATCCTGATACATACACTCCAAGCTCTGATATAGCATCCTTCCTAAAGCATTTAATACTTCTCTTGGGATCAACTCTAAAACTCCTCTCAAATCGTTTTGCTAGCCATCCTGACTTGGCATTAGTGCCATGAAACTGCCTTGCACATGTATGTGCCAAATCAAGCTCTCTAATCTGCCATGCTTCTTCATTTTTGACCTTAAGTACATTGAGATGCCAGCCACAACCCTCATCTGCCTTCTTACACCTAGCATAGATTCTCCTAGTATCATTTTTCACAAACTTAGTAGCCCTTCCCTCCTGAACTGAGATGTTGTTCACAGCATCTTTAAACTTGAGCTTGGTGCTGAATATTTGACCAAGCTCAAAGTGAGGATTCTGTTGAGTTGATCCTCTATCACCACTCTGGATCACCTTGTCTTCATGTTCATCAGCTGAATCAAGGCTATCAAAATCAGATACCCTTTCTACTGTCTCATCAGAGGGTGATGATGAGCCTTCACCATCATCATCATTTGCTTTTGTACCCATCCACTCAACATCCTTATCTATATTTTCATTGTATATGATTTCATCTATGAGCTCATCACAACTATCTTCATCACAATCAAAATCCACATCCTCACTGTCAGATTCAAAGTCCTCTTCCAATATAGCTTTCCCTTTCCTTTTCTCATCATAAATTATGTTTTCTTGCACATCATGTTGCACTGCAGCCTCCTCCACAACTAAGACCTCCCTAAGCAACCCTTCTTGCTGCTCTGCTAACATTTCATCTACATCTATGACATTATCAAACAGGTCCACATCAACTGGTTCATACACTTCACCCCTCACATTACCACTAATTTCTACCTCTCTAGCCCTCACATCCTCACCTAAACCAGCCTTTCCAGCCCTCACAGCATCAATTAAGACCTCCTCTACAGCCCTGCCTTCATCAACTCCCTCCTCTACAACCCTAACATTATCAAGCTCCTCAGCAACTAAATATGTCTGCAAATACCTCTTTTTCAACCTTTTTGCAGTCTCTCTTTGTTGCTCAACAGTCTCTGTTTCTTCATCATCTATGTATTCAACCTCTCCATCAACAATTTCTCCACCATCAACCTCAATATTTTCTTTTTTCCCATCTAGATATAGAGTAAACTCCCTACTCACCTCAGCCCTTCTGATTATGTCCCAAAAATCTGCCTCACAATCTATTAACTTCAATTCACCTTTCTCATCATCCCCGTAAATGTTTTTAGTCCCCATATGACCTAACTGTTCACATAGCCCATCCAAATACATCCTAGACCACTTACGTGCATCCACAAAATCAAATGCAGACATCGTACCCTCTAAATACATAATCTTACCCGAATCGTTCAGAGCCATTCCGCCATGGATGAGCTTCAATGTATACCAGTAATGATACCCACCTAACAAGAATAAAAATGAACCATCAACATCACAAGCCCTCACAATTCTTCAACCCTCAAATGTGAAACTGAAAAATGAGAATGAAAACTGAGAAGATTTAACTTACTGTAGTTTGGGTGTGGCATTTGTAGAAAGTACTTCCTTCGAATCATCGTGTGGCCTCACAAAATCGACGAGCTTGTTTGAAAATCAAGGACCTTGTTTGAAAACTGACGAGCTTGTTTGAAAATCGTGGACCTTGTTTGAAAATCGACGACCTTGTTTGAAAATCGAGGACCTTGTTTGAAAATCGACGAGCTTGTTTGAAATCGGGAGGGAAATTAGGGTTCTTTGTTTTGGGGCTTCTTCAAATCGGGGGGAATTAGGGTTCTCTATTTTGGGGCTTCTTCAAATCGGGGGGAAATTAGGGTTGTTTGTTTTGATTTGGGATTTTTTTATCAATTTGGGGATAAATTACACATTTTACTCACGTGCAACTAATTGGCCGTCACCTCGTTTGTTTTCCGTCTAAATAGTGGGACCAAAATTGATAATTCAATCGATTTGGGACCAGATTTAATAATAATTTCTGAAATAGGACCAAAAGTGGTAGGGTTGGGACCAAAATCGGACTAGGACATGTCCTATGGGACCAAAACCGAAATTTCCTCATTTTTTGATGAAGTGTTCATAATGAAGATCCAGACAGTGTTCTCATTTCACTGTGAAAATTGACAAGAAGAGTGATGACATTAGACAATTCAGAGATGGTGTTCACACGTGTTCAGAACAACAGACACGCACGGGAGCAATTCATCAAGGTGTTTATATCATGTTTCAACAATTCACTTAAGAATCAGTGAATGATGATGATTTCAGGAAAGTGTTGAAGTGTTGTATGTTGCTGATGACTTCTATATGCTTTAATAGTTCTCGAAAAATCCATCAAGTTCGACAAGGAAAGATCGATCAAAACCGAAAAGTCCTATTCATATTAGGATTATGATCTCAACAAGGAAATTCACTTCTTTTCAAATCTGAAGGAGTGTCGATCAAAACAATAATTTTGTGATATATTATTTTAAATATCTACGTGTTTTGAGCGTAGGATTTTTAGTAGTATATATCTAGAGTTGTTCATATTAATTACTGTTCAATGATTATTTATCAATAAGTAGTGTTTAATTAGATATTTTATCATGCAAACACTTAGATTTTGAGTTATTGTTTTGAAAACTAAATGAAGTCTAGGGATTGAGAGGACCTTACACTTCAATTCACGTACGGGTGAATGTAGTTCCTAACTGAAACGTCCTATGCAAAAGTTATTACAAATCAACTACTTAAACGATCGATATTTTTTATTCCAAAATGTTGGAAATTTTGAAATAAAATTTGTTTGAAATTTTGAATGTAAATATTAAAGTAGAAATATGGGGTCTTCCGGAGTTTAGAAATTAAGCACTGTATAGGACTTGTTGGCGAATCATGTCTATGAGATGACTATATATATTATCACTGGTGAATGGTGATATCATGAGACTCAGAGATTACAGCTGTGAGCGATGAGTAGAGGTCACGAGCGATAATTTTTTATATAAAAGGCCCGTATGCAACCGTTTGTACATAAATTTTCTACTATTTATTATTAAAAATGATACTTTTTAGTAATAAAGTTTGGGAGTGATACTTTTTTTAAATAAAAAATGTATTAATAATTAATAACAAAAATGTCACCATTTATTTTATAAAAAATAGCAATGCTTTCCATTAAAATAAATATTTTTTCCGGTACTGGATCAGAGTGACATTTCTTTCCCTCTACAATAAAATTTATTTACAGCTGATGTACGCAAGACAAACTAAAAACAGGGGGAGGGATTGATTTATTCCACATAAAATCCTCTAGTCCAAGGTATGTGTTTCAAACAATCGTGTCCAACATTATTATTTAGGGTTTATTCCACCAAATTATGACTTATAAGTATATTTTATTATTTAATTTTCATTTTTTAGTTAATATAATTGATTATTCTAAAATTAGGGTATATAATTTTAAAAAAATTTAATTCTTAGCAATAAAAATTAATTATAACTTGTTATAATATAATAAATTTTATTTTTATTATAAAAATAATTAAAACTACGTACATAATTGTAAATATTAAAACATGATTAACACACATCCAAATTTATTCAGTGAGTGAACGCCATTCCTTTTTTTTTTTTGGATGTCGAGGGTAATCCGCAGCCGCTACCGTGGTGCGCACTGGGTAAACTCCGTCCCTGTGTAATAGCCTGCAAACCTACACAGGGGAGGTAAACCACACTTGGCAAGGCAGGTGTGACAGGCTCACACCTAGTGGTATTGGTGGTAGGTCGAACTTGAGACCTTTGTATTATAATCGGTGGATTCGTGTCATACATATTTAAAAATGGGATAATTACACTTTTAGTCTCATTAGAATAGGGTTAAATATTTTTGGTTCCATAGTTTATTAGCTCGATATTTTTGATCCCAAATAAACTTTTTCGACATTTTTAGTCTCAAGTGTAGTATGCGTGTGTGTATTTATATATTTATATATATTTATTCAAAGGAAATTTCGACTTCATTTTTTCAACAAATCATTAAGAAAAAAAAGAGGAAAATAATTAGCAAAAAATTCAGCATAATACCCAACAAAATAACATAATATCTCAAAAAAATTAAGCAAAATATCAAGCAAAATGCCCAATAAATGTCCAGCAAAATGCCTAACAAAAACATTTCAACTTCTTGCCAATACACGATTTTTGTTCAGCAAAATTCTCAACAAAATATACGGAAAAAACGTAAAAAAAAAATATAAGAAAAAATATACTGTTAGTTTTAGGACTAAAAATGTTGAAAAAAAAAACACTTGGGACCAAAAGTGTCTAGCTAATAAATTATGGGACCAAAAACGTAAGATATGAGATCAAAAGTGTTGAGCTAATAAACTATGAGATGAAAAACGATATGAGACTAAAAGTGTTTTAACCCTATTCTAGTGGGATTAAAAGTGAAATTATCCCTTAAAAAATTAAACAATTATCCATTTAAAAAAAATTAAACACACGTGATATGAATTCAATAATTGAAATATAAAATAAAACACGAAATTAGAATAGAGAATCTCATCTGCTTATGGACACACTTGCCCCTTTGATACCACTTTATATAAATTAGTGCATGTCAAGATTTAAATTACGGTTAGTTATAGATTACTAAGTATTCTCATTTAATTAATTCAAAATTATTTCGTACATCATAATTTTTTTACTTTAATTAATTTTGTACATCATATGGGCCTCTTGTACGCAAGAGCTTCTCAAAAGGAATTATGAATCCGCTACTTTGTGGGTGTACACACACCCACATGTGTGTAATGTCCTTGGGTGAATGAAAGTTTGATAAGTATATGTCCCACGTCGGTGGGATAATGAAAGTTTGATAAGTACATATGTGGGCTTAATGGACTCTCTAGCAATTTGGATTAACCATTTTGACAATACGAAGACGGATGCCAAGTAGTTACTAACGGAACCCATTGTGCCGTCATTACTGGGCCGCACCTCGTGGACCTGGGGCGTTACAGTGTGTGTATGTGTGTGTGTGTGTGTGTGTAAAATTAATACATAGAGGCAAAAACTATTTTAGCCATTTACTTTTTAAAAAAATTATTTTAGCCAGTAAGTTTTAAACATATTTTTTTAGCCACTATGGACCAAAATGCCCTTTAGACATAAAAAAAATAAAAAATATCAAATATGCTTTTATCTTCATCTTCATATTTAGATCTGTTTTTCATCTTCAGAAAGAGAATTAAAATATCGTCAATCTTCATCTATATTTTCAGATTTGCTTTTCATCTTCATCGTTGATCTTTATCTTCAGATCTGGTTTTCATCTTCATCTTCATTGTCAATCTTCATCTTCATGGTTGATCTTCATTTCTTGGACCATAGTTCTCGTCATACTTCGTCCATGTCGAGCTAGTGCAATGAGCACTTAAGTTCGACTTTTACAAAAAAAAAATGATTTTGTTCTTAACTGCGCACTGGATTGTTTTTAAGTGCGCGCAAAACCCGACGCGCACAAGGCATGCGCGCACGCAGACATCGGCAGACTATCGGCATGACATCGGATGATAATTTTTATACATCGGCAGAACAACTATTGATAATTTGGCCTCAAGTGTGCGTGATTTTCTTCTTAACTGCGCCCATAAGCATGCGCACAAGGCATGCGCGCACAAAGTAAGTGAGCGCGCGGATATCGACGGACTATCGGCATGACATCGGTTGATAATTTTTGTGCATCGACAGAACAACTGTTGATAATTTGGCCTCAGGTGCGCGTGATTTCTTCTTGTGGGTGCCCACAAGCATGCGTGCATAAGGTATGTGCGCACAAAGTAAGCGCGCGCACTCACAAAGTAAGCTCGCGCGCGCAGATATCGGCAGAACACATCGGCAGACTATCGGCATGACATTGATTGATAATTTATGTGCATCGGCAAAACAAATGTTGATAATTTGACCTCATGTACGCGCGATTTTCTTCTTAACTGCGCTCACAAGCATGCACGCACAAGGCGTGCCCGCACGAGCATGCGCGCAGGGCTCGCACACAGTTAAGAGCATCATTTTTCCAGATTTTTCGAAAGTTGCAGAAATACTTCATTTTTTCCAGATTTTCAAACATCAACTATATTAGTGGTACTTTTATTGTCAAAGCATGTCTTTTATGTGTAGAAAATAAACTTCGAACTTAAAAAAAAACATCTAACAATCTAACAATATTCTTTGAATTTTTTCCCCAAATCAAACTTAAAAAAAAAAAACAATACCTAACAATCTAACAATATTATTAATAATTAGATCTGAAACATACACATGTTGGAGAATGATTCTATTTCTTCGCTTGAATTTTCAAAGTCGACGGCTCGTTGGTGGAGAAATCTGGAAAGAGAGATCTTCACACGAATTTTCGGAGATCGATGGCTTGAATCTGGAGAAATCTTCGCTTGAATTTTCAGTGTTGTAGATTCCATTAGTGGAGAGAGAGAGAGAGAGAGAGAATTTTTTTTCCAAAATCACATTTCAAAATGTGAAATGTGAATCGGCGCGGTTGAATGGTGGGGGGAAATGAAATAGGTTATAAATAAATATAGGGGTAATATAGTAATTCTAGCCAAATAAAATATATTTAAAAGTTACTAGCTAAAATAAATCTTTTAAAAGTTTGACCGACTAGTTCCATATATTCCCACTTAATACATATGCATGGCAATAATAAGGTTGACAAATTATTTTTTAGTTATTTTTTCTGATGGTAATCACATATATATTTGTGATAGCTAGGTTGACATTTAATATTAAATACACTATTTTTAGTGGCCATTAGCGGCGGATACACGCCAGACCTCAGGGCATGCCCCCAATTTTTTTTTTTTTAATATATATGTTTTACGATTTTTAAAATAAAATTAGGTTTGTCCCTCTTCCATTTTTATTTATTTATTTGTGCGTTTAGATAGTTAATTGGATTGAAAGTAATAGTATTTTAATTGTCTCACAAAAAAATAGTATTTTAATTGGGTTTCTTCACTTGGGCTTGATCAATAAACATTAAAAAAACATATTTTAGTCTCATTGACTAAAGACCAGAGACTCAGAAATCCATATCTGTCAACAGAAAAATTCCAGATTCTGTTACTGATATGAAAATAAGTTGATTTCAACGATGGGGATCATCGTTGATGGAGATGGAGGTCATCTAAATGGTGTTTTATAATATGCCGAAAATGGCGTATATGTGTTAATCGGACACATCAAACTAATCTGGTAGGAAAAATTGGAGGTGTTATAATTGCAAAAAAAAAAAAAACTAATTGATTGTTAATTTGTGCAATTAATTACCCAATATTAAATTAAGGGTAGATTATGAATTTTATGGATTATAATGAAATTTAAAAAATAGAAACAAGCTTTAAATCAGTTATCATTCGTGATTGTAGCATATTAATTTACATTAATAAAATTTTAAAAATTGTTAAAAAAGTGAAATTATGTCATCAGACAAAAATATAATGCATTAGTAAATAACATTATGTCTCAACCCGGTAAAGAAATTCAAAAATATAAAGTTGTTGGTCCCTCTATCATGTAATAATTCCCCCTCCCTCCAAAAAAAAATTCTTGGATCCGCAGCTGAATTGACCATGTATATAGAGGATTATATATATAAGGATATATAGAGATATGAAGTAGACAACACAATTAATTTATATATATATATATATATATATATATTAAGGGCACCTCCAACGGAGGTTTTTCCCTAAATAGAAACTGATATGGCAGCAAGTAGAACGATTGTAAAAATTAGACAGATGAGAAGATAGAAAAATGAGAGAGAAAGAAGAGTATCGATAGAAAAATGAGAGAGAAAGAAGAGTATCCGGATAGAAAGAAGAAATTGAGATGTGGGGGTGGGTCCCACTTACAGAAAAAGTAGAAGTAGCCATCGTTTTTGACTTTTTATTTCCAAAGTCACATATATATGTATATGTATATGTCTGTGTCTGTGTGTGTTTGTATCGTTATATTAATTTTGGCGAATTAATAGATACTCGGAATTTGTAGGATGAGGATAACTTTGTTTTTTTTCCCACTTGCTATAATGTGCGAATGCAAGTTGTAGATAAGATGAAAATCAAACCCAAATGTGGAGCCTTTTATGTAATTGTTGAAGGGTTACGGTGTCTAATTGTGTATTGGTGAAAAAGTTGTAGACATCTCGCAAAAAATTAGAGAATTCGGTTTTCGTACGCATTAGAAGTGCCCTATTCTTAGTTTTCGCGGTATTTTATTTAAATATTTTTTTTGAGTTAGGTCTTCATGGGAATTAATCTTGATACGCGTTAGGTCCTATAAAAATTAATTTCACACTAATAATACATGAGATTTTTGAAAAGCAGGTCCACTTTTGACCATAAATATATGAACCTTTTCATATCGTGGGTTTCTCAATTAATACTGAGGTAGTTTAATGAGGACGTATGTCCTCTCTCCTTACAAAAAAAAAAAGAATAAAAAAAAAAAAGAGGACTGTGTCATATCTCTCTCTCTCACACGTACACTCACACGTTTCAGGTTCAGGCGAGAACGTACCCTTTCCGGCCCCATGTAGAAATATAGGAATCCATCTCAATCACACAATATTTTGATCGTGCTTGTAAATATATTGAACTTCACAAAAAGAAAGAAAAAAAAAACAGTGACATATTGCTAAATATGTGAAATTCAAAATTCAAGGTTTTTTTTCCTAAACAAATTAAAGATGATGTAAGCGTATTTAACAAATTTTCTAGGAATTTTAAACTGTCATAATTTTCTTTTTAATTTGATTTACTTAAATCATTTATCAAATTTAAGTTTTTGTTATGCCTTTTCATTTAAAATCTATATTGCATATTTTTATCCGAACAATTTTTCCCATAATAACGCGTGCGCACACGCGCACACATATATGCATATGTTCTTATATGCATTATATTCTATTCACTTTAACATAATGAAATTGCACATGAGAATAAGAAAAGTTATAACATATAAATTTACTCGTAATATACATGTGTTGTTTGTTAATTTTAACATGATTATATGTGAATAATATCATGTATATGTGACCATCTATATCAAATGAATGGAGTGATTAATTAGATGGGTCCTAGCTAGCTCCACGTAGAGATAGGCTTTATATATATATATATATATATATATATATATATATATATATATATATATATATAGCTTTTGATTCAGATAAGAATCATTACTTTTGGTGTGAGAACTAGGAGTTAAATTAATTGTCAATAGTACTACCACCTTTTAGTTTGTAGCAAACACATCACTCCCAACTTTTTCAGTGTTATAACGATGCCATTTCAACGGTAAACCTACATCGTTTGTCCTAAATCATATTTCGCGGAGAAACTTGATGAGAATGTTCAAATCACTACAAATCAAAAGATAATGTTATTATTGAAACAGTTTAAAACTAGCGTCGACTTTGTAAAACCGACCATATGTGGAGATGTATTTGAAAATTATCCATAAATATGGATGCATATATATTACCAAATAAATAATGAAAATTCTTAAAGCTGACATTTGTGTTGAAGAATTTCTGGATGAATGTTGAAGGTTGGAAAAATAGAAGGCGGACCCATGCATGCATGTACTAGATCTGCATTGACGATCACGGAATGGCCTCGGCTATGATGCATATCAATATGTGTCCCCACCAATTATGCAATTATTAATAAAGTAGGATTTACATTTTCGGATGTTTCTGATATCTGCTGTGAACAAATGACATGTTTCGATCCATTGTTGGATCCTAAATTTTATTTTTTTTCTTATTTATGTAGATATTTAGAATGTGTGTCTCAATTAGATCAATCATTTCTTTTGCTTAGGCATTGTTCCTGCATGAATGATGAGCCTTCCAAAAAAGAACAATCACAAGTCCCATCGATTTGTAATCAAACGTTTGATTGCGGTTCCCTTTTATAAAATTCAAAAATAAAAATTGAGCATCTTATCGTACGTGTGTGGTTGTTTGATTTCTGTTCGTCGATAATGTTGGCACAGTCAAATGTCACAAGCTATGTGATTTTTGTTGAGGGGTTCACTTTTCAAGTGTTTTTTAGTTGACAAAAATTTGTGTGAATTTAATTGCCTTAAGCGTCAAATTAAATTTGTAAGCTGGGTCAAAATAGGGACTTAATTATTCAATGATATATTTATTAATTTATTGATGTTTTATTGTGTTTGAATACAAATTTCGTTCCGTTTTAATGATTTTAATTCATGAAACAGTCTCACACAAACACACAAAAGGAATATCTATCTTTTAATGGATTAATAATTAAATCACTAGTGCATGACGTACCCTGACATACAATAATTTTTATTTTTAAAATTATATATTCAATTGCTTTAGGGCAAGTTAAATATGTGAAAATATGCCATTTTTATTTTTATTTAGAAAATATTCCATTTCTATTTATTTTAAACATTTTGCACAGAAATATAAAGTGAATTGGTAACTAAAAGAAATGTAGCTAAAGGCCCGGCGTAGCCGTCCAAGCAAGTACACTTGAGATCCTCTAGTCTCAACTTGTATGTATCAACCGTGTATCAAACCTCAAAATTATTACTTTTTCTTTCATTCTTTTCTTCAATTTTAATTTCTTTTCGTTTAGTATAATTTTACATTATTATTTAAGGTTTATTCCATCCAATTAGGATTTATAATTATTTTTTAATATTTAATTTTTATTTTTTAGTTAATATAATTGATTTTTCTGGTTGATTAATCCAAACTTAGGGAATATAATTTTTTAAAATTTTAATTTTTAGCAATAAATATTAATTATAATTAGTTATAATATAATAAATTTTATTTTTATAGAAAATATTATTAACAATATATAATTTTAATGTTCCCACATGATTGACACACGATGTTAGGACTAGAGGATATCTACTCAAGCAGGTACTCCCGGGTTTTTTAAATTAAATAGGCACAACTCAATTTTTTTTAAGTGATATATATATCATGTACAACCGATGTGAAAAACTTAAAAATGTGGATAATGATATTGTTTTTCTTTGATAGATTTAGACAGTTTTATAGTGACTATATATCGACGACTCAAATATAATATCGTCACACATTTTTTATATCATCATAATATCCTCATACCGATTATACATGAAATCACTTGAAAAATATTAATTTATATATTTTGTAATACCCGCACAGACGATATCGTTTGTACTAGCTAGATTTGACGACCTCACACTGCTGGTTGGTCCTTGAGGAAATTGTGACAACTGCCTCTGAAAAAATAATTAAAGGCCCCAAATGTACTTATATCTCCTTATATATATATATAAAATTTATGTAACAGTTTAAAATGTTGAATATTAGCTATACTATAATTTTATCGCTTATTTATTGTATTTTTATGCTAATTGTATTGAGTGTTGATTAGTACTAAAATACAATAAAATCAACATTACAATTATAGTAAATAAAAATAGTTTCTAGTTCTCACACCACGAGTAGTAGGTCACTAGTCCATGAGTGTATATTTGTCATTTCTTTATTTTATTTTTTTACATTGACTTTGCCTCATGCCTCATATTATATATGTTAATACAGTCATGTCTTAAGGGGCGATACTGAATAAATAGGAATCGAGGTTAATTTATCAATAGGAAAATTTTTATTGCAATTGATCTGAAGGTATTTGATTCATATTAATTATGATGAAATGATAATCCCTTCTAGTTTTCAAAATGATTGTAACACTCACATATAGGACAGAAGAAACATAAGGCTAGCTAGATGTCTATATCATCATAAGACATAAATTATATCTATATTAATTAAGATTCCCCTGCAAACGTTCAAATACTATTTCAAGTTGCATCCTTGTTTACTTCATTCACAATTTTGTCTTCTGCCTGAAATTGCCATGCTATAACCAAAATGAGTAATATCCTCGATTACAGAATTCAATATTTGTTTGATGATTCCAGTGAAAGAGTTTTTCGAATTAGGCTTTATTTAAAAAAAAAAGATTTTATTAACTTCAATGTTTTGTTTTCATATGATAAAAACTTGTGTGAGACCATATAACGGACTAAAATTTGTAAAATAGGTGAAAATTCCGATTCAAACTTATATTTAATGTAACATTGCTAATTTTGTTTGTGTTCGATTGTGTTTGCATTCAGGTCTTGACCATTCTTACGAATTTCGATCCGTAAACAGTTAAACACAAGACTCCTCTGTTGTGGTATCGCCTAGCCAAGGTTTACACTACTTGGTTCCCTTTCCGCTTGCGGTCTCACACACTCGCTACTCAAGTAGCTATGACCCAAAGAAAGTAGAAATCAAAATACTCGAGCTATTACAGACTATTACAGTGGATGTTTCAGAAGCAAGACTTCAGAGTTGAGTAGCTGCTTGATCCTTTAGTTTGAAGAAGCCTCAGAGGAGGCTAATAGCAAAGCGATGAACAAGGTCGAATCCACAGAGACTCAACATCTAATCACTAGTTATTCTATTTATTCTACGGTTGTTATCTAAACTAACAAGATTATGAGTATGAAATTAACTGAGCTAACCAAACAAAATAAATAAAATTACCACAAGCACAAAACAAAAGAAAATAACAATTAAAATTATTAGAAGAAAAAGCGCATTCTAGGATTGTTTAATCATCAACTACTCCACCTGTTTAACTAAGACAATTCCATGCCTATATTCAGATTCACATCACACTAGAGCAACCACAAAATTATATACAATCCCTTCTCAGAGAAATGTAAATGTTGATTACAGATTAAATAATAATGTCTCCATTAATTATTCAATATGCAACTCCAAAATGATCAACAGGTCAAAAACTCTCTTAAATAATCTCAACTCTCTCAAGTATTATCAATTATCAAGTTAATTATTCTGAATCTCGTGCTAAAACTCATCTTTCGAATTATGAATTAACACCACTGATTGCATCAATTAATGGCCAATTAATCAACACAACATCCAAAACAAGAATAATTAAAGTATGAAAAGAATCATAGACAGGAGAATTCCATTAATTAACTGGTTTCATAATTGAGTCATAAACAACTCTAGAACACTAGGGTTTAGTTATCCATAGTCAAACCGATAAATAAATATCCAATCCAAAAATCCATAGAAAAAACAAGAATAAAAATAAACAAAACCCGGAAGGTTAAATCTGCCTCTAATCTTGTACTTCTCGAATTCCTAGAGCTTGTTCTTCACGATGGCCTCTTTCTGTTATTTTTCTCTGCTCCAAAACTTATAGTAGGGTTTTCTCTCTGTGATTTTCATGTGTTTACACCCTTAAATACTAAGTACGAATTTGATCCAAAGTAGGAAACCACAAGCTGCACCGCCCAATAAATTCGCGAGCTCGCTCCCGAGCATGTTGGTCGTGACTCCACGTGGCATCCACCTGTCATAGAATTCGCGACCGCTTCGGATATTCGCGACCGGCTCGCGAATTTATCAAAGATGACCCCCTTCTCTGTCATGATCAAACAGTGAACACCTCTTGGTGATTCGCGGTCTCAGTCGCGACTCGCGACTTTTCCTCTTTGCACCCCAGCCTCTGTCGCGATTCGACAGTTAATGGCCAAGGTCTTCACTCGCGAGCTGCCATGTGGACTGCGGTTCTCGGCCATTTTTTCACGTATTTTCCGGAACTTCCATACTTCGTTCAAACACCATCTTTCCAAGTACAATTCCTGGAAAATTCGAACAAGTAATACTAAACTTCCAAACGCATGAAAACACAAATAAACTGAGATAAAACACACCATAACCAATTCAAACTCGACACAAAAGTGTATCAAAATTAGTGTAAAATCTCAGTTTATCAACTCCCCCAAACTTAGAAGTTTGTTGGTCCTCAAACAAAGAACAAGACTCAACTCAAGGATCAATACAAATTATGCATACAACTCACAATCTAGCAATGACGAAATCAAGAGGTAAGAAAAATGCAAGCTTAAAATCCATAAGCCCTTCAAATCACCCACATGCACAATTGAAACCCAACATACATGCATCAAACCAATGTTCTTCTCAAGTGTGTGTGTATCACTAAAACTCTCACAAAATATATATCAAGGTAACCACTCATCGAACGTCAAACATATGAAAACATCAACCATAAGCTTGCACTTCTTCCCCACTCTCTCCAAATAAAATCATGCCAGAATTAAAGATCAAATAGGTCTTTTAAATGGGTTGTAACGTAGGCTTTGGGTTAGGGTTGGAATTATATGGCTAAAGTGACTCAAAAACCCTGCAAAAATCACTGAAGTTCACAGCTTATCAACTCAACTCTACCAATCAATCTAAGCACCACCCTCTTCTTTTTTGTTTTTTTTTTTTTTTACTAAAGCACAGGTTAGACTTTGTCTAACTCGCTTCTCCTACACAACCACGTTTCTCAGACTCTTTGAGTCCGTTATTTTCTTCTTTCATCTATGTTGTTGGCATCCTTTTTATTCAAATTTTTCTTTCATTTCAATTTTTTCTTTTTTCTTAATTTGGAGTGCCAACAACACTCATCACCTCACAACCATTAACACTCACAGTGTTCTACCATTCCCCATTACAATCCTTCCATTTTTCCTCCAATCCTATTGTCCACACGTTTTATCATTCATACCACAACGGGATTCTAAAAAAATGATGATCAAGCTCAACGGGGTTCACAAAGGAAGTAAGTGTATTTAGGGACCGTGTTTAGGCAAATGGCTATAAGAAAAGATGGCCTAAAATCATTTCTTTAATCCTAAGCATAGTCAAATCACGAGTGAGGAATCATGCAAGCTGATGAGTCCATTTATTTCGCATTTTTTTGGGTATTTTAGTCGCTCTAAATGTCCTTTTCAGTGTCTTTATGTCGGAAAAGAACCAGGAAAGTGGTTTGGGAATTCTGAGAGTCGAATCTGGCGAAAGAGGCGTTTTGGCCTTCAAATAAACTGCAATGGATGAAATGGGCATATCAGATAAAAATCAGCCTGAGCAGAAGATGTCGTGCCCACAGTACTCGCGTAGATTCAGAGAAGGCAGTGAAGAGGGCATTCCCGGAAAAAGCGGGATTCTGTTGAAAGAAGATAAAATTTGGCACTGGAGCTTTATCAGAATTGAAATCTGAATAGAAGAAGGAAAGTTTGTTCGTAGATGGACTCTTGGGCAACAATTTGGAAGATAAGGATGAGATTCCTTAAATATCGGGATTCATCCAACAGATAAGGAAGTTTTCTTATCCAGTTAGAGTCCAGTGGGCATAGGAGATCCAGCAGATAAGGAAGTTTCCTTATCCAGTCAGAGTCCAGCGGGGCACAGCAATTCGGCAGATATGGAAGTTTCTCCTTTTTGGGGGATTTTTATTTGATCTTTTGTACTCTTTTAAATACTAGTTTGATAGTTAGAAAGAGAGAACTTGATACCCTATTATTTTCTGCACTTTTATTTTCGTCATTAGTTTAGGTTAGACGCTGCTTCGGCAGCAAGACAACCTGGGGCCTTATGCCCACAAGGATTAGGATTTATATTTAATGTTGTTTACGTTCGGCGTTGGAGTTGGACGAGTTTTCATTCAATTCCAGTAAGTTTTTATTATTTATCATGTCTTTATTTTATGTCTTTATAATTCCATCTAGCATGAGTAGCTAGATTTATATTCCGGGTTGAACAAAGATGAAAATTTAACACACACTTAAAACTGGTGAGGCCGTGTGGGCATTTCACTGTACGAATGAGTTTCTGCCAGGTTTTGTTCCAATGCTAGAAAAAAGCGTGTTTAATATGACTAATGTGGCTGATCACTCTTTAGTCGTAATGGGCATTCTAGGGCTAAAAGAATTAATGAATCGTGACTGTGTGTTAATTCGATAGTAGCTGGGAACTTGGTGGGTTGTTGTGGGCACACGAGGAATCAGTAAACACAACAAACTTGGGTTCGTCTAGAGGCACAATGCTTCATATCATTTACATCTCTTAGGGGAACCGGGAGGTGGGTGGTATGTTAGGGATTTAATTGACGAGGAATCACTTTTAAATCTAAACCGAAAGGATGAATGAGGAGATGCAGTGAGGAATCCGATCTCCATAACTGGGTGATTTAGTCATACAGGAAAATCAGTGTGCCCATGATCGAGTGAGTGTGAGTTAAATTAGAATCTAGTTCAATCCCGGAACCTTTTGTTATTTGATATTCTTTTTAGTTTATTTTTGCAGATTTACTTTCAGTACAGTGACAACACAAAACCCCCCTTTTTTTGATTGGTGACTCGAAAGTGGAATCACATCAGCTCTCTGTGGGATCGACCCTTACTCATAGCTAGCTACGCTCGCTGTGGGCACTGGAGCAATACAAATTCATTTTGAGCGCGAAACGACCGCGCGTCACAAGCTCTAGTGACATCAACACATGCTGACCAACACACATCAAGAAAAATACGGGTTCATCACCCTTAGGCACAAAAACTTCATCCAACGGGACACAACGTATTTAGGAGGTATCGACTCCAATTTCAAATCTTTGAATAGAGTGAATATGTGGCAGCAGAGGATCCCATCCCTCACAAATTTCAAACAGCTGCATGTAGTGGAATCCTCAACCTTGTTGTGAACAACCTTATTTGTAGCACCAAAACCATCCTTCACTTCTAGCATCACAACTGAATTATTTTCTGAAATATTACAAACACGACAGATATAACATGCATCTTCAATCTCCTTTTGAACCTCGTAGAACTTATTCCTAGTATAAACAGTGGCAGCATGTTTCTCAAATGTGAATGGGGTCTTCAACTGAGGAATTGATGACTCATCAACGCTGTCCAAGTAGGCATGTGCATGTCTCTGAGTATCAAGTGCGCTATCAAAGTTCATCAAAAACTCAACAAGGTTTGACTTTGATCTAAGAAACCTAGAATAAAAATTGTTCACACTCTCTGAAATTGAGGTAGTCCTGCACAGCCCACTCATCGGTAAATCCCTAAAATATGCAGGCACTCAATCTTCACGAATATCATACAATGACTTGAACCAACTATCGTCTGCCAATCCAAATTCAACCATAATTTCCTTCCATATCAACTCAAAATATGTGATGTTTATATAATTAGACCACACAATACTATTTAACCTCTTTCTGAATGTCTCGTTCTTTCTGATATGCGCAGGCAACTTATCTGGAACTTTAAACATAATATGTCACATACACAATCGATGTCTGGTATTGGGAAGTACCTATCTTACAGCAACCTTCAATCCAAGATCTTAAGTGATTATTAGGCTAGGAGAAGCACCCATACAGTCCTTGAATTTCTGAAGAACCCATGAATAAGATTCAGCATCCTCACCCAACATTAAAGTAGCACCAAAGGTTACAAGCTTCCCGTGATTGTCCTTCCCGGTGAAGGGTGCAAAAATCATTGAATACCTGCAACAATATAAAAATTCACAAACCTCTGTTATTATCATGTCTTTATCATTGTATATAAAAGATTCAAACATTAGGTAACAGTGCTAAAAAAAGGAATGCAAGTGTTAAAATATACACTACAAGTGCTAGAAAAGGAAGTGCAAGTGCTAAATAGGAAAATACCAGTGCTAAACCACCAGAATGCTAAAACTAATAGAACAACAAGTCTAAACAATATAGCACACTAACCTGTTAGTCCTATATGTTGCATCAAACGACACAACATCCCCAAATAGACAAAAGTTCCTTCTTGATATAGGATCAGCCCAAAACACACACCTCAACTGATCATCCTTGTTAACTTCATAATCAAATGTGAAAGCAGAACATAGTTCATGCCTTTTGGACATTTTATCCAACATCATTTGCGCATCTACACCCACAGTATACGCCTTGAGATCTCGACTGAAGTTTTTGAAATCAACTGCTGTACAGCCTATATTGGAATATCCACCCACAACTTCTTTTACTAATCTAAACGTTGTCACAGGTCCGATGTTCACCCTTGCACAGTTTAAAATAAACATTTGATATGAAGGATCTATATTCCTATTCAGATTCATAAACTCTCTGTGTGTATCCGTAACAAGAGAATGTGTATGTCTTTCTTCAAATAATCCAACACTGTACCCATCACAACCAATATACTTAAAACCAATCCTAGCCATACAGGAATTCCTCTTCGACACACGATGTCTCTTTTTCTTTGAGGATTCACCAAAATCAACAGAAGTGTTCTTAAGTCCCTCACAGCTACACAGAACATATTTCCAAATTATAGTACCATCTTTAGATCTCTTTGTAGTAGACAGACGAGTATCAAATCCACACGATGATGCATACACCTTGTAAAATGTTATACCATCATCTAAAGTAGGGAAGTCTTGCCCAAGACAGGCTTCAAAGATGGTTCACATTCAGGTGTGTAAAATTCAGAAAACACGGGTGAAATCTCCAAATTGGAAGAAGCACAATCTGTACATTTATAACATATTCTAAAATCATGATGTAAAAATTCAGAGTGCTGCTAAAGTATCTTACAGTAGTGCTAAAATAGTTCACAGTAGTGCTAAAATAGATAACAACAGTGCTAAAATATTTCACAGTAGTGCTAAAGTATATGTTAAGTCAAGGATATAATTTAAACTGATTATTTGGATAATAATTCATATTGTCATGCTAATAAATCTACAGATATACAGAAAATCAAAACACAAAATATACAGCCTTAAAAACACAATAGTGCTAAACTAGGTTACAAAAGTGCTAAAATAGTTCACATCAGTGCTAAAGTACAAGACAGAAATAAAAAACTAAACACATGACAATTATATTTACATATTGTTATCATAACACCATACAAGTAATAAGATGTTAATAAACAGTATGACTTAACTTCGTATAGCAAATGTCTGACCAAAGTTTACTTTTTGCATGGCTAATAATTCATATTGTGATGCTAATAAATATACAGATATACATAAAACGAAAACACATAATATGCAACATTAAGAACACATGCTCATCGTCAAGATTTCAAAATAACAGCTTAGTAAGCTTCATCAACCTAAAAGCAGTGCTAATATAGTTCACATTAGTGCTAAAATACGTTACAACAATGCTAAAGTAGTTCACAGTAGTGCTAAACTACATGTTAAGAAAATATTATTTATAATACTCATTTGTTATTCCAAATTCTGCATTCATCGTACAAATATTCTATTAACAAGATACTCTTATGATATTCAATCGTTTATACAATGATAAAAACTAAATACACAATGCTAATAATTCGTATTGTGATGCTAATAACTCTACATATATATAGAAAATCAAAACACACAATACACAGCCCTAAAAACACATGTCGATCGTCAAAAATTTAAAATAAGCTTCGTAAAACTTGTCAAACAAACGTATAAAAAATCGCAGCAAAATTACAGAAATTTTTTTTTACCCGTCATCTTCGTCAAATAAAAGTGAATAACACAAACTCCAGTAAAAAATCGCGTGAACACCGATTCAGGTGAATAAAATTCGAAGAGAATCGATTGAAATTTCGATTATATAAGCACAAAAGAATTTGATATATACAAGGAAAGAGATTTCGAATCGAAAAGGAATTACAGACCGAAATACATTCTTTCCAAACATAACAGAATTAATAAATTACAAAAATGCCCTTGGTTCATTAAAAAATCGCTGATATTACAATAATGCCACCGTGATTTTTTAAATTTTGATCTGATCTTGACCGTCCAAATCAGAGCAATCTGTGGCTGAGACCGGTTCTCAGTTATCACATGAATGTCTAGTTCTCACATGATCCCATCTCTCTATATATATATATAACCATGCTTGAGTTTTGCTTTTAACTTTCAATTATTATAGAATAAAATAGTACTGATACTTAATTTTAGTATTAATAAAATGATATTTTTTCAATATTAAAAGTGATACATTTTTGATCTAATATAATACTTTATGATTCGATGTAAAGAAGACCACTTTCATCGCTGAATAACTTTTGTCAAGCCATATCCAACAAAGTAAATAATGGCAAAATGTTTGGTTATCTCCTATATGCTGCATTGATATATTCTTATTAAATTATTTAATACCATTTACCAGAAAAAAAAATGAGGAAAAGTCAAAGAAGACAACGTACACTGTTTAATCCGATTGACTGAAATTAAAACTTAGTAATTTGTGTGTATGGAAGAACTTGGGTATATCAATTGTACGCAAGTTCCTCTGTAAAACGAGCCAGCGGGTTGAAACATTCCAAAATCGCCTAGCAAAAAAAATTCAGAAAAAATATCACTCATAACACTAAAAAATATCACGTATTCATTACCTAAAAAGTATGGTCTGTTACTTGACTTATATGAGTTTATTTCATCCCAATTATAATTTATTAATCATAATTATGATTTATTACATCTCAATTAGATATGATTACATTACTCTCAATTATGATTTCTCTCAATTAAAATTTATTATTCACAATTAAAGTTTATATTTAATTAAAAAAATTAATTATCGAGCGTTGTGCACAAGATCACATATTAGCATTAGGCGCGTACATTGCTCGAGCCGTCAAATAAAAGAAATTAATTCAATTTAATTTTATGATTCACTAATTTTATTTTAGAGTATATATTAATTTCGAAAATTTTAATTAACCCGTGCATTAGCGTAGGTAATGAGCGCAGTGCACGAACCTCCGATGATTTAATTTTAAAATTCAATAATTCTATTGTCGAGAGTTTCTACTTTTGAAAAAAAAAATCAATAATTAAAAAAGAGAGAAAAAATTATTTGACGTGTGCACGACACACTCCCCATATGGGCCTGAGTGGAAAGCACACACGCTAGCTGAAAAAAAAAAAGAAGAAAAAAGACTGCAGCAGAGAAGCAATTGGTACAACCGGTGTACCGGAGTACTGCTGTTTGTGTGCGTGTGTGTGTGTATTAGAAGCTGGATAAAGATTAGGGGAAGATATGGTGGAGCCATTTAATTATATGTTGACACAACTCTTAACCAGTTTGTGCTCGAGGTCGGGCATCATTGTACACACCCCAAATTTTAATATTCTCTTAATAGATTATTTTTTTAGCTTCTTGAAATTGAGAGATATTATATATATATTTATATAAGTTCAAGACTATTCTTCATATCACAAATTGTTGCTACAAAGTTTGTATATAAACCTTATATCAGACGGATACTTTTTAATATTAGAAGTGACACCATTCAATATTATACTTTTTCAATCAATACTATGTAGTTACAATTATAAAAATGTCACTTTTTTTAGGAGTACAAATAAACGGGAAATTCTACCCTACTACTCCAATCAATAATACATTGTAATACTTTTTTTATTATCTATCAAGTGTAATTTTATTAATTTTAAAATAATTTGTTAATGGTTGGGGTACTACCCCAACTGGTAGGTGTAATTTCTCAAATAAACATGACACTTTTTAGGATTAGAAGTGATTTTTTTTTCACATATTATATAAAACTTATATACAATTGGTATATGCAATATCAATCCTCTATATAGATATAGAATTTAATTTTATATTACAAATAGTGTGGAATTTCATATTTTAAATGTCAATACAATATTTATATATAAAATTATAATGTCGCTCAATAATTCTAGCATGTATGGACGATATGTAACACGAAATATGATTCTCTTGAGAATCTCATAAGATATTCAAATGAAATTTTTTATTCCCAAATTAATTATGTTATATATATCTTCAGTTTTGTATAACTCGAGACAATGGAATTCGAAATAACTGCATATTAATATAAACCATTAGGATGGAGAGAAGAAAAACTAAAAATTAATGTACATATATATATATAGTAATCATCTTCATGAAAGATGAAGAAGAAAAGCAAAGAGAGAAGCTCTTGAAGATTTTATCTCTAGATGATCCACTAGTTAGAATCCTAAGTTCTACACCAGTATCATATATTGTTGCTGGGCTTCAATCCTAATTCCTTCCTTCATTTTCCTTATAAACTCATCAAACTTCTTATTCAACTCTTCCGTGCTAACTCTCATCTCGTTCACCGATGATGTATCATCCACACCTGCATTTTCTTCGACTTCGTCGTCGTCTTCTTCTTCTTCTTCTTCTTCTCCCCACTCTTCACTCTCTAAGCTGCTCATCATTTCATTCTCTCTGTCTTCATCTTCATCGCCGTCATCGTCTTGTATCTCTTTTTCTTCAGAAACTGCATCATCCGATGCAGTATGATCGACGTATTCCATGGATGCTGCATTTTCTTGAAAGAGCAGCATTTGTGGGAGTCGCTCATCGTGGCCATCTTCCTCATCGAATCTCTTCAAGAATCCACCGTAGTTGAGGTTGAGAGCCGAGGTGTTGAGTTTCATGTTGTTGGCAAGAAATGCAAGAATTCCGTTGCAAAGTAAGAACATGCACTTTCTATCAAGGGCGTGGGCCAAAAATGGAAATATGGCAGATGAGGAGTGAAGTTGGTGGAAGATTAAGGATAAAACTGAAAAATAAGAAACTAAGAAAGATATTATTGAAATTGGGAACACAAACTGAAGTGCTTTTTTCAGATAACTATTCTGAGTTTGGTTGGCTGTCGGATCAATGACACAATCTGTACCCTTCTGATCCATCTCTCTCTCTCTCTCTCTCTCTAAAATTGCTTTAAGTGGTCAGGATCACCCGGATGATATGAGAGAAGTAGTGCTTGCAAAGGAAGAAATTGGATTAGTTTGAATAATTGGTGGTGGACACAGGGAAGGGATGAAGGCCTTTATATAGCACAGGATGAGTGACGATAATTAATTAATTATTTGGGAGTACTGGATTTTTCTATGACTCACACTTTGATTGATTGTGGTGTGCATGTGCCAACTTAGAAATCATGCTTTTAAGAGTGAGACTGTAGCTTTTCTTTCATGATTGATTAAGAAATGGCAAAATTTGAAAGCAGCCAAGAAAATAGGTAAAAGGAATTTCCTGCCTTAGCTACTACAACCATTAAATTTGCGACGGGCTAAGTCCGTCTCCAAATCTCCAAAGATTAACGATGGATAAGGCGGGTGTACATTTCCAGACTCATTAATTAATAATGAGCTTTACAGAGATTTATATATATATATATACATATATGAAATGAAATAAGCTAGTCTACTTTCTATATCTCACTTGGTATTCTATTTTTATTTTTATTTGATATTCCAAAACTTTAATTTCATTCTTTGTGACGTCGTTACCTTTTGAGTTCCTTTATTAGCCAGTGACCCAGTACAATCAAATTGAATACTAGGTCCAAACCATTAGCTCATCATATGTTCATTCTTAGATTGTTAGAAAAATTATGACCCACTCAAGTAGTAAGAGTAATGGTTGTTTGTTAAACATGGATCTTATACTGCTTGTAGAAAACAACACTAAGAACCACTGTTAAAATCATCAGTAATGGGATATCCTTGAATTTATATACACCCACTAACTAATTGGACATTCAAAGAGAAGAAAGGAGGAATAAATAGGTTAAGACTTTTGGATTGTCTGACAGTAGTTTAATTTTTTTTTCTTCAGATATTCGAGAGATCAAACTGTTCCACCTTCTTCAACTACGTTCTTAAATCTGATTTTATTTTGTTTAGTGTTCGTGCATTATGTGTTTAAGATGTGGTTATGTGGACATTTATTGGCTCATTTTCTTGTTACAACAATAAAGATATCCCCAATGGATAAGAGGTCTCTAAAGGAAAACTGATCATTTTCGTTACACTTTTCAGCGTTTTCAGAATGTGTGCTTAAGCTTGACCAACTTGAGCATTTTATAACTTATACACTGTTGTTTCTTTCTAGCTCTTAAATCATTTTACTTCTCCTTATTGAGACCTTTGAAATGGGATATGCAATGTTTCATGTATTGGCTATAAGTCTCTCCACACCATTTAGATTGGATACTGTACCGATTTAGAGTTCAAGCTACAAGTATTTTCTTTAATATATCATGTGCATAGTGAATGAGTTGCGCCATGCATCGGTTAACTTTTGACCGAGTGCTCAAAATGTGACTTGGACACAATTATCTCCTGTTAATAGCTGCCAATGTCACTAAACATGTTAGTGTTGTCCTGGGAACTTAAACGAAGATACACAGTCAAGGTGAATTGTTAGTGCCATGTTGCGCACTAAATTTTTATCAAATGCTCTACTTTGCACTTGTTACAGTGATTGAGTGTCATTAATCTGTATGACATTGTATAATCACTAAGTATTTGGTTTTTCCAAGTACATTTTCTCTGTTCTAGACAAACGTTCATAAAGTTGTACATAAATGTAATATGAACTTCCTGAAGACAGCTCATGCAAGGAGTTTGGATTGAGTTGAAGATGAAGACAATTGTGCATCGTGCCATAACTGAGATTGTTCAACATGTTGAGTACTGCCAGCTAGCTTGAGTGACAACCAGAAGTCAATTTGTGAACATACAACATTCTGATGTGCTACCTGATATGAAGGTTCAAGATCAACAATGTTCATTGTAACGTTCGTGAACGTTTTACATGAATATTCCTTGTCCAGATTGTTCTTCTAAAGATCGTTGAAGCTATTTGAAGTTTCCAATCAAGAGGAGATTCAAGATCATTCTAGAAGATGCTTTATCCAATTCGATTAAAGTCAAAGACAGAGTTCTAAAGATGGAAGACGTTCTAACATAGAAAGTCCCAGGTTTCAGTTACAATAAGGAAAGTTTCCTTATTCATTTCAAATTAAGATTAGGGCTTCTATTTCCTTGTTAAGGCTCTGTTGTTCATCTATAAATAGCTTGGGATACAGACCTATTAGATAGGCACCGAACGATTAAATATACTAAGTTATTTATCTGCACAAGAGCTCTAAAGTGTTTAAGAGCCGTATAGGTTTTGATTATCTTTGTTAGGCTAGAGATTAGTGTTCTAGTCTTCGTGTATTGAAACACTTTTTATACACCATCAAAGCATTCTCAGGAGATAATACCCGTGGGAACTAGATAGGTTGAAATCTAGGCTGTGAGGGAGCTTATAGTTCAATCCATCGAAAGAGGGTATTCGGGTAGAAATGATATAGAGTGACGTGGGGTCAGATGCATGTAAGATCCCAAGTAAACAATACATCAAAGTAGTGGATTGTTTCTCACGGACTTGACAAGTCTCCCTGACGTAGATCAGTTGAGGGAACAGGGCTACCAATCTATTGTGTGCTTTACATTATACAATTTACATTAAGGTCATTATAACGTTCCTGAACATTATTGTGAACTTTATTCTACAACGTTCGTGCACTTTGTTGTGAACGTTTGCAGACAGATACTACCACACGAGGTGTGTAATTTCAAAACATATGCCATTATCACACAACTTCAATTGTTTCTTGTCTTCCACTTACCTCAACACAAACGGATTACTCGTCATCATTACTTTCTATATGTAGTCTCTGGCCAAAGCAACAAGACAAAAACTACAGCTAAAAAAGAGTTAAAAGAGACAGGTTAAGTCAAATTCTCCAAAGTAGCTGCACAGGTTTGATAGATTTCAATTGAGACAGTCCGGTTGTAAAATGGGAACCGACTTGTAACAAAGTAAAAATCAAACTTCTAAGAAAGAGACCTCTTGTTATTGCCCTTCCTGCATCTGAGCCACCATGTGAAGTATTTCCAAAGCTCAATCAAAAATTGAGCTTCTTACTTCTTAGTCAAGACAGTGGTGTGCGAGGGTGCTGGTTCAGGTGTAAGATCTTGTTTTCATCAAAGAATCGTCTTAAATTTCAATACAAAGATGTTTTGCGAGTCGATAGAGCTGCAAAACTGGAGGTATTTATACATGTTATTTTCTTTCATGTTCTCAAGTTGCAGTGCAATTAAAGTAGGCATAATGACTAAACTGAAGATGCTACTGATCATTGTTGTCATCTGTGAACAAACTGACAACTATATGCCAAACCAGAGTAATCGAAAGATAGGCCAGTGAAGGCTATAATTTCACTTATTTTGATAGATTCCCTACATACATACGTTCATTGATCTTCTTTGGATTGAATACATAGGAATGCGTTCCAGCATTCAGAAAGGCAGTTCCCGATAAATTGGGCGTGAGATGTGTAGGCCGCCTTACAATCAGGCCTCGACCATGTGTGGATTCTTCATACACTACATTTGTGGTAGGAGCTGCAGTTGATGTTTGGCATTGCAACGGCTGGTGGGAAGGTGTTGTAATTGGATACGAGGTGCTGCCGAATAATAATCTTCAAGTTTACTTCCCAGGTTAGTTTCCGAGCTAGTGAGATTGCACCATTCTTTAAACTGTAAATTTGAAGTCTCTTTCCATCAATAATGTTACTATATATCCTAACTGTTTCCATATGTTTGAATACTTGGCCATGTTTTCAACATAGTTTCATCAGCTAGTTTCCATACTTCGTCATGCATATGATCGAGAATTTGATTCATTTAATCACTATGTGGCAGGTGAGAATAGGTTCTCGACTGCTGCAAGGAAAAACAAGAGTTTCAAGAGATTGGAACAACAGCAAATGTGTAAATATAAAGGCATGACATGACATTCTTGCTTTTTTTTATCCTCAATTTTCAACCCTGTCCCAAAGCTTACACTGCACATCTATAAAAAGAAAAAAAAGCCCTTTCTCCTTATCATAATAATAAGGTAAGACTAGACTACTTCACTGAGGAGCTCTGCAACAAACAGCAAAGTTCCCGGTCCTCAAAAACTTGAAGAACCTGAACTCGACAAGTAAAAGATACCAAGTTCAACTACATCATCTAGCCTGAAATCTGCAGATAGACTTAATTTGAAGAAACGACTGATAAGCAGATATAATGAAGAGATCACACAGATGATCAAGATTGGCAGGCTGTAACGGTGTCGTGACCAGCAATTTTGGCTCTGTGAGTTCGTATATATCGTTGCCATGAATACTTACAGAAGTCTTTAGGAGGCAATATGCAAGAGGAAGATTTCCTGAAATTTTTGCAAGGGAAGTTGGCAAGCGTATGTTTTTCTCCTGGGTAGTTCTAGTTAGAGAAAACAGAGCAACATCAAACATAGATTGTACTAATTTTGGTTGTACCATACTTGTCATGTCCACCGTAATGTACCTCTTTTGGCTGCAGTGTATATGTATGTAACTTGGTCTATATAACTAGGCTGAACCACTTCTAACAACAAAGCAAAAATGCACGATGCTATCAGTCATTGACAGAGTGATGATTTATAGTTAAGTGGGAGTCTTGTGAAACTGTCTGATGAATCAAGATTCGTAAAACATACTCATATTCAGATCCAAACACAATCAAACACTAGCAAAATAACAATACACCACCATATATGAGTTTGAATCCAAGAATGAGCTGATCTTGACCTGTAAGGTCTCATGCAAGTTTTTATGTATAATTGGTTGAGATCGACTATAAGTATGATAATCACAGAGATTTTCACTTGTTAGAAGTCCAGAGAGGCTCATGCAACACTACAACAGATCATAAATGGTCAATGGATTCATAATTACATGACATATTAGCCTCAGACTGTTATGAATGAGTTAATAAATTATACAACACAATGCTATTGCTTCACCCCTCTAGCACATGCTACACTTGAACAAAAGCATATCAGAGTTGAACAATCCCCTTCTTCATAAGCATATCAAAAACCTTGTCAATTTTCGTAGGTTCAATTTGAAACAAGGAATGAGCATCGGATTTCCTAGTGATGTTGCCACACAAAATTTGTGTTGTCATGTCCTCCTGAATTTTCAGATAATGTTGTGGTGATAACCTGATGTCACGGCAAAGTTGTTTCTCCTACCAAAATGATATAACTGGTTAGAGTTTGATTGTTGAACACACACCACACGATTGTTACGACAAAGTGCTGCACACTTACAGATTCTGAAAGTAAGTTAGCCCCAGAAACTGGCACAAAATCCAAATCTGTCGATGAGTTGGCTTGGCCTGCTGATGCCGTGGTCGAGTATGTACCAAATGAATCTGAAGAAACTGGAACACTCAGAGTCAGACTTTCTTGGCTGCTTGGGCCTGCCTGAGAATTTTCCTTCCGGTTAACACCATCATCGGCATCCCGCCTCTTCTGCTCAAGATATCTATCAGCATCAGCAGATGAACGACAGCCAGCAGCACGTGCTTCCTTAATGGACGTTCATTTTAGAAGTTAATAAGAGGAGATTCAGTAAACACAAAGATGCATAAAGATTAACCGCCTTCTAAATTGGATAAACATTTGCCTATGCTGGTGTTGAGTTAGATGGGGAGAGACATTGAGATACCAAATTGATATGTGAAACAATATAGAAATGACCACTTAGGAAATTTGTTAACAAATTTCAGTACCTGGTTAGAACACACAAAATCATGACTACCAAAAATGTCTAGATTGTTCACTTCCTAAACTACAATCATAAAAGTGAGCAGAATTCAGGTATTCCATTGATGCATTTCCACGGTAAGATAAGCCAATGAACCTTTTTCTGGATTAGGAACATACCTTAAGTTCTCGAATTCGTTTTAGAATTCTATGTTCTGATACAACAGTTTTTAGTAGTTCTTCATGCTCATCCTTGGAGTGGAAACGCATGAAAACGTCATAACGTCGGCATAATTCCTTCTCGTCTTGAGACAAGTCATCAAATGGACTAGGATGGAGTAAATTTCTTTCCAGAATAAAATCCTTTCTTCGTTTTCTCTCATCAAGTCTGTCAACAACCATCTTAACAATGACTCCAAAGAACATAAGATGATCTCAGGCAATGAAATAAATTTAGCATACACAGCAGATAACATCACAGTAAATTAACTGAAAGGTTGTCTCTTTTTGACCGGGCAACTGTTGAATTCACAATGCTTTTGAAGTAATTAATATACATGAAAACCTGGCTTGCAATAGCAACCAAAAGGAATTGATCCTACCAGACCTTCTAATATGATGAGCCATAGAAACATGTATTAACTGGAATTTTCTTCCTTCTCACAATTAATCAACAAATTTCAGCTACTAAAAACAGACATTTTACAAAGGGATACCTTTTTGAATATATGCGAAGAACTCTAACTTTCAACTGATGCTCCTCGTCTGTATCAGTTTCCTTGAATTCCATATCAGCCAACAGCTGCTCAGCATCATTATCATATTCAGGATCAAACTCTTCTCTTTTTGGGTTGTAACCACTTGAATCCAGCAAAGATGGGGCTTCAACTTTTGTAGATTTTGGTTTGTTTCCACCAAAACTCCGTCCTGAAATATTGTCTGCCAATAATTCTAAGTGTAAAAAACGACCCAAATGGAATAAATAAACGGTGTTAAAACAGAGCTTGTAGAATAACTTAACACCACCCACCCTCGATCTTTAGAACATCACTTTGATCCTTGGCAGGCACAGTATTGGAGAGCTTTTTACTAACTTTTGCTCCTGCAAAAGATTTCGCTTTAGAATTGTCCCAAAATATGTTTTAGGTACACACAGTCACACACACATACACAATAGATAATATCATGTCAGATTGACCGCATTTGCATGGTTCTTTGTCAAAGATGAAGGGAATACCTTACTAGGTGATCATATTTGTGTCAATGAATGTGCGCATCCAAAGCTTCAAGTCCATATTTTAGTTTGTTTCAATACATTCATACATCTATTGCTCAAGTATGATTATTTCTTCAGGATATTTTTCCTAAAATCATCATTTGATCAACTTAATATCCTAGCATAACTCAACCAATATCTACTTTTAATTATGTTGTTTGAAAGCTACATGAGATGCATCTCAACTGCATCAATGAAAAGGTATGAGATGGATGTTGGGGCCGTCAAGGACAAATGCTTTGGCACTTCTGCTTGAGGGCTAGAGCTGAGAAATTTTTAAGTGGTTTAGTTTATCTCAGAGTTTGAACCAGTGTTCCTTTTCATCTAGGACTACGTAATATATGAATAGTAGAATATAGTAAACTAAAAGATTGAAGAGTATATTCGATTGTAATTAAAATTACCTGCTATGGGGGTGGAAGGCAAGCGACCTGAAGGACCACTTTTATACTGATCTTCGATCCTAAATACAGGGGGGAAAAAGTTCAGAAAATGTTAAAGATCTTGTATGCAGAATTTGCAAATATGTCATTACTATACTTGACTCTTGAGGGAGAAAATGGCGATTCCTCCTTTAGCTGAAGTTCCCCTGAAAAACAAAGCCAAGCACAACCAAAATTACTTATTAAGGAAACTGTGATATAGAGCCTAATCTGATACATCAATCCGCATGCTGAAATTCAAACCTAATACTAACACAGGAAATGCAGAACTGGTAGATTATATACTCATAAGGAAACTGTGCATATAAGATTTCTTCTAAATAGTAAGCATCCCTCAGTTCATTACCGACCAAGAATACAGTAATAAAGCTACCAACCAGGAAAAAATCAACACCCTTACATCATTAACAATCTGCGCGCAGAACTTCAAATGACTCAGAAGAATTCAAAAGGCAGGACTAGAAAGTGGAACGGCTGTGATCTAATAACACATTCCTATCCCATAGCACCCAGTTCAAAATCACATTTGGACAGATACACTAAGTATGTACATAATCAATTTAAATCAAACATCAAATAAACATGACTTATTGGCCATAAGAAATAGTAAATGTTCACACTTCAGTAAGTCAGACTACAAGAATTGCACCTTTGGGTTGTCAGGCTTACCAGGAGTAATGATAATATTTCAGATGACAATACAGAACTCAATCAAAGTTAACTCAAACTGGATACCAAGAATTTTAAGATGCAAAATACTCAATAGCAAGTAAACTACGTCAACACAAGAACTGCAGAATCCATATCAAACCTGAAAAGCAGAGGTCAATAATGGTACCAACCTTTTTTGTCCTCAAGATGCCCTTTGGCCATCGCGAGGAGTTCCTTTCTATTTTTACCAATAACATGTGTCATATCCTGAGAAAAGAAATATATTTCATGAGGTAGTTTTTAAAATGAAATATAACCTTGAAGGTGATTCATTCTTGCCAGAATTCATACAGGTAGAGGGAAGTAAGGAGAGTTAAGGTAAGCACTCCTGTAATGTTCAATGCATGCTTCTTTTGTCTTGGTCCCAACATGCTCAGCAACTTCAGCCCAGTTACCCATGCCATACATTTCAATCCCCTGATAGTGAAGCAGTCATGAAGGTAACATAATAGAGTAAGACCTTAAAATAGTTCATGAGTTGCGGAGCAACCGAGCAATGATCTGATAACGACTGAAATCAGATAATAGATCACCTCCAGAAGTAACATTTCTTCATCCGCATTCCACTCTGGACAGATGAGAGGAAACGATAGGATATCCTGTAAAGATCACATTTCAAAGACCATTAACATAATGAACAAATAAATTCCACAGGATTTATTAGATGTAACTAATGCAAAATTACATTTGGCAAAAATAATGATTGAAATACAAGAAATATACAATCTTATCCATATGGAACATATTTGATCCATAATTATCAGCGATCACAGTTCGCCCTTCAAAGTTCTCTTCTTATGGCGTAAATAACCTCCAGAAAGAAACAAAAATATTAAAAGTCATGGAATATATGCATTTAATACAGAATGTATCCTGCACACTAAAATCATTATCGAACATTTGTATACATGGTAATCAAAAAGCTTCGAAGTGTTGTGTCTTCATTTAAGAAAAAAAAGAGGGGAAATATGTCTATATATATTATATATATGTAGTTATTCAGGTATCTCAGAGAATAAGTTTATTGAGTGAAAGTCTTAAAGATGGGGCACTGACCATAACCCGGTAGGGGTGACTACTTTTATGTGGATGAACCTCACCACCTACTGAGAAACACTCTATGCACAGGTCAAAATCAGAACATACAGCACATTTTATACGAATTCTGCCACTAATGTCTTTATTGCAATAATTACAATGATATAGTGCCCTTTTTCCATCACTGCCTCCTTGACCTGAGCAATCAAGAGCATAAGAGAAACAAATTAATCAATAGGAACTCACGATATCAATATTCTTAAGACATGCTGTGAAAAGATAACATAAAATATCAACCCAACATGTATATTAGAGTCAGGTATAGTATAATCCTAGTCTAGCTGCCAACCCAAACCTAGTGACATTGCAGGACTCAATCAGATACTAGTAGCCGATGTATGTTACTACGATCACTTGGTGCAATAACATCTTGCTGCATTCTCCATTGAGACAAAATCCAAGTTAAGCTGCACATTGTACACTGCACACTTCTAATTTATAGGAGAAGACATTATCACCTGCAGTAACAGATTCTAGATTTTCTCCACTAGGAGCATTCTTCTTTCTCCTTGATCTGCCAAAAAATGCAGAGTAATTCATAGTAAGTAAAGAAGAAATGCAGTAGAAAGAAAGGGCCCTCGTTCATGCGCGTGCACACACACACACACAAATTCTTGATTAACATCATCGTGAGAAAAAATAAATATCAATTAGCCACATCACTCCAGCTCAGGAATGCAAGAAGCAACATAAATTACTAAAATGAAGTATGACTACATATCGTTTCATAAATGTCGATAACTCAAATAATCAACCTCAAACTTGGCACTCTAGCGTTTGCATACTTCCCACATGCTAAACAACAATCCTTAAACATGAAAATGCACACTAAGAACAAGCGTAAAATAGAAAGTCAGAAAAATGAAGAATCGAGCAGCTAAAAATATTCACAAAAATTTTGCCATTTAAACTCGTGCAAATGCAGGGTAAACGCAAAATTCAAACCTTTGACTAGGATCTTCCTCAGCGTGAAAATTCCCGCGCGAGCGACCCATTAATCTGCCAAGCAAAAAAGAATTCGTGTGCACAATTACATCGATTTTTTATTTTTATTTTTTTGTGATTAACTGCTCGTGAACATTGGAATTCTAAAGGAAAAATGGAAATGATTCAGTTTCAAGTAAAAATTTATGCTTGCAAGAACCCTAATTCGGACAAAAAGGGTGCATAAAAATCCCTAATTAATACTTACTAATCTGGGTATTTGTCGACTCAAAATAAAAAATAAAAAATCGGTATTTGAGAAAAATTGTAAGATGCAAGAAATTTTTTCGCCTGCTGTTTCCTGTACTTTTTTTTTACAAAATATATGTTTTGAAATTATTTCCGGCCTTTTTTATTTTATTTTTTTATTTCTATGGCATGCATTGGCGATTGCCCGTTGCCCATTGCACGTGCATTTATCATCTATTGACTTAAATGTTAAATTAGGCAAGTTATTGGTAAAAATGGTTTTGCTAGGCAAACATCAGGGTATATGCAACGGTTCAAAATTTTCTAACTTTTATAGTTAATAAATGGCGTGTCCCTAGCACACCAAGTTATAATTTTTGAAAATTTAGTTCTTAGAAAAAGCTGAAAATTTTCGATCATCATGAGGTAGTTCTTCATTTCCAAACTTCTATAAAGTTTAGAGGATCGTCGTTCATACAACGTCTATATCAAGGTTGTGATATACAACAGAAGATCATGGAATGGATAACATGAAGAATGGAGGAGCTGCAGATTTTATATCTACATCTTCTCAACAGTGTCTCTCCGATTGCAAGGTAATCCGATAATCTCAATTTTTCGCTACACATGAGATTTAGATTCGGTTTAAGCAGGCAATGGGATGTGAGATCAGTTTTGATCAAAATATTTTATTCAAAAAATACACATCCGAATGATCCTAGCTTGTTCCAATATGCACAAACTTGCAAGTATTGTCGTAGTTGCAACTCAAGAGGGGATCTCTAAAGGCTATCTCAAAGGATAAAGAACGTGATGAAGACAAGCCTAATGATTATGAAGAGGAAGAGGAAGTTGCAGATGAAGAAACTGCAGAAGAAGTGGAGCAAAAGACAAGTGATGACGAACAGGAGACTGATGAGGAAGAAGATGAGGAAGGTAAATCTGAAGAAGGAGAAGATGATAAAGTTTCTAACAAATCCGAGAAGTTATCTGATTACTCCTTTACCTTTCTCGGTGGCGAATATGGGGAGTAATGCTAGATAAAATTTTATTTTGAAAGTTGTTGTTATCTTGCACCATGTTTTTGCAAGTTTATTTTGCTCATGTTTTGTAATAGGGTAAATTGCCTTAAAATACATAAACTTTGGGGCGTTTTTGGTTTTTCACACGTTTTAAAAAACGTAGTTTTAATAACATGAACTTAACCCTTGTTTGGTTTTTCACATGATTTTCAAATTCCGGCAAGTTGAATATGACGTGGCAGCCGAAAACTGTCACGTGTACATCTACGTGGACACCAACTTGCCTTAAAATACATGAACTTTGGGTTGATTTTGTTTTTTCACACGAATTAAAAAAAGATTTTTTTTTTTACTTTTTTCTTGTAATATGGCAAACGTGATATGAATACTTCACTTTATATTTTTGAAAATTAATTATCGAGCAAGATATAAATTTTAATCAACATCATTTGACAGTTGTGATTTTTTTGATCTTATCTAATTCATTTAATATGCACAAAAATCATACTATGACTTTAGGGTGTATATGATGTGTACATTTATCATTATGACGTTTGGAAAAATTGGAGCTGTTACATATTTATATTATTAATAGGTTTAAAGAATAATAAAATAGACGAAAATTAAGAATTTGTTCAAGAATTAATATAAATGGAAATGTTCAATTATAAAATTATTTGACATTATCTAATAGAAAAAGTTATATCAAAAGATGCTATTAAATATATATGAAAAATTAATATGTAGTTTCTACGTGATCAATTTATTTGTTAACTTAATTTATTGATTGTGTAATATTATTCATCAACATATACGATACGTTATAGACCACTATTTATATGACTTGATGATTGTTGTATTCGGAATTCAATTATTTATACCATTACACTAGCTTAAGTCATATTTTTATAATTTTTCTTCAAATAGAGAACTAAAAAGGTCTAATAGTTATTTTATTTAATTTTTTCGAACTTAAATTTTATATATTGCATGAACTAAGAAAATTCAAAATATTTCACAATGTCTACTACAACAACTCTATAGTAATAATTGATGAATTTTTTATATTACACGAAAAAGCACAAAAAAAAAACTAAACTTGATATTTTTTAATTCTTGTGAAAAAACAAAATCAGTCCAAAGTTTGTGTATTTTAAGGCAATTTGGTATCCATGTAGATGTACACATGGATCGTGGCATCTCCGGCTGCCACGTCAGATTCGATTGATCGGAATTCGAAAATCATGTGAAAAACTAAACAGGGGCTAAGTTCATATTATTAAAACCACATTCTTTAAAATGTGTGAAAAACCAAAAATACCTCAAATTTTATGTATTTTAAGATAATTTACCCTTTTGTAATATCAAAACTTTGATATTGTTATATTCTGAAACTATGTTTTTATCTGCATTTTTTATGATTCTTAAATTTGCTAAAAAATTACATTGCTGGTGAAAAAATATGATAAAATTGAATACTTCAAAGCAGATTATTAAATGATAAGATAGTGAAAAATAGCAAAATCATGTGATGTTCACAGAAACATTCAAGAATGTTTTGAAGTACATGATTCTTCAGTTGAAGATAGTGTTCTTTAAAAACATGAAGTTGATTTGCCAACAGATAAAGACAAAAAAGGAGGTTTTTAGTGCATTCATTTAGCACTAAGTGTCGTTTAGATTGTCATGATCTTTATGGAATTTCAAATAACACAAAAGGATTTCGTTTCTCAAGTTTTTAAAGACCATGTTATGGACATTATGATATGAACATTCTGTTGCCAATCTGATTAAAGATCGAAGAATGTATTTGATTATGTTTATGAACATGATCATGTACATGGTTGTTCAGAGAATTTTCAAGACACGTGTCAAGCTGATTTCAAGGAGTTGATGTTTCCTATTGAAGATGGACGTTTCAAAATAGAATATGTCTTGTTCAAGATGAAGATTATGATAGAATAAGATGAATTCTATTCAATGAAGACTTCTAAACTAGGGTAGTCCAAATCAAACTAGGAAAGTTTCCTTTTATAGTTTGATTTAGTTTAGAACTCTTCTGATTACCTTGTTTAGGCTATTTCTTTGTTCTTATAAAAACCCCAGGACTCAAACTAGTTAGATGTCGAGGTATTTTTGCATGCACAAGATTTAGAGAGTCTAAAAAGACTTCAAGTTTGAAGCATTTCACATACGATTTAGACTAGGTTTGATCCTTGTGATCATTGTGTGTTTGAAATACTTTCATACATACTTAAAGGAGTCTCGAGAGAGATTTTCCATGGGAACTAGAGGGAGTCTAGGTTGTGAGGGGATCTCACAATTCAGTTGATGCACTAATTTTTATGCACTAATCTACAACTAACACAGGACAATTCAATATAATCGGTGAATCGAGTATCGTATCCACAAGGACATAAACAAAGATCAACACTGAGTACTAAGCTAACAGCTCTCTATTATCCAGCTTACCAAATTCGGGTTTACTAAATCTAGACACGAATTTAAACAAAATTAGAGAAAATAAATATACTTCAATAGACACAATTAAATCAATTAAAATAATTCAACAGATTCAATCAATTAATGAAATATTAATCATAGGGAATGCAGTACACATATATCGACTATGTATTAATTCAATCTTAATAATTCACACTTTAATCTGATTATTGGTGAAGAATCAGAAATATACCTATCTATCTCCGCCAGGTCTCAAGGTAGATGTAGATTAATAAATTACTTATCACTTTCATCTCTAGGTTAATTTATTAACTCCCGATAGATCAACAGATTAAGTCCCCTATAGATTCATAGAATGTGTATCAAAATGCTCAATTGATCCCACTAGTTAATTATCTCCGTCAGGTCTCAAATTAACTAGCTAGCATGCAATTAATTTTGGCCAGTAATCAAGCATAAAATAACAACACTTGAACAATTGAACACAATAATCAGAAGAGAAGAATAACAGAATTAAATTAATAACATAGCATCCACGTGTACGCAAACCCTAGAATTAATATGCGTTTAGCCGCTCATGGAAAAATAGAAATCTAAAGGAAATATTGTATTCATTACAAAACTCATAATAGAAATTGAATAAATAATCATAAACAACTTATGTCGGGTAATTAACCTTTGTTCTCCGCCTTCTTCTTCTTCACAACACTTCTCTGCTTCAAATATAGGGTAAAAAGTGTCCCAAAAATCGTGCAAAGTAGAGCCTTAAATAGTTGAGGAATAGAGTCCGAGTAAGAAAAGAAGTCCAAAATTTCCAGAATAGGCAGCGAGGTCCGTGCCACCCCACAAAACACGTCATTGAACCTTCGGCATGGGGCATGGTCCATGCCATCGGTACTGCGAGTATTTAGTATGTTATCACATGGCACGGTCCGTGCTGTCTGCAGCATGGTCCATGCCAGCTTGCATGCCTCCCGATACGCTCCGCCGTTTTACTCCGTTCTCGCTCGTTTCTTGTCCGATTGACTCGATTCAAGTTGCAGAATGACCCCAAATTGATCCTCTATCTTTCTAGCTTATCTCCTAACTGAATTAGATCTTGTAAGTATCCTCTTTTTTAGCTCAAAACTTCAACAAAAATAGCAAAACATGAAAGTGCACGAGAAAAACTGAAACAACAATCAAACACTAACTAAAACACACATTAATCTTCAAATATCATCCAAACAACCACCCAAATGCATGAAAAAGCCAGCTGAGCTGATGATGTCAAAATATCATCATCAACTTAGATTGGATGACGTGTCTTCCAACTTGTAGGCCATTCTTTAGATCGGTTGACTTTAACTCTACTTGAGTTCTTTTTTGATGATGCCCTGGGCTGGTCAGCTTCGATCTACAGCTTGAACTTTAGTCAGTTTTTCATAAATAATTTTGACATCTCATCAAAACCTGATCTAGGGGTTCCTTGATAGTTTTTCCTAACAATTTTCCCCTTTTTGATGATGTCAAAACTTTGTTGATGATGATGGAAAAACTGCAAGTGTAGCAAATGCTTAAGTAGAATCTTAAAATCAGAGCAAATTCAGAGCATGTAGAGAGACAAATTGATTCATGATTTTTATTCAAGTATCAGAGCATTTGTCATTCATGCTATCATTCAAGTATCTAAGCGTGTCAATTTCAAGAGCAGTTTGGACTTCAAATTTCAGAGCATTGTACTTTCATTCTTTTCTCTTGAGCATGCTTTCATTCCAGTATTAGAGCATTACGCTTTTTCTTTCAAGAGACAAAGCATTCAAACTGAAGTATCAGAGCATAAAGTATCATGTCAAAACATTCAAACTTGAAATATCAGAGCATAGTATCGAAGATTAGAGCATAGTATATCTGAGCAAGAGCATTATAATCATGACAAGCTTGAAGTAAAATCATGATCAAAACTTGTATTATATATTCACTTTAAAGCATTATTCCAAGAGTTAGTAGTTAAGACTACTAATCTACTTCCTGAAAGTTGCTCCAATTGCTCCTTTTCCTTCTGCTCGATTCTCCTCTTTCTTGGACTCCTTGTTGTCTCCATGCTTTCCCCTGAAGCTGATCTTCCCCCTCATGATGAATTTTTCTTTGAATCTGATCCTAAAAAGTCAGACATCCATCATCATACTGTCCTTCTTCCCCATTTTTGGCATCATCCAAAAGGTGGAATGGATCATATGATGGTAGTGGCAAGTGTGGCATGAACGTGAAGGCAGTTGCCAAATTGTCATTAGGGATGGAGGAAACTGAAGGAATTTGCATAGACGGAGAAAGCCATGCATAGGCGTCTTCAGTTGGCATGAACTGACCTTGATCAGAGATGTCTTGCTCTCTGAAGTTCATGGGGGCCAAGTTGTTGAATATCTCATTAGTTGAAGGAAGGGGTGGATCACCAACGAAGGGTGTGCACGAGAAGTTGGTCGGTTCATTGTCGGGGAGAGGGGCATCGGCTGGTATACCGAGTTGGAGTCACTTAATCATCGAATCCATGATCTCCGAGAGCGTTAGAGACGAGGAGAGTGGATGATTCATCCAGTTTCGACTCCATGTTCCTTCGCTGATCCAGAAGTAGGAGCCACAGGTGTGGATGAGGTGGAACATAGTTGACTCATCCAGTTGAAAGCGCCATATGTGGTACTGCAAGTACCGCCGCAGTTGCGCGAAGAGGGATGAGTCAGTGTCCTCAATGAGACCAAAGCAGCTTCGGAGCTGGTGGTCTAGAACTGCTTCAAAATCAACCTCAATATAGTCACTTTGGACTAAAGGTGGAGGTTGGGAGCTGGCTGATATTGTAGGCTGATCACTCAGCCTTAAAAGAGATGCACTCTCAAGCATCAGCTCTCTTTCGTTAGTGGAGCTGACGGTTGCCTCCATGGGTGCCTTTCCACGATCTGAGTTGGAAGACCCTTGTGGATGAGAATGCTTCGGGACCTGATGGCAGTAGATAGTGGGGAACATGTCCCTTCTTCCGAGTAGTTTGCCAGTTGGTATGATCTCATCAAACTGACTTTGTATGATGTGGCTTATGCGATTCATAAACCCAACTTTTTCTCAGAATGAGCCAGTTGACTGATCATATGCCGCACGCTCTACGTTAGCTCTCAATTGCGCAAGAATGTAGGAGGCCCAGTCACCTTGACATCCACAAAGTATAGAGCGGCTGTGAGATGGGCTTTGATCTCGGAGAGATGGACTATCTCGAAGTTGCCATGTAGGATATGACCGGTGATATCCAAAAGTTGGATGATATCACTTGGCATGCTCTCCTTCAGTCTGTGCAACTGTTATTGTGGTGCACGTGAGGAAGCTTCTAGGTTTCCCATAACGCATGTTTGGATGGCAGATTTAGGTCCATCACGTCTGGGCCTTTGCCGGGGAGGTGAAGAGTGGACATCATCGTTTCCTTTGTGACCGTGATCACCTGATTCTTTACGGTGGAGATGATATTGTCACCGTTGATGGTTGCGTTGTAGTAGAACTCGGCAACATAAGCAGGTATGTTCTTGACCGGCAACAGTGTCAAGAAGGGGAGCAACCCAGTCACCTTCAATGGTCGATAAATCTTTTGAAAGACATCCGAGCCGAGACATGCATTGAGCATCTCTAGATTTAGAGATTTGTCCTTTCTCATCTTGCGCTCAAGAGCTTTAATATCCACCATGGGAAATGGGGGCTTCATTTCTGCAAAGATATGCTCTTTCAGTTTAGATAACAAGAGTTTTTTATGAGAGAGAGAAGGCTAACAAATGATCGAACAAGAGAGAGAGAGAGAGAGAGAGTTTTTCAGATGATCGGAGCCTTCATCTCTTTGCACATATTTATGCATCTTTGCATGCAAGAATCGAGGGTACTCGATTACTTTTCTTAGCTGATCAGCCATCCGATTTGATGGTTGATTAGCTAAATTAATGATGCATGTATCTCAGTCGTTCAACGGTTAAGTGACTTTATGATCTTGTGGCTGAGAGGTAGCCATTTTGAAAATTGGGTAGTTGCCACAAATAGCGAAATATTTTCTGCAGATCTTTCGATTTATAGCTCATTAAAATATATTTTCTTCGCCTCTTTGAAGTGTAGGTTTAATATCCATGCAGAGATATTAATGACAACTTTGTGATATAGAACCCGATTTTCAAATTGTAACCGTTGAAATATAATATAAGATATTTCATAATCGCAACGGTAACAATATAATTAAGATAAGTTTTTGAAAAATAATAAAAAAAATTATCCTTAGTCAGTAGGGATACAGTCCAACTGATTGATGACACGGCGGTTGGATGAATAGTTGAGTCTTGATTCTCAGTTGTCGCTGATGAGCTGGCTGCAGTTGAGGCTGCAACTGAATTGATCAGTTGCTCGGCTTTTCTGTAGACAGTTTCTGCTTCTTGAAGGGCCTAGCTGGACTAGCAGCACTACTTTCTTTGGATGTAGGTTTGTGCTTTGATGGTTCGGGCCTTTCTGTCTTCTTGGCTTGGCGAAGGTGAAGCTGGATCTCAACTGGCGAACTTTTCATTCTTTGACTAAGGGAGTGTGAGATTCCCTTTTGCGATGACCGAAACTGATCATTTTTCTTAGTCAACTGCGCACCTTTTGAGCCTGACGTGAGCAGTGGAGTCACATAGCTTTTGGATAGGAGACTTGGTGATGTGGCAGTATCCTCATCGTCACTGTCTCTTGCATCAATGTGCCTTGTATTCTTTTGAGAAGCTATGACTGCAGTGTGAGATAGGTGGGGTTCTATCCTCTTGACAGCAATTGGAGTTCGTCGTGATGGCTCAGTTGACTGACTTGATAGATTATCAAAGTTCAGTTGTCGACAGAACGAGCCAGTTGGGCAGTTGGCTGATTGATTTACAATCCCAACTCCTTGAGACATGATGCTGGTCTTGAGCTCTGCTAATAAGGCGATCGTTGGAATCTTGTTGACTAGCCGATGATTCATGATGTGTTGAACTTGCACAATGGTTGGAGGGAATGGATTTGATGAACCTATCCATTTGATGCTCCAAGTTTCTTTTCTTTGCCAGAAGCTCATGCCATGAAACGCAGTTAGCAAGAAGTGTGACTGGATGGACATAGAATGTCTCCAGTTGTACCAATAGAAATATCAGTGAAGTTGTTTAAACAACTCTTAATCTCATTGTGCAACAATAGTGAAGTGAGTGAGAAGGAGATTGGTCACTTCCTTTTGTGCACTTTTGACTGCATATTCACCACTGTAGAAAGTGCGAATATTCTCTTCAGTCAGCTGGAGCGGAGGGCATGTGCCTCTGAAGTAGTCTGCTCCATAGTTTGGGTGGGGTATTCCAATGAATGGAATAAGCTCATCTGGATCAGAGTAAACCTGGAAATCAACTGGCAATCCGTTCTTTGATTTTGGAGAGTGAACGGCATTGGCAGTTGAGTTGCTCGAACTCTGGTTGCTCATCTTGGCCTTTCCTCTTCTCTTCTTCTTTAAGGACTGTAGATGAGCAGTTCCTTTCTTAGGGATCCAGTCGGAGATTAGAACCGGTAGTGATTCATCACTTGGAAGTTTCAGCAGGTCTTCAAGCATTTTGCTCATCCTTAGAACAAGTCCTACCTTGGACTCAAATTTGCCAGATGTCTTTGAGTCTGTAGCCTTGATGCTTGAACTGTTGAAAAACAAATTCTGCCCAGTTTGTTTGTCTCCCTTCAGCAAGGTGAATCATGACCTTGTATCTCTCTTGGGTGAGTTGGCTTAGGCTTCCAATTGCTCCGAACATCATCTTGTTCGTTATGTCAAGTAAAACTCTATACTCGGGCTTGAGATCAGTTTTAGCTGTGGTAAAACTGAATTGCTTGTTGGAGATTGAAGCTTTCCATTTTCTCCAGTGTGACTTTGCAGATTCCTTTAGATCTTGAACGAATGAGCCTTCTTGTGGAAGTTGGAATACTTCAGCAACTGTTTTCTCATTGATGTGTAACATCCTTCCTTGAATCTCTGAAGATATCATCTTCCCATCTGTAGATAATTTGGCTTGAAGCAAAAATTCACTCACCAAATTTTGTCTAAAGAATTTTGGTGGTGTTTTCAGGTAGTGAAGAACTCCTGTTTTGTGAAGATTTGACAGAAAGATTGGATTGTTTGATTCATCAAGAATCAATTGAAATTTCTTCCTATCAAGGAATTTATCTCTCATGAGTTGGTTTTTGAAGGAATTTGAAGATCTGGATAATTCGGCCGTCTTTGAGGTTGGCTGAAATTTTTGAAAAATTCAAGATCTTTTTAGAGAGAAAGGTTTGAGATTTTCAGAGGAGGAGGCTTTTTAGAGGCTTGAGAGAGAGAGAGAAGCCTTTTTATAAGTGTTAGGACAGGCTCATAGATATGATGGTTGAAATGGTACTAGCCTCTGATTTCTTTTGGTCGTTGGCAATTAATGACCTTGACACGTGTCATTGTTTTGCAATGGTCAAAATTTCAAAATAAATGTAAAGCTTGACATTTATTTGAAATCAAAAAGATTAACTTTTATAAATATGGATCAAGTGATAATTACAACTGATTAACAAGAAGTACACTTATGGCTTTTCTAATCATGTTTAATTTGATCAGCCTCTTAGTCCTTCTTGTGATCAGTTTTCCTTCTCTTTGCTAGCGGTTCTGAGCTGTTATCTTCTTCATCCTCATCGCTGCTTGCCGACTCAGTTTCAGCGAACTGGAGTCTTTGTTGGGCTTGCAGCTGCTTAATTTGCTCAGTGTGCAGTTTAACTTGTTGCTGCAGGGAGTCGATCAATTCCACATAATGGGGAGGGAGTTGGACTGTGGAACAACTCGGTTGAGCCACGAACTGGACTGCTCTTGAGTCCGTTTCCTCTCCTTCTTCAGTTCCAACAAGTTCCTCGCAAGGAACTGTGTGCGTTATTTCATCTATCTCCATACTGGTTTGGTAGACAGCTTGGTTATCTTTTTGAGCTGACTGATCAGTTGATTGATCAGTCTTATCCGTCACTGGATCAGCTGGAGGAATAGGTGAGGCAGTTTCTTTCTCAGCAGTTAGCCCTTGTGACATGGTTGTTTGGGGCTCAGCTGTCTTATCAAACTGTCGAGTCTGATCAGCTGATTCTTCTGATTCTTCTAGAATGATGTTGATTTCAAATTCAGCTCCTGGAGTGGTCTTTTCAGAGCGAATTTCTTGTATTACTTCTTCAATGAGATCATCCACTGGGGTGAGTATTTGATCTCGTACTGCTGTTGATTGCTGTTCAGTTTGATGGCTTTTTGATTTCTTCAATAGCTCATTGAATAGCTATTTATGTTGAACATGAGGATGCAACCATCTTTCTCGTTCCATTTCTGTAGTGATAACTGGCAGTGTTAATCCTTGAATTCTGCACAGTTCATCAAACACGTCTTTCATCGATCTTTCAGCTGGGTTTGAGCATTCTTTCCTCAGCTGTAGCTACCTCATAAGGTGTTTGCCCTTAGTGATACTGGCATTCTCACTGTCCGTCCACCATAGGCTCCATTCTTCTTCTCTTCTCCAGAAACTCATTCCATGAAATGCTAGCAATGAGAGAAACTGCTCTGACTGGTATACATGCCTCCATAAAACCAGTAGATGTACCTGTTAAGGTGTGGAAGAGCTTTTCATGGCCAGTTAGCTCATGGGCATAGTGTTGAGCCATGTGCTTTTGCGTGGTTTCATCAGCCCATTTCTTCACAGACTCTCCTTGTGAGTAGGCTCTTATGTTTCCTTCAATTTGAGCCATGGGAGGGCACGTCATTTGGAAATAATCGGCTCCAGCTCCATTGTGAGGGATCCCTTTTGCAGGGATGATATCATCTGGATTTTCGCACGGAGCTGTATCTTCAATAGTTAAATTTGGTGGGATCGTTGGATCTTGTATAGGGCTTGATCTTTTTCTCCTTCTGGACTGAGAAAGTAATATTCTTCTCCTTTTTGGTTGATCAGCTGGCTTCTTCCTTGTAGCTGATCTAACAGCAGCTTGACTAGCTGATTGTCTGATCATGTCAGTTCTGGTGACAGCTAAACTTTGTTGCCTGAATCTCTGAGCTATTGGAATGTCATCATCAGAGTCAGCAGTAACTGGCTTCTTTCCCTTGCCTTCTGCTGCAGACTTCTTTCTCCTTGGCTGGTCAGTTTGTTCAGGATCAATCTCAACAATTTTGAGAGGTTTTGAGATGAAGTCATTACTGACTATTGTTTTGAATTCTTTCTCCTCAGCCATCCATGGGAACTGCTTCTCCAGAATTATGCTGACCCGGCTGATATATCCAATTCGTTGAGGGAATTTCTCACCATTCCAACTTCTTTCAATGATATCAATGTACCTCTTCAGTTGTTTAAAGAAGTACTGTGCCCAGTTGATCTTCATTCGGTTGTAGATGGCAGCGCAGATTTTGTACTTTGTCGCTGTCATTTCCGATTGGCTGCCAGTTGCTCCAACCATGATCTTTGAGGCAATAGCAGCGAGCACTTGAAATTTATCTTGAAATTTTGATATGAGATGATTGGTCTTGTATGGATGAGGCTCTCCTTCTTTTTTTCAGAAGTCATAAGCTTCCTGGAAATTCACTTGAACGTCCTCCAGCTTGAGTCCGTTGTTGGGTAGTTCGAACACGTTGCTCAGAGACTCAGCTGTCACGACAATAACGTGTCCTCTTACTTCCGATCTGATTTCCCTGGGATTCGAAGATCCGTTTGAATTTAAATAAAATTCAGCAACTGGTTCGATGTAGATTCGTTCTGGAAACACCTCTAGAAACTTCTTCAGCTTGGCCTGAGAAAGCTTTTCGACGATCATTCTGCTGAGAGGAGAAGCTTTGCAGGCTTGAAGAAATCCGGCTGGATTGAAAAACTTGTCTCTATCGAGCTTATCACAAAAAGCTTTAGAGTCTTCTCCAGATGGACGGAAATTAAATTTTCTGCGTGATGGATTTTGAGCCATGATTCTTCGAAGAGAGATTGATTTGAAAAGCTGAGAAATTAATATTTCAGGACTGAAGAATTTTTGCTTGTGATGAGAAGTAGATAGAACTCTAACTCTGTAGTAAAAATTGGAAAGCTTATCTCAATAATTCAGCCGCCTTATTTATATAGAGAGATTTTGGCCTATCCAACGGTTGTGATGCTTGGTAAGTCCAAATTCAACGGTCGGATTAACTCAATCGACCCGTCGATTGGCTTTTCATTTCTATCCGTTGGGGATTAATGAGGAGAGAGAAAGACGATTCAACGGTAACATTTGGATGACACGTGTTTTTACCGTTTCCACTATTAAGATTTTTGAACTTATCTTTTCTCTTCAGCAGTTTCTCCTTGGCTTGAAACTGATTATGTCATCAGTTGGCTTTGACCGTAACTGATGGTTTTCCTGTTGATCAGTTCCAACTGAGATATCTTCTCATCAGTTCCTGACTGGTCTTGACTGCTTGGTTTTTCATTCAGCTGCTTCTCAGTTCAGCTGTTCTCCTTCTTCCAGTTCAGTTGTTCTCCTTTAGCTGGCTCTTGAACTGATATCTCCTTTTGAATAGGCTTCAGTTCCTATGACTCTTTCATCAGTTTGGTCAAGTTGCAGCTTGTATGTTCTGCATAACTGATTAGATTATCAGTTTGAGCAACTGAACTGATGATTTAGTTGAACTGATGGAGTAAACTGATCATCTCCAGTTTTTCTCTCCGCAGCTTCCTGCCTTTATGTCAAGCTGATGGCTTATGTGTCAGTTTTTTGACTTTTTGATTCAGTTCCTCTCTTCAGCTGGAGTGGTCCCTTGGTCTTTTTCATCTAGTTGATCATCTTCATCCTGTGATGCTAGCTCCAGTAGTCCCAACTGTATGCATAGCTCCATAAACCTTGCTTCAGGCAGTGGTTTAGTGAAGATGTCAGCTATCTGCTTCTCAGTATTGACATATATGATGCAAATGTCCTTCTTCTCGATGTGATCTTTGATGAAGTGATGTCTTATGTCAATGTGCTTAGTTCTTGAATGCAGAACTGGATTCTGAGATATTGCAATTGCACTATTGTTGTCACAGAAGATAAGCACTTCTTCAGTTTCAACTTTGTAATCCTTCAGCTGTTGCTTCATCCAGAGAATTTGAGCACAGCAGCTTCCAGCAGCTACATATTCTGTTTCAGTTGTTGACGTGGCAACTGAGTGCTGCTTCTTGCTAAACCAGGACATCAGTTTACTTCCAAGAAACTGACATGTTCCACTGGTACTTTTTCTGTCAATCTTGCATCCACCAAAGTCTGAGTCTGAATATCCAATTAAACTCAAACTGTCATCTCTGGGATACCATAGTCCAAGATTTATGGTTCCTTTGAGATATTTGATGATTCTCTTAGCTACTTCAAGATGACTTTTCTTCGGATTGGCTTGAAATCGCGCACATAGACCGACTGAATAAGAGATGTCAGGCCGGCTGGCTGTTAAGTAAAGTAATGACCCAATGATTCTTCTATAGTATGTTTGGCTAACTGATTCTCCTTCTTCATCAAGAGTTAGCTGAACTGATGTGTTCATTGGAACCTTGAGAGTTTTTCCTTTATTTACTCCAAACTTCTTGACTAGCTCCTTGGTGTACTTCGCCTGGCTGATGTGAATTCCGTCTTTCAGCTGCTTCACTTGGAGTCCTAGAAAGAATGTCATTTCTCCCATCATGCTCATCTCAAATTCACTTTGCATCAGTTGAGCGAACCGTGTGCATAGATCTTTGCTCTTTGATCCAAAAATTATGTCATCCACATAAATTTGAACCATTAAGATCTCAGTTGATCGTTCTATTCGGAATAGAGTTCGATCAATGACTCCTTTTTTAAACCCATTTTTCAGCAAGAATGTTGTTAGAGTTTCATACCACGCTCTTGGAGCTTGCTTTAGTCCGTAGAGGGCCTTTTTCAGTTTGAAGACTTGATCACCAATTTCAAAGCCTGGCGGTTGCTCGACATACACGTCCTCTTTGAGCATTCCTTGAAGAAAAGCACTCTCGACATCCATTTGGTAAACTGTGAAGTTGAAGTGAGCTGCATAGGCTAGGAACAGTCTGATGGCTTCCAATCTTGCAACTGGCGCGAATGTCTCATCAAAGTCGATTCCTTTACTTTGTGAGTAACCTTTGGCTACCAGTCTAGCCTTGTTCCTTGTGATCACTCCTTGTTCATCCAGTTTGTTGTGAAAAACCCATTTTGTGCCAATGACCTTCTGGGTTTTTGGCCTATCAACAAGAAACCATACGTCGTTTCGTGTGAACTGGTTCAGTTCTTCTTGCATAGCCATGATCCATTCTGAATCTTCTAAGGCTTCTTTGACGTTTGCTGGTTCAGTTTGAGAGATGAAGCATGTGAATAATGCATGCTCGGTTGATCCTCTAGTCTGGACTCGACTTCTTGAATCTCCAACTATCTTGTCAGTTGGATGGCTTCGGAGCCATTTAGGTAAGATAGCTTCAGCTGAGTCTCCAGCTAGCTCTTCTGTGATGACTTCATTAGTTGCCCTTTCATCAGTTGGCTCGGCATTCTCATCATCTCTTCCCCCTGCTTCAGTTGTGGGGTTTGTGGTCTCAGCACGATTTGTGTCTTCATTGACCAAGTTGTTATCAACTGGTTTAGTACCAGTTTCATTGCCTTCTTCTAATGAAACTTCAAACCGCTCTGGAACAATGTGATTCACATAGTCCTGCGAATTTTCAGTTTCACTAGGTAGTACTTGAACTGATGTGTCTATAGTTTCTTTGTTCATGTACTCATTAGCAAATTCATTAAATACCACATGACATGTTATTTTCACAACAAGAGTTCATTTATTGAACACTCTATAAGCTTGTGCATGAGGAGAATTATACCCAAGAAATATTCCCTCATCAGCTTTAGCACTAAAAGCTTTCAATTGAGTCTTGCCATTATTGTGAATATAACATTTACAACCAAATATTTTAAAATATGAGATAGAAGGCTTACGACCCTTGTACAGTTCATAGGGTGTCTTGTCATGGGTTGCTACAATGGCACTTCGATTTTGAGTATGGCAAGCTGTGTTGACTGCTTCAGCCCAGTACCCTTCAGCTATGTTGGCATCAGCTATCATCACTCAAGCTGCTTCTTTTAGTGTTCGGTTGCGCCGTTCAGCTACATCGTTTTGTTGTGGAGTTCTTGCAGCTGAGTGTTCATGAGTGATTCCAAACTAGTTGAGAAAGCTGATCATGTGTTGATTCACAAATTCAGTTCCATTGTCGGAACGAATCCTTTGAACTGATCTTTTCTTCTCAGTTTGTAGTCTTCTGATCAGCGCCGTGAGCTTGTCATACGTTTCATCTTTGCTCCTCAAGAATTCCACCCATGTATATCTTGAGTAATCATCAACTACTATAAGAGTGAATCTTTTGCCTTTTGGAGTTTGAGGTCTAACTGGACTAAACAAATCCATGTGTAGCAGTTGAAGACAGTCAGTTGTTCCTGGTGGATGATTCTTATTTTTGAAGAATGATTTCACCTGCTTCTGACATGGTCCACATACACCTGTTTTCTTGTATATTTCCTTGGGAAGCCCCTTAACTAGCTCTTTCTTTGCTAGGTAGTTGATTGTTTTGAAGTTGAGGTGGTTCAGTCGTCGATGCCATAGCCAGCTTGCTTCAATTGATCCTTTTGAGAGAAAGCAAGCTTCTGAGTAGCCAGTTGACCAGTCAACAATGTACATGTTGCCTCTCCTGATGCCGGTTAGCAAAATTACTCCAGTTGACTTGTCTCTTATGTTGCAGGAGTTTTTGGTGAAGTCAACTGAGTAGCCATTGTCGCACAGCTGGCTGATGCTGAGTAATTTGTGCTTTAGTCCATCCACGTGGGAGACTCCATTCACTACTACTTTTCCTTTGACTACGAACCCTTCTCCAATGGTTCGGCTTTTGGAATTGTCTCCAAATGTGACAAGTGGACCTTTGATTTCTTCATAACCGTCGAGATCTTCTCTGTCTCTGGTTATGTGCTTGGAGCACCCGCTATCTAGATACCAAATGTCTTTGGTTTTCTTCATAGATAGGATGCTCTTGTCCTGCAGAGAAAAGGATTAGCATTTAGGGACCCGTTTCATATCGGCTCCTTTTTTATACATTAAGCCTTTTGGAATCCAGACTTGCCAAGCTTTTGGCTTTTTATCACTTAAAGAGTCAACTGATTTGGATCGTTTCATCAGTTTCGACTCTCTTTCAACTCTCCTTGAGTTGGTTGAATGATATCTGTGTTGAATGTTAGTGGGATAAAATAATTCAACTAGCACACAATTATTTCGAGATTTTTGAGCTCTTCTATCACGCCAATGCCTTGTGTGTTTCCAGTTTATTGGATTGAACCCTTTTGGATCAGCTCTTGGTTCATTTCTTGAATCCAGATACTCATTGTAATGATGATAGGGTTGAAATGATTTTCGTTGATCTCTCCTAGAAGTGCTTTGATTGAACTGCTTAGCAGGGTAGGCTTGAGATCTAAACTGGTCTTTCTTAAAATGAACTGATCTATTAGGTTTTCTTGTCGGCATTCTATATTGAGTTGGTGGCCTCTATTGAACTGGGGGCTTTGGACAAGTGGATTGACTTGAGTGAACTGATGGTCTTGGCTGGGAATTAGGCTTCAGCTGACCAGTTGTTTTAGATTGATAGAACTGACCAAATTGTCTAGGCTGAGTTTGGGGATTTTTCAATATTCATTTTCCTTTGTTTGACTCAGCTGGCTGATCATGAGATCTTGTGAACCCTTTTAGAATTCCCTTATCACTGGGTTGAGCAACTGCTTTTCCTTTTTCTAAGGCAGTGAACTTGCTATATCCTAGCCCTGAGCTGTCAGTTCCAGTTCTTTGATGACTTAGTATTTCTTCTAGAGTCTGAGATCTCTTTTTGAACTTCAGGTTTACCTTTTCTTTTTCAAGAATCTCTTGCTTGAGTTTTTTATTTTCTCCCTCTAGATCAGCAGTTCTCAGTTTCAATTTCTCAAATTCTATAAATTGAGATTCAAGATAATTTAATCTTTCATGATCAATGCTCAGTTTCCTAACCTTGTTTCTCAGTTCATCATTTTCATCTTTCAGTTCAACATGTAAACAGGAGATTGAAGCTAATTGGTCTTCTAGCATCATAAGTTTCACATCAAGGGCATTCTCGAGATTTGCGACCATTGCTTTTCTTTTGAAGAAGCTTCTTTTTACCTTGGCTTTCTTGTCTTCGGGGAGTTCTGGACATTCAAATCTGTAATGTCCTTGTTTGTGACAATGAAAACATTCTCCAAGATTGCGGTTGCCACTCCTGAATGGTTCAGCTGGCCGTTCAGCTGGTTGGTAGGCTTTTTCAACTTTTGGGATTTCATCAGTTTGAGGTGAAACTGATTTCTTATCCCGAGCTCTCTTCAACTTTTTTAGCAATTTGGTAACTGATTGGATCTGATCATTGATGTCATCAGTTAGATTCTCCTTCTTTTCAGTTGCCTCCCTTTTTCGTTCAGTTAAAGATCCGCCTTGGTTTTCTTTAGCTGGTGAGCTCCTAGGTTGGAAGTTGTTTCTTCCTCGAGTGTCTCTAAACCTGGTCCTTTCGCCGTAGAAAGCTGCGTCTTGAGCTGACGAGTCGATGCTTCCCTTTTTCGGTTTAGACTGTACTCATGAGCTTTAAGAGAACCAAATAGTTCCCTTGGAGTGATGCTGTTTAGGTCTCTTGACTCCTTTGTAGCTATCACTTTCATATCCCATTCGTCAGTGAGATTATCCAATATTTTGGAATTCATCTCTGAATTGGGATAACTCGTCCCGAGGTTGTTCATCTCACTGATGATGCCTAGAAATCTAGTTTCAAGGCTTGAGATGGACTCTTCTGCCTGCATTTTGAAGGATTCATACCTGTCAACTGCCAGTTGGAGCTTGTTTCCTTTTATGGCTTCGGACTCTCTGCAAAGATCTGCTAGTAGGTCCCATATTTCTTTGACAGTTGTGCAGTTCTTTGTATCCTTCATACAATCTTCATCTAGAGTTTGAAATAATGCGGTTTGAGCAACAAACTCTAGATTCTTCAACTTCTTCTCTTCACTGGTGAGAAGATTATTTGGCTTCGGGATCTTAGCCGGTTGATAGATATCAACTATGTGAGCATCATTGTCTATCATGATAATGATTGGACCGTCTTCGATGACTTCCCACATATTCTCATGAATTGAGCAGAGATGCGCCTTCATTCTCCTGCTCCAGTTATCATAATTCTCAACTGAAAATAAAGGGAGCTTATGGTTTCCCATAGCTGAAATGTTAGCACAGATAAGTAGATCTGATTCAGTTGATCTGCAGAAACGGCTGATCCTTAGAATCAACCGCTCTGATACTACTTGTTGGTCCCGGGCGAGTCGGTATCCGTTTAGAGGGGGGGTGAATAAACTGATTCAAAAACTTTTACTTTAGATGCGGAATAACAGGGCCCTTTGAATCGCTTGATGAAACTTATCTATGCACAAACTTGATAATTAGTTAAGACAGTTTGAGTGCAGCTTGTGTGATATTGTGTGCAATTCAGGGATATGCAATGATCAATATAGTATAGCACACAAGCGATTTATAGAGGTTCGAAGTCTCAAACTTCTACATCCTCTCTTCCTTCCGCAGAAGGGCAACTTCACTATATAACTTGAGTTTCTTTACAAATTACACAATGAAGGACAGTTGGCTGAACCTGGTAACTGCTCGCTACCTCAGCGGGTCGACGGTTCACACTTGAAGTCCCTAACTGCTCGCTAGGAAGGTAGGTGCTATTATCGTCTTTACAAGGTTTTAGATCTCTTTCGATCTTCAAGAGGTGAGTCTTGAACAGGGGGTATCAACTGATGTGCTTCTTTAATTGAGCTGAGTAGTTGATCGTTGAATAGCTGGAACTGAGAAGGCTGCCCTGGCTGGATCGTCAATAGCTGGCTGAATATCTAGATTATGTGAATTCTTCTTCTCAGTTGGACTTTCGCAGTTTCTGTCAAATGTTGCACTTGAGCTTGGGTAGGAGGGACAAAGAAAAGCTCTTGATTGTATATGCAAAGGTTGGTGAAAAGTGTTTTTATAAACTCTGATTCGCTCGTCTTTTATAAAGGAGTGATTTTATGACCGTTGAGTTCCATTGTCCATTGATCGGTGGCTCTATTGGCTCATCAATAACAGGTGGTCTTTAATGATCGCTTGGATCATTTGGTTGAAGTAGCTGTTACTCTACCAATCGATCTTCATTAAATCCCAGGATCTTTGAAGGAGCGTTTATTCCAAGATACGCTGATTTAACTAATACACTCTAGGGGTCCTCTGGCTTCAGCTTTCTTGGCAGTTTAGAGTTTCAGTTGGCAGTTCTGGATTTCTCAGCTCAGTTAGATTATCATCCCAGCTGGCAGTTCTGAGCTTGTCAGCTGAGTTTGAATATGGCTCCAGTTGGCAGTTCTAAGCTTATCAGCTGAGTCTAACTGTTGCTCCAGTTGGCAGTTCTGAGCTTATCAGCTGAGTCTGGCTATCGCTCCAGTCGGCAATTCTGAGCTTATCAGCTGAGCCTGACTGTTGCTCCAGTTGGCAGTTCTGAGCTTATCAGCTGAGTCTTACTGTTGCTCCAGTTGGCAGTTCTAGGCTTATCAGCTGAGTCTTACAGTTGCTCCAGTTGGCAGTTCTGGGCTTATCAGCTGAGTCTGGCTATCTCTCCAGTCGGCAGTTCTGAGCTTGTCATTCTCCAGTTCGACTGATCTCGAGTTCTTAGCTAGCTTGTCAGCTTGACTGATTTCTCTTTGAGCTTTCTTGTCAGTTCTGACTAATCACAAGCTGATTGACTACAGTTATTACTTTCAGCTAATCTGTCTTGCTTACTGTAGTCTGACCATCAGTTGGATGCTTCCAGTCTCTAGCTTAAACTGTCATTCTATCAGTTTCTTCAGTTTTTAGTCAACTCCTTTCTCCCTCAGCTCAACTGACTTGGTTGTCAGCTTGTTTTGACTGGTATGACTCTTCAGTTGAGTTGAACTTAGACTGGATGAAGTGTCTTCCAACTTGTAGGCCATTGATAGGACGTATTCTACTTGTTTTTATCACTACTTTTTGGTTTTTTTTCTCCTTATTATTGGCCCTCTATTTGTGTATTTTGGAAATATGATGTGTTGTGGAGATGTGTAGGGATGAGGTGTAAAAGTGAAGAAAAGAGGCATTCTTTGGTGTTTAAAGTTACAAGTAGAGATAAGGAAGCAGTTCGAGCAGATCAAGCTGCAAGGGCATGCAGCTGGATGATTGAAGCAAGGTTCTAGAGGCCCAGTCCAGAGTACGTTTTGGGCTTGCTAAAGCCCAGTTATCGGCCCACGCGCAAACTGGGACACGGAAACCCTTCTCCACCGCCTTTTGAAGTATTCTGCATGGGATTTACCTAGTTAGGATATTATTTCCTATTAGAGACTTCATCTTTTATGGATTGTAAATATATATTAGGTATTTTAGTTTATTTAGGGGGATCGTACACGTTGGGAACGAGAACGCAGCAGCGATAAGTTTTAATCTAGTTTATTTTCTTCTTTCTCAATATCATTATCCCACCATTACAAGATTTCTTGTTGTTCGATTCTAGCATGCAACGTAGCTAATTTATTCGTATTCCGGTGACGACGACGAAGCTCCGCTTATATAACTGTGAGATCTAATTGTTCGTTCATAATTAATTGATGCATGTATCTGTTATTCTTGGATTTCGGGTCGTAATTGTTCTAAGTCTATCGAGTAGTTGCAAATATTTGGTAGGTTGTGATTAATTACTAGCCAATTTAAATCGGCCATACGTAATCATGGTTTAGGTTTAATAAGTGGTAAAACGGTTGCTCAAATAACTAGGGGAATAACAGAGTTAATTTTACAGTCCTGCGTCAGAGTCTGTAAGTTAAGAATCGGGTCTTTCTCGTGCTCATTGTTGTCGGCTCATTAAACTCATAGAGCGTCTCTTACAGTTGTCAGTCAATTAGGAAAGTAATTAATGAAGCGTCTTCTTAATTATTGAAACAGTATGGAGAGATGAGGTCATGTCAGAACCGTCTTCGGTGACTATAACCGATTTGCATGTCTTGATTAATTAATTCTTGCATCTGTGATCGGTGTTATAAGTGGAGTAGAGTTCGTTGGATCCGGAATACCCTTTTGTCATTGGTTTAAATCAGTTTGTTTGCATAAATATTTTCTTTAGTTGGTTATTTAATTTTTCGATTTATTTTGTTATATAATTCACGCGATTCTGGAAGTTTGGGCACGCAGACTGAAAGTCAAGAGTAATTCTCGCCGGTCCTTTGGGAGACGATCCTGCTCGCCACTGTACTCTGCAGTATGGGCTTGCCGACGAAAGTCGGAACATTTATTTTTGGTGAAAAATGACCCACCAAATTTTGGCACCGTTGCCGGGGATCGGTTCTAAAAGTAGTGATTACTCGAAATTTTCAGTTTGTTATTTACTTTGTTTTTATTTTTAATTTTTCTGGTCTATGAACCGTTCCTCTGCAGATAAAAATTTAGTGTTCGATCCAAAACCAGAGAGAACGCTACACCGGTTGAGGAAGACTACCAAAGAGCCTACCGAGACTCTCGAAGCTGATCCACGCCTCGACATGGCCAATAATGAAGATCCACCACCAAACCCGCAAGGCCTTGCCGCAGGGAGAGTCCTCATCCAAGCCAACGTGGTTAATCATGGACCTAATCATGAACCTCTCATTCGGGAAATCGGTCGTCTTCGGAGTAACAGACCCATCTGTATTGTGCTACCCCCGATTGCCAACAATGCGGAGATCCGACCTGCATTCATCCAAGTGTTACCGAAGTTTGGTGATTTACCAGGAGAAAGTGCACACAAACATTTGTCTGAATTTGATCTCGTGTGCTCAACTTTAAGACCTACTGGTTTTACTGCTAATAACCTAAGGTTACTCACTTTTTCTCACACGTTGCAGGGAAAGGCACGAGATTGGTTGTTTGATTTGCCGCCGGAGTCCATCACCACCTGGGCGGAATTAGAAGGACAATTCCTGAGAAAATTCTTTTCTGAGACTCGAGCTATCAATCTAAGGATGGCCATCAGTAGTATCAAGTAGAAACCGAATGAAAGCCTGTCCGAATATTGGAAAAGATTTCAACAACTCTGCCGCAAATGCCCGGACCATGGATTCACTGATTATCAGCTTCTGACCAATTAATTTTACCGTGGCATGTCTTCTTTTGACAGGAAAATCGTCGATGCCGCCAGCGGAGGATCTCTTACCAACAAAACCCTCAGTGAGGCCAAACAGCTCATCATTGATATGGCCTCTGGCAGACAGCAATACGAAGAGGAAGATGAAGGAAGACACCGACCTGTAAGGACAATCGACCGAGCTGACGGGTCAGAAGTGAATGACAAGATAGATGCTCTTACATCCCTAGTCCGAGGCCTGGCCGTGGCACACGCAAGGCCAAACCGCTGCGGAGTTTACTCTGACAACGGACACTTCACTGATGAATGTCCCAATCTGAATGAGCCACCCACTGAACAAGCTTGTTATAGATCGGGCGATGCGCAGCAGGATGCTCTCAGAGGAATCAATTATGATGCCCCTCGAGAAGACAATTTCAGAAGGAGAAGGAATAATGATCCTTATTCCAATTCCTACAATCCCGGTTGGAGAGATCATCCGAATTTTCATTGGAGACAACCTGGAGATCCACCCACAGCAGGAGATTTGCCACCGAGACCCCTAAGAGCTGAGCCGTATGCCCAAACAGATCGTTCCACACCATCTATGAGCGAGATCATGAAAAGTCTGGAGCAAAGCACCAACTTAGTGAGTAGCCTGGCACAGAGCCAAAAGGCCTTTCAGCAAGAGACACAAGCCGCCTTAGGCAGCATGGGCACACAGATCACCCAACTTGCCACCCAATTGAACAAGCTGCAAGGGCACACCGGGAAACTTCCATCTCAAGCCGAGCAGAACCCGAGAGGGAACGTGAGTGCTGTGACTCTTTGGAGTGGGAAGGAGTTAGTAGAGGATGAGAAACTGAAGCGGCACAACCCCATGTCGTGTGGGCAAACAGCAGAAGCTGAGGACAAACCCAGCGCTAAGGGCACACATTCGACCGCCCAGATTGTTCCTAATGAGGTACAGATTTTGTCTAAAACTCCTCACCCTATTAATGCAGCCCATTTTTCTTCTAGGTTGGCACGACACAAGAAAGAGGAAGATGAGAAAGAGATATTTGAGCTTTTCAAGAAAGTCGAGATCAACCTACCCTTGATCGATGCCATCAAGCAAGTCCCTCGATACGCAAAGTTCTTGAAGGAACTATGTGCCAAAAAGATACGATATGGAAGGGATGCCAAAATCAAGGTAGGGGAAAATGTCTCAGCCATTATTCAGCGAAAGTTGCCTCAAAAGTGTCGAGATCCAGGTATGTTCACTATCCCTTGCATCATTAGGAGCAAAAAGGTAGAAAAAGTCATGTTAGACTTAGGAGCCTCCATTAATGTTATGCCTTTCTCTGTTTACAAAGAATTACAGTTGGGTCCTATGAAAGATACTCGCGTCATAATTTAATTAGCTGATAGGTCCAATGCCTACCCTAGAGGTGTCGTAGAGGATGTATTAGTTAAGGTGAATGAGTTGATTTTTCCTGTTGATTTCTACATTGTTGACATGGATGATGCATTATCTGCACATAGGTCTTTAATTCTACTAGGCCGTCCATTTATGAAAACTGCACGCACAAAGATTGATGTTGATAAAGGCATGATGAGTTTCGAATTTGATGGGGATGTTGTCACATTTAATATATTCGAAGCTATGAAGCATGCGGAAGATCCCGAGGCCCTTTTTATGATTGATATTATCGATTTCATTACTGATGATTTTGTTGAGTACCATTTCAGGGATGACAATTTAGAGCAGGTACTTTATGGAGGGATACCAGATCATATTGCGGATTCAGAAGAGGAAAAAGAGATCCGAGAACTCTTACAGCAGTTATACGCAGCCGATGAGTTCCCTGCCAGAAATACAGCAGGCCGTTTACCCTTGCCGCCCATCACAGAGCCCATCCTTCCATCTCATGTGAAGGCCCCGACTCTAGAATTGAAAGTTCTTCCTCAGCACTTGAAGTATGCATACCTGGGCAAAGCAGATACTCTACTTGTTATCGTGAGTAAAGACCTTACCGCAGTCCAGGAAAATCAATTGATGGCCGTTTTGAAAAAGCACAGAGGTGCCATCGGCTGGACTCTCACCGACATCAAGGGGATCAGCCCCGACATCTGCATGCACCGCATATTTCTGGAAGAGAATCATAAACCATCCCGTGATCCTCAGCGGAAGTTGAATCCAGTAATGAAAGAAGTGGTTTTGAAGGAAATTCTGAAGTTGCTCCAATTGGGCATCATTTACCCAATTTCTGACAGTGTTTGGGTTAGCCCAGTGCACGTTGTTCCAAAGAAGTCTGGATTTCAACTCGTGAAGAATGAGAGCAACGAATTGATCCCTATGTGCTTGCAAACAGGATGGCGAATGTGCATCGATTTCCGGAAATTGAATGACGCAACACGCAAAGATCACTTCCCGCTCCCGTTTATTGATGAGATGCTCGAAAGATTAGCTGGGAAATCTTATTTCTGCTTCCTCGATGGCTACTCCGGCTATTTCCAGATTTTTGTAGCTCAAGAAGACCAGGACAAGACGACTTTCACTTGTCCATTCGGGACCTTTGCTTGCCGAAAGATGCCATTTGGCTTGTGCAACGCCCCGGGCACTTTCCAATGATGCATGATGACTATCTTCTCCGACTTGATAGAGAGCTGCATCGAGATTTTTATGGATGACTTTACAGTTCATGGCGACTCCTTTGAGCAGTGTCTGGAGCATTTAGACAAAGTTCTTCAACGGTGTGTCGAAACTGATTTAGTTTTGAACTTCGAGAAGTGCCATTTTATGGTACAACAAGGAATTGTGCTCGGGCATGTCATCTCTGCAAAGGGAATTGAAGTGGATAGAGCAAAAATCGACTTGATCACAAAGCTGCCGTACCCATCCAAGGAGAAAGAAATTCGAGCCTTCTTAGGCCATGCTGGCTTCTACCGTCGCTTCATTCAAGATTTTTTGAAGATAGCGCAACCGATGACTAAGCTGCTGCAAAAGGACGCCCCTTTTATCTTTGATGACAAGTGTAAAGAAGCTTTTGCTTTGTTGAAGGAGAAGCTGACTTCTGCCCCGATCATTCAGCCACCACAGTGGGGACTCCTGTTTGAGCTCATGTGCGACGCAAGTGACTATGTCGTTGGAGCTGTCCTCGGGCAAAAGATTGAGAAGCACAATCATGTCATCTACTATGCTTCCAAAACTCTCAACCCGGCTCAATGCAATTACACAACTACAGAAAAAGAGCTTCTGGCCGTGGTTTTCGCTTGTGAGAAATTTCGATCCTACATTGTTGGATCCAAGGTAGTGGTATACACTGATCATGCGGCCCTGAAATATCTCCTGTCCAAGAAAGAATCTAAACCTCGCCTTATTCGTTGGATTCTCCTTTTACAAGAATTTGATTTGGAGATTAAAGACAAGAAAGGAGCCGAGAATAATGTCGCAGATCATTTGAGTCGTATGTTGACAGAATCCGACGGTATGCCCATACCGGACGATTTTCCAGATGAGCTTCTGCTGGCGGCTGCGGAAATGGCACCCTGGTACGCCAATCTGGTGAATTTTCTCACCACTGGCATTTTTCCCAAGGGCTTTGAGTCTGCCAACAAGAACAAGTTGAGGAGCCAAGCCAAATATTTCATATGGGACGAACCATATTTGTGGAAAACTTGTGCCGATCAAATCATTAGACGCTGTATTTCTGAGGAGGAGATTCCCTCCATCCTGCACTTCTGTCATGCCCACGCATGTGGCGGCCACTTTGGCCCCAGAAGGACAGCCCGCAAGGTCTTAGACTGTGGATTTTATTGGGAGACAATTTTCAAAGACGCCTATATTTTTTTTGCAAGTCCTGTGATCGTTACCAACGCCTTAGTAACATTTCTTCAAGGAATGAGATGCCTCATGTTCCTATCCTGATATGCGAGATCTTCGACATTTGGGGTATGGATTTCATGGGCCCGTTTCCAAGCTCTTTCGGCTATTCCTACATTCTGTTAGCTGTGGACTACGTCTCCAAATGGGTCGAAGTCAAGGCTACCCGCACCAATGATTCTAAGGTCATTGCCAAATTCCTCAAGGCACAAATTTTCCAACGCTTTGGTGTACCTCGAGCCATCATCAGTGACCAAGGCACACACTTTTGCAACCGCACCTTAGAAGCTCTTTTTAAGAAGTATGGAGTCACCCATCGAGTTGCTACGGCATACCACCCGCAGTCCAATGGCCAGGCTGAAGTGTCCAATCAAGAAATCAAAAACATTCTGGAGAAGACCGTATGCCCAAACCGCAAAGATTGGAGCCTGCGACTGGATGATGCTGCATGGGCATACCGCACGGCTTTCAAAACGCCTATCGGGATGTCCTCTTATCGTCTGATTTTTGGAAAATAGTGCCATCTTCCCGTCGAGTTGGAACACCGAGCTTTTTGGGCCGTTAAACAGTGCAATTTGGATCCTCGCCTTGACGGCCATGAACGCCGCTATCAGTTACAAGAGCTTGAGGAAATCCGTTTGGAGGCATATGACAGTGCGAGTTACTACAAGGATCGTACCAAGCTCTTGCACGACAAATATATCCGGAGGAGAACTTTTGAAGTTGGTCAGAAGGTGTTATTATTTAATGCTCGCCTCCGCCTCATGCCCGGTAAGCTCAAGTCTCGCTGGTTGGGCCCTTTTGAAGTCGTTTCTGTCAGTCCGCATGGTGCTGTGGAAATTCGCAGTCTTGATACTCACAAAGTGTTAAAGGTGAACGGCCAGTTGCTCAAGCCATATTGTGACGACATCTCCTTCTCAAGTTTTGCTGGGGTTGATCTTGCAGCCCCGATGATTCACCACTAGCTGCTCCACTCCGTCAAGCCTTCGACGTTAACTAACGGCATTTCTCGGGAGGCAACCCGATTTCTTGTTCCTTTATTCTTTTATTTTTTTTCCTCTTTCGCTTTATTTTATCAGCTTTACTTTTCTAATTCATGTTTTGTCTTTTTAATTCTGCCATATTATTTTATATTTATCTAAAAAAAAAACGGGAGGGGCTGACCCGCGCCGCATGGGCACACCGCCTACGGGGGAGCGGTTTTGGAAGTAACCGCTAATTCGAGTGTGGGGGGAATTTAGGAATTTCGTTTTTATTTGTAAGGACCTCAGTGCAAATAACCCATAGTCAATTTGGGAACTTTCTTGCCCTAATCCCCAATTCAATTTAACCCCATCACTTAGTCAAAATTTTACACTCTTTTAAATTTTTACTCGTGTTTGTAGCAGTTACAGCGCCTCTTCATCTTCCCGCCTCCCCTCAACCGCCAACGCCGACCGCTTCTCTGACCTCAGTCGCCATCCACCACCATGGGAAAAAGACGACCCTCCGCCGCCAAGTGAAAGGCCACTATCCCAGAACCACCACCTCCATCTACCGAGGAACCAGCGCCACCGAAACACTCATCTCCATCGACGCCGGTCGCTTCGCCTCCACCATCCCCAAATGCCATTCCTCCTGAAACCAACCAGCCTCCGCCCTTCCTCCACCGTATACTGAAACGCCGAGCCGAGGCGGGCCCCTCCAACACCACCAAGCGATGAAAGCTTCCCACCACTGAGTCACCACCACCGGCAGACCAACAACCCTCACCGCCGCCTTCTCCGGCCAATTCCACCGCACACGCGAGTCCGCCGCCCGCTGTCTCACAATCGCGTGCTTCCACTCCTCTGCCAGAGAGCACTCTCGCTCTCTTCCCTGTTTCAGACCAGCCGCCTTCCGCCTCTGCCCCGGCCAAGTCATCCAAAAAGGGGAACAAGGGCAAAGCACTCGCAACCTCTTCCAGTTCTGCACTCCGGCTTTCCTACCGCCGGCTGAGGTACAGCGCCGTACCGACTTGAACACTAACCGTGTTCTCGTCAGCGCGCGCCTTTTTGATTGGAGTAATATTGCTGTATTAGGAGTCAACGATCGTATTAGAAATTTCTTTGTTGGAATTGGATGGGGTAAATTACTTGATGTTTCTGTGGATGTGCATCGTGCTTTAGTTGTTGAATTTTTATCCTCTTTTGATTTTGATGCCTCGAGAGGGCTCGAGGATAGGCAGGCCGTTGTGTTTTGTCTTGGTGGTCGTAAGTTTCATATGTCTATTACTAATTTGAACATCGTGCTTGGTTTTGAGTCTGATGAATCTGTTCTTGAAGAGGAGTATAAGTCGACTATCTGTGATGTTCCCTCTGTTTTCTCTCAAATGGCTAGCGAAACTTGGGCTAGGCTTTCTATAGATGCATCTTACAGTTCTCGCTCCTCTAAGGGAGCCCATTTGAAGGATGATGCTCTTCGTCTTTGCCATAGGTTCTTATCTGCTAACGTATTTGGTCGATTGGACATGCTGAACTTGGTTACTGTGCAAGAGCTCTTTTTACTTGATTGTATGGAAACTGGGACTAAGGTGAACTTTGGGTACTGGCTTGCCAAACGATGGCATTTCAGTGCCCATCACACCCTCTGCCGCGCCCCCTTGGGCTGTTTTATTACTCTACTTGCTGAGAGACTCCACATACCCCTTTCTGACCCTGAGCCTTTGCCTGCCATGTTATTTCATTTGGAGGATTTTCTACTATGAGATTGTTGTTTGTGAATGATCAGGGCCAGTATCAGCTTACCCGGTCGGGCATTGAAGGCCCGCGTCGATCTGTTTCTGCAGGGCCTGCTGCTTCTTCCCTCCTCCCAGCGATTGAGGAGTTGATCACCACTGATACCACTCGACTGGAAGACAGCCTTGGCTGCAGGCTAGATGAGATTGATGGTCGCCTGGACGTGATGGAGCAGGTGATCCGCCATTTGGCGGATCAGAGTTAGTTCTCTCTTATCTCTCCCCTTTTACTCCTTGTCTACATGTGCTTTGTTTGCTTTTAGTTTTGTTTTTCTGATTTTATTGTGAGTTTTCTATCTTGCTTCGTACCCCTTCTCACAGCGAGGACACTGTGTCTTTCAAAGTGTGGGGGGAGTCTTAATGATTCTTAATGATTTGTGTTGAAAAAAAAAATGTTGTTCATTGTGAGTCGTTTTCTGTGGTGTGTACTTGGGTTTTTGCTTAAGTATTGATAGTTTGAATTGATGAGAATGAGGATGTATGAGCTGTGATGGTTTGATTGGATGATAGGTTGGATTTGTGATAGAAATATGCCATGTTTTGAATGAAATCGGGGATGATGAATTGTGCTTGCAATCGAAACTTTTGAAACCTACAAATTGTGAGTTCTTGAGCCTATGAGCATGCATGAATTAAGAGCTCGAAGTTTTTGTTGATGAGTGTTATCTGACTAGGCTATTCGATGCTTGAATTGCTTTGCTGCTGTTTTATTGTTACCTTTTGGTTTCATTCACAAAAATGATCAAGGCATTAGAGATACCCGAACTACTTGACCAAAAGAAAATGCCCTGCCCATTCATTGTCAATTAGTGAGCCCCTTTGAGCTTAATAGATCCATTTTCATTGCTTACAGCCACTATAAAATAGCCTGTGCTTTTCTTTTGGCTTGCTTTTTGTCCTAGAAACATGCAAGTCCTGAATGAATGATGTCTAAGCTGCATAAATAAGAGATATGAGGTCTGAAAAAAAAATGTGTGAATGTTTATACTCTACTCCTCCAAAAAAAAAAGAGAAAAAAAAAGAAAAAGAAAGAGAGAAGAAGAAAAGAGAAAATGAGGAGTAGAATATGAAGAGAGTGAATGAATCTGTGTGCTAAAAAATTTTGAAATAAGACCTGTGCTGATGTTGTTGTGCTGTGCTGGAAAAGGGATTTACATTCTTGTGCTTGCATTGTTTCTGTCACTTTAGCTACTTTGGCCAAATATATCCTACCTCATGAACCTAAGCCCCATTACAACCAAAGAGGAAAGACCTTGTGATTTGTGATGAACTTGAAGAGTGATAATTTTGATGACAAATGAGCAATTCTATGTTGAAGATAACTAGCCATGATCTTTGAGTGAATGGCCTCCTGATCTGATTTCGTTGAGTGATGAAGAGTGAATCTTGGTGAGGCTGGATTGTGAAGTATAATTCCAACTTGATTGACAGAATGTTGGCATACTTCTTGAACAAATTGGTTGGAGGTTTGTGGATTGATATATCACAGCTTATAATCTGAAATTCTCATTGATTTGGGGTGTTGATACTTGGTCATCTGTCCAGTGTGGAGTCTGTTTTGTGTTCTAGATGTTTTCTTTATTTTTGTTTTTGTTGCTCGAGGACGAGCAAGGGTTAAGTGTGGGGGGATTTGATAGAACGTATTCTACTTGTTTTTATCACTACTTTTTGGTTCTTTTTCTCCTTATTATTGGCCCTCTATTTGTGTATTTTGGAGATATGATGTGTTGTGGAGATGTGTAGGGATGAGGTGTAAAAGTGGAGAAAAGAGGAATTCTTTGGTGTGAAAAGTTACAAGTGGAGATAAGGAAGCAGTTCGAGCAGATCAAGCTGCAAGGGCATGCAGCTGGATGATTGAAGTAAGGTTCTGGAGGCCCAGTCCAGAGTACGTTTTGGGCTTGCTGAAGCCCAATTATCGGCCCACGCGCAAACTGGGACGCGGAAACCCTTCTCCACCGCCTTTTGAAGTATTCTGCATGGGATTTACCTAGTTAGGATATTATTTCCTATTAGAGACTTCATCTTTTATGGATTGTAAATATATATTAGGTATTTTAGTTTATTTGGGGGGATTGCACACGTTGGGAACGAGAACGCAGCAGCGACAAGTTTTAATCCAGTTTATTTTCTTTTTTCTCGATATCATCATCCCACCATTACAAGATTTCTTGTTGTTCGATTCTAGCATGCAACGTAGCTAATTTATTCATATTTCGGTGACGACGACGAAGCTCCGCTTATATAACTGTGAGATCTAATTGTTCGTTCATAATTAATTGATGCATGTATCTGTTATTCTTGGATTTCGGGTCGTAATTGTTCTAAGTCTATCGAGTAGTTGCAAATATTTGGTAGGTTGTGATTAATTACTAGCCAATTTAAATCGGCCATACGTAATCGTGGTTTAGGTTTAATAAGTGGTAAAACGGTTGCTCAAATAAGTAGGGGAATAACGGAGTTAATTTTACAATCCTGCGTCAGAGTCTGTAAGTTAAGAATCGGGTCTTTCTCGTGCTCATTGCTGTCGGCTCATTAAACTCATAGAGCGTCTCTTATAGTTGTCAGTCGATTAGGGAAGTAATTAATGAAGCGTCTTCTTAATTATCGAAACAGTATGGAGAGATGAGGTCATGTCAGAAGCATCTTCGGTGACTATAACCGATTTGCATGTCTTGATTAATTAATTCTTGCATCTGTGATCGGTGTTATAAGTGGAGTGGATTTTGTTGGATCCGGAATACCCTAAATCAGTTTGTTTGCATAAATATTTTCTTTAGTTGGTTATTTAATTCTTCGATTTATTTTGTTATATAATTCACGCGATTCTGGAAGTTTGGGCACACAGACTGAAAGTCAAGAGTAATTCTCGCTGGTCCTTTGGGAGACGATCCTGCTCGCCACTGTACTCTGCAGTGTGGGCTTGCTAACGAAAGTCGGAACATTTATTTTTGGTGAAAAACGACCCACCAACCATTCTTTAGATCGGTTGACTTTGACTCCACTTGAGTTCTTCTTTGATGATGCCCTAGGCTGGTCAGCTTCGATCTACAGTTTGAACTCTAGTCAGTTTTTCATAAATAATTTTGACATCTCATCAAAACCTGATCTAGGGGTTCCTTGATAGTTTTTCCTAACAACAATTATCACATGTCATAATCCTTGCGGTTATGGGGTGTGTCTATATATATGTGTATGCAACTTAGTTAAAATCATTTTTTTTATTAATATGGTCACTTATGTTATTTAACTGCAATGGGCAATTTAGTAATTTATAGAGTATTTTCATAATCTATACATATATTCAGGTAAAATCGTGTGATAGGCAATAATTATGATATAAACCGTTGTCTATCACATGATTTAATAATTATATTTTAGACAACACTTTTTTATATAACAGACAATAGTTTGGATTTAAAAGACAACATTTTTTAGTTAATAGACAACAGTAGTGACATTTATTGTTGTAAATTTTTCTTCTTTATTTGCATTTTTCAAGAAGGTTTAGATTATAATCGTTGCATTTTAATAAATTTTTACAATCTTATATATTAATTTTTTACTTGGAAATTTGAGATTTATAACATTTTTTTTTATTTTATTATGCATAGAAGGATGACTCATATAGTGCTCTACATTTGACGCATCAAAAAAATAGATTTCATTTATGTTGCACTATAATGATGATGATGATGATGATGATGATGATGATGATGATGATGATGATTTATTATTTTTCTATTTCAATTTTATTGATTAAAATAATTAAATAATTATATTTTTTTATATCTATCATATATTCAAATAAATCAAATGTTCTTTAATCTTGGACAATTATACATTGATTTTTATAAAACCATGTCATTTGAAATATTTCAATTCTATCTTTCTAACATGGATTTTCATTTAGTTCCTAAAATTTAATTTTCTTTTTGTTTGTCATAACTACATAAAATTGGTCTTCTTATCTAATTAATTAACACATGTGCATATCATTTTATTAATTTTAAAAATTAAGCACAACATATAAAATTCAAAAAAATCATAATATTACAATTTTTTTTAAAAAATAATTATTTATGCATCGCACAGGATAAATACTAGTTACACATTCTGTTAACACGTTTAGGACTTACACTTGAACATTAATTGAAGCTTACATTGTAGGAGTTACGCTTACACTTTAAAGTTCTCAAAATTGATTAGTATACATGATAGATCATTTGAAAATATGTTACGGCCCCCGTTGCGTCTTACTGCTTTTTATATTGTTCTTACTCATTTTTGTAAGATTCTCTAGATATTTGTAAATAACACAAGGATTTATAAAAAAGTTGGAGTCTTTATAATATTTAGAAAGAAATGGGAGGAAGATCTAGGAGAAATGAGAGGAAGATTTAGAAGAGAGAGAAAGAACGAGAATATAGAATTTTGTTGTAACTTTTTCATATCCTCATTTTAGCAAGGCTGATCTTCATTTAACCTAATACAAGTTGGAGACCACTCAATTTAATTGAAAGCATAAAACAACATAATATAAACTAAGGGTAATTCTATTCACAACCTTCAATTTTCTCTTCATAACCCCCAAAATTAATTAAAATATAAATATTATTTCTTAGACACTTTTACCCCTATATCCCCCAATTATTCACAATTTAAATTCCTATTCAGAGATTAAATCCTATAGCCCCCAGCTTTACTAGCTAAGGCAAACATAACTTAACGTAATCAAATTATAATTGTCGTCTTCAGCTTTCTTCATCAATCTTCTGTGAAGCTTCACGTTTATCAGCCACTGCAATTCTTTATGTAAAATTTATGATAATTTTTTCAGATTTTTTTTAGGTCATGCATGAATTAATAAATCTTTTGTTGTTCTTCAAGTAGAGAAAAGCTCTCAAGGATATTCAAATTCATTGGAAGTCACCTCTTAAAAATAAAATAAAATTTTGATTGGTTCTTGCGAATGAAATTTTATTTTTGAACCTACGAGTGGTAGTGGTGGTTTTGTTTTCAATCATTCATTCTCATTTCGTTCAGTGGAAGAATATATACGAATCACGATAAATAATCAAGCATGAAGATAAAAAGAAAAGAATACACCCAATTCAATGGAACGGCTTACTCGCCAATTAATGAGTTTATGATGTAGTATTGCATTTTAAATTATGAAAAGAGGTTGGGGCTATAGATTAGAGTTTTATTTTATTTTAGTAGAATTTTAAATATTAGGGTTATGAGGGTATAATGTCTAACTAAAATAATAATTATATATTAATTATTTTGGGGGTTATAAAGAGTGAAATGGGGGTTGTGAATAGAATTACCCATAAACTAATAATATAGATCGATCCATCTTAAATATGAGAAGCCCATTTCAATATAACCCTCTAGGCCCAAATCCAGGTGATCTGACCCTACCCGTTTCTTCTTCCATGGTCCGTCCCACTATAATCGGGTCTCTTGAATTAGAATCCCCAACTCCGATTCCTCCATTGTCCCATTTCAAAAACCTTAATTCTAAAAACATGATCTTTCCCTCTTCTATTCCCCTTCTTCCTTAGCCATCTCTGATTGACCCACATTCACTACAATTGTGTTAACAGCATTACTCACCTCAATTTGTGATCCTTGACCGCAAGGATCAAGAAAAGAAAATATTTTCTACACGAATTTCTCATCCTCTCATGAGGAAAGATTTGATTTTTTTATTTTCCCACTGTATAAGAAGTTGAACCACAGTCTTGCGCTTCCTTTGCACTTGGCAATTATCTTGAGGCAATGCGAAACAATCCCTCATCGGTGACTTTAGGTAATTCTAGTAAACTCACGTTGTGTTAGACTAGCTTTTCCTTAAGGAGATAGACTAGCTTTTCCTTAAGGAGAGGGATATGGAATATAAGATGTATTTTTGATCCTTGTGGCCATTCCAACTTGTAAGCCACTTGACCGACCTTCTACAATATGTTGCAGGAGTCATAATGTCTTGAAAAAAGTTTGAGATTCTTACTCAGAGACACATATTTTTGCCTGTATGGATTCAATTTCAGGTAAACATTGTTCCCCACATCATATTGTTTGTCTGATCTAGACTCATTAGCACTAGTCTTCATTTGATGTTGGGCTGAGATACGATTTTCTTTCAAACTATGCATCATAATCTGTCTCTACTGAACCATATCCTTAGTTTCACCCTGAGTAGTGTCAAAATAGGGGCTTGTAGATAGATGGGGTAGTGGTCCTGAGTAGTGGCGGAACCATAAATTTTCTTTAGGGGGCTACATAATGCATTGTGATGGAATGATAACTCCATGTAAAAAAAATAGTGAGAGGAAGGGATGGTTGCCACCATTTTTGCATTTATTTTTGTCTTTTTATGTGTATGATTTTTTTTTTGGTTAGCACAATCTATTTTCTTTATTGAAAGTATATCATTTTTACATTTAAAAATCACAATGTTATACACAAATATAAATTCAAAATAATATATATATATATATAAATTATACTAAGACAATCAAAATTAACTCAAACACTCAAACTTAATTTAATAATCTATAAATATAAATATATATATATATATATATATATTTAACAAAATCAAAATAATATAATTTTAAACAAAAATCAGAAGGACCAAATAAAAAAGAAGTTAGATCATAAATAAATAAAAAATGTAATTAAAATTAAAAAATAAAATAGAATTTTAAATAACATAGTAGATTGATGAGTGTTGCTTGATTCTACTAAATTTCTTTCAGATTTCTCCCTCCCTTCAAATAGTGAAATGGTGATATGGGACCCATTAATTTATTTTTTATTATAGAAAAATAATTCATTAGTTATATTCTAAAGATTTATAGCCCACCTCCAATTTTTCTCATCTTCTTCCCACACACTCTCTCTCTCCTCTCTCTTATCTTCTCCCTCACGCAGCCATGGAATTGCAGACAAGTTTCAACAATTCTCTTCATCTTTGATTTGTTTTTTTCTTCCTTCCTCCAGTCCCCCTGGATCCGCCCCTGGTCCTGCTTGTTCATTGAGCATATGTCACGAGCTTTAACCAGATTCTCTATATCAATTTTCATTCTAGGCCAATATAACACCTTCTTTAGCTTCATATAAGTGCCCATTACCCTAAAATGTCCACCATAGGGTGAACTATGCGTAATGGCCAAAATATTTGCCCTCAAATCCTTATCATGGCAACTCCTTCTATACCTCAATAGCCCTTGGGTCCAGGGAAAATGGGAATAAGTAATAGGATCATATTTTTTAGAAGTGATGATCTTGTCAACAAAAGGGTACCCTTCACAGCTGGCAAGCACCTCTTGTAACCATTTATGTGTTATAATTGTTGGAGATTGACAACTGTTGGTAGTGTCCTACGGCTGCAACCTTGATAGAGCATCAATTGCTCTATTTTCTTTTCTTTTTTTATGATGAATTTCATAATCCAGTCCCAACAACTTGATACTCACTTTTTGTTGAACTGAAGTCATAAGTTTCTGATCTAGCGAATACTTCAAAGCCAGCTGATGCTGATCTATCCTAATTACAAATTTATGCCCCGAGTAGTTAATAATTTTCTGCCCAAAGTAACATTTTGATTTCTTAGCAAATAGATTATTCTTGAGTAGTGAAAAAACCATCTCTAAATAGAGTAAATGTTCTTCCCGATTTTTGTTGTACACGAACATGTCATCAAAAAAGGCTAGTGTAAATTTCCTCAAACAATCTTCAAGAACTTGATTATCCTCAAGGGTGGGTTTCTGCAGTGTGACCAAATACAGTTCATCTACTTCTTTAACTGCCCTGGTGTGATGTGGGATAAATTGACACTCAGCAGTAGAAGTAAAGTAATGACAAGCATTTTGGTCTTCTGTCCCCTCCACCTAACAGTTAATGTCATGTCACGATTGAGCCCAATGGGTGTGCAAGCTTTTAGCCAATATCTACCAAAAGTAATGTCACAACCTTCATTTGCACTAACTTCATTGAGTGTTTAAAAATGGTTCCCTGATGCCTCCAACTAAAACCTATAACCACTTTTGAACTAACAAATCTTTGTCCTTTTGCAACTTTAATCAGTAAGGGTGCCACAAATCCTATGTCATAACCTAGTTATTAAGCAGTTGTCTCCTTTATAAAACTCAAGATTCTACCAGTGCCGATTATGATATGCAAGTCCTGCTCAATCCATGTCTTCTTAAACCTCATAGTGGTGACGATATCATCACCACTGATGGCATTAAGTGAAACTTTTATTTCTTTCATTACTGGTACAAGACCTACTTTCTCCTCCTTAGAGTCTCCCAGTTGCGTCAATTCCCCTTCTCTGTCATAATAGCATGAATTATTCTTGGCATAGACTTGTGCTCATGTGTGAATTTTTCTTAGCAATTATAGCAGAGTTGTTGTGGTCTTCTCTCTTCCATTTGTTTTGATGTGAGAAGCTTATTGGGAAGTTTTGATGATTGAATTCTCCTAATCTTCTTAGTGATGGCATCCTTGGTAATCAAATGATTCTTTCCCAATTCAATAATTTGCTTTAGTGAAGTAAGAGAACATATTAATAGCAGCGCTCACATCTTCCCTTAACCTAGCCAAAAAGCTAGCCATGAAGTAAGTTTCAGTAAAAATCCCTTCACCAAACATCAACATACATTCCTTCAATTCCTCAAACCTACCAACATAATCCATGTAGTCACCTATGTGCTTCAATTGGTTAAACTCCTCTACTATCTTAGCTTCTCTAAGATCTTCAAATCTGGCAGATATCACTTCCATAAATTGGTTCCAGTTAACCACCACATGTTTGGAACTGAAGTTTTGATACCATAAGGTTGTTTTCCCTTCAAAATACATAGAAGCTAAAATAATTTTTTGTTCATCAGGAATATTAGTCACTAGTTTGAAATATTCATTACACTTTAACATCCAAGCTCTAGGGTTGAATCCATCAAATTTGGGAAATTCAAGCTTGAGTGGAGGAGTAATTACCTGGCCACTGTATGAATCAGTCAAAATGATGTTCATGTTTGAAGATTGGATTTTGAATTGTTGTCTTTCACTGCCAAAATCAAAAACAGGTGGTGGGTCTTCAAGGATTGGATCATCATCTGTTATCTGTTGTCCTTTAATGCCATCCATCGCTACAATTGCATTTCAGCTAGAGTATTGAAAAGGTGTTCAAATCTTCCATTAATACCCATATTAATTTCTGCTATTTGATCCTGAAGTTTCAATTCTGCAACTTCTCTTTTCTGTATTTCTATTTGCCTGCACATCTGAAGTAATTTATTTTGTCCCTCCTATAGCTCCTTGAGACGAGTACCATCCACCGTGGCCGAGGATAGGTGGCTCTGAATACCAAATGTTATGGCCCCAATTGCGTCCTTACTATTTTTTATATTTTTCTTCACTCATTTTTGTAAGATGTCCTAGATATTTGTAAATAACGTACACAAGGATTTGTAAGAAAGTGGATTTGTAAGAAAGTTGGAGTCTTTATAATATTTAGAAACAAATGGGAGGAAGATCTAAGAGAAATGAGAGGAAGATTTAGAAGAGAGAGAAAGAACGAGAAGGGAAAATTTTGTTGTTACTTTTTCATATCCTCCTTTGAGCAACGGTGATGTTCATTTAACCTAATACAAGTTGGGGTGAAAGCATAAAACAACATAATATAAAGTAATAATATAGATCCATCTTAAATATGAGAAGCCCATCTCAATAAAATCCTCTAGGCCCAACTCCAAGTGATTTGACCCGACCCGTTTCTTCTTCAACGGTCCGCCCCGCTACAATCGGGTCTCTCGAATTAGAATCCCCAACTTCGATTCCTCCATTGTCCCATTTCAGAAACCCTGATTCTAAAAACACCATCTTTCCCTCTTCTCTTCGCTCCCCTCTTCCTTAGCCACCTTCACTATAACTGTGTTCACAACAAAATATTGAATTATGTATATTTGATGAAAAACTAGGCCTACCCGCGTGAATGGCATCGATTTTACCCCGTATCTTAGTAGTTAAAAATTACAAAATAATATGAATGAAGTAATTAAATCGCTTCTATGTGCCTATCATAGTAGTTATTTATATATAAAAAAACATCCACATATGTAATTCATCACAAAAACTTGTGTAAGACCGTCTGGCAGATCAAAATTCATCAAATAAATCTTTTAACCAAGCTTCAATATAAGTATTTTGTTCGAAAAAAATATCGTTTATAATATTGAAAAGAATCAGGGCCGGCCCATAAGGGTGGCCAGGTGGGCCACCGCCCATGGGCCCCCAAATTATCGGGGCCCCCAATTTTTATTTTTTAATTTAATATTATATTTTAAAAAAATATAATATAGACCATTACTATCCTAATAAAAAATATATATATCATCAATCTATTTATTTTTTGAGACATTACTATCCGACTCGTCTAACAATTTTCATTCTTTGAATATTATCAGTAAATTATAGACCAATGACAACAAAATATTTGGTATCATTTTTAAAATAATAAAGTCTATTTACATGTTGTCTTTTTATCTCAAAATTTAGGATGAAAACAAGACTGAATTGATTACACTTTTTCAAAATTTAGGATAAAAACAATATTGAATTTTTTTCAAAATGCTCGTAAAAAATATATATACAAGGGCCCCTCATTTTTTATTTTGCCATGAACCCCCGAAATATCAGGGCCGGTCCTGATGACAATTTTGTTGAATCAGTGAAAAGGCGGTCACATTTTTCATAATTATTAAAATTGAAAAAAAAAAATCATTACTAATACTGAAAATTATAATTTTCTAGATTGAGATTGGATGAAGGAATCAGCCAGTCCGTCAGGCTTCTAATATAAGTACGTGTACGCCTCGTAATTTAAGTGATTCTTCTTTTGTCCCTTTTCCTTAAAGAAATGTTGAATGCTTTGTAAGACAATTAACATTGACCAATCAACACATTAATTCAATCGCATTCGTCATTCATGAACCAACCAAAATTCCTTTTTTTTTTTTTTGTTTACAGATTAATCAACCCAAAGTCATGACCATTTTATTCACATAAACATTGAAACATGCATCTTATAAATTTAATGTTGAAGAGACAAAATACTAGGTAGCTAGTACTATATATTTTCACCATCCTCCACCGGCGTTCTTGGTTTTATTTTGTCCATACAAACGGAATACACCGAAAGCTGAAATAACGGAAATGAGCACCATCAAGAGGCTCATCAGCAACGCAAAAGCAACTCCCTCCCCGATTTCGTTGCAGAATTTCCCGTACATGTTGCAGATTTTCATCCATTGCAGCGCCGGCATCCCCAATTTTGCCACGGCCGCCGACTGCGCCGCTGCCGCCACCGCAGCCACACTCAAGTAACTCATTAGCTGAAACGAGTAAAACACACACACACACACACACACACAATAACAAAAAATGTTAGTTGTATAAATTAAGGTGCTATAATTTGTAACTGGCATTTGCATGCATGAGTGAAACTCAAGTCATTCATACAAACTAATTAATTAACTATCACAAAAGCTTGTGTCAGCCGCCGACGGATCCGCCGTGTTGCATGTGTTTAAGATAAATGGCGCTGTATTTTATATATGAATTGCTGGCTTCAATTCGTGTTTTCACATTAGTGTAGAGAGATCTATCTAATATGAGTAAGTCTCGTAAGCTATTCGGGATCGACTTAAGCAAACCTCAAAATCGATCGACTTGAGATTAATTATATTGAGTCGAGCTCAAGCTCGAGCTTCTCGAGTAACTTTCAAGCCCAAGCTCGAGCTCAACAATGTCAGATTCGATAGGCTCACGAGCCTCATCAATTCTAATCGAGTGTCAATGTATTTATAATTTTACCAACGAGATAGTCTCATGTACATCGGATGTACACAAGGCCTTATATAAGATCGAAAAAATTATCATTTATAATTCTAAAATTAAGGTATCACTTCATATACTAAAAAAATTAACCCTACCATTTGATGGATCAAAATCTGACACGAGACACTGTCCCATTAATTAAATAACAGGATAATTCCATAAAAATTGAAATGAAATAGCAAGTGCATACTTGATCACCAGAGAAAATGGCCCAAGCCAAGGGTTTGTTGAAGAGCAAACTTCCTCTCATCAGACTCCAAACACATCTAATCATTTGTGCCAATGAGTAGACTGCTGCTAACCCATTAGCTATTACCATGAAACTGCAAATCAAATTTCAAGAAATTGGTAAAATGCAAGATTAATTTGGAATATTGTTTCTACCCTATATCCCAACTCTTTTTTTTTAGCAGAAAACACACCCACACAACTTATAACCTAACAATCTTATGGTTGGCGCAATCGGTTGTAAGCCGCACATACACTTGCACAAATATGGAATTTCGACGACCTTTTCTTTAGTAGAATTGAAACACACGCAACTCGTACATGATCACGGGTTAATTAATTTTGCTAAGAAAATAATAACTCAAATGAATTTATAACATATATAATAACAACTTACACGAGGGATTTCATGTCTGTAAACTTAGCCTTTTTCCTAATTGTGAAGATCTCCTTAACTTGGGCGTCGGTTCCAACAAGAACAGCAGAAATAACAGCAAAAGCGCAGATCAAAAACCTCAATACCAATTCAACAAGCCTCACTCGTTTATCACACACCTTCAAATTGCTATAAACTGGCACATTTCCTGGACTTACACCCACTCCAAGATAGCTCATCTTTTTGTAAATTTCACACACAACACACACTACAGGTGAAAATTCTGAATGTAGTCTAGTGTGTTTCCAAACTTACCCTTCTGCAGCTTATATAGACCTCGACGGCACCACTACTCTTATCTTTATTTAATGAAGCAGATATTAAAATATATTATTTCTCTCGAGCAATATTACAAAATTCTAGCTAGATGATGATGGAGTTTGCTAGAAGGGCTACAAGATTGACAAGTTTCTTACGGAGTCATCACATTAAATTTGGTTTGATTTAAATAATTATATAATGATCGATGCTAGAGACATTAATGTATGCCAATCTGATATGGAATCAAGGGTCATTTTCGGATACCTGGAAACAGCAATTAAAAGCCAATGCCTAAGATTCTGGGCTCTTTTCTAGGAAGGAGCAACGGTTTCTGCTTCCAAGAAAATTAAGCTTAAGAGAGAGATGATCAGTAGGAATGACATTAATCACACGTGTGAGATGCTTTTGGACGACCCTTATCCAAGAGGTTTCTACTGCCTTTTTTTTTTCTACTGCCTTTCTTTAGACGTTATTAGAAAAAGGTCAATAGGGACATGTAACTCCTAGGTAGGTATTACGACCTTGTGTGTGTGTGTGTAAACCGGATCTAATGATAACCAAAGTTTCATATGAGAACAAGAAAATAATTTCCACCATCCATCCATAAAAAATGGGTGGTCTAGATCAAAAGCAATACAATGTAGTATTATTATAATTTAAGGGTTATTTTAATAAGGTTATGATAGTTTTGTAATTTGGTAAAAGGTAATTAAAATACTATGATTTTTTCTTCTCTCTCATTCTCTATCTCTGCTATATATTCATCATTTCTTCTTCGCCGCTTCTTTGATTTCAATGTGCAGAAGACAAATTCACAAAGAAAAAGAGAAGGCTATCACCTTGATGGAAATTCAAATTGAAGATCATCTAGATTGAATTCAAAGTATTATTTATTCATCTTTCTTCACGGTTTGTTTTCTCTCCCCCATGTGGATTTGCTCTATCTTTCTCAATCTTTTGTCACTTTTTGTGTGCGTGTTTTCTTCTTCTTCTACTCTCTCTCTCTCTCTCTCTCTCTCTCTCTATATATATATATATATATATATATGATATAGTTCATATGAGAATACATTGTTGGTGTGAGAAATGAGAATACATCTCACACCTGCACACATTATGATGAAATCTAGGGTCCAGATTTAATCCAAAATTCGGTGGCAATTTTGTCATTTTGCTTAACGTTCCAACCGCCAGGGGCTTTTATGTAATTTAGTAATTCTGTTATTTTATATCAATTGAGATTTTGTTACCAAAGTTATCGTTGATTTACCATATCTCTTCCGGATTTCTCGAGCTCGTCTTCCTCAATATATTCGTTTGATTTGGATTGGTAGTTTCTATGTTATTTGGTTGTCGCGATGTATTTGATGGATTCGCCAGGTATGTTTTTTTTAATTTTATTGTGCGATCGGTAGTTCTTGGATATGCTCATCAATCTATTGAGATTAGCGAGTGATCCTTGTGTTTTGATTTTGTGGTTATCGATGCAGTTTGCTCTCCGATTTTGATTCGTTTTGATGTTGTGTTTATTAGTTTCTGTAGTTTTTGGAATTTTGTAAATTAGTTAGATGATGTTAGCATGATAAATTCTGTTATTATGCTGATTGAGAATGATATATGTGCTAATGATGCAATTTTATGTTTTGCATTGTTAAGTGGCAGAGTTTGATGCAAATCGAAGATAATGAATAATTTAGTATTTGCTGATCAAGAATACATTATATGCTAACGATATATATTTTTCTATATTCTGTTGTTAAGTGGCAGAGTTTGATGCAAATCGAATATAATGAATAATTGAGTATTTGCTGATCAATAATACATGTTATGCTAACTATATATATTTTTCGAATATAATGAATAATTAACTATTTGCTGATGAAGAATACATTATATGCTAACTATATATATTTTTCTATATTGTATTGTTAAGTGGCAGACTCGGAGTTAGTTGACGATTGTTCAGATACTAGTATAGTTATATCTCCTGGTTTGACGCAATACTACATACCTAGGTGTGATTCTTCTATCAAGCCAGTTGTTGGAATGATGTTTAATAATATTTTGGATGGTATAGAATTCTATAGGGGTTATGCGCCTCGTTGTGGATTTGATGTTCGAAATTCCACTGTTATAAGGTCTAAAGATGGTACAATTACTTGGAAGTATATTCTTTGCAATCGTGCTGGTGAAAAGAATGCAGTTGTGGATCGTGATGCTACTGTTGATGGTGTTATGGATAAGAGATGTAGAGTTTCTAGGAGGGTGCGATGCAGGGCATGTATAGTACTTAAGTTTAGTGGTCTGGATGGATATTCAATTCACTCTTTTGAAGAACGTCACTCACATCCTTTAATCTATGATAAACATAAGGGGTTTTTGAAGGTGAATAGAAATATAGGACATGTACATTAGAAATTTATTTTGAATTGTGTTCGAGCAAATATTGGGGCAATGGATTCTTATAAACTATATAATGAAGTAGTTGGTGGGCATTGTAATATAGGATGTACAAAGAATGATGTTAAGAATTTTACACGTGATCTGAGGGCTTACATTGTTGGTGCAGATGCTCAAATGGTGATTGATAATCTTTTTAAGGGGAGGGAGGTGTGCTCTGCATTTTATTTTGAGTATTTAGTTGATGGGGAAAATAAGTTGAAGCATATTTTTTGGGCAGATCCGATTTGCAGGAGGAATTTTGCTGCATTTGGTGATTCTGTATCATTTGATGCTACATACAACACAAACAGGTTTGTAATTTATTTATTTTTTGATTGTTAAATATATATGACTTATATAATTATGTATAGATTTAGTTTTGTTTCTGAATGCTAATTAAGTGGTTATATAATGCTGATGAAGTGGTACAGAAATCCTAAATATTAGTTTTGTTTCCGAAGACTAATTGAGTGGTTCAATAATGCTAATGTAGTTGTTCTATAATGCTAATGGAATGGTTTAACAATGTTGGCACAGTTTCATTTTCATGCTAGCTAGTTGAATTTTTTCTTTAATTTTTAATGTTATGCATGTATTCATTGAATAGGTATAAGATGGTGTTTACCCCTTTTACTGGGAAGGATAATCATGGGAAGTGTGTTACTTTTGGTGCTGCTTTGCTGTCAAGTGAGAATACAGAGTCATATTATTGGGTTTTAGAAAAGTTTAAGGATTGTATGGGTCAGCCCCATAGTATGTTAATAACTGATCAGGACCCTGCATTGAAGAATGCTGTGAAACATATATTTCCTGACATTAGACATCGGTTATGCATGTGGCATATCATGTTGAAATTTTCAGATAAGCTCCCTCCTCATTTGAAGAAGGATAAATCATTGAGGCAACAAGTAAATAGGATTGTTTGGTCTGATGCTATAGAGCCTGCTGTATTTGAGGAAAAATGGCAAGAAATCATGTCTCAGTTTGGTTTAACTGATATTGATTGGTTCAAGTCGATGTATGATCTTTGATATAATTGGATTCCTGCTTATTTTAGGAATCATGCATTGAGTGGGTTGTGTAGGACTACATCAATTTCTGAAAGTGCCAACAGCTTTTATGGCTCCTTTGTGAACTCCAACTGCAATCTTGTTGAATTTTTTATGAAGTATAATAGTGCAATTGAGGCTCAGAGGCATGTATATGCTAAGATGAATAGCTATGATGAATCAACAGTTCCTTCATTGCAGACTCCAATTTTATTTGAGAAACACGCTGCGGCTGTATACACTACAAATATTTTTGTTAAGGTTCAGAAGGAAATTTATTCTGCTTGTTTTAAATGCCGCATTATGAGCATAACTAAGAATGAACCTCAACTGTTTTATGATGTTAATGATGGAGATGGGATTTTTCAAGTTGTATATGATAGTGTTGAGGAAACAATTGTGTGCAGTTGTTCAAAATTTGTTCGGGAAGGGTTGTTGTGCTGTCATATATACATATTATTGAAGGATTTGAATGTAGATAGAATTCCTGATAAATATGTGGTTCATCGGTGGACAAGGTCATGTTTTGATTCTGTGAATGGATGTTTGACGGATTTGGTAAGTAGTTGTGCTGCAGTTGATGAGAATAAAATGAAGATTAACACATGCATTTCTGAGTTTTATGCATGTATTGGCGTTGCTGATGGTGATGATGGAAAGCTCTTTGCTTTATTACGTTGTGTTCGGGATTTTAAAGAATTTTTAAAGCACGAAACTTCTGAAGAAAGAATTGAGTCTGACAAGAATAGAATGTTTTATAATTTTTACGGTTCTTCTCACCCTACACAAGTAGATGTGTTGCCGCCGGATGTTGTCAAAACTAAAAGGAGTGGTAGCCGATTGATACCAAGAGCTGAGAAGGCCGCTCGGGAAAAGCAAAAACCTTTAAGAACATGTAAGAAGTGCAAGAAAATGTGCATGCATGATTCTAGGAATTGTGGCAAAGTGAAGGACTAATGCTGATCTATAAGGCTTGAGATGCTAATGGAGGTATATAATTATGCTGATTAAGTTTTATGTATATTGAATTTAATTTATTTGTTCTAAATCAGGAACCCAATCTTATTTATATTTTATTTATTCTTTGCAGGTACCAATCTATTGATGATGAAGATGTTCAAAACATTAGTTTTGTTAATAAAATAAGTCTTAGTTGAATAACTCATTTATGGGGTATATGAAAATGTTGAATTTGGTGGTTCTTAATTTTCAATTGGATTTTATTTTTTTATGTTGTGAAAATGATGAACAAATTGTTTCATTTTTAATGATAGAATAAAAATTTAATGGTCTTTTATGGTTATTTTTAATGAGAACTATCTCAATGCATATAATTATAAGCTTTATTTTTACCTTTGCTGGTTTGTGCTGACGAAGCTTTATGGAATTGTTGATATAGGTATGTAGTTTTGCAAACGAAGCATGATTGTCGTACATTTGTTTCTTTTTTGATAACATTATTGCTAGAAAAAATAATTAATAGAAACAATTATTACTAGAAAATATCTTTATCGACATAAAAACATGTATATATATGAAATTTATACATATGAGCAACAAATCAAAGCATAGTCAGCACAATGGCACAACTATATCAACGAATCATCAAATCTTAATCAGCACAAAAACAAAGCTTAATAAGCACCAAGACTTATATATATGAACATCAAGTTAAAGATTCTTTAGCAAAAACAAGTAACTATATCAGCAAAAAATGGAATCTTCAACATCAACTGAAAGCTTCGTTAGCACAAGACTTTACTATATCAGCAAAACTTTAAAGCTTCATCAGCACAATCACATTACTATATTAGCAAATCTGTAAAGCTTCATTAGCACAAAAACATCTATATATATATCAGCAAAAAATATGGATATTTGTTAGCATATCCAGACAAACCTTCAGCATGTTTGATCATTGACATATACAAAAAACAATTACCTAAGTAGTTATCCTACAAAATAATGTCCTAATGCATCATGGTAGCAAATATACATATGTTGGGAAACATTGTTTTAATGTTATAGTAGTTAAGCAATATATTGTTTTGAATATAACATTGTTTTAATGGATCATAGAATCATTCATGACTTATATTTGTTGAGATACAATCCTGCAACATCAATGGGACCATCCCCTGAAGATTCTCTATAATAGAATTCTACTTTTTTTGCATTGTCGGTCTTATGAATGTTGGTGTCAGAATTGAGTATAGCGGTGCAGTACTTCATCCTCAGATACCTCATCTGCTTTGCAGACTTCTTCTTCAGCCCTATCTTCCAATTCTTCACCCCATTGCCCATGTACGTCTCCATATGTCGAAGTACATACACCCCACAATCACTCTTGTTCTTCTCATCTCTCCAGGCCATCTGCAGACGTTGTGATGATGTAATATACTTCTTGATCTCCTTTGATCTCTGAAGCAACCCAGCTTTCTTAGTGTATTCAACAAAGTACTTGATATGTAAGTACAGTCAAATAAAACTATAAGTATACAAATAATGTTATAGTGGTTATGAAATATTTAAGTATGAATTACCAGCAGACTTGGAATATCGCCATATTTCAGTTTCAGTTCATCTTTCTCTTTCTCCATGGCAGTTGAAATATCTATGATGAGTTGAATTATCTATGATAACTGATTCCATGTCTTTCAGATCAATACAGATCAAGAAGAAGTGATTCATTTAGTATATTGGGAAGAAGAACTGCGTATATGTTTTGCCAGTATTAGTTGCTGATATGAATAATGTTTGAGATTAATGAAATTTTTAATAAGATCATACCATTTCAACTTCTGACAGTTTTACCCATGGGAATGCATTCATCTCATTCTTAACTCTTTCTATAAAGTCACTCATCCTTCTGGTTGCATTCCAAGTATTGAGGGGGTTGACAATTGTGTTATTCTATATGTCAATAACAACATATTAAAACTTAATGATTTTAATGGAAATAAGATAATGATCTTTTGAAGATAAAATATTTTGCTTACACATGGGTAGGTTGTGAAGTAAAATCTGTATCAAGAGTCCTTTGATCGCATACGTTCATTATGGTTCAACACCGTACTCCAAACATCAATAACTGCATAACTGATGTAAGTGTCTGGTGTTAGAGTCTGCAGCTCACCTCTGTTGATTATGACTCGTCCATCAGAGTATAAAATCTCCTCCCTGCATGTATATTAATATATTATTTTCATTTATAATAAATGTTAAATAATATCATATTTACATTTTTTACCTCGATGTTTCATCAGTCTTGTGAACCACCCAGGAGTAGAGTTCACCCTCCATTTTTGACATTGTCTCACTCACATCGACAGTCCTTGATATGTAAGGTGACATCAATGCTTCAGATGGCTTCATCAAACCCCTGGCCCTTGTTTTGATATGGGAATGATCTTCGACAACACTCTACTTTAAATTAAACAATTATTTAAAATAGTAACTTTTTTGTATTTTGCATGCTAATGAATAAATATAGAAATGCTGACTAAATAGTGTGTTACTACTGCATTCGATAGTACATATAATATAATGTGTTTTATGTGTATGCTGATGGAGTGAATGTTTTATGCTAATTTAAGTGAGAAATAATGCTAACAATGCTTAAAAGTTTTGTAACTTTCCCTTGCGCTTGTATGTTGCCATATTTTCTTTCAAGCTGCCCTCGTCAGCTTTCTCTATCTCCTCCACAGCCATATTTTCTTTCAAGCTTCCCTCGTCAACTTTCTCTATCTCCTCCATAGTCTCTGTTTCCTACACGGTCTTCTCTTTCTGAGGTACGTGATATTAGTTTGTCATATAATAACTACAAGTTAATTTGTTTATGTATTTGTATCTATCTCTATTTCGTCAGGAACACTAGTTTGCTTTTGGCTATTATCATTCAATTCGTCTCCCTAAATGATGTTTTAAAAGGTGTCATATAAGAAGTGTGATATTTAATTAAATTTAAAATATTTTAATGTATATAGTATTACCTCGCTCTCAATCGGCCTTTCTGATTCCTGAACAACTCTAGCTACATTCATCACCTTTTGCCAATCATCATTATCATATGCAGCCCTCTTAGCAAGTGCCTTCTCAATCTCTTCTATTGCTGCAATGCGTTCTAGGTTGGACCAGAAGTCATCATCATCCTGTGTTGATTGTGATTGTTCTTTTGTAGCTACTTCAGGAGGTGTTGATAACATAGGTTTCGCAGAAGAAGATTCTGCACTGTCTCTGATGTTTTCTTGAAAAACAGATTTTCAAATATGTTGTTCGGTACTCCTTCAATCAATGCCAATAGTCTTACCATGGCATCTGTCATGATCCTCGCTGTATTCATCATCGCGTCTGCATAATCAGCAGCAGTGGCAGGTGGCTGCCTACTCTCTGCATGTGCTGCATTGCTAGGACCTGGCTCATCAGTGGCCTTTGCAGGCAGCTTAATCTCTTCCTCAGCAAAGAGGTGTGGGTTATCATTGATGTAATCAACCATACCGTATCGTGGGCATGGGTATCTTCCTCCAAAACCTCCAGTTGCTATCTCTTCTGACTGTCTCATTATTAAATCTGTAAATGTCCACTCGTCGAATGCTGGCAGAGACCTTGGGATTTTTCTATTGAACGACTCTACTCGGTCCACATAAAACATCTGTTGAATAGGATAAGAACAAGTAAATGAAGATATATTGGATTCTTCATGTAAAAGTGGATCATAGGTTGTTATCTGATGATGTAATATGTTAATACTAATGAGCAATAATTCTCAAGATAATGAGTATATATGTAGTATTAAGATTTTGATAAAATATGCTAACAAACAAGTAAATGAATGCTAACATAGATGTAGAAATATGCTAACATAGATGTATAAGGATGCTAAAACTTAGTTTTTTATGCTTACCACTAGAAAGAGGATTGGCCCTGTGAAGTATCTGTGCTTGTGTTGTTGCCACTTTGTTGTAGTGTCCACCAAGCACCTCACAACATATTCACACCAGTCATAGTTGATTACATTGTCAACATCATCAAAGTAATGCAAAAGCTGGGGGGGAAAGATATCCATTCCCTGAACTCTCGACGAGACAACTTGTAAGCAGTACCATGAACAGTCTTCGGAACCACTTCCCACCATCAAGTTCAACACGTGTCTTATCATGAACATCTGCAACTGAAATTCTGTTGTATCTTTTGCCCATTTTATCCCTGAAGACAGTTACAAAATCGCATGGTTCACTTCTCTTCATCTTTACTATCTTTCTCGATCCTCTTAGGAATCCAAGTATGACACGTACATCCTCAGCATCAAAATGCAGCCTTCTACCATTGTTTAGTGTTATCTCCCTGCTTTGTGTATCAAGGTTTTCTAGCAACCAGTAAGCAAACTTCTGCGGTACTGCATTGATTCTGAATTTTAGTATGCTTCCGAAGCCTAATTCTTCAACCGCTTTCTTTTGTTCTGGGTTCATTTGCTCTACAGCATGAGCAAGAGCTTTTGGAGGCATCCTCATCTTGAGACCAGGTAAACAGTTAGAGAGTCTTGAATTATCTGATGAATTATCATCACTGTCTTCGCTGCTTGTGGCTTCATCATCGGCATCATCTGCAGTTTGTGTTTGATCTTGTATTTCCTCCTCTAGAGCAACTTCAACTTGGTTTTCATGTCTTCTTTTCGTTCTTCTTTCCTGTGCAATTAGCTCTTCTATATTTTCTTGATCTTCCTCTGTTGATTTTCGTTTGTTTTGATCTTCTGGAAATAATAGAAATTATAACAATTACTAACAAATAAAAGCTTTGTTAGCTGAAATAGATAACTATATGAATAACAGTATGAAAGACTCATCAACACACATATATGCATATGTAATGCTAACGAAAGCCAGAGTGAATGCTAATTATGTACAACATCTATGCTCTATTCATTATTTATTTAAGAATATGAATTTATACTCAAAATGAAACAGAATCAAACAGTGGCAATTATGTATATGTAATGCTAAGGAAAGCCAGACTCGATGCTAATGGTGTACAACATATATGCTTTATTCATTATTTAATTTAATATTATGATTTTATACTTAAAATGAAACAGAAACAAACTGTTATATATATGTAATGCTAACGAAAGCCAAACTCGATGCTGATGGTGTACAAAATATATGCTCTATTTATTGTTTAATTTAAGATGATCAATTTATATTCAAAATGAAACAGAACAAAACAGGATTAGTTATGTATATGTAATGCTAACGAAGGTCAGACTCGATGCTAATGATGTACAAAATATATGTTCTATTCCTAATGTTTGGTTATCATTCGGGAGGATGGAATTTGTATTCAAAATTAAACAAAGAACAAATTACAACTTCAAATTAACCAGAAGAATGAACTTCTACTCAAAATCGAAACTCTATGCGTTTATTTAGGCATATTATCAATGTCTACTTTGAATTAAACGGATAGAATGTAGATTCAAAGTGCATGCTAATTATTTCAACTTTATTCATCTTTCGCGAAAAATTCAACTCGAATGAAAAAAATTCTCGATTAATTTCTGTAATATTACCTTTTTTCGAAGTTTGAACCAATTTTTTTGCTTCCAGCCATAATTTCTCCACGACTGTCTTTTTCTTCGTTGATTTTCTTCCACAGCAACTTCGTCTTCTTCGTTGATTCTCATCGTTAATAATGAAAACCCTAGATTTGAATGTTTGGTTTCTCGGTTTTTGTTCTTCTATTTCATCTGTGAAGAAGTTATCAGTTTGAGGGGACGTGACTATATTTTTTCATGATTATAGCTATCGTGTGTTAATTTTTTAAATTTGTTCCGAAAATACCCTTATTGAATTGGCGGTTTTTTCCATATATGTGTTATTTATGATTTTGCCACCAGGTGGTTGGATTGATCTAGGCCGTTTATTTTTTTTGGATTTGTGGAGTGAGATTTGTTCTCATTTCTCACACAAGGGGTTATTTTTATATAACCCCACCCCTATATATATATATATATATATATATATATTAGCGGTTCATGATTTGTGTTATATGCAATTAATTAAGTTGGTCTTTTCAACTTTTAGGATTAACAGATGTTTTCTGTTTTCAGTTCTTTGTATTGTTGCTGGTGTATGTGAGTGTCTAAAACATATTATTAGAGGTATATAAATTGTATTTTTGATGATCTATTGATTTTCTACAGATTTTGTTTTTACATTACTATACACATGTGTTGTTTGTCAGAATTTATTAGCATTATAGTACGTCACGTTAGGGTTACAAAAGTTGTTATTAGCATTATAAAATGAAATATTAGCATTATAAAAACAATCTGTCAGCATTATAAAAACATCTTGTCATTAGAATATTGTCATGATGGATGATTTATTAGTATTACTATGACTAGCTTTAGCACTATCAAAGAATAAATTAGCATATTATTATGATTAGTTATAGCATTAATATGATTAGTAATTTATCAGAATTTGTTAGCATTATAGTACGTCTCATTAGCATTATAAAAGTTCTTATTAGCATTATAAAAATAATTTGTGATCAACATTATAAAAATAGCTTGTTATTAGAGTATTTGCATGATGAAAGATTGATTAGAATTACGTATTATGATTAGTTTTAGCATTATCAAAGAACATATTAGCATTATTATGATTAGTTTTAGCATTACCACTATTTTTATATTTTAATTTTTTGTCTTTTTTAATTTACAGATTGTGTTGACATCACTCTAGATTTATCCTGGGCTGTCTGAATTTTATATACCTAATTGAGAACATCTTTGAAACAACATCCACATAGAGAGGACCATTTCAAAAGCAAACCTCTGTTTCTAATTATGTTCTAAAGACACCCTAATTAATGTTGAAGATCTTTACCTAGAGATGATGATGAATGAAATAATTATTATATGTATCAAATTTCTAACTTTTGAACAATTGTCACTTTTTTTTAGGATTGTCATAATCCTTCTCAATTGATATTATTATTTCAATAGGATGCAATTGAAATATTAATATATGTCAAATCAATTTTTTTGTTAAAAGTGAATGCTTTTGATGTTCTACTTTAGCGGTGTATAAAAATGATATGCTATAATAATAGTACTAAAAATTCAACTGCTAAAGTTTACATAGTCAATACTAACCATAATTTCACATCTGTTATTACTTTCACCTTATGTGTGTCATATTTTTCTAATGTTAACAATAACAATAACAATGATAATGCTAACACTATAGAATAATAATGCTAATATAACAAAATTCTAACAACGTTGTTCATGGTTGGTTTATAATGTTCCTGTTAAGTTTTTCTACTAATGCTAATATTAATTATAATAATGCTAAAATGAGCAATGATAATGCTAACACTACAAAACGATAATGCCAATACAATAAAATTCTAATAGCATTGTTCATTGTTGATTTATAATGTTTGTGACAACTTTTCCTGTTAATGCTAACATTAGTTATGATAATGCTAAAATCAGCTATAATTATGCTAAATCTGGTGAATAATAATGCTAATAATACAAAATGTACAATTAAATCAAACCATGTCTATATCATTGTTCATGGACTAGGTTTTACATATTTCTGGAAGTTTCTCGATGCTAACAAACAAAACGAAACTGTTAATTCATCATGAAAGAATGTAAAAAAAACTTGAACGTTAGATATTTTTTTGTACAATAATAAAATCATATCGAATATTATTAAAAAAATATTTATGTATAATAATAAAATTATATTCAATCGTGAATTTAGTATATAAATATATGAATTATATCGACTGAATTATGAACTTGTGTATTTTTCAGGTTCAGAGAAATCGGGCTAGACGACCCCTGGCCATCGGGTATAAAATCTAGGAGGTTGAGTCCTCGTCACCCAAGCGGCCTCGACGCCAATAATTTTTTTTCATTTTATTTTAATTTTTTATTCAAAATATGACCAAATAAAAAATTGAGATTTTACATTCTTTTATACAATAATCTACATCTCAATTCTTCAATCTATAGTCAATGTGAGATGTAGAAAAATTGAAAAAAAAAATTAGAGAAAACTAATTCTTCAATCTACAATCAATGTTTATGTCTTTATAAATAGATTGTTATATGTTAATACATGTAACTGTATAAACCTATTTGTAGAGAAACAAAATATCATGGTCATAAGAATTGATATGCAAATTAGAATATATATTTTTCAATTCTTTTATTAAAAAAGTCAAGTACATTGCCTTAAAAAATTTAAACTCATTAAAATATTCTAGATGTGTATATTGAAATTTTTTAATATATTTAATTAACATAAACAATTAAAAATATTTTTAATTAATATATTTAAAATACTTTATTTGAACTTTTTAATAAATAAATTAAAATTTTAATTTAAAATATTAAATTTCTAAGAATTTAAAATATGTTTAATATTAAATTGATAAATCAAATATAAATATTACACTTGATCTCAATTGAAAGACTGAGAAATGTGCAGAGACCATTGTTGGGCAAAGAACTGTCAAAACCGGCTAGGCCCACTAGCTCGTCCCCTTCATTTTTTTAGACGGCTAAGGCTTTAATTTTGAGGTCCTTTTATTTGGCAGGCCCAAGTGGGTAAGCTTGAGCCGGCAGGTAGTCCGCCCATATATATAGGGAGTGGTAGAAAGTGGTTCCAGAGAGAACCAGTTCTAGTGTGAGAATTATGAACCAATTCATACTTTTCAATTTTAAGATTGGATGGTCTAGATTTGGTCAAAAAAGATGGCGGTATAGTTGTAAATAAAAGAAACATGAGAAAAATGCGGTAGTATTTACGTAATTTTATCAATATCAAGGTCAAAATAAAAAATGAATTTTCTGAGCCCGTGCTAATAAGGATAGAATCATATGCTAATAATGACATTGGCGATGCTAATATAAGTATTAATAATGTTAAAATTAACATTGATAATACTAACGTTATGTGACTATTGTCATATGCATTACAAAAAAATATCTAACGTTCAAAAAAAATATTTTACATTCTTTCATGATCAATTAGCAGTATCATTTTATTTTGTTAGCATCAGGAAACTTTCAGGAACATGTAAAACCTAGCCCATGAACAATGATATTGATACTGTCTGATTTAGTTATACATTTTATATTATTAGCATTATTGTTCATCAATTTTAGCATTATCATAACTAAAGTTAGCATTAACATAAAAACTTGTCATGAACATTATAAATCATTCATTAACAATGCTATTAGAATTTTATTATATTGGCATTATCGTTCGATAGCATTAACATTATCATTGCTCATTTTAGCATTATCATAACTAATGTTAGCATTAGTAGAAAAACTTATAGGAACATTATAAACCAACCATGAACAACGTTGTTAGAATTTTATTGTATTAGCATTATCATTGTTTTTGCTAACATTAGAAAAATATGATACACATAAGGTGAAAGTAATAACAGAGGTGAAATTATGGTTAGTATTGACAAGTGCAAACTTTAGTAGTCGAATTTTTAAATGGTAGTCTTATCATAGCATATCATTTATACACTGCTAAAGTAGAGCATCAAAAGTATTCACTTTTGACAAGAAAAATATGAATTTGGCATATATTAATATTTCAATAAAGTGCTATTGAAATAATAATGTCAATTGAGAAGCATTATGACAATTCTAAAAAAAGTGAAAAATTCTTCAAAAAGTTGGAAATTTTATATATATAATAATTATTTATTTCATCATCATCTTCCAGAAAAATATTTTTAACACTAATTGAAGTGTCTTTATAAGAACATGATTGAAAGTAGAGACTTGCTTCTGAGACGTTCCTCTCTCGGTGGATGCTGAGCATATAAAATTTAGACAATCCTGGAGAAATCTCTATAGTGTTGCCAACACAATCTAGAAATTAAATAAGACAAAAAATTGAAATATAAAAACAATAGTAATGCTAAAACTAACCATAGTAATGTTAATATCTTCTTTGATAATGCTAAAACTAAACATAGTAATGTTAATAAATCATTCATCATTTCAATACTCTGATAACGAACTATTTTTATAATGTTGATCATAGTCTGTTTTTATAATGCTAATAATTTATTTTGTAATGTTAATAAGAACTTTTATAATGCTAATAAGACGTACTATAATGCTAACAAATTCTGATAAATTACTAATCATGATAATGCTAATACCTTCTTTGATAGCGCTAAAACTAGTCATAGTAATGCTAATAAATCGTTCATCATGCCAGTACTCTAATAACAAGATGCTTTTATAATGTTGACGAACTGTTTTTATAATGTTAATAACAACTTTTGTAATGCTAATGTGACATACTATAATGCTAACAAATTCTGACAAATAACACGTGTATAGTAATGCAAAAACACAATCTGCAGAAAATCAAGACAAAAAAATACAAATTTTAAACCTCTAATAATATGTTTTAGATACTCTCATATGCCAACAACAATACAAAGAACTGAAAACATCTATTATCATGAAAGTTAAAAAGATCAACTTAATCAACTGCATATAACACTAATTTTGAACCGCTAATAATAATAGAGAGAGAGAAGAAGAAGAAGAAGAAGAAGAAGAAGAAGAAGAAGAAGGTAACAAAAATCAAGAAAGATTGAGCAAACCCACAAAAGAGAGAGAGAGAGAGAGAGAGAGAGAGAGAACAAATCGTGAAGGAAGACAGATAAATATTACTTTGAATTCGATCGAGGTGGTCTTCAATTTGAATTCAAGCTGAGTGATAATCTTCTCTTTGTCTCCGTGAATTTGTCTACTGCAGGTTGAACTCAAAGAAGCGGAGAAGAAGAGTAGAGATGGAGAATGAGAGAGAGAAAAAAGATCTTAGTATTTTAATTACATTTACCAAATTACAAAACTACCCTACACTCATTAAAATAACTCTTAAATTAGAAAAACACCACCTTATGTTGCTTTTTATCTAGACCGCACATTTTTTGTGGATGGATGGTGGAGATCAGTTCTTTATTCTCACATGGGGCTTTGGTTCTCATTTGATCCATACTCTGTGTGTGTGTGTATATATAATAGAAATAACTCAATAATTAATTAATAATAAAAATTAGACATGGATATATCCAACCTAATTACGAAAGTGAGAGTGTATGACTAATTAAGTCCTCGGCACCCTTATTCATCTAAATCTTCCCATTCATCTATATTTTCCCCTTCTTATAGCCGCTCCCACCCACTGTTCGTTCACCTCTTTCTCTCGCGGTCATTGTCATCTTCTCGCCTATTTGCAAAACTCACATCTTCCTATCTTTCTATCGTTGTTGTTGTCATCTTCTAGGTTATTAGCAGCAAGGAAACAACTATTTCACGTCGATTCACAACAAGACAACTCCTCTCGCGCTATTTCTCTTCCTCTCGCCTCTTGTAGCAAGGCAACAACATCTAATTTCGTAGCTTTTTTTTAGCAACAGATACGGTAGCTTGTCTTTTTGTTTTTTTGCAACATATTTGGAGCTTTTTCTTTTTTTTAGTAACAAATTTGGTAGCTTGTTTAATGCATATTTAATAAATCTAAATGCTAGTTGCATCAATTGTAGTTTAGATCAGATTATTTAAACTTTTGAATGTAGAACATTAATAAAAATGGGCGGAAATCCTGCGGGCTTGGGTGGGTGCATGTATAGTTTTTAAGGCCGAGCCCGCTGCCGGCCCCACCCTGTCAGCCCATTTTGACAGGTCTAGTTGGGCCTCAAATTTTATAGTTTATTCATATATAAAAATATTTCCTAGTTCTTCGATGTGGGATGAATTTTTGACTGAAAAATTAAAATATATGAGTTTTAACTACTTAAAATATACTAAAGTCGAAAACTTAAATATGATAGCTTCAAAATTTTAAAAGCATCTAACATTAAAATGATTATATCAGTTATTACATTTAATAAAAATTTAAATATTTTTAATTTAAAAAAAATTATGTGGAGCTTGATTTGTTTTAAAAATATATTTAATTTATTAAAAAGTAGAAAAATTAAATCAATATTGTTTAACTATTTTATTTGAGCTTTTTAATATTTTTAATTCAATTCAAATTTATAAATTTAAAATATATTTAATATTTAATATTAAAATGATAATATCAATATTAAAATATTACACTTGGTCTCAACTGAAAGATTGAAATATGTTAAAATACAATTGTTGAGCCTCACAACTTATAATTTGTTCATGCATAACAATACTTTATAACTTCTTCGAAGTGGGATATATGAATTTTGTTTGAAACAATAGAAAAAAAAAATTGTAGCTATTTAAAATATATTTAAAGTTGATGACTTAAATATGTTAACTTCAAATATTATAAATTTATTTAACAATTAATTGTTAAGTTCAATTAATACATTTAATTCAAAAATCTAAGTATATTTAATTTAAAATTTTGGATGTGTATCTTGATTACTTTTAATATATTTAATCAACTTAAAAGTTAAACACAATTTAAATTAGTGCATTTAAATTATTTTATTCAAAACTTTAATATATTTAATTTAAATTTTCAATTTTCAATTACTTCAATTTTATAAATGTGAATTATATTCAATAATATTTAATTAATAAAATCAAATTTCAAAATATGACATTTGATCTTAATTGAAAGATCGAGAAATAAGACAAATATTGAGCCTCACAATGTATAGTTTGTTCATGTATAACAATATTTATAATTTCTTCAATGTGGAATGAATTTTGTTTGGAAAATAAAAATATATCCGTTTTAACTATTAAAATTTGATAAATTTAATATGTTAAATTCAAAATTTTAAAAAAAATCACATTAAATAGATAAGTTCATTAAATACATTTAATTTGAAATTTTAAATATATTGAATTGAATTTTTTGGATATGGATGTTTATTTTTTAATATATATTAAAAATATTTTAAATTAATATGTTAGCATATTCACTCATAATAATTAAAATAATATTAAGTAACATAAAATTGTGGTCCATCATAAAGGAAAAAATGTGTGTATCTACCAAATTTACATATAGATCAACAAACTAAAGGACACAAAATTTTGGAATTAGTTTTTTTACATCCTATGAACATTGTAAATTTGGATGAAAAATAAAATATTATTTTTGCAAAATAAAAAACTAATTTATAATATTAAATTTTGATTATTGAATGACTAATTAATCAATTAACTAAATATGCAATATAATATTAATTAATTTGTAAATATTATATTTCTATTTATATAGAATTTGCATTTTTGGCGGGAAAACTTAGGTCTTGTGTGTTTTTATTTCCAACATCAATTTTCAGTTTTTAGTATTTTCAGTTCAATTTACGAGTGTATTATGATTTTTTTTTAATGTAACGATTTTGTTATGATAAACGATTTAATGTTTAGAGTTACAGGTTTGGAAAATGGAAATAGATTTATTTGATTATATTTTTAATTTGAATTTGTGGTTGAGATAAAAAGATAAATAATGATGTGTGTGTGTGTGTGTGTGTGTGTGTGAGAGAGGCAATGTTTGGTATATTAGTACGAATATACTCACATTAATAAAATCTGGATTGCTTTGAAAGATAATTGCGTATTAGCTATTTTAATTGTGTGTTTGGTTATTAAAATAAATATACTAAGATTGTTTCACACATCTATTTGGTACATTGTTTTATTTGGTAGATGAGGGGGGGCATCGGATACATTGTCCAGAAACTGTAACCGAGGGGGCGTCGGATACATTGTCCAGCCAAATCAGTAAATTACACTTCGGGCCTCGCGTGAACGAGCAATGGCTACCAAACACACGGTTCTTGCTGGATACATTTACTAATATGTCTTTATCTAGGCTACCAAACATTGCCTAAATAGATTATATAGGATTGAAAAAAGTGAATACTGAAAAATAAGTAAAATAAAACAGACAAGGTCTTAGTGTTTCTATTTATAATGACTATCTTATTTAATTTTTAGATATAAATATAGAATTAGATAGATCATGATTGATTTCGTACTTATAATTTATAATTTTTGCGCAATAAATGTGCGCTGATAGTTTGAAGAAATAAGGAATTTCCTATTCCCAGTGTAAATTTATAGCGTATATAATACAATCATGATTTTGGTAGAGAGTTTGAAGTAGTTAGAATTGGAGCTTAATTAAAATAGATGAACACAAGGTAGAGAAAAGGTTAAAAGTGCAACGCAAAAATCTAGGGCATGTGTAAATTGCAAAATGTGTTATTTTGTGGTAAAATTGCAAAGTTCAAAAGTGATGTTTAAACTAAATAAAAAAATCGGGTATTTAAAGGCAATTTAAATCCCATAAAAATATGAATATCTGTTTAAAGTGCATGTCAAATATCTGTTTATCTTACAGCATATTTATATTTTGGATATTTAATCGAAGAGTTTTTGTGTCTGATTATTCTACCAAAATAAAATGTAAAATATTGTCTTAAAATTTGTGCTACAAGAAATTGCATAAAAAATCAAACATAAATAGGTCAAATATATACTTAATTATATTATGAATTTTAGTCTATTTTGTGTAAATGTCTTGAACTTTAAAATATGTAAAAAAAAACATAACATTTCCATTTTTTTTTTGTAAAAATGGCATAAGTACTACACAATATTAAAGATTGAGTTTTATTAATTGCTACTAAAATATAAATTAAATAAAGCAAATAACTGAAGATCGAATGGATGAAATTAAGGTTTAAATTCAAAGAGAGACGGAATCCATCATGTAAAATGATATAGAAAATCATATTTTATCTTAACGTGCAATATGATTTTACGATACATTTTGTTGTACTTTGACATGCCTTGTCAATAATACGACACCGGAAATTGGATTCCAATCACATTTTTGCAAAATTAAAGAAATGTTAAAGTATTTGTTTTTAGCATATTTTGAATTTTGTGATATTTTTGCAAAAGGTATTAAAGTTTAAAACATAAGTAGAACTTTAGCCACATAAATATTCGTATACATCAAATGATTATCAAGATTTCGAGCACTCCTTTAAAGAAAATTATTCGAATAATTAATGGGCATCCGATGGCCTAAATTTTAGCCCTAAGCTCATATAAAGATTTATATATGTGTCCTATAACCATATCATACCCACGAAAAAGATAACAAAAACAAATTTGACATATCAAGATTTTATAAAATGGATTGAATTATAAAAAAATACTTTAATTGTCATTCAATAGTGATGGAGAGAAAGGGACAAGGGCTTTCAATTTGATTTATTTGCCATCTCATTTAATTAGAGGAGTGCTACTCTAGTGGTGTAGCACATGGTCACCCATTCCACTATCCAAATATAAGAGATACTACACATTTTTGGATCAAAATCAGATCCAAAAAGAAATTAAAAAAATTAGAATAAAGATATTATGTCATAAATATGATCGATTTGACAACAATATAAGAACAAGATCTAAATATTTTGCCGAAACATTAGGTTTTTTTGGCCGAAAAATGTTCAAGAATATATTAATTAGACTAGTTTTTTAATATATTTAATTAATAAAAGTACTAGTTTGTGATAGATTTGAGAAAATGAAAATAGTTTAATATATAAATGATGGTTTAACTTTTTTTTTATTAGGTATTCCAATTAGTTGAATGAATTCGGGGAGATAAAAGTGGGTTATAATTTGAAGCATAATGAAGAAAACTCATATTTGAATTTTGAAGGCTTAGAATTAGATAAACTTGTTGAAGCTCAAGATTTAACAATCATATATAATTATAGTAGATTTTCAATCAGATCATTCATGGTCTCAAAAATTCAAATATTACATTTTCAATGTAGTGTTACATCTCCTTGTTTTATAGGCTAATAAGTTAGCATCATTTTTTATTTGTTCGGTTTTTTTTTTTTAACAGACAATATTTATTGCAAAGCTAAAAGGAGTTAAGTTGACAATACAATCGATAAAAAATAATTGCTTAAATACACACGTATACATATGTATATACGTACATGTTATATTATAATATAATATATATATATATATATATATATTTCAAATTACAAAAATTATTTATATATGTGTATATATATATATAGATGGGATCATATGAGAACTAGACATCCATGTGAGAACTGAGAACTGATCTCAACCATAGATCTCGTCTATTTGGACGGCCAAGATCTGCCTCAAAATTAAAAAATTCGCAATGGCATTATTGTAATATTATCAACTTTTTAATAAACTAGGGTTATTTCTGTAATTAGCTATTCCAACCTCTCTCTCTCTACAACTCAGCAGATTTCTAATTTCAATTCTCCGATTCGGAACAAAATCATTCAACAAAACGAAGAGGAGAAGAAGCCAACAGAGGCAGCGCCGCCACCGCAACTCGAATCGGAGGAGCTCCAGCTAGAATTCTCCCTCTCTCTCTAAAAGCTTAATTTGCTGGTGGGTGGTTGTTTCTCTCTCTGAATCTGAATGGGTACTGTGGGAGGGAGTCAGTTCTCAAAAATAGAGTGCATGGGCTAATGATCTTTTGTGAGAAAATTAAATTTGTTTGGGATTAAAGTATCGTAAGTAATTGTAATAGAAGGGCAAACAAAAACTTTCAATGAAGACTCTTACTAGAGGTGAGTATGAAGTTTGGGTGGTCTTTTTGTATATTATTTGGCGGTTTTTTAGCAAATGATGGGCTAAAATGGAATTGAAGTTGGGGTGGAGGCACCAACCATGGCACTAGGTGTAGTAGAGATTGGATAGCGCGAGATGAAGGGTGTTTTTGACTAGACGTGGACGCAACGGTTAATGATCGAGGAGGAAAACTTGTTTGGTGTAGGGTGTACTTTAGCACTACTATGATCTATTTTAGCACTGTTGTAAGCTATTTTAGCACTACTGTGAACTGTTTTAGCACTGCCATGTACTTTAGCACTGATGTGATCTATTTTAGCATTGTTGTAACCTATTTTAGCACTACTGTGAACTATTTTAGCACTTAGGTTGACGAAGCTAATTAAGATGTTATTTTAAATTTTTCACTATCAGTACTTTAGCACTAATGGCAGCGGCTCATTTATTCTTAAATCATTTATATATTATCGTATTTGCTTTGCTTATTTGACTCTGGGATATGGGAGATTACGATATGAATATTGTGTGTGTTTGTTGCTATGAGAAATAGAATGTCAACAAATTTAGTTTATGTGGTCGATGAATGCAGCATTTCCAATAACAAATGAGGATTATAAAAAATATTTTGTTAACATGTACTTTAGCACTCGTATGATCTATTTTAGCACTGTTGTAACCTATTTTAGCACTATTGTGAACTGTTTTAGCACTGTCATGTACTTTAGCACTACTATGATCTATTTTAGCACTGTTATAACCTATTTTAGCACTACTGTGAACTATTTTAGCACTTAGGTTATTATTTTGAATTTTTCAAAATAGATTTTTGGAAATGATATCTAATGTTATTTAATTTGATTTGTATGTTTTCTCCTTTGTAACGTAGTTATCATCCAAAAAATGAAGGTATTTTATCCTCTTTCGGGTATTAATTTTTCTGTATTTGTGTTGGGAATTTGATACCAGCTAGTATGTTGTTCTATTCACGCTTCTGATTTCTCCCGCCATTTCTCATTATTTCAATTGCATTACAAGGCGTTTTGTGTGGAGTGAGCCATGCGATTTAGTTATAATACGCATGAGAAATGAAAAAATCGCAGCACCTCTGAGTTTTGAAGTTTTGATTAATATATTCTCCGTTGATTCATTTCATAGTAGTAGAGATTTAGCACGCTGTTTAATTGACTTAGTGTATGAAGCACTGCTTAATTTTTGTGTTGTGATATGAAATAAAAGGGAGAAACTTTTATCTATGATTTTAAGTAAACCGATCAAATCCTGGAAGGCATCCCTCATTTTAGCTGATGAGTTCTGGTACTTCTGTTGAAGGTTAAATTGACCAATTTATGTTTTTTTTCCTTGTTCATATTCTATTCATCATGCATTGCATGGGTATGTTCATTTAATGATAGCTCTTAGGTATACTCCAGTTTTAGCAAATGATGGGCTAAAATGGAATTGAAGTTGGGGTGGAGGCACCAACCATGGCACTAGGTGTAGTAGAGATTGGATAGCGCGAGATGAAGGGTGTTTTTGACTAGACGTGGACGCAACGGTTAATGATCGAGGAGGAAAACTTGTTTGGTGTAGGGTGTACTTTAGCACTACTATGATCTATTTTAGCACTGTTGTAAGCTATTTTAGCACTACTGTGAACTGTTTTAGCACTGCCATGTACTTTAGCACTGATGTGATCTATTTTAGCATTGTTGTAACCTATTTTAGCACTACTGTGAACTATTTTAGCACTTAGGTTGACTAAGTTAATTAAGATGTTATTTTAAATTTTTCACTATCAGTACTTTAGCACTAATGGCAGCGGCTCATTTATTCTTAAATCATTTATATATTATCGTATTTGTTTTGCTTATTTGACTCTGGGATATGGGAGATTACGATATGAATATTGTGTGTGTTTGTTGCCATGAGAAATAGAATGTCAACAAATTTAGTTTATGTGGTGATGAATGCAGCATTTGCAATAACAAATGAGGATTATAAAAAATATTTTGTTAACATGTACTTTAGCACTCGTATGATCTATTTTAGCACTGTTGTAACCTATTTTAGCACTATTGTGAACTGTTTTAGTATTGTCATGTACTTTAGCACTACTATGATCTATTTTAGCACTATTGTAACCTATTTTAGCACTACTGTGAACTATTTTAGCACTTAGGTTATTATTTTGAATTTTTCAAAATAGATTTTTGGAAATGATATCTAATGTTATTTAATTTGATTTGTATGTTTTCTCCTTTTTAACATAGTTTGTTAGTTCTTAGATGTAATCTGTATAAAATTAGCTTGAATCTTTCTCTCAACTAAAGACGAAAGTCGATACTTGTTTTGAAGATAATGTATAAGCTGCATCAAGAATCTGAAAAGTTTGCACGAATTGCCTCATGTATCAAGACGTCGAATTTATTTGATGCCATCGAGATTTTTGCCTTTTTGTATAGCAATGGTAGTATAAGATTTCTGTAATCATCATTGAGAAATGAATACCCAATTGCTTGATTAGTAACATATATACATATTTTGGTTTGGATCATTTCTCAAGGAACAATATTCATCTCCAACCAAGTCATGAGTTATGCCTTCACTTATTCCCGCAGATTAGTCGAGAAATGGTAATGCAACACAGTACAAAATCTGATGAGAGCCTAAAAACACGGAATTGTAGTAAACAAGTCTATTTGGGTAAGAACACGGAACTATTTTTTTGATTAAGTGTAGAATTTTGATTTAAATTGTGGAATCTGAACTTGTTCTTCGCAAAAAGAAACTGGTTTGAGAGTTTCTTGTCATGCTAAACAATGGTCATGTTAGTGCTAAAATAAGTCATGGCAGTGCTAAAATAAGTCATGACAGTGCTAAAATAGGAAATGACAATGCTAAAACCCTAAATTGAAAAATATACGCGTGAATCACATATACATTGAAATTTTCGATTTTACCCTCGCCGAGTTTCAGGGGCAGCGAAGTTCGGAGTTATTACAATTATGCCACCGCGTTTTTTTAATTTTTGAACAGATCTTGGCCGTCCAAATAGGCGAGATCTACGGTTGAGATTGGTTCTCGGTTCTCACATGGGGTATGGTTCCTTCTGGAACCCAACCCTATATATATATATATATATATATATATATAATATTTCAAATAATTAATAACTATTACGATTAAAATATTATATTATAAATTATGTAGTACTTGCTTGTATACAACGTTTGTAGTATCATTTATTGAATTTATAAATATTAATATATGTTTGATTTATTTATACATTTAATTACAATGTTAAATTATTTAACTATTTCATATTCATTATAATTAAAAATTTTATATTTATGTATAAGGTATATAGATCATGCTATCAATTATGATATTTTACCTAATAATTTACTTGATTATTTTATTTAATTATTTAATATATGTTGGTTATTATTTAACATGATAAAATCTATAAAATGTTATCTATTAGTTCTTAATATGTGAAGAATCACATATTCATTTATTCATAAAAATAAATTTGAATGTTATATACATAATGAAATATGTTATATAATATAATTTAAATGAATTCTATAATTAAAAATATGTGACATGTGTGTCTGTGAGAGAGCTTGAGAGAGAGGGGGGGAGAGATAGAAAATGAAGAGACAATATAAAAAGAAAAAATATTTATAATAACTATTCATGATGTGATGTTTAGATGGAAAAATATTTTGGAGGGAACTCTATTTTATTATATTAAATAGATTTTCACCCGTGCAATGTACGTGATTTTTAATATAAGTGTTATATCTTTGTATTTTATAGATAATTCATATTTTAGTTAATAAGTTAATTCCATTTTTATTTATTTGATTGTCTATTTTTTTATATCAAACAATTATTACTTCATATCTAAAAAAATTAAGTTGACAATCATTAAAAGAAATAATTACTTAATCACACACATATACACATATGTATATACATACATAAATATATTATAATAGAATATATTTCAAATAATTGTATAAATAATTAATAAACTACTTGTAACGACCCGGATCTTTTTAAAATTGGTCGTTACCTTTTTTATAAAATGTGATTCAAAAATATTATTATTATTATTATTATTATTATTATTATTATTATTTATGCTTAGTGAAACTTTTATTTCTTTTGAAGTTAATGACTTTTATTTAAGGTGATTCATTTTCGAAGTTATTAATAATATTATTGCATTAAATAATTGATTATTTAATTATATATTTTGTTTTGTTAAGTTAAAAGGCATTTTTAAATTTAAAAAGAGTATTTCATTTATTTAACCTAAAAGTGAGCTCAACTAATTAACCTATTTTGACCCAAATGAATTCTCTAAATTCTCTAAATTTGTGCAAACGATATAAGTTAATATGTAGTTTTTTAAAAGTTTAGGATAAAAATTGTAAAATCGTCCAATTTTCAGGTACTAAAGTTTTATATATTCAATAATTTTAGACTATACTTTCTCAAAAATCATATAATAGACTATATGAATTTATAAATATCAATCTCTCTTTTATTTAGTTATTCATTTAATGAAAATGTTAGATTGTTAACTATGTCATGTTCACTATAATTAAAAAATATTATAAATGTTATATCTACGTATAAAATATAATAAAACATGCAATCGATTATGATGTTTTATGAAATAATTCGTTTAATTATTTTATTTGATGTATTTAATATATGTTTGTGATTATTTGACATGATAAAATCTATCGAGCGTTATCAATCACTTCTTTATGTAATAGGCATTTTCATTGAATGGGAAAATGTCACGGGTGTTTCAATATATAACAAACTAAAATAAAATATTTTTTCTTTATTAAGAACAAGTAATTTGATGCACAGCTAAAAAAGTGAAAGTTAAGTAAATTTAATACTAATAGAGATTATTTATGAAATAACTAGGGTTATAAATTATTAACTAATAAAGAAAATATATATGTATATATATATATAATATGAATGTTTTAAATGTATAAAAAAAATCAAAACCCCAAAAAGGCGATCGTTGATACGGAGCAGTTTTATATTCCAAGCACGGAGATTAGGGGTTTCATTTCCCATAATAAGCTGAAACTAGAACTCAAACTCAGAAATAAATTTTGATTCTATTTTTTGACAATATTTCAAAAACTCGGACTTTCACATGAATTCTTATTTTATTTTTAAGTTGGAGAAAAAGAAGAGAGGTGTGCCTCGAGCCCAATACGTCTTCCATTTCATGCAGGAATCTTCGAATTTGTAATGCCTATATATTAAGGGACATAGTCGAACCTGCACTGGTCATGACCTGCCATTCATAACAAATACTTTCAGAAACTTACAGATATTTTCACCAGAAAATATATTTATTCTAGCATGTATCCTTTATTACATATTTAAATGTATAATTCATTTACATTTACAAAACCGTTATCCAACCTATAGGCCTTTTAGCCTTTTTGAGTACCTTTAAAAGTCATTTCATTTTTAATTTGCATTTTCTCTATTTTTAAAATACATAATGATTAGGTAAATCATTCAAAACTCTCTCTCTCTCTCTCTCTCTCTCTCTCTCTCTCTCTCTCTCTCCAGATATAGCTTTGAGATTATTTCTTCCTGAATTGGCTGGTTTTGAATATCTAGTTTTATTTTCGTATACATGTCTCCGCATATCAAGCAAGTTCATAACTTGTAAAGATCTTATAAGACGACATACAGCAACTGCTGCTATATGTTGATTGATCTTTACACCTAGAACTCCATGTATAAGAAGTTATTCTGAAAGCTCGTAAAAAGAAGAGTGATGTTTTTCTTACTGGGATTGGCAGCGGTTAAAACAGCAGCAGCACTGAAATAGCAGGTGCCCCCGTTGTGCTTGGTGTGTTGATAGTAGCTGTTGAAGGCATAAGAGGCATGGTCCTTCGTTGTGTTGGGGAGAAAGCACGTCTGATCCGCTTGAATAGCGCTGCAGTCTGCCCCATTGCTGCACGCCCAGCTCATAGCATTTATCAGCACATCTTCCGTGCATTGCTCGTCCGCTATGCAATAGTCCTCAAACTGTGCTTCTACCATAAAAAAACATTGATAGTTTTCATCTTTGAAGCCAAGAAGAGGAAGCCTGCTCTAATATACTGATGCATGATAATGATCGAGCTAACCCAAAAATTGAAGTGATCAAAAAGAGATGATGATGAGGGATATTACCTGAACTCGTTGATATCGACAAGAAGATGAAGACAAGTAGAACGTTCGCCAAGATCTTAGCCATTGAACCGTGGTCCAAGTTTTTACAGGAGAGTGCAGAAAGTTGTGTGTGTGAATTTGGAAATATTTAAAACTGAGCAGATCTTGAGATCACAGAAAGATAGATGACTGAGATGTGATCTACTTTTGGAAATCCCAATCTTATCATTGAAGGGCCATACAGTGAAAATAATTATATAAATAAATAGAAAGAGGTGGTATCCAATGGGAATGCTGATTCTTTCTTAACAAGCATCATAACTATAAAGCAATCTCATAATTAAGACGACATAAAAAACAATGAATATGCTTAGGTGTTAACAGTTTTACCTCGGTAACGGATGCCACGTTCAAAATTCAAATACCTCTACAACAGAATAACTTGCGTCAAAACCATTGCTAGACGGCCCAAGACCCGGATCCAAATACTACCAAAACACCAGCAACCCCGGACATGAGTTTGGATCCGGATCTTGACAATCATAATATTATCATTTCGCAAGAAAATAAAGGAGCAAAATCTAGAAATTTTGTAACGGTCCTCATCTAAGCAGTTTTTACCATGTTCAACTCGCTTCCAGCTACATCATTTCAACGATACAGTAGATTTCTTATCATATCCCGGGTCGGGTTACCAACCTGACTAACGAGACAAGTTACCAGTTCTCCTGAAAAATGCACTAGGGACATTGTAAAATTAGCAAAATCACCTTGATTTGGGAAGAGGATGGTTTTCACAATATAAAAAAATGGCAGAATCATACATTTCTCCAACAAACAGTTCAGAAGCATGCCCCTATACTACAGACAATTAGCACAACAGGTTTAGCAGTTGAACATTAAGACGGTGAAGTAAACATCTCATACCAAGTGAGGTTTAGATTATCTAATTTACAGACTGACGGAATCAGGGAAGAGCGCCGAGTGAATGGAAATCGCCAGATTGGCCATCTGCCTTTGATGATGTGCTGTACATGTTCTTCAGCAGGTCCTGGATTTTGTTGTACATCGCGTTGGGAGGCTCACTTGTTCCTGCACTGCTTTGCGTTGGCCTCAAACTCTCCTGAAGCTTGATCTTTTCAAATAAATACTGCTTTTCGGCTTCAGCTTCATGTAATCTTTGCTTGAGATATCTACTAGCATAGTCCTCTTCAGACTTCTCGGTCTTGGCAAGTGCGATTCTTTGCAGTCTCTCAGCTTCACGTCGAGCCTCATTGGCCTTCAGCTCAAACATGTCTGCCTCAGCCTGTTTAAGCCTGACAATGCTTTCAAGCTCATCAATTTGCATCTTTTTTCTCTGTCGATCGATCTTTAGAGCAGCAACTTCCCGAGCTTTGTCCTTGAGCTCTTGCTCACAAGCATCTACGGACAATCGGGCCTTTTTAACCATCCGCATCTTCTCCTCTGCAACAAGTTCCATCTTTTTAACAGCTTCCTGTACCACGTCAGCTATTCTATTGAACGCCTCTTGTGGGGATATCATCCTGCCATCTTCACTTTCTTGGTTTTTTGAGGGGTCTGCCTCAAGCTCTGAAAACAAAACATAATTTTGAAACAGCAAGGAACAAAGGCACGTACAAGAAATATATAAAATATCATTCTAGGTGGGAACTTCTAATTTTCTCGAAAGTGATCGAGCATAGTGGTGTGCACTGAGAACCTGGGACACTGAAACAAAAATACAAGATGACCTAGTTCACCAGACAATTGATTGTGTTTTTGGCAAGTTAACATCAGAAAAAACAGAAAAGGGCAAATCTAAAACCTAGAGAATCAAAAGTAGAAAACAACCAGCAGATAAACAAATTTCACAATGAGATAACCAGAAAATCAGTCCAGCTTTGTGTTAATATAAGCATAGATGCCAAATGAAAAACGTGGAAACAAAACATTAAAAAAGTATGCATATTCTGAATGTGTTAAGGACATATTACTCAACATAAGACACATAGTACCTAGATAAAAATTTAGAATAACCAATTGACAAAACGATATTACAAGCTCATTAAAAGAACCTTACCTTGAAAGAACATTAAGATTACTTTACAAGCCACAGGTTCTGCAACCCCACTTTTCAATTTTTCAATAAGCTCCTCACACTTCCAGAACAATTTCCTGCCTCTTGGATCCTCACTCCCGCGGAAAATTCTACTCACAAAGTCAAGTTCTCTGATTAAAGCATCCCTATCCCAGCTAGGCGCACAGTGCTGGAAGACATCTTTTACCCACCCTACTAACTCAGAAGTCCTACTGCAAGCTCGGCACCTAAAGAGCATCTCTGCGGAGCTTGAGCCATTAGTAACACAAGGGCCCATGCCAATAAGCCCGTTTCGAATAGCACAGTCTGTATGTGTCCAATGAGAACATAAATCGCACCCAACCCAGCGGCACGTGTTAACCTCAAAATCAAACTTGTTGCAGATGGTACACATACAAAGGTTGCAGAAACCATTTCTCTTTGAGCACAACTCACACATGCAGTCCTCTGCTGGCAATGCACTTCCACATGCTATGTTTCTGCACCTCTTGTAAAGGAAAATGTCAATAAGAGAAGCTTGAGAGAGGCTAACACTTGGATGCAAAAATGCCTGAATCCCAGTCTTTATAGCAACTAGAATTTCTAGCTGGACTCTGTGGGCCATGATCAGAGTTTGCTCGGTCAAATCACCCCTACTTTGGACCAGCTTCTGAAGAAATAGGAACTCTTCTCTTTGCTGAGAACCGCCCAAGCCTTCAAGAAAAGTACGGAGTTCATTTTTAAACTTGTCCAGATACTTGTCTGGGAGGTTCTGCATCCTCTCTGTTACAATATCCACCCTCTCCCTTGCCACATCCCGAAGAGACATCTTATCAGAGCTCGAAAAGTGGCGGACAACAGAGTGCTCGGTAAATCCATTCTCTCTTTCTTTATCCTTCTCTAATTTCTTTGCTACCAAAGCATCAGCTGTGGGCCAGGTTTCTCGTGAACTGGCACTTTCTGATGGAGATTCATGTACCTGATCAGAATTAGAACCACGCTCAAGATTTGGAGATCCACAGGCATCTGCTGAAACTAAGGATAGGGAAGTCTGCAGACCCCCGCCTCCAGGGCGAGGTTGTTGACGAGGAGGCAGCATTGAGGATTGATTGTTGAAATGAGATCCAGACGGTGTCCCCATCTAACAATGTCTCAACAATCTGGAGCAAAACATAAATTAGACTTAATAACCTCTCTTTTCAATGCTATCATATGCTCCCTCACTCTCTACGATATGTCGCTATCTAAGCTGTAACTTCAAATACTATCTTGAAAGGTGGAATTGGGGTGGAGGATGGAAGGATAATCTCATGAACACGACAGAAATGAAGCAAACACTCTAACAAGTGAAAAAAAGCACAAAAAATTACAGTGGATGTATGTATGCGAGCATCAAGTCATTCAAAAACAATTTCATGAAGGTAACAGCATGCAAGTTTTTCAGGATTCCTCAAACTAAAGTATAGTTTTAACATCAAAACGGAAAGCGCAAAAAATTAAAGAACTACAACTGGGCAACAAAATGGGGTACCAACCCAATCGCACAAATTTCACTAGAAAAGCAGACATTCTGCAACAGCATTCAGCAAGCAACTAAGCATAATCCACGCTTCGGACCAAGAAATAAGAACAGATTAATTCAAAAAATCTAAACAAAACCCCCATGATTACAGATCCCATAACAAAATAAAAACCTAAAAACTAAAAACAAGATCTAGAGAAAATGAATTTACACTGTACGGAGTTGAAAAAGATGCATCATTTTTACCTGGAAACTAGGTAAACGGAGGGGATTGATTTAAACCTTGCGATTAAAGGCGATAATTAACCCCCCTTTTGGTTGGATTTAGGAACCCTAGCCCGGGCGAGAGGTTGGGGGAGTTGGGGGAAATGGCAGAGCTTCGAAGTCTCGTGGGTTTACCTGTTTGACCCGTAGAGAAAGGATCCAAGTTGAAGAAATTAGGCCACTTACGATGACCGGTTTGGGAGGTTAAAGGTCGTCAGCCAATGGCGGGGCCCACTCTTGTCTGCTTTTACTCTTTCTCTGTGTTTTGACTTTGGTTCACCACGACTCCCAATTCTTCATTCAATATTCACACCCCTCCCTTGAAAATTCCACTTTACACCCTTGCATTACCCACACGTAGGGTCATAAATGAATAGAGCCGCTCGCGAGCTATTTAGAGTTTGGTTTGAAAAAATCTCGTTTGAAATTCATTCAATTTTTAAATGAGTTGAGCTCGAGCTTTGAATCGAGCTCGATAAAATTATCGAGTCGAGCTCGAACAGAGCGGTATTTGGCTCGGTTAGCTCGCGAACATGTTCGAACTCGAACTTAATCGAACATGTTCATGAATATTATAAATATTTCAAATGGATAAATAAAATAAACTATTTTTTCAAGCTCGAGCTCGAATATGTAAATTAAATGAGTTTTTTTTTCGAGCATTCGAGCTCAGACTCGTTTAGTAAATTTTCGAGCATTTCATGAGTCGAACTCGAACCGAATTCAAACATGACAAATATTTATCAAGTCGAGCTTGAACAAGAGAAAAAAAGCTCGCTTCGAGCTCGAACCGAGCCCGAGCTTAAATATTCCTTAACGAGCCGATTCGGTTCGTTTACAGCCCTACCCACATGAGTAACACTCATCCAACTCAACTTTTAAATAAAATATTAATTTTTCTCTCCTCCACATTCACAATCTTCAATTTTTTTTAAATTTACACTCCATTAATTACACTCATCCAACCTAACATTCAAATAAAATATTAAGTTTTCTTTCTTCCAATCTACATAAAATATTTATCATTTTATTTTTTAATAACATATTAATAATAATAATTTTTACTATATTTAAAAAATCATAATTAATTTAGTAGATATATTTTTTGAATCCATAATTAAAAAAAATACTCATACAATTATAAATTCATAATTTACTTGACAACAAAATGAAAATTACAAGAGTTAAAATAAAATAAACTACAATGAGAACACGTGAAATTCTAAATTACGAGTACACAAGATGTAAATTGTTTGTAAACACATACTAGTATTAGGCCTATTTATAAAGAAAAAAAATTATAAATTTTGATTTTTTTATAATTATATAAAATATTTAAATTTTAAATTAATATATAAATTATGGGGCACCCAATCAGAGAGTGCCACATATGCACAGATTGAGGGTCGGCCTCAAGGTTGGCTCGCTGCCTCAAGTCACGAAAAATGGTGACTTTTTAAATTTTTTTTTAAATTTGTTTGTCTTAAACGGTGACATCCATTTGGATGTCACCAATGTGGATGGTCTCATGGTTCATCCACTTAAAATTCAGACGGGTCCTCTATTTCGTCACATATTCTTATTATTGGATATATATATATATATATATTATGTCTTTTTTTAACTCGTATTTTAATTATTAGATATACGTTATGTGTATTTAATTTTTTTAGTAGTGAATTATTTAATTTTTTAAGTACACATGTCATACATCCAACAATCGTAATATACGATGGAATACCAAATTAGAATAGATAATCCCATCTGCTGCAAACCCCCTAAATTCGACCCTACAACCTTGTGACTTACAAAATCCTTTCCCAATGTGTGATACATGTCCTCTAAATTTTAAAATTAAATTAATTGTAAAATTAGTATTTACTTTTTTTAGAAGAAATTAATATTTACTTGACTCTAAATTAAACTATGATTAATTTTTATTGGCAAGCTCATAAATATATGTAGATTCACCAAATCTTATTAGATCAGTGACAAATATTATAGGCAAAATACAACTATACACTGACAACATATTGAATAAAAGATTTGAATTACTAACAAAATGTAAAATAATAATATTTATGAAAATAACTATTTTAAAATCATCAATTTTCTTTTTACAAATTAAATTTATATTTGTATTCATATAAATATTTTTAATATTATAAGTATAAGACAAAATATCAATTTGCATTCATGACATGCATGCTTTTTTCAAAGCTCGTGGATCTACGTTCAGTGGCGGATCCAAGATTTTTTAATCTTGGGGGTGACACTGATATATATGACAGAGTAACTTTCTAATTTAATTACGTGGTTGAGATATAATGTTGTTTCACTAATGCACTATATATTTTTCTTATTCATAGAGTTGACAACATTTCACTCTTTTAAATTTATTTTCTTCTAAATTTTAGTAATGTAAATTAATATGTAACATTCAAGAATTATAACTTAAATTCAAAGCTCGATCATATTTTTTCAATTCTATTATAATCTATAAAATTCACAATCAACTCCTTGTTTAATATTTAACAAACATTAGCTCCATTGAAAGTAAATGAAAAGATACGAGTACAATTTTATTTAAAACATCTCTATATTCTACATAAAAATAGAAAAAATATTAATAAAAAAATGACATTTGAAAAATGATAATCCGTGCTCGCAAGTGTTTTAATAAGTATTGCCAACAAGTGTTCTACGATATGTCTGGGACAGATGTAAGAACATAAAATATAAAGCAGTAAAATACGCACAAGATTGGTAACCCAGTTCGGTTAAATAACCTACTCTGGGGGGATTGCTCCCAAACTTGAAGATTCATTTGTTACTCTTTCATGATGTGTATTTGGGATCTTACACATACAGGACTCCCTCCTTATGTCGACCGTTCTTCTCTACGAACTCTTTCGCTAAACGAAAGCTGTAAGATCCCCTTACAACCATGACACTAGACTCCCTCTTGCTACCCACGACTTCAACTTATAATTTCTCCCGAGATTACGTACAAAACGGATTAATAAACCCCTCACGTGTTTCACTCAAAACACTCAAATGCTAGAACATAATGTGGGACAGTAACTAGCTAAACAAAAACCACACATGAAATGACTCTCAAATAATCTTCAAAGAGAATCTAAACAAGTGTAAGTGGCACTGATTGCATAAATGAATCGGCCTTCTTATATTCTTCACTTCACAATTGTCGCCGATCTTCATCGTCGTCAATATGGTAAGAAGATTATGGTTTGTGATCTTCCCAAACGTGTGTAGATACTTCCTTAGATAGGAGGGTTATTTGCAGCTCGGTCAATCGAACATATCTTGTCTTTCACGAACGGATCCACGCAAGATCTTGTATTTATGGAAACTGTCATATAAAGGTGTCCCTGGGTCTGTCTGGGACATTGTTAGGAAAAACTATCAAGGTTTTTCTTACAAGGGATTTTGATGAGATGTCAAAATATGCAAAGAGCATTGAAAGAACTGAAAAGAAATCAAGCAGAAAACTAAGGATGATCATATAAAATCAAGCTGTCAAAGTCAAAAGAAATGATCAATCCATGTGAAAAGAAAAGAGAGGAAAGAATAGAGAGAAAAAGAAAAAAGACTGTAGCTTGCTAGAATAGTTAGCAAGATAAACTGGAAGTTGCAGGTACCAGCAAGAGAAAGTGCCGAATGCAACCAGTCTACAGTGATGAACTGATGGACTTACCAGTTCAAGGCCGATGCCAGCTGAAGAGATGTTCCAGCTAAAGGGAACTGATGAACATACCAATTCAAGGCCGATACCAACTGAAGAGATGTTCCAGCTGAAGGGAACTGATGAACATACCAATTCTAGGCCAACACCAGCTGAAGAGAACTGAAGGATATGCCAGTTCTAGGCCAACACCAGCTGAAGAGAACTGAAGGACATACCAGTTCTAGCCCAAGACCAGCTGAAGAAATGTTCTAGCTGAAGAGAAGAACTGAAGGACATGTCAGTTCAAGATCAATCCCGACTGAAGAAACACCAGTTGAAGAACACAACAGTGTGAACTGATGAACATGCCAGTTCAAAGTGATACCAACTGAAGAATACTACTAGCCGAAGAGAGAACGATTCCAACTAAAGAAAATACCAGCTGAAGAAATGTACCAGTCCAAGATCCAAGCTGAATGAAATACCAGCTCAGGATATTCCAGCTGAAGAGAATACCAAGGTGCAAGCTGAAGAAAAATACCAACTCAAAGGATACTAGCTGAAGAATGAAGTTCCAACTGATGAAGTACCAGTTCGAAGGATACCAGCTGAAGACGCATCAGTTTTGAAGACCAACTGACAAAGCGCCAGCAACTGAACTGAAGACCAGTCCATGAAAGTTTAAGCTGAAGGGACACAAGTCCAAAATGCCAGCTGAAGAATACTGGTTCAAACTGCCAGCTGAAGCAAATCAAACTGGAGCTCAGAAGGTATCAAACCCTAGCCCAGAACTGCCAGCTGAAGAAAATCAAACTGGAGCTTAGGAGGTATCAAACCCTAGCCCAGAATTGCCAGCTGAAGAAAACCAAACTGAAGCTCAGAAGGCATCAAGCCTTAGCTCAGAACTGTCAGCTGAAACAACGCCAATTGGAGCTCAGAAGGCATCAAGCCTAAGCCCAAAACTGCCAGCTGAAGATGATCTTAACTGAAGCTTTCCAAACTGCTAAGAGATGCGCAGAACTGACAGACAAGGAATTGAAGATTCCAACTGCCAGACAAAGCTCAGAACTGAAGATCAAGATAGAAGCCGTAACTGAAATTCAATTTTCAGATAAGCCAAAGAAGATCTTGAAGTTAATGCAACCGAGATCTTGGAACAAAAGCTCGTCAGAAGAGCAAAGGCAACTTAACGACCCTCTTAAATGAAAGCCTCTCAACGGTTTTATCATTTATGATCACACAGTGAACATCAGCGGTCATCACCCACCCATCTTTAAAAGGTAAGCTACCCTAAAGGTGACCGTGGACTTTTGGAAATTTTGGAGAGAACTTTAGTTAAGACTTTCCGCGAAGACGTTCGCCAAAACACTAAAGCCTCACGCTCAAAAACTCAGAAGAATCAAAAGTCCAACTGATGAGAAGGAGCCATAGCGCTCATCAAGCTAGCTATTGAAGACTTCCAGCCAGAGCTATTCTCTCAGTCCCAGTGCTTCAGTAATCAACTACCCAGCTCAGACACCGACGTGTAAAGAAGCATATTAGTTGATACCAGTTTCAAAACTGTATTCTTGAAGATCAAGCGAGATCTAAAATCATGTAAAGACGGGCAATAGCACCTTATCTCTCCAGCGAGCAGTTGGAGATCACAAGTGTGAGTTGTTGACCTACCGGCTGAGGAGGCTGCATTTGTTGGATCACCGTTTCCAGGACAGCACCAGCTGAAAAGGAGGCCGTGACTCGTAAAGTTGCCGTTCGCCAGGTTCAGCAGTTGTCTTCACTGTGTAATTGTAATAAAAGGAACTTTACACTTGCATAGTGAATTACCCTTCTGCGGAAGGAAGAGAGGACGTAGAAGTTGAGCTTCGAACCTCTATAAATTGCTTGTGTGCTTTGTTTTACTTTTCAGTTCAGTTGCATGTTTTAAACTGCACACCCCAAGCACACATAACACTCTGAGCTAGTAGATCATCTCAACTGATCTCCCCAAAGTACGGATCACATCGCGAGTCAAAATGGGCCTTTAATATTTCGCATCTATAATTCAATTTTGAGATCAGTTTATTCATCTCCCTCTAAACTGATTCTGACTCGCCCCAGGACCAACAGACATTAGAGGAAACAGTTTGCCAACTGTTCTTCTTTTCTTGCTCAGTGGAACAAATGGCTTCGGGGACATACCCAAGCACATATTGTCGAATATATCTCGCCAACAACACAACACGAACACTTAGTGCATAACGGTGGCACTAACAACGTTCAATCACGATTGATATGGATCATAAATTAAAACTAAGAGACATACTATTTTAGCCACTTAAACTTTAAAAAAAATTATTTTAGCCAGTAAGTTTTAAACATATTTTTTAGCCATTTTAGACCAAAATGCCCTTTAGACATAAAAAAATCAGATCTGCTTTTATCTTCATCTTCATGTTTAGATCTGTTTTTCATCTTCAGAAAGAGAATTAAAATATCGTCGATCTTCATCTTCAGATTTGCTTTTCATCTTCATCGCCAATCTTCATCTTCATCATCGATCTTTATCTTCAGATCTGTTTTTCATCTTCATCGTCGATCTTCATCTTTATCGTTGATCTTCATTTCTTGGACCATAGTTCTCGTCATAGTTCGTCCATGTCGAGCTAGTGCAGTGAGCACTGAAGTTCGACTTTTACAAAAAAAAAAGTGATTTTGTTCTTAACTGCATGCTGGATTATTCTTGAGTGCGCGCAAGACCCGGCACCCACAAGGCATGCACGCGCAGACATCGGCAGACTATCGACATGACATCGGTTGATAATTTATGTGCATCGGCAGAACAATTATTGATAATTTGGACTCAGGTGCGCGTGATTTTCTTCTTAACTACGCCCACAAGCATGCGCGCACAAGGTATGCGCGCACAAAGTAAGCGCGCGCGCAGATATCGGCAGAACACATCGGCAGATTATTGGCATGACATCGGTTGATAATTTATGTGCATCGGCAGAACAAATATTGATAATTTGGACTCAGGTGCACGTGATTTTCTTCTTAACTGCGCGCACAAAGTAAGCGCGCGCACAGATATCGGCAGACTATCGGCATGACATCGGTTGATAATTTATGTGCATCGGCAGAACAACTGTTGATTTTTTCCAGATTTTCAAACATCAACTATATTAGTGATAATTTTTAAGTACTTGTATTGTCAAAGCATGTCTATTATGTGTAGAAAACAAACTTCAAACTTCAAAAACTAACAATCTAACAATATTCTTCGAATCAAATTTTCCCCCAAATCAAACTTCAAAATAAAAAAACAACACCTAACAATCTAACAATATTATTAATAATTAGATCTGAAACATACACACGTTGAGGAAGGATTTTCTATTTCTTTGCTTGAATTTTCAGAGTCGACGGCTCGTTGGTGGAGAAATCTAGAGAGAGAGATCTTCAATTGAATTTTCGGAGGTCGATGGCTTGAATCTAGAGAAATCTTCACTTGAATTTTCAGTGTTGCAGATTCTATTAGTGTTGAAGAAGATGAGATGTAGAAGAGAGAGAAATTTTTTCAAAATCTCATTTCAAAATGTGAAATGTGAATGGCGCGGCTGAATGGGGGAATTGAAATAGGTTAAAAATAAATATAGGGGTAATATAGTAATTCTGGCCAAATAAAATATGTTTAAAAGTTACTGGCTAAAATAAATCTTTTAAAAGTTTGACTGGCTAGTTCCATATATTCCCACTTAAAACTAAATTAGAATAAATAAACAACATATATCCAAATAAAAAATATGTATCATGTCCAACATAATTTTATAACTTAAAATAAAATTGGGGGAGGGGGGTGGCAATTGCCCCTGTCCCCCATTGTATCCACCATTGTTTACATTGATTTACCAAACTTTCTTAGAATATTGTATTATCAGCAAGATGTAAAATATATATCGGTAACATATTGAATAAAATGTTTAAATTATGAAAAAAATATAAAATAATAATATTTGCGCGAATAAGTATTTTTAAATCATCAGAAAATAATTTATTTATAACTTTTTTTTTGTTTATATAAATATTTTAAATATTAAAACAAAAGAAATAAGAATACAAAAGAGAATATAAGACAAAAATATATGTCATGCTTTTTTCAAAACTCATGGATCTATAAAATTTATAAAATTTTGTGAGATTGCTGGTAGATATCATCGATAAGATGAAAAATATACACTAACCACATATCAGAAAAAATAAATTTAAATCATTTTTTCATAAATACAAAATCTAATTAACCACCTATAAAAAATAAAAAAAAATTATAATTATTTATGAAAAATTATCTAATTATTTTTTCAAATTCATTATGTTCATTGTGATGAAAAAAAAATATTATTTCATAAATACCAAAATCTCAAAAGATGGAAACTTATGTATATTTGATGTCATGACCAACAACCGCCATGACTATTAAAGATGCATAAAATTTTATTACTGATAATTTTTCTGGCCGAACAATCATCATCCGATGATCTATCTATATTGTGTTGATTATATGTGGGGTTTATCAATATATTTTAAGGATATCAATACCTTTTACAGATATCAAGAACATCTTCTACTCGGCCTACACAAACAAGCATAAGCTCAATATTGCCTGAAGACCGAATCGAATCCTAGGGTTTCCTAACAATTTATTTATCTTAATACCCAACTTTTCCTTCAAAACAAATATCTTATCATGAATAGTGTGATAAATCGTTTTGTTTTATTTATTTTGAAATTATTAATTTCTGCACTGAAAAAAAAAAAATTAAGCCCTAATTTTTTTGAATTTATTCAACTTTTGAAGCCCAAATTCAAACATTAATATTTTAGAGCCATTTTCTGATTTGCATTCTATAAATATATCGGTTTGTGATCTTCAGACTTCATGTACTCATTTGTATATATGTTGAATACCACAAATCATTTTATGATTTGCATCCTATATATATATATATATATATATATATATATTTCTATGTTTGTGTAAAAAATTATTAATGTGTAGTTTTTTTATTCATCTTTAATTAACAAACAATAATAGATTAATTTTATTTTCTAGATTTATATTTTTTTCAAGTCCAACAGTGATTTTTTAGAATTTTGGTGCTCCACTACGTGTCTCAATCGGATATTGAATTTTTTTATAATACAACATAAATAAATCTTATCTAAAATTTAAATAATTATTACAGAAAATTTGTAAACATTCATGAGACGTGATACATTAATTTTAACCAAATAAAGACGTTTCATATTTCACCATACAACATGAGTGTAAAAGAGTTCAACACATATCATTTGGCTCTTCTAGTGCAGTCAATAGTACCGAGTCCAATCTGAAAAAATAATTTTAAATTTAGTTTCAATACACATCCATCAATTCCAATGAATAAGCTTATATTAAACTTAATTTTTGGCCGGAAATCATGAAACCAACTTTTTTATTATTTTCTCTCATACCACATAAACATAATTCAGGACACATGCACACACTTATATTGCCGTCACTACGTACATCTAAATTACATATTTTGTATCAAAACTTAGATTAAAAGAATCACCTCATTGATTGACTGATCAAAAATCTTCCCCCTTATCCTTTTCCCCTCATTAATCATTAATGGAGAAGTAATTCCTAATGATTGGAGGAGAGTTTCCTAAGAAAGTAACCATCAGGTTAGCTTATAATTTTTCCAGGAATACAAGCTTTTGTTTTTCAATTTATTCGAATTCGTACAATGTAATTTGGTGAAGAATTAAGTACTCACATGGATGAATAAGAATTATGAACTAATGTAATTTATACAGACATGTAATTGATAAATAATTAATTAAGGTGGAGAATTATGATAGTACAATTCTATTGAAATAATAATTAATTTATAACATATAATATATTACATGTGGAGAACTAATTATATAATTTATTATATTTTTGTGAGATTATGTTTTTGTAATCTTTTTTCTTGATTCATATTGTTCATATGATAGAGAATTAATTGATAGAGAATTATTAGATTTGTATGAGAATTGTAATAATATAATTACTATTGAAATAAATGTTTGTTCTTTTATCTATATATATACATATATTAAGACAAAATCGTGTGATAGACAACGTTTCTGATATAAATTATTGTCTATCACATTATTTAACAATTATATTAGACAACAATTTTTGTATGATAGACAACAATTTTCAGTTAATAGATGGTATGCGGTCGTCACGCGCCCAAAATAAAATTATTCTTCCGAATGCCCAAATGGGTATAGTACGTAGGTGGGAAGTACAGGTCAAATCCTCAGGGAACGGTGTATTCTTCTTTCAACTGTAACTTTGGGGTTTTGAGAGAATAATTATTTAACTAATCAACTGAAATAAAATGAGTAATCAATATATAAAGGTCGGATTGAGATTATAATGAATAGTGATATGCCTCATGACGTTCATCGGTGCAAAAATATCAATTCAAACATCAAACAAACTAGCTATAGAATACCGGAATCCGCTGACACATTCCTCATTTCTCCTTAAGAATCGTTGAATAAAAGAACTCTTATTATCCAAACTCTTATTAATTAACAACCCGCAAGAACCCTTAACAGATTTAATTAATCAATAGCATTAGAAATTAGAGAAACCCAGTATTACAGGTATACGGACCCGTATGCCCATAATATCCCCATATGCCCATTGACAAAAAAAGTCAGCCTTACCACTTATCAAATTGATTAGACAATTACAGATCCATTGAATTTAATTGGTTTTAACCTTTAATCAACTAGTTAGTATATTGGCCACTACACAATTAATCAATTCAGAATATAAACTTGCTATATCGGAGCACAAAAAGGTATCAGTGTGTGAATTGTGTAAAAGCGATTAAACCTCAGGATATGGGCATACCAAAATCATTATAATCTCATCCCGAAAAATAACTTAGCCACTCATATTAAATCCAATACAAGCGATCATTATAAAATATTATAAACTGGAATTGAAATAAAACAACGATGAAACTATTAGAGAATTGTCTATAAAGTGTATATCAAAACCGGAATGCCTCTTTCAAATGACATCCTAGCTTTATATAGGCAAATGATAATTTAAGAGCCATTAAATCGCATCAGGCGTCTCATGAATTTTGGCTAAGCAATCGCCGATTCTTCCTTCAAAATCGATCGTGTCTCTCTTTCATCATCTTTGTATTAATTTCTTTCCTTTTTCTTCTGATTCTTTCATAAATGTGAATGGTTCCTTTCTTTCTCATATTTTTTCCTGCAATAACCATAAAAATAATATGTTAAGTCTCAAATATATAAAAATATAGATAATAAAGATGCAATATTTGTGACTTATCAATAAACAACAACAGTGACATTTATTGTTGTAATTTTTTTTTTTTGCATTTTTCAGGACGGATTAGATTACAACCGTTGTCTTTTAATTATTATTTTTTGTAATCTTTTTTTTTTTTATTGAAAAGTTGAGAATTGTAACATTTTTTATTTTATTATTTTATGCATAAAAATAGTTTTCATTTGTATTGCACTATAATTATAATAATAATGATACATATAACATAATTTACAATAATATAATTTATTATTTTTCTATTCCAATTTCATTATTTAAAATAAATAAATAATAAGAACAACAGCATAAGTATAACATAATTTGCAATAATTTATTATTTTTCTATTTCAATTTCTATAACATAATTTGCAATAATTTATTATTTTTCTATTTCAATTTCATCATTTAAAGTAATTAAATAATTATATTTTTTATACCTGTCATATATTCCAAGAAAATAAATATTCTTTAATCGTGAACAATTATACATTGCTATTTATAAAATCGTGTCATTTGAAATATTTCAATTCGATCTTTCTAACATGGATTTTTATATAGTTCCTAAAATTTAATATTTTTTGTTGTAACAACACAAAATTGATCTTCTTATCTAATTAATTACTGCATGTTCATATTATTTTATTAATTTAAAAAATCGAACACGAAATTGATATTCTTATCTAATTAATTAATGCATGTTCATATTGTTTTATTAGTTTTAAAAATTGAACACAACATATATAATTAAAAAAAGGCCGGACAATATTACAAATTTTAAAAAATAATTATTATTTGTGTACAAGGCTAATTGTAGCAAAAATGATTACCAAGTGTACAAGGCTAATTGTAGCAAAATAAGGTGAGAACAGATATCGTATCCACTAAGATTGACACTGTAATCTTAGGAGTAATTTCTAGATGTGGAATGGTCCTAATTTTCATCTTTTGGTCTCAAATTATTTTGTAACTCCAAATGGCCCGCTTAGATTTATTCTCCTCACGATAACTTACCGGTCTTCTGATCTAGCAAGCTCGTGTTATAAGGCTAATTGTAGCAAAAATGATTACCAAGTGTACAAGGCTAATTGTAGCAAAATAAGGTGAGAACAGATATCGTATCCATTAAGATTGACACTGTAATCTTACGAGTAATTTCTAGATGTGGAATGGTCCTAATTTTCATCTTTTGGTCTCAAATTATTTTGTAACTCCAAATGGCCCGCTTAGATTTATTCTCCTCACGATAACTTACCAGTCTTCTGATCTAGCAAGCTCGTGTTATACATTTATAATCTCTTAACAATAACTACACAAGTGCAATTATTGGCCTAATATTCACACAAGATAACATAAATGAAGAAGCATAAGAAAATGAAGAATATGAACAATACAATTGATTAAAAACCATATAATTCCATATTGTATAAAACCTTAGAATCTTTAATAAATTAGTTACTCATAGTGTATTTCAAATTCACGGAAATAAAATAAAGAATGGAAACTAGCATAAATAATCATGACAGAAGAAATCATAAACTAAAACTTATACCGAAGTCTTGAATCTTCAATCTCTGTGTTCTCTTTTGTTCTCCACTCTTCTCTCTTGGAATTTTCATCCAAGAGCAGTCCTTATATAGTAGAGGAGGTCCAAGCCCAAGAATGGAAGAAAATCCGGTCCAAGAACTCGCTGAAAATTGCGAAAACAAGCACGAGTTGTGCTCCATTGAGCCAGAACTCACTGTTTTGGACAAAAAGCGACGCACAGTTCGTGATTCATAGACCACGCTTTAGTTTTTTTGGTCTATGGAACACGTGACGTGCTTCAATTCACTTTTAGTCACCTGACACACTTCACCATTTTACTTCGTTGTGAAAATTATGAGTTTATCAATAAATATAATAAATTATACGTGAATAATTAATTATATAATATAGTATATTACTGTTTATATATCCTTAAATTGAAATATATTATGGATATAATAGCTAGACAAATTAAATTTTGTACGACACTTTTTATATATAAAATATAGATTAATTTTCCTATCTTGGTTAACTTATTGTGTGATTTGTATAAAAAAAAACTTGATTTGTCCAGAGCACATCCTCGAGTGGAACTGTAACGCCCCAAACTACTCTGTTTGTCCACGTCATTTAACATATAAATTTTTCTTTCATATTTTGGTGTGCTTATTTTAATATGAGCGGAAGCTAAGGTCAAAAACATGATAATAGTATGATGAGGTAAGGCATCATAATTTTCAATATAAATTTTTCGCAATTAAGCATGCAATCTATCATATCTATTTTGTCACGCAATATGGATTGAAGTAAAAGCATCTAACCTATCGGGCTCATAGGTCTTACTCAATCCGCCCGTCTACCATCCTAAATTTTAACACACATAATACAGGGTTAAACAACATACTTCATATATAATAGGCTCCAAGGTCGAACGACCCGCCTTTAAATTGTTTTGCATAATATCAAGTTATATACATCATAACCTACAAAAGATCGGGCTATTCCCATCCCCAATAATCATTGATCATAAGGCAAAAAGAGTGATCAATGTAATAATAATAATAATAATAATAATAATAATAATAATAATGTGAGTATTTTCAAAAGAAGAGCATGCAAAAGATAAACACAAGCTTGTGGGGTTCTCTTGTGTTCACAACGCTTCTACTCAAGCCTCGACTCCTCAACCTGAAATTCATTGAATGAATGGGGTGAGTATTTAACAATATACTCAGTGGGGAACACTGTAAACAGTTATAGCTAATTGCACAAGTGAAAATATAACATATGGACTTTTCTTTACTTTGTGGAGACTAGTCTCAACCCCGTAGGGTCCAAACATCATGATGCCCTCATTAATGAACATCTTTGGCCCTATAGGGATGCCCGCAGACATACTACTCCCTAGGGAGGACATTAACAGGTCTACATTCGATCCCAAAGGATCTCTGCCCCATAGGGTCTCTTTGTCGATCCCGAAGGATCTCTGTTTTGCCCCGAAGGGTCTCTTTTATCTCTGGTCCGAAGACCCTTCATACTTATACAATCAAAGCACAAAAATAACTATAACCTTACACGTGTTCACAGTTTAGAGTTACCCCACCTTATGAGACGCTTTCACAATTTCTCAACCTTTGAAATACTCATTAGCCGTGCACAAGTTGTCCACCTGGAGCCACAACACGTCACCTAGCACCTTTCAATTCTCTTTTCATTTTAGACGTCGAGTCATACAATTAAATCATAATTTAGACCAAACTCATGCTATACTTTTCTTTAAAGATTTCATACATATCCATTTACACAACCATGGATTTACAAGTTCACCATATGAATTTGGACTCAAAATACATATTAAAACTCTTTGAAGCATTTAATCGAACACATTACGTGCACTCATTTAAACCCCATGCTCATGACTCAATTTAAATCCTTTAAACCCAACATTTCAAATATAAACATCTTCATCCTAGGGCTCTAACATACATGAAAATGAACCCCAAACAACCATCACACACCTCCAAACAATTATCAACAAAACAAGGGGAAATTAGGGCAAAAATCTAAACCCTAGCAACAAAGAACCATAGGAATTCGATATAACTTCACATATAGCTTCAAGGAGGTAAATAAACCATATGTTCAAGATATCAAAGCAAGAAGATCAACAAAATCGAAGAACCCTAATTTTGGGTAACAAACCCTAGGTTCGATTCAACAAGAAATGAGTGTTTAATCCCCAAGAAGAAGAGGTGTAGAGGTTACCTTAGTTGATGGATGATGGTGGTAGAATCTACTCCAAAGGATGAAGAGTTTCTTGAGAGAGTTGAGAGGAAAATCGTCCAAATGGAAGAGAAGAAATGAGGAGGAAATGAATAAGTGTTGTATTTATAGGTAGAAAAATCACCGGACCCGCGCGACCGCGCGAGGGGGCTCTCGGCCCAAGCTCCCCGCGCCCGCGCAGCCCCGCGCCGGCGCGCGGCCTCCCCGCGGGTGCTCATCGCCCCGCGGGCGCACACCTTGCTCAAAACAACCCCCGAGCTGAAAATCGACTCCGGACATTTTCAACTCCATTTAACACGACTTAGATTTTCGAAACACTTTTAATATTTACCGAAAAAGCAAGGGGCGTTGCCCCCTAGCCCCCATCGGGCCCCCCGATCAACTCAGCGTTAGGTGTTCAAGGTATGGCAAAACACATAATCAAATATAATCACCCCCACTTCATTATCATATAACTCGACAAATTTTAATATTAAATGTTATCATGTATTATACACTTAGTATAATATCACCGTGCTATGACGTATCGGCTCAAGTGAGTCAACCTGCAATAAAACAACGGCATAACATACAAACCATCATAATTAATATTCAAACAATATTAATTCGAAATCATTTACTAAAATTATAATTTATAATTTAGCAAAAAGAATCGGGGTATCACATAAACTTCAAGGGGATCGATCAATATAATGTACCAATAGAAGGGATGATCAGATCCTCTGTTACAACCTTCTGGCTCCCGCATAAAATGATAGTTATATATATGATGGCAAAGAGTTACTCGGTTATATAATTAAATAATGCTTCGACGTTCGAACAATATTACATAGGTACAAATGAGAGAAGCAGCGATCATCACTCATATATTTATGATACTATAGGAGATCTGCTGATCTCTCCACAATATAGCTTGATCGCCAAAAAAAACGAAGAAAAGAAAAGGATAGACGTCGTTATCATAGACGGAGAGAAGTATCGATATCGCTGTCAGAACTCTCAAGGTTGAATTCCGGTGGTGAATGATACGACGACCTCGCAAGATTCGATTGAGCCGGCGCCACCCGCGGTGATTCTTCGTGCTTTGTGTGCGATTCCGGCCACAGAGACAATGAAAGCTGGCAATGCGGCCGTGCCCGAGGAGGAGGAGGAAGAGGAGACACGGCTGAAAACGAGGCGGAGCGCCTAACCTCGGAAGGAGTAGAACTGCACCTTGCAGATTCGGACAACGTTCGCTTTAGTTCTCTCTCCTGTCTTAACTCCTTCATCTTCTGCAGTTGTCTGAACCTCTCCTGCAGTAAAGCAATGGAAGAGAGAGTGACTCCTCCGCTATGATCTGCGTCCCTCACCATTTTAATTAATCAAACAGCTGCATGGCTAGCTATGATCTCTTTCTCGTTCTCTCTCTAATTAGCCTTATAGCACATACATGTATATATATATATATTATATATATAGAGAGAGAGAGAGTGTGTGTGTGTGTGTGTTTGTTCGCCAAGGTGAGGTTGAGGAAAAGAAGAGGGGAGAATCGGCGAAAAATGCGGAAACTACAAGAGGAAAAAGATGAGGAGCCAATCTTGCAAAGTACGATCTTAGTGTTAGTGAGGGGAGGGGAGGTAGAAGAAGAAAGTGGTTGATGAGAAAGAGCCAAATTAGGGGAGTTAAAACTAGCACATGGAAGGGTGTGTTTGGAGGAATAATAGGTTGGATTGATGCTTTGTCGCATTGCCTACCAAGGCCCCCCCTTTCTCTCTCTCCCTCTCTCTCTAGATGATCGAGCTTATGAACAAGATGGGATGTACATGTACATCATGCAACCTTTTTCTTTTCTATCTTTTTATTTATTTCTTCTCTCAATAATTATGTTCCGCCTTTCAAGAATTTGAATTTTTTTTGCCCATGTGAATTATTATGATGTCTTTGAAAGCTTATTTCTTTCTATGATTGTTGTTCATTCTTAATAACAACGTTCCATATATATATATATATATATATATATATATACTAGCAACATTCGCAGGGCTGGTTAGGGGGGCTTATGAGACACTCATAGACTCATAGTAATAAGAGGAAATTCAACTTATGCGATATTCAACTATAATGTCACAAGTGCTTTATTAATAATCCGCTTGATTCATTTGAGAGTGCAACCTGTTCTATTTTTATTATTGTTAATTATTTGAGGCTTACTAATCCAATAAACAAAGCTAGCTGTACTAAGAGCACTTGAAAGCCGTGAGCAATGGCAGATCCAGACAGAAATACGTGATGGTTGCGTATTGCAGATTCAGATAGAAATATGTGACGGTTGCACTACACAGTAAATATAAAAAAAAAACAATTATATTCACTACAAAAAAATGGTCTTTAGAGACAAGATTATTAGCGACGACAAATAGCATCACTAATACTAGACTTTTAGTAACGACATGTCGCTTCTAATTATCACATATCATCTCTAATAATTTTTTTTGTGATGACATTATTGTCACTTAAAAATATTTTTTGTGACGACATCATGTCGTGGCAAATAGAGCATTCCTAAAAGTTCGTCCCAAATAAATTAAAAATTATTTTAAGTGACAACATTGTTGTCACAAAAAATATCATTAGAAATGACATGTAATTATTAGAGACGACATGTTGTTACTTAAGTCGATCTATTATTAGTAACGACATTTGTCGTCGCTAATAATATTATTACTAAAGACCGTGTTTTTGGTAGTGATTGTAGGTGGGAACCGAAACCGACCAACCCTTAAGTAATAGACTTAAGTGACAACATTTCATCTGTAGTTACTATATGTCATTTCTAATGACATTTTTGTAACGACATTATTGTCACTTAAAATATTTTTTAATTTATTTAGAATGAACTTTTAGGGAGGCTCAATTTGAGACGACATGATGTCGTAGCAAAAAAATATTTTTAAGTGACTATAATGTCGTCACAAAAATGTTATTAGAGATGATATGTGGCAATTAGAGACGATATATCATTATTTAAAGTTTATTATAAGTGACGACATTTATCGTTTCTAATAATATTATCTTTAAAGACCATTTTCTTGTAGCGAGGATCATTAATAGGGAGAAATAGTAGGTTAGAAGGCCCGATCAATCTATTCTATTAAATTTAAGTCTAGGTTTGACCTGCCACATGTTTTCACGTAGGTTTAAGTTTTTCTATGAGAAATTCTATATATAATCCTTGTTTTATTTTTTTATAGTTACCACTGTTTTATAAAATATAAATATATTTTTGCTGCTTAACCCCAACATTAATGACCTATCATAGCCCCCAAACATTGTTGCACCTGCCCATTTTCGAGAGAGAGAGAGAGAGAGAGAGAGCTCTCTTCCGGCCACCATCACCAATTTATCATAACTAAAAAAAGGGGTTTATGCACGTGGATGAGTTCTATTTAATTTATTTGTTATACCACACAATTTTAGTTAGAAATTTATTTTGAATCGTGTGTTAGAAGAAATACCACTTGATATAGATCTATGAATTCAATGTACCAATTGTCAATATGTCTTAGTCTGAGAAAGACTTGAAGGAGTTACTTTTTTGCACTAAACTACTAGGAAAAAAAAAACACAACAAATATCTTGCTAGTATGATGATATAAACTTATTCTACGTACATAATACTTGGAATGAAAATGTGTAGTTCATTTATTGTAATTGAATGGAAATGGAGGTGAAACCGATCTTGCTTTTGTTGTTTATGTCATGATGGAAATAACAGAATGATCTGATGAATTTATTAAAAAAGTTCCTACGATTAGCTAGCTTTTTATAAAGAAAATAAAAATAAAAACCGCTAGCTGGTGCTGAAAATTAAAATGTCTTTTGAAAAGTTAATCAATTTTTCTAGAATTTTTTTAATTGCATGATGTTAGTTTGTTATACCATATTTATTTACATCAGCGTGTTTTATCTTATAATAAACGGGTGTCTCTTGGGGGGAAATCATGCATTAAGTTTTCCAATTCATTTACCTAAAGCTCTATGTATGTGGCATTGTGTTGTGGCATCTAATTTGTTGTGTGTTTTTGTATATAAAAATAAAAATAAAAATCACTCGGAAAATTAAAATTTATCTTGGTATGATCATGGATTGTATCATGGATTGGTAGCAGAAGATATTTATATGCTCAATGGTCTGGGAGTACTGAACACACATGTGGATCTTGAAATTTATAACTTATTTTGGAGTCTCGCCATCTCTTTCTCGTCGGAGTGAAAACAAATTAAATGTGACTTCTTATAAACAACGGTAACAGCCTATAATTTTATATATGTCTTTCTTTCCTTTTTCCTTTTCTTCACCAGGTGCATCTATATGGAATAGTTAAGGGACTAGAGTGTCGCAAATGAAATCCTCTATCCCACTTTTCTCTATCTCATTTCATGTCTCATTTTGATTTTTATTCGATTTTCGTCAATTTTTTCTTCAATTTCAATTTGTTATGGCTTAGATTAATTTTAGAATTATTATTTAGGGTTCATTCCACCCAATTAGAGTTTATATTTATTTTTTAATATTTATTTCTTATTTTTTGGTTAATATAATTGATTTATATGGTTGATTATTCCAAAAATAATGTATATAATTTTTAAAAAATTTAATTTTTAGCAATAAATGCTGATTATGATTTGTAATACTATAATAAAATTTAATTTTGTAATAAACATTTTTAAAATATTAAATTTCATAGTGGGACACAATAATGGAACATGAAAAGTGGACTTGAGGATTTTATCCCAGAGTGTCGGGGGCTAGGATTTTCTTTTATTATTTAATTATAGAAAATGGATGTGAGGGGTAATCAGAGTGGGTAATGGGAAATGGAAGGGGATCCATTCCCATTCTTTATGCTTGGTACAAAGTAATGGGAATCAAAATAAGTTAATCATTCCCTTAGATTGATTAACTACCCCACCCCCTTTAATCATTCTCCTCAATCATTACCACACTCCTCAATCATCATCATCATTGTTGTTGTCATAATTTATTATAATTATAATTATTATCAATGTTATTTATTATAATAATAATAATATTAATAATATTTATTATTATTATATTATTATTTATTTATTTTAAATATTAATATTAATAATAAATTTTTTATTTATTATTATCATTTTTTATAATAATAATTATAATATATTTATTTTTAGTAATTAATTTTTATATTTATTTATTAATGTTATTAATATTATTTTTTTATTTATTTTTATTATTTATTGTTGTTGTTGTTGTCGTTGTTTATTTATTTATTATTATTATTATTAATTAATTAATTTTGTTATTTATTATTATTATTATTATTATTGTAAACATTATTGTTATTTAATTTATTTATAATAAAAAATTAATTATTAATATTAATCAATTTTGATATTTATTTATTAATGTTATTATTATTATTATTTATATTATTTTTATTTATTTTAATTATTTATTGTTGTTGTTGTTATTTATTTATTTATTTATTATTATTATTAATAATTAATTTTGTTATTTATTTATTAATGTTTTTATTATTAATCTTATTATTATTTAAATTATATTTAATATTTTTGTTGTTATTTATAATAATAATAATAATAATAATAATAATAATAATAATATTTATTATTATTATTATTATTATCTATATTATTTATTAGTACTATATTTATTATTATTTAATAATAATGATAACCATTAATGAATTTGAAACGAACAATCATTATCTATCACAATAACTATCATTCCATAATTGAACCAAACTACAACAATGCAATCATCATTCCCATTGTGATTGACCCTTCAATGATATCCATTGTGATTGTCATTGTGAGCTATGATACGTTTTTAGATATTGGGGGGACTAAATGATTAAAAAAAAGTGTTATTATATTTATATTTCAATTTTATATAATACTGAGGACTATAAAGAGTTAAAAGAGAGTTGTATTTAATGTTTCTCTTGTTCTATTTAGATGCGGACCAGAATAGATAAAATTAAGGATTTAGGGTTTTTAATGTTAGACATACTATTACTCTCTCTGTTCCCAATTAAATGTCATTTTGGATGAATGCACACAGATTAATACATTAATTGAGTTACCTAATACATCCTTGTGTGAATACATTAAATGAGTTAAATATAATGTATTGATGCATTAGATTATGGCAAATGTGTGAAAAAATTGAATTTTTTTCTACCTCGAATTTGTAGAATGACATTTTTTTAAAACAAAATTTAAATGCTAGAATGATACTTATTCAGAAATGGAGAGAGTAGTTTTATAGACATGGTATTTGTTATATAATATAATTATTAGAATAACAAATTATATTAATAATTTTTATAATAAAAAATATATATTATTATTCTAGTAATAGATTGCCCTTTTTCAGATTCTTAGTCTATCATATTTATGTAAATAAGCTTTTTAAAACGATTCATCTTGATCAATTTAATAGAGGCAAACACTTGCATACACTAGGTGTATGTAAGCATATATCAGACGGATAAGTCAAATTCGTGGGTGAACCTTTTTTTACTCGAGTCAACATGGGTTAACCCGCAATTTTTTTTTTTTATCAAAATCAGTTGTACCGTAATATTAAAAAGTATTAATCAAAATTTCAAAAGTATCACCTATATCCTTAAAAGTATCGAGTCTGCTAGTTATCTTATATGAGTTTATTTAGTTCATTTTTTTTTCATTTTAATTAATGTTAAGAGTTTGGGGGTTTAAGTTTTTTTGGGATTTAGTTATTTTTAGGGTTTTTTAGTATTTTTAGAATTTTTTAGACTTTTAGGGGTTTATTTTGATTTTTTTTTTAAAGTTTATTAATATCAATTAGAGCTTATATTTAATTTGAAAAACTTTATTGTCGACCGTAGAGCACGCCCCACGAGTTAGCGTCGGGCGAGTGCACTATGTTAATTGTCGGATCAAAAGAATTAAATTAATTTAATTCAATTTAATTTTAGATCAGTTCAATAATTCCATTTTAGAGTATATACGTATTTCAAGAAATTTAATTATCGAGCGTAGTGCATGAACCCACTGACGAGTCGCCAGATAAAAAAAATTAAGATAATCTATTTCAATTTAAGATATACATTTTTTGGGAGGAAAAAAAGAAGAAAAGCATAAATAAAAATTAGACAAGAAAAAGAATAAAAAGAAAGATGAGGAGCGCCAACGCTGACGATGCCGTCGGCTTTGATTTTTAATAAATAAATAGGTAAGACTGTAGGCTCGTGTCGGATAACTAGCTTGACCTATTTCCATCCCTAGTCATTAAGGCACCTTGGAGCGAGATAGCTAGGAAATTGAAATTGTGATTCTATAACGATGGCCCCAAAATGTTTTACCCCTAGCTAGCTACTTCATCTGATGTTTTATTATATTAATAGATGGCGTGATGGGGTTGGAATGTAGTTTGTGAGGAAAAGGACAAAGCATATATCAGAAGTGGGAATAATCTAAGGAGGTTATGATTCTTTGATTGAACTATAATGGTACGTACCATGATGGAATTTATTTATTTAAATAAGAAAAAAGTAGTGTGTAACATTCCCGTCCCTTCCCTTCCCTTGATAATTGGAAAAACAACAAAACATTCTCTCTCTGTCTCAGTCTTCCTCAATTCAAGTTCTTGTCTTGGTGCAGTTTGGAAGGGAATGGCATGCACAGACCAAACCTGAAGATGCTGCCGTTGTTGATAGATTTTTATATATCATATAATTATATGAAAAAGCTATTCAGCCCCCCCCCCCCCCCCCCCCCCCTATATTATTAAATCTAATATTTGATGATCCATTTAGGAAATGTCCAAATATATTGGTCACAAAACTAAGATTAGATACACATATTAGACAAAGCGTGGGCTTGCTGCTTGTCTGCACCCAGGTGTTTTACTTGTTTATGGTATGTCATACCCAAACATGTTTACCAAAACATTTTTTGCTGCTTCAAAATAATAATAATAATAATAATAATAATAATAATAATAATAATAATACTTTTTAATTTTAATTTTTTTGCAATTTTTCTTATTCTTTCTTAGGATTTTATATATGTCTACATATTATAGAGGAATGATAGCATATGCACCTTATATGAGCACCTCTTGTGAGCACCGGCTGTATGGCAACCACATGACCAATTATTATTATTATTTTATTATTATTATTAATTAAAGTTTATTCCACATAATTACGATTTATAATTATTTTTGGGATATGGTGCATCTGGCCCGCTGGACTATTTTGTGGGGTGTAATATGACTTAAATAACCCATTTAGCATTAAAATTTGGACCATCTAGCTCCTTCATTTGCATGGTATTGATAATGTCGTCCAATTGGCCGTATCGTTAATAACACGCACTAATACTCATTTCTTTAAGCATATTTGAATTATTTAACACAAACACATTTTTTTAACGTATAAAAAATCATCAAAAAAATATTGGATAAATTGAAAGCAGTCATTAGTTTCTTGAAGAACCATTAGAATTCAAATTATTTTTAAAAAAAAAAAGGCCCAATGAGAAGTGTGAGAAATTGGACCTCCCAAAACTCGAATACCTAAAACAAGTAATAAATATAACATCCCATTTCCTAAGGCCATCTCCAACAGTTTTCACCAGAATACAGTTAACTCTATACTATTATACAGTTAAAGTTACATATTTTCAATTTTCATCTCCAACATTATCACTCTACATTTCACCCTACAATGGAATATTCTCTTTTGATACTTTTTACTATTGATTTAATTTTTTTATCGAATTATTTAATTTAATATGATTATATATATAAATATAAAAATATATATTAATATTCTTGTTCATTATTTTTTATTTTTAATTAATATATAATTAAATTTGGACTTTGGAACAATCCAGTCAGTCTTTCCTACCAAATAATACTTTCGACTTTGGAAGTTATTTTTCAGATATTCCCGGTGCAGGATCTGGATCCGGAAGTGGTTTAGGGGATTATTAGCTAAAATTATTATGTTGTATTTTTAATATTTTACTCTTATTGTATTATATTTGTATTTTTATTAATTATGTATTTGTATTGTTTATTGTAATATATTGTGGCTTTGTATCATTTATTAATATATTTGTGGTTTTGTATTATTAAATGTTTATGTAATTCTATTTTTATTAATTATGTATTTTATGTTTAATTAGATGTTTAAATTAATGTAATAATATTTACTTAATTAATGTATAAAATAATTTTCAAACAATTGAAAGAAATCTAATAGAAATAAAAAAACATACACCAAATAAATTAATTTGTATTCATGAAAAAAAACGTAAAGAGGTACCGTGATGAACAGTACCCCGGTTAATCAACCGAGGTACTGTTCACCTCCCCCAACCTACCGAGCCGTGGAGTGGATCTGTTGGAGCAAACTTTTTCAATTTTTTCACGCCACTTTGCCGATATAGCGGCTTGTTGGAGAAGCTCTAAGAATGCTAAAGACAAGCGGCCGATGCACTATTGGGGAAGACGGTAAGGGGAAAAGGGTGTTAAAACATAAATGGCAGCATAATGGTAATATAACTTGGTTATGACCCAAAAATTCTGGGATGCATAATTTCTGTAAGGGGGAGAAAAAAACTATGTTTTCAAGTGTCTCAATGAAGCTCAAATGTCCAACAACCACCCCAAAGAACAACAATATCAAGTAATAGTAAGGACCTAACGATAATCATAGACGGGTAATTATATTAAGGTCTTAGTCCAACTATCATAGATTACAAATGAGGGCACATTCCGACTGAAATCACAACATTCCGCATGCTCAGAGTTTATGCGGAATAAACCTAACACATTGCTTGTAGAAAAAAGAAACATATAACTTGTTCATAACGCAATATTAGAGGAACATATAAAAAACACAAAAGTTAGCTCCTTTCCCTCAACACACTCCACCGCCGGCCTACAACTCAATCTGTGAAAAATATTTGAGAAAAGAGTTGGGTGGCAATATTTGACCAGTGCATAACATGTTATAAAGAACTTGGAAACATTTGATAAAACATACATCCAATCAACAAAACAAATATTGGAACATTTCAAAACTGAAACCGATCACATTTATACCAACTATTCTTTTCTTTTTGTACATTCTCTCTCTTCCATCGTGGCCTACGATGAACTAATGTATTTATGCGGTCCTGAAAATCTTAGGCTGCCATACATGGCCTCGAAAACCTTGGGACTTGACTTGAATATCGTTAAACCCATGCTATGGATAACATATGACCTTTAAACAGAAGAGAGCTAAAACATTTCTTGATATGGATATCCAACTTTTCTTTTAATAAGTAGAGCTTAATAACTCAAACGTACAATTTTGTATGATAAAACCTACATTGATCCTACTGGTCAGGGAATTGGTTCTTTTCCTCTTAACTTGGGGTTGGACATGCAAATAAATGGAGTTCTTTCTCTTGCTCTTTTGGACCTACACAAACAAGCATCAACTTAGGTTTGTTGAAAAAAGTCCCTGTTTAACCAATCTCAAGTTACAACTATACTCAAACCACTTAACGTGCTTCATACTAAAATTCCCAACACCCAAATTTTAAAATCAACTCTACTCTTTAGAATAATTTACCCGTAACAAGAAATCCAAGAGTAATATGTAAAAATATCGAGAATATGTGGTGATTAGCCACGTACCACATACCTTTGCAATTACTAGATCTTTGCCAAAAGAATTTTCAATAGCCAAAATCCCGTGAAACTTTAGGTTATCCACCAAATAATTTACTCCAACTTATTTGGAAATTTCAAGCAAATTTGACCTCAAATAGAGAAGGAATATGAAATGGTAGTTAAAGACTATCAATTACTTGTTAAATTCAAAAACAAACATGACACCTAAGTGCATCACACGACATATGAACAACATTTAGGACATGAAATTTTTGGATCCAACAACCCAAAGTTGTCATCTTGGAGGGTGGCACATGATGACGGCAGTAATGGCGACAGTTTTTGGCCGCTTTAGTCGAGATCCATCCCTTAAATTTTTGAACTAACTGGATAATCGAGATCTATGCACTCACATCTTGAAAATGACTGAGAGATAAAAAGGAACCTCTGAACTATTATGATTTCCACGTTCTACGTTTCTTACAATTAACCTTTGAACTATTATGATATTTGTCGGGCAGTACCCATTAAGCGTCATATGAGCATCTCTATTGCAAAGTTGTGCCCTATTAGTCATATAAAAGGATAAACTTGCAATGTGTTCTATTGAGTATTGAAAAGATTGAGAGTCATCTTATTGCGCACCATCCATGAAAAATTCTGTTGGATCATAATAGTTTTGATATGTGTTTCGTTCATCTTCTACTATCATATTGTGCATGATGATACAAGCCATCATAATTCTTCCTATCAAATTTTTGTCCCAAACAAGATAAGGATGCCGAAGAAATGCAAAACGAGCTTGTAGAACTCCAAATGCTCGTTCAACATCTTTTCTGGTAGCCTCTTGTTGTTGTGAGAACAATTTGTGCTTTCGGATCGATGGAGAAGGAATTGATTGACATATGCAGCCCCATGAAGGATAAATACCATCAGTGAGATAACATGCTCTATCATAATTCTGACCATTCACAACGAAATTAACCTCTGGAGCATGAGCTTCCAAGACATCCCTAAAAACTGAAGATCGATGGAGTATGTTAATATCATTACAGGTACCTGGTGTTCCAAAGAAAACATGCCATATCCACAGGTCATATGATGCAACAACTTCCAAAATCATTGTCGGTCTTCCGCTTCTCCCTGCATATTGTCCAGCCCATGCAGTCAAATAATTTTTTCATTCCCAATGCATGCGGTTAATACTACCAATCATGCCCGGAAACCCACGTTGTTCCCCAACATGAAGTAGTCTAGCTAAATCATGTGCATTTGGCCTTTTGAGATAGGTGTCTCCAAAGCAAGAAATGATGTCATCTATGAATTTTTGAAGAGAATTTGTTATCACAGATTCACTTATTCGCAAGTATTCATTAACGGCGTCAGATGATGTTTCATATGCCAACACTCTTATGGCTGCAGTACATTTTTACAATGGTGAAAGATGTTGTCTATCTGTGGCATCATGTCTTTGTTGAAAGTATTCGTCATTGGCAGTAACAACCTCCACTATATGTAGAAACATCATTTTCTGCATGCGAAATCTACGTCGGAAGAGCCGAGGAGAATATATGGTCTTTCCACAAAGTAATCATTCATCAAGATCTCTCAGCCAATCTCACATGCTCTGTTACAATATCTTCTCCTTGATTTAGGAGTGTGATCTTCAACATATACAGTATGGTCTGTTAGGACCACATCCTCGATGATACGATCAATATGACAATTTTGTTGAGAAACTCGTTCTTCCCAATCATCAAGATCGATAAAACTGAAAGCTCCATCACTCGAATTTAAATTTGGTGATGAATTTTCATTGTGAGATATTTTCTAAAGTGGATAACAAAATATGTGAAGTAGAATGGATATATAAAATAACTCAATGTATTGAATATATAGAAAAGGAGTGACTTTGTAGGCACATGCAAGTGAAAATAAAAGTAGTGAAATAATGTATGTGAGTGGAATCCAAAGTAGTGAATGCATGTGAATGGAAATAATGCATGTCAGTGGAGAAAAAAGTTTTGCAGAAATTTGTCATTTTATTCATTGAAAAATCTACTCCTACGATTATTAATTGATTATGCAGAAATTTGTCATCTTTTGCATAAATTTGTCATCTTATTCATTGATTGAAATTTAAACATACAAATGATAATAATTAAATTACATGAAAATAAACTACAATCAATCTCCAAACACAATTGCCATCAATCAGTGTTTCATCTCTTCGTTTGCTGGAGTTAAATGTTATTTAGCCAACAATGTATTCAACATCATTTCTTTCATCTTTAAGGACTTTCTTTCTAGTTTTCGATTCTCCAAATCAAGTCTCGCACTTCCCAATTTGTTCATTACTTAAAGTTCACTCTCTCTAGTTAGTCTCAATGCACGAATCTCTTTAGTAACTTCATTAGTAGATGTAGATTGCTATTTCTTACCTTTTTCTTTTTTTCTTCGTCTTATCTCTACCTATAGGACGGAGAGTCTCTGAGCGGCCGCTACTTGGAGTTTCTATAGCTTCTGGAATTTGTGAGCTACTATAATATTCTCCATCTTTGCTAGTTCTTGATCTTTTCGAGCTACCATGTTCTCATCATTACCTTCATCGTCTTCAGGACGTAAATGTATTGTATCATGATGTACATTTAAATCCCACTTAGTATGTTTAATCACGACTTCATTAAATATAACCAAATCTTGAAATTTGCAACCACATTCTTCATAAATGGCATGAGCTTCTTTCTCAATATCTATTTGGCTCATTCCACTTCATTTCCGACGATGTACTTCCTTGCAAGCATCGACCCACTTCATTGCGTTCGTATTCAGTCGTTATCAATGACCTTTTATTGAATCTTTATTTCTATCACGGAGTTGTTGTTCTGGATTTTCTGCTCGATATTGATAGAAAATTTTGTGCACTTTTCCCCATATAGAGGCACTTTTTTATTTTTTCGACGAGCCTCATCTTCACTAACGAAATACCATGTTTGCATTACAGCTACATCTTCTTTCACAGACCAAATATTTTTTGGTGTCTTTCGATTTGCAGTTGTCTGTTGCACATCTTGAAATAAATTACATGAGATATTTTGTGATGGTTGGACAATTTTGGTTGAGATTCGAAGAAAAGTGTGAGTTTTGATAATATTGATAATTTTGGGAGTTTGGAATTTGGGAATATTAAAAATAATTTGGATCATTTGGATCCATAATTTCAAATGAGAGAAAGTGAGTGAGAATTGATGGTTTTTTAGTGTGATTCAAAATATGTCAAAAATAAGCTCATTTTATAGACAATGAAAAATACGAATTATGATATAATTTTTATATTTTTTTAATATATTATTATCCAAAATAATAACAATATAAAATTTTATCCAATAAAAATATGTTTGGCCAATTAAATCATGCCATGTGATAAGATGATGGCTTGATCAATGATTTGGTCAATCAACCAAAACAACGATCCATTGCTCAATATTTTCAAATTTAACTTTTTTTTGTCTTTTTTTAATGAGCAGTTGGGGGGTTTGTGGATGGAGGCGGTCTGAGTACTATTGGAATACATGCTAATATGAGTAACTTTTTTGCTACAATTAACAACATGGTTTGCTAATATTACCTTATAAATATAACACAATTGTCTTATATGATGGTGGAAAAATTTATAGCATTTTTATCTTTATTTGCGATAATCCCTTATTTATATGATTATAGTGATAAAATTTATTTTATACCGCTGAATGATACGCAATAATAACGCATATATACGTCTTTATTCAGATTAAGAAAAACAATTTTTTGTATTATATTCACTTTACTGAACATACACATTTGTGTGTACTGAACCAATCACACACACTGCACTAGCAACAATATCTTGCTAATAATATACAAAATAGTCACTACTTTATGTAGAATCAGTTGCCATTTTTCACAGATATACAATTTTTTACGATCTACCATAATTTAACATAAAATATATGAACACATCACGGTGATATATATTTTTTGCTAACATGAAATATAATATATGCCAAAATCATATCAATCTCATTTTAAACACGAAAATTGATCCATAAACATGAAATGCACACAAATCATCAAACAACATTTATTATAAACTCTAATCAACACCACATACCCAAAATAAAATATCACGATTTGTGTGTTTGCTAATATGAAATTTAACATATATATATGTATGTATGCTAAAATCAAATAAATCTTAATCAATTAAATAACTAAATATCCCCACAAAAACCAAAATACCCTCAAATCGCCAACAACATCACAGAAAGACTCAAATCAACAACACAAAATCTAAAACCCTAAAAGCATATATAAACAAATTGTGGCCTACAAAAATACCACAATATTTATTACCTTTACGACATCTTGAAGAGCCTTTTCCGGCCGTTTTGTAAGAAATACAGGTTGATGTGTTAACTTGCTATGTTCAATCGGCGTAACTGCTGAATATATTAAAATAACCTGTTTATCCTCTATAAATGACGAAACACTTAATGATATGCTAAACCCGTTGTCGCTCGGGGTATGTTGAAGATGTAGATGAAGATGGATATTTGGTGGAAAATATGTGACTGAATGAATGAAGGCTTTGCTATTAATTTTCCATAGGTTTGTAGATAATATAATTGGAGAGGGGTATACCCATAAATCATATATTTAATATTGGTCAATAAAATTGTCAAGGTGTGTGGTTATTAGTGGTTACTCTTTTAACCAACCCCTATGTATAGGAGGGTTAGCATGTAAATATGGCCCTATGTGTAAATATGGATTAATCATATCCTCTAATCTTTTAATCTAAACAGTTTGAAATTTAGATTATTTTATTATGATTAGTGCTTTTTTCAATTGTATTAAAACTTGAAGGGTAATTGTGTAACATTGTATTTCATATTTTGAATTGCACCGAGGTTTGAGGAGATTTCGGGTTCGTCTCATGTGCCCTCATGTATTACATCCCCGATTTCATAACTAGTTTTTGAAAAAAGAATTCATTTTTTCAATATAGGCTCATTGAAAAGAATGAAACCCTAAATAAAAAAAATTAAATTAAGCTAAATCATAATAAATTGAAATTAAAAGAAATAAAAAAATATATAAAAAATAAGGCGATCTAAGGTGATTTATTGAGGGAATGAAATCCTCGACCAAAATAATACAACCACCGACACTACAACAAAAAAGGCCTATTGCTACATCCTTTTCGCGACATCATAATACAGATGTCTTGATAAGCCGCCTGTTATGACATCTCATTTTTAATATTTATTAATTCAAATTCATTTAACCCTATTACGACATCGTAAAGTTTATACCGCAATGCTGAGACAATTAAGACACCATTAAGTGTCCTCAGAAAATGAAAAGATTTTACGTTCCTACTAAATTAATTAAAAAAAATTAGTAAAATGAAAAAGTTGAAAATCCCCTCATTATTGACATATAATTTAGGCACCAAGTTTCCCACTAAATTTATTGGGTTTTTTTTTTGTTTTTTAAAAAAAAGAACAAAGAGAAAATTTATTATACATGTTCGTGGGGAGGGAGAGGGAATGGAGGGGTAGGGCACGATCTCAAAGAAGAGGAGGATGAATTTGAGGAGGAGAAATTCACACCCACTCTAATTTCCTCTTCCTCTCAACACATCATTTTATCTCAATTTTGATTTCGACATGATTGAATCTGACAACGGTGAGGAGATGATTGGTGCAACCCGGCATCTTAATCGCCCTTGGCAGTCAGGCCGCGTCGACACTACACGTCAATATCCCGAGAGCGCTCTACAGTACCACCAGGTTCTAAAATCACTTTTTTTCGCTATCTCTCCACACCGTATCCAGAGATCTTGATGCTTACGAATCGCTCAAGTGACCTTAGTCGAAATTCTATAACATTTTGTGCATTTATTTTGAAGTCTAGAATTTGGATAGGTTTGTTATATGTTTGGATTTTAATTACATTGTTCGATGAATTCAGGTTTAGAGCTCTCGATGTCCCTGATTGAGATTGAAAAAAACTTTTACCTAGATTAGTTTGGGGCACAATGCGTTGAGAATTTTGTTTTTATGCTTCTTTGAATTGAACTTTTGTATTTTATGAATGCTTTTATGGTTAAGAAATTAAACAGTTGCAGTACATATACATTCAATTTTGGAATAGTCAGGGCAATATATGAGAAACTAACATTTGAGTTGTTCATTCACAGGGGTTTTATTATCGGGTTATGCCAAGTTGATGAATTTTAGAAAAATCAAATGTGTCGAGGTTTGTTGAATTTAGGAAACAGCTGAAGTCATTTCCAAGGTCTTATTCCATACTTTTTTTTTTGCCTATTTTGACTGTTCATTGTGCTATAGAATTGAAGGAATTGAAGCATGCCAAAATTGAATTGTTTGGAGGCATGATTTCACTGTTAGAATTTCGATACATTTGTAATGTTTTCTTGTTTGAAGGTGCTATGATTGGGAGTTGGGACCCTAAATCTGTAAAGCATGATTCTATGGTAAGCATTATGCTTATGACAAACTAGTATGCAAACCAAGTATAAGAAAATACGTAAAGGAATATGATGGAACCATGTGTTGAGTACCATCATACACATAAAGCTTGAATCTGCTTTTCAGGATTTTATAGCTCATGAAAACATAATATGCATTTTCCTTGATCGCCCTGTATTGAATTGAACAGTGCAGTTGAACAAAGGCATTGTTCTATTACGTTGGTTATATCTTGGTATTTTTTCTATTGAAATTAGTCTTATGAAATTATAAATTGCAACTACATAGTCTCTTCTACTGTACTATTGTCGCAAAATTGATATTTGAGTTGGTATGCTTATATGTTAAAAAATACCGCTCTGCCTATAATTTATTTCATGACGGACTTTATTTATTCATGAATTTGCTAAATGGTGATTGAGAATTCATTCCTTAATCAGCATGTGGTTTTATTTGAAGTGGAAAATCTTTTGTTCTTGCTAAGTGTTCGACTAAAGTGATTTTGTAAATCCAGCTGAAGTGCTCAATTCATAAGCATCACAATTCACAATATGTTCGTTGGTGTGACATAAACTGTGGTTCTCTCACAAAAATGGGTTTGGAGATGACATCAAAGAAGTCAGCTTCTCAGATTTGGACAAAGAGTGCAACATGCTCACCATTTTTGGCGGCATCATAGTGGTAGTACCTTGTATTTTAGATATGGTTTGATTAGTGTCCCACTTCCGAAGCTAACAAAATATCCAGTCTTATTTTATTTTTTCATTGTTAATTGATATTTATTAATTTATTGTTATGTAGGTTTTGTAATTAGAATTCTTCTCTTACTTGAAATCAATAAAGATCTTTGTTTCTTTATTATATGTCTTTCATTTATTGTTATTTTAATTTTTTTATTTATATAGGAATTCAATAAAAAATTAATTATCAATAGAAATTTAAAAGCATTACAGAATTTTGTTAAATTGATTTAAACGACATTTGCAGATGTCGAAAAAGGATATTTATCATGACATTTCATCAGATCACCACATATTTACAATCTAATCTATAACAAGACTATTACGACGCTATAGTGTGTCATTATATCTAAATTGGGCTATAGCTACACCGGTATGGATGACATTAAAAATCAACGTGGAGATAGGTCGAATGTCATGATAGAATAGCTATTATGACATTCTAAAATGTCCTTAAAAGTCTTTTTTCTTGTAGTGCGAGAGCAAATTTGGAGGAAAAGAATCAATTCTTATTTCAAGAAATTCAACAAAAATTTATTATTAATAGACTTATTATTTGATTGTAATTGACTGATTATATATGCGTAAATCGATGAATATTTTTTTCCGGTATATATTAATGTTTCTTCTGTTAGTTGTAATGTTTGATATATTACATCTAAATGTTTGTTTTGCAGTAAATAATGTTTAGTTTATGATACAGAAATGTTTCATACTTGATTAGGTTATTTGTAAGTTAAGAGAAGAAAGATGTAACGCCTCAATCCTAGAAGGATAAGGATTAAGAAATCGATACATTGCTGGGAGAAGGGAGAAGTGGTTGTTACTACTAGACTTGCAGAATAAGAGATCTTAATTAGATTTTTAAGGAATAATAGGTAACGCCTTCTAGAAATTTGACTAACATAACCTCTGCAATTGGAGCAAATCCACATTTTTCAACATATTATAAGAAGTCATTGGTACATAGAAACCAATACATAAGCCAACGAAATCCAACAGGACATTGAAAATCAACATAAACGGGGATAGACAGGACTTACTATATTTAAACAAAAGGTATCCATCCCTTGCAAAAGATAACTGATAAACTGGGATTTTACACACTTTTCGTGTTTGATTTGTATTGTTTGATTTTATGTTTACGTCTCTCAATTTATTCAAGTTTCACTTCTTTCTTGGAATTTGTGTATTTGATGATTTTGTGCAAATAAAGCCCCAAAAATGCAATAGTTTTGATAGATGATTGTGGATTGAAGTTCTGAAGTGGAGATGTGTTGAGAACGAGCCATGAAGAATCGAGAAAAGAACAAAAATGAGAAGAAACTCATGAGCAGATTCCCGAGTCCCAGGTTGGTCGCGCCTCCACTCATGAATCACACCCCGGTCAAAGCTCTAGAAGCCCGCTATTGGCGGGGGATTTGTCTTCATGATTTTCACGAGCTCGGTCGTGAATTTGATGAGGTCGACGTAAATTTTACTGCCACGTGAACTTGAGACCCGAGTCGCAAGTGATTGGGTCGCGAGCGAGGTCACGAATCGCTGGGCTTTTTCTGGATTTATGTTGTTTTGGGCTCTAATTACTTTCCTAATTAAGGTCTAATTTCACTAAGTATAACAGGAGGACGATGGACGAAAATTAGGGTAAGAATTCACACCCACAAATTCTTCTACAGAGTTAGAGAGCTGTAGAGAAGAACACAATAGCAAAAACAAGATATTCAAGCCAAGCAAGAATATAGAAAAAAATACATCCTCCGGATTTATTTATTATTTATATTTTGTTAGACATGAGTATTCTCGGTTGGTTTTTAGTTATTTATTTGATTATGGATAACTAAACCCTATTTTTCGAGGGTTGGAAGATGATTTATTTATGAAGTTTATTTCATTGATTTTATCATATTTCCTATGACTTTATCTTAATTTTTGATAACTCTTGTTTTTATCTGCATTGTTTAACTGATCACTAAATAACAATCTAATGTGTTAATTCATAAATCAAGATAGGAATTTTAACACATGATCTGGAGTAATTAACTTATTAATCAATAGCACTCGAGAGGGTTGAGGTTAATTGAGAGAGCAATAAACACTATGAGCCATTAGGAGTTCCATGCTAGGTATTAAACTGAGACGTTAATACTAGTTGTGTGATCCACGCTTTAGCTGCTTCGAGAGGAGGTTTAAAGTATAATTGTAGTTGTTCTAGCTAGATTTTAAGTCCCTGCATAGGTAATGATGAAACAGTTAAATAAATGGATTATATAAGATTCAAATTTAGAATTCGTCTTTCTTTGTTGTTTCTTCTTTACTTTCTTCTCTGTGTTTTCATTTATTTCATTTATTTAAGCAATTTAGTTAGACCAAGCACTTTAATCAGTCATTTAGATAGTATTTTGGAGTTGAGTTCTGATACTTAGTTAAATATTAAATCCATGTGGATACGACCTTGTTCCCCACTACACTATAAATCTCAATATACACTTGCAGTTACGTTATATAAATACCGTACAATAACATATCTCAAAGATCAACTATTCAAAGGCCCATCAAGAAACCATAACATGCTACATGCTATTGGGCTGAATATTCAAAGTACGAAAAACATAGTTCATTGTTTGAAACTGAAATAAAAATACCAAATATTGATATCATAGAAGAGAAAGCAGTCAACGCAAAAGCTAGGCCTTAGGGCAACTCTAACCTGCCGCCACCTTCCAATATGCCGCTCCGTTTCTCCCCAAAACCAGCTCCAACCCACTGCCACCGTCACCTATTTTTTAAGAGGGTGAAATAGTACTCATGTATCCTATTCACCCCAACTCTCTACCCCTTTTTTTTACATTTTTGTATTCTTTTTTTTTGTACTAATTTTATTATTTAATTTTTTATTAATATAACAATGTAAATTATTTTTTAGGTCTAATATTATGTTTAATTTCACTTAATATAATAAAAAATATTATTTAATCATAAAAAATTTAAAAACTTAAATTACAAGAAATAACATAAAATATATTACATTGAATTAAAATTACCATAATAGTACATAAAATACATTACATTAAAATAAAACTTCAATAATAATAAGGAAGCATACAACTTAACACATGCAATACAATATTTTCTAGTATAGTCCAAAACCACTATCAGATCCTCCAATATCTAGACCGTTTCCAGATTCTCCTCCAAAATCTGAAAAATAACCACCAATATCGAAAGTATCATTTGTCATCGGTGGCTGATGGAGTTGTTCTTGCCTTTTTACGATAATTATGGAATGAATTTTTTATTTTTGAGGGTTAATTGTTATTAAAATGTAATTTGTGCTTTTGTTATTGTTAGTTATTTTTATAATGTAATTGCTCTTTTATATTAGTAAATGTTGGTTTTATGTTCAAATAAAATATAGTTTTGTAAATTAATTTAAATTATATTTTTTTTATTATTAAATAATATTAAATATTAAACATAAATATATTTGAAAAAATATATGCTACACAATAATTTAATAAAAAAATCAATATTAGAAAGCATAAAAGTGGAATATCTTGTAGAGTGAATTATAGAGTTGATGGTTGGAGATATTTTTGCGCCTACTACATTTTCCTTTAGAATAGAGGTAGAGGGAAAAAAATAGTTGGAGATGCTCTTAGCCTCAGCACCGTCCACCTCAGCCTGCAACTCAACATGTGAAAAATATTTGAAAAGATTTGGATGTAAGTATTGACGCACTCAATGGGCCAATGGTTTATAAAGAATTTGATAAAACATATCCAATTAAGTGTAAACATCACATAACAGAATGTTTAAAAGATTAAACCGATTTTGCATATGCCAAAGTTTCTTTTTTTATGTGCACTCTGGTTACTTCTGTCATCTTCTATCGTGAACTGCGTTACACTCTACCCGGAGCTTCATCAGGTAGGTATACGGCCCTAGCTACTTGAGACATCAAATATTCGAATATATAGTGACAGTCATCTGTTCTTTGGTAGGAATATATACGACCTCTAAACAGAAGAGCTAAAATATTTTCTTGATATGGATATCACTTTAACTTTGAATAAACAAAGTTTATATAACTCAAACATACAGTTTTATAATAAGAAAAACTGACCTTTCTCGAAATTTTGAAAAGCTAACTCCTGAAGGATTAACCTCGAATCCCTTTCTCTAGCTCTGGTACTACACAAGATAAGCTTCCACTTAGAACTGCTACGACATTTTTCTAAGTCAATCTAAACATAATACAAATATTCTAGTTTAATAAAATGGTTTCGGACTACAATGCGCAATATTAGGGTTTCACCCTCAATTCAACACTTTAGGAAAATAAATTCAACGAGAAAATAACGAATATTTTCAATTAGGGTTTCATTCTCAATTCAACATTTTAGAAAAATAAATTCAGTGAATGTTTTCGAGTAAAGCCGACCAAAAATATTTGGAAAAGGTGGAGGTCGACCACTTGCCATTTTAACTGATTTTGATCAAATTTGATCTACAAGCATTTTTGGCTTTCAGAAAATTACCAAATTTAATTAACAACATGCTTCACGTATAACAATGCAAGTGTGAAAGTTTCAGAATTTTCAGATGACACAAGGACAATATACGAATTTAAATACATGATTTAAAAATAATTCGGTAAACTAGAAAATCCACCTAAAGAAAAACGAGATTGCTAGTTAAGTAGATAATCCACCATAGTAAAATCTTTTTGCTAGGACAGATCTAACAATCATTTTGAAGCAATTCCAACTAAAATGTAATTTTTGAAAATGAGATATAAATTTTGAAAAATAATGATAAATTCATTTCAACACGAAACGAAGCAACGTCTGCGGCCACATGTATGTCTCGATGGGCCCCACAATCGGTCAGAAGGGACTGATGGTAAAATCTTGCCACACTGGCTGGAAATCGGCCGGAAAGCCTTCTCTGAAAACGTATTGGGCTCGATCGAACTTGATACTCATAAGATTTTTTCACAAAAGTATAATTTTTGATAGTGCCGAAAATAAAGAATTTAATGGTACAATAAAATCAATGATCGGACGTCTAGAACGTAAATTTGAACTGGCCAGAATATAATGTTTTATTCGAATCCTGGATTTTAAACGATGAAGAATCAAAATTTATTCCGATTAAATACAAGATCCAAATGATCATAGACTATTTAAAAAAAAGATTTCTAATACGATTATCCAGGAAGAGTAGATCTAAAATTTACACAAAATAGAAACAGGGAAAATGCTGAAAACTCACAAAATCAAAAATCGGGATTGGTAGATTTAAAGATAGCCGAAATACAAGAATATAAAAATTTAGAATTTCTAAATTCATCAGTCCAAATGACCAGAATTGGAGAAAGTACCATCTCCGAAGATTTTGGCAGTGGCGTGGCGGCAACACGACACGCGTCAGTGACAAGGAGCCGCTGTGGATCGTTCTGAAATGAGTGATTGAAAATGAACGCCCTAGGCCCCTCTATTTATAGATTTTCAAAACTTAGGGCGGATAAATTTATCGGGTATTTTTATTTACAAAAATATTTTTGACACTCGATTAAATATTTTGAAATGCATCTTTTGACCCATTGAATTCGTTAAAACTCCAACATGAAATCTAAGAATACTGGGATGATCATTGGAACATTTAGAAGAAAACCTACTAGCCAAATCTTACCATTGAAAGATATTTTTATGCAAAAAGGAATTAAATGCACAATTAGGTTAATTATGAGTTACGTCTTATATATATTTTAACTCCTATGAAGCTCTAGTCTCTTTCATTAAACTTCTAATGGCAATTAAATACTAAATAAAATACTCTAAAGATACGGTGCTTCACAAAAGATTAATTAAGATATTGATTAATATAATTTGCATGACAAAAATTATATTTTCCACAAATATATATAAAATAAATAAAAATTAATTCTAACTATACATGTAACAATATCTAATGAATGTGATCATCCCTATTTACATACTAGAAAAATGTTTACATTTGATCCATTGTCTATATATAAATAGGAATAATTCATTTAGGAACATATGTAGTGTCTAAATTCCGGTTAAAGCATATCCATTGGATTTGTTATATATATATGGATGATTATGATTAATTTTATTTTAATAATTTTTTTATAACTTTTATACGTGGTAAAATTTATTGTGATCTTTTAAAATCATTAAAATTCTTGATCTTGCATATGAAATTTCATATTCCACTAGTTCTTTGTGTTCCACTTTCAAATTACAAGTTTTTCTTGTATTTTTTTCTTCAATTTCATATTTTGTGATTTAATTTAATTTTATAATTGTTTATTAGAGTTCACCCACTCAATTAAGATTTATAATTATTTTTTAGTATTCAATTATTAATTAATAATTCATTATTATGGTTGATTATTTCCTAACTAAAGTTTATAATTTTTTTAATTCATTTTGTTTGTTTATAAATTTTGACTATGATTATTTATATTATAATTATTTTTTATTTTATGATAAATATTATTAAAAAATATAAATTTGATAATATAACACAGAGTGAAATACGAAGAAGTTGAAAATCAAACACATGGAAACAACATGAAATTTGAAAAGTTGATTTTGGGATAGAATTTTCAAAAATCTAAACGAATTTATTTTCAAATATTAAATCACCAATTTTATTTTCGAAAACAACTTGATTGTAAAAAAAAACCATTAAAAATAGCATAACGATATACTATAGCATCATTCTCCCCGATTTTTTTCAAAATAGCTAGTATACAATGAAATTACAAGCATCTTTGACGTGAAAAAAAATAATCAAGAAATAACAAATTACACATTCTGAAAAGTAAAAGAAGCATAATCGTGGGTCAATAATTATATATTAGGGTGGATTTAATTTCTCTAATACCTAGTTGTGATTGACTAGCTAAGCAATTAAAGACCATAAGTATTGTTGCACATGTTATATCCACAATGAAAATAATAGTGTGCCTTTTTTTCAAATTGGAATAAGGATGACATGATATATCATTTTGAAATTTTTACGTTGGGAAATGCTTAATTGGTTGTTTCTTAATGCTTTTTTTCAAATTTGAGTAACTCTTAAAAAGATGAAAATAGTGATTTGCTTTTCAACATTAAATGTGATTTTCTCTAATAAAAAGATATAAACCATGATGCAATTGAACACCTTAAACCTATTGGTGCATATATCACTCTCTATTGCAACTAGAATTGGAAAAATGACATTACTATTTTATTTTATTTTTGCCCTAATTAATAATATATGTTGTTTTTAACAGATTAATGGATATGATTCATGCACAATTTATACATAATATATATCTATGTTCATATGATCATGATCTTTATATATGTATTGGACAGAGTATTGTTAGCCTACACACCCTTATGGGAACCACCTAAGTGACAGTCATCTCATCAATTTTTATTACTCTCGTTGTTTCTGAATAAGTATCATTCTGGATGAATGACACATATTACTCCCTCCGCCCCAATAGTAAGGTCCACTTGCTATTGGGCACGGAGATTAAAAAAAATGGATTAGTTGGTTAAGTAGTGGGTAAAGTAGGTGAGGTCCATTTCTTTAAAGAGTATTATAATAAAAAGTAATATAAAATAAGTGAAATTCACTTTGATGTTGATATTAATTATTTCTATATTTGGAAATAGACCTTGCTATTTGGACAACCAAATAAGACAAGGTGGACTTTGCTATTGGGACGGAGGTAGTAATAAAGATATTAATTAGATTATCAAATTACCTTATACACCCTTATGTGAATACATTAAATGAGTTAAATATGGTTGTTTAAATGCATTAAATGAGGGTAAATATGAGAAAAATATGAAATTCTTACCTTGATTGTGTCGAATGATACTTTTTGTGAAACAAAATTAAAACACTAGAATAACACTTATTATGAAACGAATGGAGTATAAAATAAAAATCATTATAACATAATTAATCATAATTAACATTTATTTTTAAGAATTATTTTTTAAAATTATTTACTCTAATCATGGAATAATTAACCCTAAAAATTAATTATCAACTAAAAATATGAAAAATAAATTCTAAAAAAATAATTATAAATCATAATGGATGGAATAAACCATAATTAATAATTATAAAATTGAACTAAACTAAGAAAAAATAATAAAAACTACTAATATGGCTTGAGAAAAATGGTGCCTTCAAAGGTGCAGGGCAGATGTAGGGGGAGGAGGCACTTTATATATATATATATATATATATATATATATATATATATATATATATATATATATATATATATATATACACTTTATATAAATAAATTTTAAATTATAAAATTATGTTGATTTTGGGGTTTATATGTATATTTTTTTAATATAGAATATGGGGAAGTGTTTTTGAAAATTAATAGAGTGTTTCTTCCTCATATTCTCGTGTACTAATTGCTAACAAATCGATTGCAAAAAAAAAACATCGAATACAATTAGAACTATATCAAATGATCTGTAAAAAATTATTCTTTTAAATTGTTATTGTTACATGTAACCAATTTAATAGAGATTAATGGATAAGTTTTGAAAACATTATTTCAAATTTATTTTATTCTAATAATTATTTATTTTAATAAACAACAATCTTTTCTATTTAGTACGGGGAAATGAGAAGAAAGTCGAATCAAAATTACATTGTTTCGCTAAAGAAAATAAGAAAAATTAAAAATGTCATAGTTTCATTAACACGATTATATAAAAGAAAATTAAATACATAAATATTAGCAATCATTTCAAAATATCCTTCACTGTTCCTTTTAAGTTGCACGAGCAAACTCGAAGCTCAAAGTGTCACCCTTGCATCCTCTCTAACAAAAGTTTCTGAATCCCCACTGCAAAAGTATGTAGGCTAAGTTATCGTAATTAAAATTAGGGTAAATTGCCTTAAAATACATCAACTTTGACGTGCTTTTGGTTTTTCACACGTTTTAAAAAATATAGTTTTAATAACATGGACTCAACACTTGTTTGATTTTTCATATGATTTTCAAATTTCAGTCAATGGAAATGACTTGATTGTTGGAAATTTCCATGTATACATCTATGTGGGCACCAAATTATCTTAAAATGCACGAATTTTTGATCGATTTTTATCGGATTAGAGTGTTCGAATTTGAAAATTATGTAAAAAACTAAACAAATGTTAAATTTATGTTATTAAAACTACATTTTTTAAAACGTGTGAAAAACCAAAAACACCTCGAAATTTATGTATTTTAAGGCAATTATCCTTAAAATTATAATGTCTAAAATATTTAACGAATACGCGTGCACACGTGTGATACGATATATCACACGCTAGTCATTTTCCAGTCTACACCTTCCCCGGGGGCTTTTACGTAGTAGCTTCATTAGTCGTAACTTCCTCTCTCTCTCTCTCTCTCTCTCTCTCTCTCTCCATCCACTATATAACAAATGGCATGCTCTTTCCCTCTCTTCAATTTCATATATTTGCACTGCAACTCAAGACAAAAATCTCTCTCTCTCTCTCTCTCTCTCTCTCTCTCTACCTGTATCATTTGACAATTCAGAAATTAGAAAGAACGTTCCAGAATTTTTCATCAGAGGTATGTTCTGCCCAAGCAACTCCTCTCTGTTTACGATTGTTTTTTTTTCCCTTTTCTCGGTTATATATCAATTACAGTTAGGTTAAAGATGATTTTGTTTGTGTGTGTTGAGTTTTACCTATTTTCTGTACATGGTAATTGCCCTATTTATGAGTTACTACTTTGTTTCTCGGCATCTTAATTCGGATTCTTATTCTTGTTTGTGAATTGTGAGGATTTTACCTCCGAAATAGTGCAGGAATTTATTGTCTTTCCATTGAAATATTTCAAATGTTCAAACTTCAATCATAAATACATGTGCCGGAAATTTAGATTCTACCTTTGTATTTCAGATGATCTGATTTCATAATCAAGAATCAGTCTTGACTTTTCTTATTTTCATTTTTTTATTGGTGGAGAGGTGGGGTGTTTATTTGCCTGTACATATATAGATTATTTGATTTGTTTAGCTCGAATTCATACTTTTATTTTTTAATTTGATGAATTCATCGTAACTGTTGGCACATAACCTGTAATTTGTTACCAATATGCTATGATGATATCCTCTATATTGCTTCTCATCGTATTTTGTTTAATTGTTGGGTCGTACTTTGCTATTTACGTTTATTGGTTGTTTAGTTTAGAAATTATGTTTATGTAGAAGCTGGCCTTCTCTCTCTTGGTAATATTATTAGACGGCAGACTTCAACGGTTGGGATTTAATGTAAACTCGACTGCCCTTTTTAGTTGGTATTTACAACTGCAATTGTTGCTTGAACCCTTTGATCTTGTAGAAATTGATCTCCAAATAAGGAGAAAAATAAAGAAAGTACTTGCTAGCTTGTTGAAGATAAGAACGAAATCCCTTTTCCCCCCAAGCAAGAAAGTAATAAAAGGAGCAATTAGTTTAAAGTAAAAGGCTAAATTCCTCTCAAAAGATGCAGTTAGAATATTAAATGCACTTAGTTTTATTATACACCTTTGTTTCCTCTTTGTTCATATTGGATGTTTATCTCAAGCTATCGTGCATTAAATGTTTTGTTGATAAATATGTCAAATTTGTGAACTCTGTGCAACAGCTCAGAGATCTGTAAATAAGATAATATACACTTTTCTTTGTGGGAGTTTCATTATTGCTGTTCAAGGGAGCCACAGGTAGTTCATAGAAGTTTTTCCAACCTTATCCGCTTTTTTCTTGTTTGGATTGGCTTAGCTGACTCTGTTAGGTGGATAATATGCCTCTTCATTCATTAGGTTTGTTGTATCATGATGGCAATTATGTCTGCAAAGTTACATATATGTGATGTCTCTTGCAATTTTTACGTCTTTGTTAACCACCTTTGAGGGAGAGTATGCAAGGCTTTTAGTTGATTTTGATATCAAGACTTTCTATTGTTGAAATGCATTGACCCGTTGTTCTATTGAATGGCAGATTTGGTTGGTCTTTGTTCTGTTTGATAGAGTTTCAAGCTTCTGAGCTGACATTGCTCGTATATCTACAGCCCTTCTAGTTGTTTTGAAGAGATCTAGGTTCTATCTCAGAAATTGTAGGCTAAAGAAGGCTGAGGCTAAAGGCTCCAAGTCAACTTCCCTGAGAAGTAGTTGATAATAGCTTTTCTTGAGATGCATGCATCCCATGAAGCTCTAGCATGTTCGACTGTTCACAATTCTCACCGTCTCCCTATGCAACAGATTGAACCGTATTCCTTTTCAAATTTTCAAGTTTCGAACAATGATCTAATTCATGGTAAAAGCCAGGGTACGGGACTTTCTTTTCAGACTTACGCTGAACAATTCTACACTCTGGAATCAACACCAGTGACTGATTATTCTGTCTACAGTTCACCTGTGAGTGCCTCTTCCAATACGAGTCCCTCTTCTCCACAATTTTCTCATCCATACATGTCGGACCTCCATCACTCATCGGATAATACTTATGGTTCATCTTTGAATAGTCCTTTTGGAGTCGATGATGAGAATAATTTTATGCATGCACTATGGACGTTGAGCAATGAATTACTGGGACCTGAATGTGATATTGACTATAGTGGCTCTTTCACTGATGGTGCGGTGCAGCCTTCTTACTTCACTAGGTATGATAGAATCCTGGCGGTGGCCCCCAACATGGACTTGAAACAACTGCTCATAGCCTGTGCTGAAGTAGTATCTGAAGCCGATATCATCCCTTTCTCTGAAAGAAAGACTGCAGCTGATGCTGCAGACACTCTGATGGACATATTAGAGAAAAGGGTTTCGGTATCAGGTGATCCCTTACAAAGATTAGGTGCATATCTGTTGGAAGCGCTCAGGGCGAGATTGCTCTCATCTGGAAGCTTAATCTGCAGAAAGCTGAAGTGCAACGAACCATCAGGTCCCGAATTGATGTCTCACATGCAGTTGCTTTCTCAAATCTGCCCATACTACAAATTTGCGTATATGTCTGCCAATATTGTAATTGGGGAAGCCATGGAAAGTGAAAACAGAATCCACATAATCGACTTTCAGATTGCACAGGGCAGTCAGTGGGTGTCTTTCATTCAGACCATCTCTCGTCGGCCTGGTGGTCCACCATTTGTTCACATTACAGGTGTGGATGATTCCGAATCAGCTCATGCTCGCGGTGGAGGGGTGCAGTTAGTTGGTCAGAGATTAGCCCAAGTAGCCGAGACATGTGGAGTACCTTTTGAATTCCATGGTGTAGCAACATCAGGGTGTGATGTCCAACTGGAAGATCTTCAGGTACGACCTGGGGAAGCATTGGCTGTGAACTTCCCTTACATACTGCATCACATACCCGACGAGAGTGTAAGCCCTACCAATCATCGAGACCGCCTCCTCAGACTGGTTAAGAGCTTGTCTCCAAAGGTAGTGACCATTGTTGAGCAGGAATCGAACACAAACACTGCTACTTTCTCCCAACGTTTTCGTGAAACTTTGGATTACTATACGGCGATGTTCGAGTCCATAGATGCAGCAGCACTCGTGAGAGACAACAAGCAGCGGATCAATGCAGAGGAGCATTGTGTAGCAAAGGATGTGGTGAACATGATAGCTTGCGAGGGGAATGAGCGAGTGGAGAGGCATGAGCTCTTTGGTAAATGGAGGTTGAGACTAACAATGGCTGGATTCTCACCTATTCCACTCAGTTCATCAGTTAGCGCTGCTGTAAGGGATGTGTTGAGAGAATATAGCCCAAATTACGCAGTAGCAGAGGGAAATGGCGCTCTTTATATTGGATGGAAGAATAGAGCTTTGGTAACATTTTCTGCGTGGAGATGAAACTAGAGAGAGAGAGAATCCCACGCTGAAGTGAGAGTAATGAAATGTGCAAAATATATAGATGAGAAATGATGCAATGACCTTACTCGAATAGGATTTGTTCAATAGGATCGTAACACTGTATCCTTGAGTTCTAAAGAGGGAGACAGGAAACAAAGTCTAGTGGATGAATCACAGCTGCCTGACCAGAGCGTGATTAATTAGCCCCACCGGCTTGAGATGTCGAGCCGGTGGTGCGGTGGAGGATCGTTCTCGGTCGGCCGAAATGGTCTGCAGTTGTTTGACAGACTATATCAACTTTTTTTTGCTGTTTTATTTTGTGGGTCGTCGTCGCATTCGATCCAATTCCAAAATTCTCACCGTAGTTGCTTGGAGGGTTTTCTCCATTGACAATAACTTAGCATGAATACTTCTTGTGGGAGAGCCATGCTCCACGCCTTTTTACGTTAGTGTAAAATACTTGTAAATTAGGGTGTTGGTATATGAACTACACTTTTTTTATTCTTCTTGGCATCACAAATTAATTTTCTTTTGGGTAAATTTCACTTAGTATTCCAATATTTAAAATTTATAACGATGATATCCCAACCTATATTTATAGTAGCAATTTTATCATTATGTTTTATTTTTGTAACAATTCTACGTTTCTCAAGTTTTTCCAACCGAGAACGCGTGGACAAGAAATATTGATTGTTTTTCCACATAAGATGTTAAATTTTATTCGAAATTATCTTTGTTTTGTAAAAATTGATGTACTTTTGGTATCCTTGAGGAGGTTTAGCAATCAAATTTTGTTGAATTTTTTGCGACCCATTTAATGAGACATTAGTCCTTGAGTTATCTTCTCGTGATATATGAGATTTTTAGGTTTGGGTTGCTTTTCCTTTTCTTTTATTTTATACAATTCATTAAGGATTATGTGCGATTTTTTTTCGTCCACATGTTCTCCGATTTGATGACTTAATTTTCATTTGTTGTAAAGATTTGCAAAGGATAGAATTGTTATAAAAATGAGATATTGGAGGTAAAATTGTTATTAAATATAAGTTGGGGTATTTAAATATCCTTACTAAAAATAATAAAACAATAAATAAATGAAAATCAAACAAATCAATTAATTCGCGACTTCTTCATATTCTCTCATCTTCACACCGTCACCATCATCGTCAAAGTGATTTACTAATCTAGAAACAAACTCTGTGGAAGTTCTTCGAATATCAGAGATATTAAAAACTAATTTATTTGTGCAGCCACTTCCATTTGATTTGAGGCATAAGAAGTTTGTGATGTGTCTTCCTATAAGTGCAGACCTTGGCAGAGATGTCAAAGTAAAAACTAATCTAGAAACAAACTCTGTGGTAGAAGTAACATGTAAGCTTTGCTGAAATAATTGTTTTCATTTGAGACATTGATGCGTTTATTTGGTATTTTTGCTTGGGATGGTAACTGTGTTGGTGGGAATTTTCTTTGTAAAAAGATGTGAAATATCTCTTCAAAAATAATAGCAAAATCCCTCCATTTTGACTCCAAAACTGTTGAAGATATTTTGGAAATTTTTGTTTTTGGGACCGAAATTGATAGTAAAATGAGACCAAAATCAATATTAATTTTAACAAAAACGCCACAATGTGATAAAAATGAATTAATGATACTTCATATCCGATCAAAAATGATAGTATTGGAATCAAAATCGAATTAATGCATATGGTGTATGTGTGTGTGTGTGTGTGAGAGAGAGAGAGAGAGAGAGAGAGAGAGAGAGAGAGAGAGAGAGTGTGTGTGTGTGTGTGTACGCTGTGTGCTTAATGGAGGTAGCTAGGAACCAATTTAGCCGCTAAGAGCAACATCAAATTCAGACCAAGACAAAGTTAAGGATTATTTTGTGTGCGCTCCCCTTTCATTCTTTCAATTTTGTGTAAAGTTAAGGATTATTTGTTATGTAGGTATATAAAATGAAATGATATATCTCGCGTAACGGGTGATAGTTTTAAGAGGAAGAAAACTATGGCCTATTTTTATTACAGATACAAGGTTAATCTACGTGTGTAATTTTATTCATTAGTTACTCAAACTACTCCACACACTTTCAAAATCAAGCTATAATTGTGGCAGTAACATTGACTCTCAAGGGAGAAGAGAACAACAGGCATGACTCGGCGATGGCTCTTTACGCTAGGTGGTGGGGTAAGGTTGGAGGCAGAGTTATTGGCAACTTTGTTCTTCACAGTTGATGTTACAATTAAGAATACAATAGGCTTCGACGGTGGTGCCATCAGAAAAAGTGGTGAAGAATTAATATATGGGCGATGCGATTGATGAAAGATTGTGGTGGTTCGTTTCAATATTTTGTTTGTAAAAACTGCTTGCAATAAGAAGCAAAAATGTGCACCTAAAGAAAACTTTGGTTTCTGAACTTAGCAAGAAGCAAAAATGTGCACCTAAAGAAAATTTTGGTTTGTGAACTTAGCAAGAAGTGAGAGGCTCGCTAAAACTGATGTAAAAGGTGGTATTAATAATATTATCCACGTGCAACACTTGGAATTAGTATCAAACAGACTAAATTCTATTTGAATTAAATATTTTTTGCTATACTTTCTTAATTATAAGATTTAGTATATGAATAATTATGATAAATATTTTGAAATCCGACATCATTACAGTTGTTGAAACGGGTCGGTGGGCCGGGGAAGCCCGCCAGAGGGGCAGGCCCGAAAAAATAGGGCCCTACCCGCCAAGGGCAGAGGGACATAGGGCCCAGGGGTGGCACTGGGCCCCCCTGAAATTTAAAATAATAATAATAATATAGTAATAAAAAAATTAATATAGTATTAAAAAAATTAAAAAAATCTATTCTTCGTTCCACTCTTAAAAAATTAAAAAATCTTGTGAGGTAATTTTAAGAATATTAAACGTGTATTAGTTTTATTTTGTATTATTTTATTTATGAATTTTTACATTATGAATTTGGCCCCCCTGAGTAATATTCCTGGCTCCGTCACTGCTACCCGCCCCCGCTTAAGCCCGCGGGTTGGCGGGCCGACCTGCGGGCTTTTCAGTTTTTTTTTTTTTTGTAATTGATATTCCAATTTTAAATTTCAATAATGAGAATTAATGGCTTCCTAATTAAAATTATTAGTTTTTATTTGGAAAGGGGCTTAAAAAAATTATATGTTAAAATTCAAGAGGACGGTCACATAATTATAAAAAAAAAATTACATGGTCATAATCACAAATTAATGTGGATATAATAATTAGCAGCTCATAATTAAAATGTGTCCTATTGAATTATATATATATATATATATATATATATATATATATAGTTTGAGAACATATTGGAACATGTAGTTTCTATAAAAAAACATAATTTAAAAATGCACGCAAAAATTTACACCTTATAATTTAAAATAAAATAGTACGTACGTGCCCATTAGGGATTTAGGGTAAGTCATTTTTTATTATCCATTTTTTAAATAGAAATTTATAAATTATAATAATTAAAAATCATAAAAAATAAAATAAAAATATGTTTTGCGGGGCGGGTAGCGGCTTTACCCACCAGAAAAAGGGGCCTCACAACTAAAGTTCTACCCACCTAAAAAATTGATGGGGACGGGCCGGTCCGGTGGGCCCAACCCGTTTTAACAACTCTAAGCATCATACATTAAAGTTATATGTAAATATATTTATATTTATATTAAAATATTTATATATAATATTCACATATAATATTTAATTGTAACGTAATGAACATCGTGTATCGCACGGGCGTAATGCACTAGTATATAGTATAAAAAGTGAAAAGTGTAGTGCATATATAGGAACATTCATAAATTAACTACTAAATAGTATTGCATATATAGTCATGTATAATCTGTGATCTTTTGATGATTAGACTCAGGTAAACAATTTACTAACAAAATAAATAAATAAAAATTAAATTTTAATTTAATGTTATCATAATTAGGCCCATTCCGGCGGCTCTATAAAACAACTGCCTCTTTTTCGTTTTCTTTTCTGGAGAGAGAGAGAGAGAGAGAGGCATTGAACGTCCAAACGTCTTATTCTGTATATAGATAAATAATAGGGAGAAACATGTACGACCTGCTTTCATAGCTCAGTTGGTTAGAGCACCCGTTTAGTAAGCGGGAGGTCTTGAGTTCAACTCTCAATGAAAGCAATTTTATTTATTTGTTTTCAAATTTTTAACCTGCTTTCGTGGTAATATTAGTTATTAAAAAAAATAAGAAAAAGAAGGGGTAAAAAAAAAACATATTATTAATATCTTGAAATTAGAGAATCAGATTAATTTATACGAACTAGCTTATTTATACAACTAGTATTTCTCCCGTAGTACATTGTACGGATTTAATATTAATAAATATTTTAAATTTTGAACGTGACCACATTATAAGTGAATGAGAAAATATCATGGATCTCAAATGGACTCAAAATATTTCTGGATGGTTAGACATTTTCTTCATATACCCTGATAATTACATTTAATATGTGAAAGCATATAAATATATATGTAGCATTACTAAATATCACAACATCAATTCAACTAAAAAATAGAAAATTAATAACCATAATATTGGAATTATTTTATTAATTTTTCAAAGTTCAAAAATAAAAATATAGTATCAATTGAACAGAATACACAATTTGAATTGTAAAAAACAATTAGCCCCGATACAATTTTGTCATTATAGGCTTTATTTTTTAACATAACAATCATAATCAATTTTTTATCAAACAATATATAAAATTGATATTATTTTTGTTGCAATGATCATAGTTTAAACTCACATATAAGGATTTTCTTTAAATTTTGACATAACAATTTTTAGTTACATGTTGTGTAATTATTGGTATTGAAATATTTAACTTCACGCAACTATTTTTCTAACCTAATTACTGTAATTTCAAAAAACAAGGGGGGGGGGGGCTTTGAACAAAAATACATTACAGGCGAGAAAGTCTATTACATGTTAAATAATAAATTTCAACAATTTTAATATAAAACAAAAACCTAGATTTTGAGAAGAAAGGTGTGAGTGCGTCCGCCTTTATTCTATATGTAATATTTCCATCCTTTATCCCTACTAAGGATAGTGTGAATCACCAATGTATTCATCTCTTCCACTTTACCTTCTCAACATATGCATATGAGATGAAGAGTTTTAAAGCAATAAAGAGAATTTTAAACTAGGATAAATGACTAGTTTGAAGAATATTATAAAGGAATAATTTGAAGTGTTTTCGAAAAAACTTCATTTTGTAAATACAAAAACAACTGTGATTCAAAGGGTCATAATTTTCATGAGTACTAATGTAATCAGTTGGAGTGAATATTTTTTTAATATTATAATATGAAAGTGATATATAAAAAAACGTATAAATAAATCTAGAAAATGAATACATAAAGATACAATCAATTACAATATTAATAAGTAGAATTTATGTTAACTAAAATAAATGGACTTGATTGTACCTACGGGTAAAGAGATTAACGAGATAAATAAAAGAGTTACAATATTAAATAAATAAAATTAATATTAATTATCATAGTAAATGGTGTGTTTGATCACGTACATATTAAATATTAAGTAACAAAAGAAAAAATTGTTAATAAAGAAAAAAGGCAAAAAAATAAAAAAATGAAAAAATAAACCATAAAGAAAAAAAATGGGGAACACTAGTATTGATCCTTAGTCCTTCGTGATGATGCCACAGCAGTAAAGCCACTCCACCAAAATATAGTTTTCAAATATTTTCACCAGAAATATTTTTTTAAATAAAGTTTTGGCTGACTTATTTTTAATGATAAATTTACTTGTGCGATTTTGCTTTAATATATGTATAGATGCGCAAACGCTTCAATAACTAGTTTTAAAAGAGATGAATATATTTTTAAAAAGAATATTTTTATGTAGTATTTGATGTGAATACTTGGAATTATGATACATTTTATGTTAAAATGACATCATTTTGGTGCATAAATAATACCAACATGGTATGTGTTATGCATTAGAGAGGTTCCACATTCTCAATTCGAGACGACATTACAAGATTAAGATTCATTCTCCCGCGATTTTTTTTCTTTACAAATTAAGCACTACACGACGTGTATTCAATATGAACGTGACACAAAATAAAAATAAATAAATTTAATTAAAATAGCATTTATTCTTATATTAATCATAATAAAAAAAATTAATGGATAACATGAAAATCCGAGAAATAATATGAATTATAAAGACCAAACCATCTAGATTCAAATATAAATATTATTCAACGAATTTTAACACATTAGATGATTTAATACAAAATTTCCCACTAACTCTCTTCTCTAGGGGAACTTTTGATGGGGCTCCATTTCTTACAATGAGAATAGCTAGTTTGAAACTGGATTCGGAAGTGAGGTGTGTGGATTGTTTGTTGTTTTTTTATTGAGGTGTGTAGATATATTGATGCGGCGTATTTTTTTTTTAAAAAAAGTCGATGTGTATGCCATATATATATATATATATATATATATATATATATATATAGAGAGAGAGAGAGAGAGAGAGAGAGAGGATCAAATGAGAACCAGAGTCTTATATGAGAACAGAGGACCAATCAGAGCCATAGATTTTCAGTTTTTGGACGACCCAGATCTGTACTCAAAATTGAATATTTCGATGACATTCTTGTAATATTAGGATTGCTTTAATGAATTGGGGTTGTTTTTATAATTTAGGAATTATCTTCTATTTTCACTGCGAGATCTTTCTTTCCTTCCTCTGCAATCTTTTTCCTCTACTTCATCTCATTTCTTTTTGATATCTACATGTTTTTTTCATTTAATCGGATTTCAATTCTTCGCAATCATTGTTCACGCGATAGTTGTAAATTTTTATGGAGTTTTTTTTGTTCATTGTTCTTGGATGAAGACACCGGGTAAAAATCTGATTGTAATATATTTTTTTCTTGAGATTTTTTTCTTCGATGTGTTTTAGATACGTTCGATATTGTTAATGATTTGGTATATTTTTTTCCCGATTAAAATGATTAGATGTATTCGTTCATGTAATGTAATATATTTTTGAAAGTTGATTAAGTTGAACTTTTCAATTTTCACGATCAACAGATGTTTCTAGTTCCTTTCTATTTGTTTGATGGCGTATTAGTCTATTGATTATTGCAGATTGTGCTTTCTTATTAAATGTACGTGTGTTTATTTTGTTAGAATTGTTAGCATTACAACATGTCTTATTAGCACTACAGATGTTATTATTAGTACTACGAAACTAATTATTAGCATTGTAAAACAAATGAGTATTATAAAAACATCTTGTTAATTGAGTATTGGCACGATGAACACAGTATTAGCACTACTATTATAGGTTTTAGCATTTCTGTAATTAGTTTTAGCATTACTTTGACTAGTTTTAGCATGATCGAAGAAGATATTAATTTTAGCATTAACGTGATTAGTTGTGTCTTATTTAATCATATCTTTGATCTTTGATTACAAAATTAACAAGAATAATCAGTTGAAATGTTTGTTTTAAGCTAATCCTACATAAAGAAAAAAAATCGTTATTTGGGAATGTTGTGTCATTTGATGCAACTTATAGAACTAACATGTTAGTCTATTTATTATTTAGGTGTGTCATTCTGTATTTTTAACAACTCCACACTAAAGTTTTAGCACTGTTAAATGAAGTTTTAGCGCTGTCATTTGCTTTTGCTTTTTTAGCATTGATTTTTGAATATTTAGTAGGTGACAATGTTAGCATTCGTTATCTATTCAGTTATACTAAATATTATTTTTAGCATTGCTTATGTCAATATTTAACATTGTAATTATGTTTTGTTATGATTACTATCTTGCTCAGTTATGATATAAAATAGGGAAAATGTCTAAATTAGCCCATAAACTATTTTTCCGATGTGCATTCTAACCATCGAACTAATTTTGGTCTCAGTTAGACCCTTTAACTATTAAACTCGGTCCAGTTAGACCATTCAACTATCAAACTCGCCTAGTTAGGAACTTCCGTTAGTGACACTCCTAACGCAATGAATAAATGGATCTTTTGAATTATAATTGAACTTATTTGTGGGAGTAAACTTCTTTGTTGTTTTAAATTGTTGAAGAAAAAAAATGAAAAAGATCGAAATAAACTTCAGTGAATAAATTTATTAAACTAAGAATAAATGATTGAAAAATAAAGTTTTGAGCCGCAATGAAAAATAGAGAAAAATTGAGATGATTAATTTGGGGAAAAAATATTATGAAACCCTTGAAAAATCCCAACAAACAACCAACTTAATGTAGATTTAATGGTGTTAGGAGTATCACTAATGGAAGTTCCTAACTGGGCGAGTTTGATAGTTGTAGGGTTTAACTGAACTGAGTTTTATAGTTAAAGGGTCTAACTGGGACCAAAATTAGTTCGAGGGTCAGAATGCACCTCGAGAAATAGTTTAAGGGCTAATTTGGACATTTTCCCTATAAAATATTTTAATAACAAAGATGTGCACTTTTCTTATATTGATAGGTATTTAATGATTTTTGCACCTTTTATTGGAAAGGAAAATTATGTGAAGTGCTTCCACCTGATGTTGTGAAGAGTAAAGGTAGTGGAATTTGTCTAAAATCAAAAAGAGAGACGGTCGCTAAACGCAAAAAGAATCCTTTAAGGACCTGCAGAAAGTGCAACTAGAAATGCAGTCACGATTCCAGGAACTGTGGGAAGAAGTAGATTTTAGACTAATCTAATATAGTTTTTTGTACTGTGTAATAGTGACATACATACCACAGTAAAAAAATATTAACATGAGTGAATGATGATGATAATTCAACAAATTTCTGACAATGTTGTTCATTGTTTGATTTATAATGTTCATAGCAACTTTTTCATATTAATGCTAATAAAAGTTATGATAATGCTAAAATGAGCAATGACAATGCTAAAACTTGTGAACGATAATGCTAATACACCAAAATGTACAACTAAATCATACAGTGTCAACAATGTTAGGTTTTACATATTCTTACAAGTTTCCCGATGCTAACAAAATAAAATCAAATTGCTAAATCATCATGAAACAGTGCAAACATGAGTGAATGATGTTGTTAATTCAACAAAATTCTAACAACGTTGTTGATTATTGATTTATAATGTTCATGATAAATTTTCATGATAATGCTAACAAGAGTTATGATAATGCTAAAATAAACTATGACAATACTAAACTAAGTTATGACAATGCTAAAACATGTGAATGATAATGCTAATACTACAAAAGTTTGACTATTTGAATTTTTTTAAAATTTTTCAATTTTGCCCTTACTAAGATTCATGGGCAGTAGAGTTTCATGTTATTACAAAAATGCCACTGCATGGTGATTTTACTCTAGGCCGTAGATCTTGATTGAATTAGATAGTGAGGATTGGTTCGTAGTTCTCACATGGGCCTGGTTCTCACTAGACCCTATACATACATACATACATACATACATACATACATACATATATATGACCGGCATTAATAATAATAATAATAATAATAATAATAATAATAATAATAATAAAATCGCCTTTAATTTGTTAAACTAATTCATACTTTTTTTTACTCACACACCCAACCTGTGGTATTGAGCAGATTCGAACCCGTGATCTTTGATCTCCAAACAACCTCACACCACCACTATGTCATCCCTACCGAGACAAACTAATTCGTACTTTACTTTCAAAGATGAACAATATTTAAACCAAAAGAATTCATCAGACGTATGGGATAAGTATATTAATTAGACATTGAAATCTACTGTAAGTGTTATGTTTAGAATTAGAAGGTGATTGGTATGAAGATTGAAATTGAGTATGAATATATGGAATGAATTTGGAAATCGAATGATCTTCTGAATGAAATAAGAATTCTCATGATTATTAGTATATCTATAGAATGAAGAATTAAATAAATATCATTGTAGTTTATTTCTTTATCTTATAAAATGAATATTTTATATATTTTCAAAATTCCTTATAATTGAATAAAGTATAATAACTAATATTATCAACACATTGCCTTTTTTTTCTTATAGTTATAAACCGCATTAAAAAAAATTTATTATGTAATTTTTTTTCTAATTTAGTTCCAGCAAATTTTAATTTATTTATTTTATTGAAACACGTTATTTTAAATTACTTATTAATAAATATATAATAATTTGTATATCTTAATAAAAAATGTTTTACTTCAATTCATAGAATAAAAATTATCATTTCAATTTTTATTTGAATATATTAAATTATATCAAATAGGTTATTGTATATTTTATTAGAATATATTTATATGTTTCATTTATTTGGCACCACTTTCATTTTTATTCAATAAATTTTTATAAACTATCAAAATTTGATTTCAGTATATTTTTTAAATTTATTATGAAAATAAATTATATAATATTAAAATAATTATGAAATAATAATAATAATAATAATAATAATAAAATTATTTTATCTGATTTTCAAATTACTTTTCTAAATATAATAAAATAATGCTATAAAATATGATCATGTGTAATGTAAATATATCATAAATTTTTTGGTTAAATGAAAATGGCTAAACTCATGGAGTTTGGTGGAAATTAGAATAACTATTCCCTTTTCTTTGAAAATAAAGATTCCTTCAAACATAATAATTCTCAATTTTATACCATTAGTAAGAATGAGATTAAATATAAGAATGTTCATTCCTTTCTATTCAATTTCATCATACGAATTATCTCCTTAATATTTCTCCAAGAACAACGTGGAATCAACCAAAAGGTTCAAAACTATTTCTATTACATCCCCAGACAGTTTAGATGATGTGAAAAATGTTATATCTAGAAACTAAGACACAATAATTGTTTACTGATATTTACTTCAGCTAATGTTTTAAGGTAAATTACATTTAATCCTAACGTTTGTAATTTTTTTCAAACAATACCTTAACTTATATTTCATAATAACGTGACTCCCAATGTTCCATCTTTTTCAGTATTTTAACGATTGAAAAAAATGAAATATTGGGGGGGACCATGTTGCTATTAAGTATAAATTGTGGTATTATTTTGAAAAAAGTACCAACTTTGGATTATTAAATGCAATTTAAATGTTTTAATACGACGAGGAAAATATTTTGCTAGGGAAAAATGTTACAAAATGGGAAAAAGAGAAAAATAATAATAAATATGCATAAGAAACATGAAATGATAATAATGGGTACGTGAACATTATATGGAGCTGCATGTGATTGAATCATTAATGTAGTCATTTTCAACAGCCAATTGACCATACGGTTTTGGCGCATGACACCAATTTTTTCGCCCTGTTTGGTGACGGGGATAACTGCACACCCAAATTAAAATGGAATTTATTCTCATTTTTGTTTTTTCTTTTCTTTTATATATTTTTTCAATTCCAATTCTTGTTTGAAAGTATAAGAGACTGGAAAAGTTCAAAGAAAAGATAAAGATAAGAGTGGGCGACGACCATCTCATGATTCTATTCCTCCCTTTCGTTGGGCCCTTTTTTCTGTTTAATTAATCAAGCAATCAATAAAAAAAATTGCAATCTTTTCCAATATAATACATCACTTAATTTCTTTAATTAGCCCTTTATTCTAAGTTGAAGTTGCACACAGCGAAGCAGCGTGTCATGCCAAATTGCCAACCGTTAATCGTCTAATTATTTATGACAGCAAAATTGATTCCATTATTTAATTTCTTGCGGCGTATTAACTATTAATACGATTTAGTATTCTCCTTCTCCAAGTTATATATATATATATATATATATATATATATATATATATATATATAGGGAAAGGATCAAATGAGAACCCTTTCCCTAGGTGGGAATTAGGAACCAATCCTAGTCCTTGTTCACAATCTGGACGGTTCAGGTTAAATCAGATTTAAGTGGATGAGTGGTGACATTCCTGTAATTTTCGGCAACTTTATGGACGGAGGGGTAATATAATAATTTAATAATTCTTCCCTTTTGTTCTGAGGCTAAAATGAGAATCGCATGATGCTAAAATGATTGAAGTATGATGCTAAAATTGATGTGACATTTTCTACTAGGGTTCACCGTTCCCAATTAGGGTGTATTACGTTCCGATTAGGCTGATCCCAACTAGTAATTATGAGATTCTCATTAGGGTTCACTGTCCCCAAATAGGGTGTATTGCATTTCATTTCAATGAAATCATCGTTCCATTTTTGTTTATCAACACATGCTAAAATGAGAAATACATGAGACTAAAATGAGCGAAGTCGGATGCTAAAATTGAATCTGGGCAATTTCTGAGTTCAATTCCGATTTTGCCCTTAATGAGATGCGCGAATTGAAGATTTTCGGGATAATTACAAAAATGCCACCGAAAATCTGGATAGATCTGGGGCGTCGATTTTGCAGGATGGACGGATGGGATCGGTTCCCGATTCTCACCTAGCGACCGGTTCTCACTAGATCCCATCCATATATATATATATATATATATATATATATATATATGTAGGGAAGAGATCAAATGAGAACTCTTCCCCTAGGCGGGAACTAGTAACCAATCATATCCCTTCATTGGTTCAATCTGGACGGTCCAGATTAAGTGAATGGGGCGGTGACATAATTGTAATATTTGGCAAGTTTGATGAAGGGGAGGGCAATATAGTAATTCAGTTTTTCAACTTTTCTTCTTCAGATTTTTTTCATATTCATTTCCCCCCCCTCTCTCTCTCTCTCTCTCTCTCTCTCTCTCTCTCTCCTTTACGTTCTTCTTCTTCCCTTTTTGATTTTTCATTATTTTCTAGCATCTGCTTTCATCTTTTTATAATGAAGATCCGACCCTGTGATTCGTAGAGTTCACCGGCGGCGCTGTCTTTGTATGGTAACTCCATGTATGTTGTTTTTTTTTCTTTTCAATTTATTTTAGCAGTTGGGTGTGTCGATTTATTTCTTGTTTCTTCTCGTGATTTTTATTTCTCATCTTATTTTAGTTTCTGGCTTCATCGTTTTGTTATGAAGATTCGATATTTTTAATTGATTTGATCTGTTTCGTTCAGATCTGTGTTGTATCAGTTTTTTTTTTGAAAAAAATATCAGTTATTTTCTAATTGATAGGAATCCTAGGGTTTAGTACGAGAATATACAAAATATGCATTAATTTGATTTGTTTATTTATTTTAGCATGTTAATGTATTCGTTTTAGCCTGTCGTCACATATATTTTAGCTGCACGCACTCTCTGAAACATATCATACAAACCATGCTTTGCTTTTTTTCTTTTTTTTCTTTTTTGTGTGTGCATATTTTTGTGACCCGACTACACAATGTTACACACACCATGCAAACATTAGAATACTTTTGTGTTAAAATATATGTTGCATGATGCTAGAATGTGACATACCTAATGCTAAAAATCAATTTGTGTGTTGATTTTATGTTTGAACATCTCTTGATGTGATTGTATTATTATTTTACCTTGTTCAGTTTATAATGTTTTTTTTTTTTTATGTGTCAGCCTCTGATCTGTTTCAAGTGACCATAGTAATATGACTGTAGAGGTATCTCCACGCATGACAGTGTGGTGATATGGAGGGTTCTACTTCACGTAGCAAGACGATGATGTTTGAGAACTTCTATGGTTTACGTGCCCCTTCTAAAGTTGTTATTCATCCACCTATTGTAGTTAAAACAAAAGTTAGCGGCAGTTGTTTGATATCTAAGAAGGGGGCAAGGAAGAGAAAGGAGAACAAACCACTCAGAATGTGCGGCAATAGCCACAAGTTGTCAGATCATGATGCTAGGAACTGTCCAACTTTGATGTTATAATAGTGATTGAGCATAGTTTAAATCATGTTTTATCATGCTTGTGAATTGTTTTCAGCACATTCATTTTAAAGAATATATATGATTTTCAATAAAAAAATGTTTATGACATTTCATTTGCGGTAATTATATTACTATTAAGTTTTATTAACCACAGTTACTGTTTAGAATATGATGCTAAAATAACGGAAGCATGAGGTTAAATACCTTGTCAGATTCCCATTGCATATTTTGTTTATCAGAACATGCTAAAATGAGAAACACATGAGGCTAAAATAATTGAAGTAGGAGGCTAAATTTGATGTAACATTTTCCACTAGATATCACTATTCCCAATTATGGTTTATTACGTTCTAATTAGGGCTCATATGATCCCAACTAGTAATTCTGAGATTCACATTAGGGTTCACTATCCCCAAATAGGGTGTATTACGTTTCATTCCAATGAAATCACCGTTCCATATTTTGTTTATCAACACATGCTAAAATGAGAATCGCATGAGGCTAAAACGATCGAAGTAGGAGGCTAAAATTGATGTGACATTTTTCACTAGGGTTCACCATTCCCAATTAGGGTTTATTACGTTCCGATTAGGACTCATCTGATCCCAACTAGTAATTATGAGATTTTCATTAGGGTTCACTATCCCCAAATAGGGTGTATTACATTTCATTCCAATAAAATCATCGTTCCATTTTAGTTTATCAACACATGCTAAAATGAGAAATGCATGAGACTAAAATGAGCGAAGTAGGAGGCTAAAATTGAATTTGGGCAGTTTATGAGTTCAGTTCTTCACGAAACGATGCTACAGTTCATAGAAAAAAATTTCGATTTTGCACTTAATGAGACGCGCAAATTGAAGATTTTCATTTTAATTACAAAATTGCCACTGAAAATCTGGATAATCTGGACCGTTCAGATTTTAGAATGGAGGGATGGGACTGATTCCCAATTCCCACCTGATAACTGATTCTCACCAGATTTCATCCCTATATATATATATATAGACACACACACACATAGGCATCTCCACTTAATTGAAAAAGTAACTTAGTATTATATTCCTTCTTGTTAATTTAAATTTCAAATATAAAAAGGGGTAGTAGACAATGTCAATATTATAAATTTGATAATTACTTAATATTATTACAGATTCTGAATTAAAAAAGTACCAATGAAAACTTCACTTATAAAAAGAAGGGGTTTTTTTTTTGACAAAAATGGAGTAGAGATCCTCTAGTCCCAAACTTTATATATCAATCGTGTGTCAATATTAAAAATATATATTGTTAATAATATTTTTAAAAAAATAAAATTTATTATATTATAACTAATCATAATTAATATTTATTGCTAAAAATTAAAATTTTAAAAAATTATATACCCTAAGTTTGGAATATTCAACCCCAAAAATCAATTATATCAACTAAAAAATGAATATTAAATATTAAAAATGATTTAAAACCCTAATTGGGTGGAATAAATCTTAAATAATAATGTAAAATTATAATAAACCAAAATAAATTAAATTTGAAGAAAGAAAAGGAAAGATAAACTAATAATTTTGAAGTTTGATACACGCGCGGTTGACACACATGCACAAATTAAGACTAGAGGATCTCAAATGTAAAAAATGATTAATTAGTCAAAATATGACGAACTTTCTACTAAGTACAGTTTCAAACATCAAACTTTAAAACGTATCACCAATGACACAAAACTTATACTTTGATGAAATTACAATATGAAATTGAAATTGGGCAAAATTATAATCAATATGGATGTCGGGCTAGTACAGGTGTAAGAGCAACTCCAATGCTAAGCACCTATTTGGTGCAGATTCTGCACCAAATAGGTGCAGTTTCAACACCAAATTTTTTTACAGCTCCAATGCTCAGCACCAAATTTTACACCAAATAAAAATATTCTCTTAAAAAATCCATTTTATTTTATAATTGAAATATAAATATGCTTAATGATTTATTATTTTTTTAAATGATTGATTATCCAAAACTAATAACTTTTAATTATATACTTTCAAAAAAAAAATATGCTATTAAAAAATTATGTACTATTAAAAAAATTATAACATATAATGTGCTTGGAATAATAAAAGTACTTTAAATGATCATCAAACGCTTACAATTAGTAAAAATATTACAAGACTACAACACTTATGAAAATACATATATTTTGGTCTCAATATTTAAGTTAATTTTTAGTAATTTGTAATATGTGAGATTTCATCTATCCATTATGTTTAATTAATTGTGTTTATTGAAATTATTTATTTATTTAGATGATTTATAATTTAAATTAAATTAATATATAATTTATAAATTAAATTTATTAAATAATCTATTTAATAATGAATATTAAATAATCTATTTAAGTGAATATATAATTTATAAATTAAATTAAATTTATTAAATAATCTATTTAATAATGATTTTAAATAATAAAATAATGCATTAAATGCTGTGGGACCCATCGGCACCAATTTGGTGCTGCACCAATTTAGTGCAGGATTTGGTGCAATATTGTAGTGGGTTTCAGCACCAAATTGGTGATTTGGTGTTAGCATTGGAGTTGCTCTTAATGCAACTAAAAGAATGTTGTCGGAAATAATAAAATAATGCATTAAATGCTGTGGGATCCATCGGCACCAATTTAGTGCAGGATTTGGTGCAGTATTGGAGTGGGTTTCAGCACCAAATTAGTGATTTGGTGTTAGCATTGGAGTTGCTCTTAATGCAACTAAAAGAATGTTGTCGGACAACTAGCCCGATATACACATTCTAACTTTGAGTTTTCCCAATTTTGATTTCACATTGTAATTTCACCAAAACATATAAGTTTGCATTATTGATGTTACATTTTAAAGTTTATGTTTGAAATCAAAATTCGTGATGTTTAGACCACTTAACCCCTAAAAGGAAATAAACCAGTATGGAAAATCACCCTAGCTAGCTACTTACATCAGCTTCTTTTTTAGGAAAGAATATAATTAATTAGCAGCTTGTTAGGTTTAATGTGATAAGATTTGTGCTATATATAAAATTATTTTCCTAATTATAAAGTAATATTACAGTTTACAAGTTTTTAGTATGTAGCATCTCACATCAAATGTATACTTTTTTTAGTTGTCGCAAATGTAAACTGCTTAGTTGAGCATATTAATAATTTTCAGGAATTGATTACTGTCGTCTAAAATGATATTTTTATTATATTATGAACTTCAAAAGTGATGGGTTATTTTCTTTCCGTCAAAATTTAGAGGTTGATGTCAGCATATTTATATAAATATTCTAGAAACTTTAAACAATCACAACAAGCTTATTTTTAATCGGATTTACGCAAATTATATATCAAATTCAAGCTCTTTTGGTACTCATTCATTTAAAATCCATATTACATATGTTTATTTGAAAAAAAATAGATGAAAAATACAAAAATAAATTTTCAGACATATTTTTCATACAGAGCAACCCTAAATTTATATTAACCTGGTGTATATAATATTTTAGCATGACCTACATAGCATTTTAACATGGCCAATTATAACTCACATAATTGCATTTATGATGTTTTAGCATGAAATTACTCGCATATTAGTATGATATATATGACATTTTAGCATAATCTGTAACTCATATCAGTATTGTGTTCATGATATTCTAGCATGATACTCATAAATTAACAAGATGATATCAGCATATTTATACAAATATTGTAGAAACTTTAAACAATCGTAACTTGATTGTTTTAATCAGATTTACGCAAACTATAAATCACATTAAAGATACTCTCATACTATTTCATATAAGATTCATATTTCATATGTTTATCTAACAAAAAATATTTTATTCGCGATACTATAAAAGAATATTTATAATAGCATGACAAAATACTCATTATAACATGAAAATGTAATCACAATAGTAAAGAAAAATATTCATAACAATATGAAAAAATATTCATAAAACATGTAAATTTACTTGTAATACCATCTGTGGTGTTTGTTCATTTTAGCATAGTTATATGTTTATAATATGATATGGTTGAAAGTTATATTAATTGGAATGTTAATTGACACAACTTTAGCATGATAATTTCTTGATTTTTAGATAATATTTGTATTGATTTTAGCATGATATTTCATTTGATTTTAACATGTTGTAATAAAACATATTTGAGAAATAATAAACTCTAAGTGAAATGTAATAAACCTTAGCTACTTTGCATGGAGTAAACCTTAATTGATTTGTTAGCATGATTTAGCATGTTATTATTCTTGATTTTAGCATGATTTACTAAACCCTAATTGTGATGTTAGCGCGACTTTAGCATAATAGTTTCTAGATTTTAGCATAATGTTTTTATTGATTTTAGTATGCATGATATTTCATTTGACTTTAACATGATGCAATAAAAACTAATTATGTTATAATAAACTTTAATTGGAATGTCATCATCCCTAATTGGGATTAATAAAATCCTAATTAAGTTGTAATAAATTCTAATTTGGAGAATATGTAGTCATATACAATGCTAATATAATTTCATAAAAAATATACTGAAACGAGTGTAATATCATGATGAAAGTGCATAAGATATGATGTTCAAATGAATACAACATCATACTCAAAATAAAAACAAATCAATCCCTATAATTGCAGAAAAAAAAACTACTCTCATACTATCATGATGTATATAACATTTTATCTTGACCTATAACTCACATTATCATTACGTTTATGACATTTAATATTACACTACTCTCATATTAGTGCGATGCATGTGACATTTCAGAAAGTATTATGTGCACTTGAATAAAATTAGAAGTGATACTTTTCAGCATTAAAAGTAGTTTTTTCATAGAAATTCTAAAACCCTAATTGGAATGAAATTAACCCTAAAAATGAATATTTTATATTTTTTATACATATTTCATTCGGAAAATTAAAGACATGCAGCATCTTAAATGAACGAAAATGGAAAAAAAACTTCAATTTGATATATTATATGAAAAATATTGAGTTCATAACGTTTTTGTCTGAAACTATTCTCTTATATATTAACATGGTGAAAGTGCACACCTCGTGTGGTAGTATCTGTCTGCAAATATTCTCAAAGATGTTCTAGAACATTGTTAGATAATGTTCACTATAATGTTCACAAACATTATAATGGACTTAATGTAAATTGCAGAAAATAAAGCACACAACAGATTAGTAACCCTGTGTTATCAACTGATCTACGTCAGGGGTCTTGTCAAGTCCGTGAGAAATAATTCACTACTCTAATGTAGCGTTTACTAGGGATCTCACATACAGCCAACCTCACGTCACTCAATACTTGTTCTACCCAAACACTATTTTTCGATGGATTTAACAATGACCTCCCCTCATAGCCTAGATTTCAACCTATCTAGTTTCCACAAGTATTCCCTCCCGAAAACCCTTTTACAGTGTATGAAAAGTGTTTTAATACATGCAAACTAGAACACTAATATCTAGTCTAACAATGACAACCGAAACTTATGTGGCTCTTTAACAATTTAGAGTACTTGTACATAATATATCTCTTCAATTCTTTTGATGTTTTGGTGTGTGCTAATAGGTCTGTATCCCAGGCTATTTATAGATTATAATATAGCCTTAATAAGGAAACAAAAGTCCTAATTGTAATCTTAATCTGATAAGGAAACTTCCCTTATTGAAACTAAATCCTAGGACATTCCATGTTAGAACGTCTTTCATCTTTAGAATTCTGCCTTGTCTTCAATTATATGCTCTCCAAGCTGGATAAGGTATCTTTTAGAACAATCTTGAATCTCTTCTTGGTTGGCAACATCGAACAGCTTCAACGATATTGGAAAAACAATCTGGACAAAAGATGTTCATGCAAACGTTTACGAATATTACAATGAACATTGTTGATCTCTAAACCTTCACATTAGGTAGCATAGTGGAATGTCTTATATGTTCACAAATTGACTTTTGGTTATCACTCTAGCTAGCTGGCAGTACTCAGCATGTCGAACAATCTCAATTATAGCACGATGCACAACCATCTTCATCTTCAGCTCAATCCAAACTCCTTGCTTGAGCTATCTTCAGGAAGTTCAGATCACCTTCATGTATATCTTTATGAACGTTGTCCAGAACAACAAACTTGTACTTGGAAAAAATAAATACTTAGTGATAATTATTTACCATAAAATAATGACAATCAAGTGCAAAGTAGAGCACTTGATAAAAAATGCTTAGTGCATAAAATGGCACTAACAATCTCCTCCTTGACGGTGTATCTTCATTTAGTTCCAAGCACAACACTAACACATGGTGTATGTGACATTTTAGCATGATCATAACATGTAAATGTATTCTTAACATGTGTTGTTTGTTCATTTTAGCATTGTTTTATGGTCATATTAGCATCACATTATTTTCATTTTAGCGTGACGAAATTACATGAGAATAAAAAACACAATAATTATTGAACTATCATACATAATTCCTAATTAAGATGTAAATAAACCCTAATTGGGGTGGAATAAACTCTACTTTGATGAAATAAACACTGATTGAATGGAATAAATCCTAACTGAAATGAAATAAATCTTAAAAATTAATGTTTTGTATTTTTCATCCATATTTCTTCAGATAAACAGATGTATTCGAGATCTTAAATAAAATAACATGAAAAAAAGCTTTAATTTGATATATTATTACTTTCATTTTAGCATAAAAAAATTACATGATAATATCATGTAAAACTTATACATAATATTAATTATATGTGTTGTTCGTTCATTTTAGCATTGCAATATGTCTGTATTAACATTATATTCCTTTCATTTTAGCATGATGAAATTGAATGAGAATAACATGTAAATATACTTTTAATAACATTTGTGTTGTTTGTTCATTTTAAGATAGATAGATGTTCATAATAGCATGTAAATATATTTATATTAACATCATATTGCTTTCATTTGACGAAATTGCATGAGAATAAGAAAACACAAAAATTATGAAATAAACCCTAATTGAGATATAATGAACCTTATCTAGAATAAAATAACCCCTAAAAATGATATTTTATATTTTTCATTCATATTTCTTTATATAGACAAATGCATATGAGATCTTAAATGAAATAATATGAAAAAGTTGTAATTTGATATATTATATGAAAAAATTATTGCATTTATGAACTTTTAGCATTAAATTACTCTCATATTAGCATAGTGTATAAGATATTTTAGCATGTCGTTATCAGTATTACGTTTAAATGTGGATAAAATTATGGTTGTTTAATTGAAAACTTTCAGGTTATTGTGAAATTTATCCAACATGTAACTCATACCAACACCGTTTATCACACATATCAAAAATAAATTTGAATGATATTATGAATATCATCATAATTCATATGTTATTTTAGCATGAAGTATAAACCATTTAGCATTGTGTATATGTCATTTTAGCATTAACTATAACTAACAACTGAATCATCAATGATGAAAATAAATACCTAAGTTTCTGAATATTCTGCACAGCAGTCGACGGTTTGCCCTCAGCTGGTGCAAGTACCTATTTTTGCCCAAAGCTGGAGTTGGTTCCAGTCTTTAATCTAGTTTGTTTTTCTTTTATTATGAGTTGTTCATTTACTTTTGTGTTATTTATTAAGATGTTTTCTGGCTAAGTATCCAGTGTTCAAGTTGAATGTGAATATGTTAAGGTAGAGAATATGCATGAGGCTCAATGTTCTTAATTTACTTTGAATTGGTTCCAAACTTCATTCTAGGTAGAATGTTGACATTGTAATAGCAAGATTAGGTTGTTAGCTACTCTTAATCAAAATTATTTATGTAATTCAAGGTGGAATTAGGGATGCCCGTGTCCTGATGAGCCACTAAGTGATAAAACATGATCCGAATCTTGGAGAATAAAGTATGTGTATATCTTGTGAGCACACTGAGAATGTGTCCATGTTCTAGTATTGCGTCTCTCAGATTGAATGTTGATGCCCTTGTAACACCTCTGTATGCGTCTTTTCTTTGGTGCTTGAGTAGTTAGGGACTAAGAGTTGTCGTCCGTATCACTCTTAGTGTAAACAGTAAGAAGGGATTAGAGAGTGTAAGTCATCCGTATCTGCTTCCTATAACTAACCGATCAAATCAAGGAACCTACGTAGTTGTGCCTGGGATTGCATGTATCTACCAAAACTGAATTCATTTTTTACTTGAATATTTATTTTGTATTGATTACTACTGTCTTTTGTTATTTATTGTGTGTTTAGTTTTGAATAGTACAGGGAAGGATTAGTGACAGTAATTCTACAAACCCCCAAAAGTTACTAAAAGATAGAAAGGTTAATCACTCCTCATAGGACGATATCTATCTCTGGGTGCTATACTAGCCTCTGAGGGCAAATTAAAGCATTTGCAGGGCTTTGTCCACAGGTGTAATTTTGCACACACAATGATGGCGTGTCAAAATTTAACACCATTACAAGGAAGTGTAAGCGCACTTTTCTATCTTACCGTTTCTCATTTTAGCATTGTTTATGGTACGCATTAATCACGCAGGTAACCTAGTCTATGACCCGGAGATAGAAAAGACTGCACGGTGAATGAGGACACAAGCAAGGAGAAATCTGGAAGCAACCGCAAGCGATGATTCATCATCAAAAACCTCAGAGAGGAGTCATACATCTGAGGTTGAGAGTCACGCCAGTAGCACGCACAATTCACATGGAGAAAAGTACAATCCACTCTTCTCCGAGTCTGAAGGTGAAGAAATGGCAGAATGAATACCACCACCACTAGTACCTCAACCCACATTGAGGTAGCTCATATTCCCACAAGAAATAAACATGCACCATCACATTATCTCATCCTACCGAGAATTGGGAATTGAGATCAAATTTCATCTCAATTTTGCCCAAATTCCATGATCATCCTTGAGAAGACCCGCAGAGACACTTGTAAGACTTCGAGATGGCTTGCAGTACTCAACAAAACAACACGAGAATATGTTCGAATACATATGTCTGCTATCTTTTCCCTTTACCTTGCAGGATGGAGCACGAGGATGGTTGTACACCATTCCCGCTGAAAGTATGATGGCATGGAACGAACTACAACAACGGTTTCTGGAGAAGTATTTTCCCACAACACGAGTGCAAGCCATGAGGAAGAAGATCTCCATTGCCAAAGCTAGAACGAACAGGAGCTTTTATGACTACTGAGGACGTTTCAAGCAGATGCTCTCGAAATGCCCACACCACCAGATCCTTGCCCATGATCTGGTATCATACTTTGTTTCAAGCTTAAGGTTGGAAGACCGGAACCTACTCAATGCAGCATGTGGAGGATCCATACTGAACAAAAAAAGCAGATGAGGCAATCCAACTTATTGGAGAGATGGCAGAGAAAATCAGAGAATATGTTTATGAAAGGCCTCAAGCAGCTATTGTGGACAAATCGACGTACTCACCTGAGTCAGAGGCAAAGATCGACCATCTGTTCAACAAAATGAAGAAAATGGTGACACAATTATCTATAAACACATTGTGGATATGTGGAGTGTGCGATATGATGGGGCACTACACTGATCAATGTCCATAAGTGCAAAAAGGAAGGAAGACAGTGAACGCGATTGATGGGGGAACCGGCGGAGAAATGATCCATACTCCCAGAATTACAATCAAAGGCAGAGATACCCAGAACCTCAGGCACATCCAGGTCAGCAGTGGATTATGCCTGTAGGAGAATCCACCCTGAAAAACATGGTGAGACAAATGGCCATGGAATCAGTCAATAGCCAAAAATGCGTCGCATCATTCAAAACCAAAACCAGGGCTGGATTGAACTACCTGGGGACCCAAATCATTGAACTCGGTGAAGCAATCCATGTATGGAAAAGGAGAAAGGGATTCTACCTTCACAGACTGAGCCTAACCCCAGGACGGATGTGAATGCCATCACGCTGAGAGAAGGAAAAGAGCTGTTTAAGCCCTCATTTGAGTTGGCTGATAAAAAAGCCCACAAGGAGGTCATACCAGAAAAAGAAAACCAAGAGCCATTGGAGAGCAGCAAATTAGATGAACTCAAGATCCCACCTGCACCACAAATGCCGGAAAGAAATAAAATCATCATATCACCTTCCTTTCCAGGAAGATTGAAGCAAAATAAGAAAGAATCTGAGGACAAAGATCTGGTGCAGGTTTTCAGGAAGGTGAAAGTAAATATCCCACTTTTGGACGCAATTAAGCAGGTACCTCGTTATGCCTGATTCCTGAAGGAGTTGTGCACCCGAAAGATTCGATTTACGAAAGAAGCTCAAGTTGTCATGAGCGAAAATGTATCTGCAATGATACAAAGAAAACTTCTCAAGAAATGTGGAGACCCATGAATGTTCTTCATTCCATGTGAAATCAGAGGCACGAAGATCGACCAAGCCATACTCGACTTAGAGGTGTCCATCAATGTTATGCCTTTAGCTATTTTTGAAGAATTAGAGCTGGGACCATTGAAGGAAACAAGCACAGTAATCCAACTGGTCGACCGCTCTAATGTGTTCCCTGAATGAGTGCTAGAAGATGTGTTAATCAAAGTGAATGACCTGATCTTTCCAGCGGACTTCTATATATTAGATATGGACGCAATAAATATGAAAGCCTCATGCATGCTACTGGGCAGACCATTCATGAAAATGGCACATACGAAGATTGACGTCGATAAGAGCACATTAACATGCGAATTTGACAGAGACACCATCACCTTCAACATCATCGAAGCAATGAAGCACCCCACCGACACTGAAGGAGTAAGCATGGTGAATGTGTTCGAGACATTAATCCAAACCTGAGACACAAAAATGCTAACGAAAGACCCTCTGGAGTGGATAGTTCAACAAAGTCAATCTAATTGAGACACTATAGATGAGAAGGACATTGAAATCAAGAATGTAATCATGCAATTCTACAGTCTAGAAAGCACCCATTTCCAAGGTTTTCACTTGGATTTGCCTATACTGAAACCATCTGAGAAAATGGTGTGATCCATCATTAAGCCCCCAGAGTTAGAACTAAAGAAACTACTAGAACACCTCAAGTACGCATACTTGAGCGAAGGAGAGAAGCTGACCATCATCATTAGTTCCACACTAATAATGAAGTAAAAACCAGGTTAGTAAAGCTACTAAAGATGCACAAAGAAGTCATAGGATGGACACTGGCAGACATAAAGGGTATAAGCCCATCAGTCTGTATGCATAGAATCATGCTGGAAGATGAGGCGAAACCAGTCAGAGAACCCCATAGGAAGCTCAATCCGATCATGAAAGAGGTAGTCTTGAAGGAAATTCTGAAGCTATTGGATTTGGGCATCATCTATCCAAATTCAGACATTGAATGGGTTAGCCTAGTCCATGTGGTGCCAAAGAAGTCAGGGATTCAAGTCATTGAAAATGAGCACAAGGAGTTGACCCAAGCACGTCTCCAAACAGGATGAATGATCTATATTGACTATAGGAAGCTGAATGCGCTCACAAGAATAGACCATTTCCCTTTGCCCTTTATCGATCAAATGCTGGAGCGGCTTGCGGGCAAATCATACTTTTACTTCCTTCACGGCTATTTAGGCTATATACAGATCTATGTGGCCCAAGAGGACCAAGAGAAGACAACCCTCACATGTCTTTTTGGCACTTTCGCATACCGACGCATGACATTCGGATTATGCAACGCGTCAGACACCTTACAAAGATGTATGGTGAGTATCTTCTCAGATATGCTTGAAACATGCATTGAGATCTTTATGAACGACTTTACCGTTTATAGAGACCATTTCGATCAATGTCTTGGAAACCCGGAGAAGGTTCTGAAACAATGCGTGGAGAAGGATCTTTTGCTCAACTATGAGAATTGTCACTTCATGGTCCGTGAATGGATCATTTTGGGGCATGTGATCTTAGAAAGAGAAATCGAAGTGGATAAGGCAAAAATAGACATCATCACCAAATTATCCTATCCCACCACAGTTAAGCAGATCTGTACAGTCCTTGGACATGCAGGGTTTTATCGATGGTTCATTAAGGACTTTGCCAAGATAGCTCAACCACTAACCCGACTACTCCAACAAGAAGTGGCATTCGAGTTCGATGATAACTATAAGGAAGACTTCCATGATCTTCAAAGGAAACTGGTCTCATCAGTGGTAATCCAATCCCCAAACTGGGGTATGCCCTTTGAAGTCATGTGTGACGTAAGTGGCTATACCGTGTGAGCTATTTTAGGGCAGAAAAAGGGCAAAGAGAGTTACGTCATCTATTATGCCTCCAAGACGTTGAACACTGCTCAATGTAACTACACAACCACTGAGAAGAAACTATTGGCGGTGGTATTTGTCTTCAAAAAATTCAGGTCATATCTACTTGGAGCCAAAGTGATAGTGTTCACTGACCACTCAGCCCTTAAATATCTCCTAGCAAAGAAGGAATCAAAACCACATCTCATACAGTGGATACTTCTACTACCAAAGTTCGACTTAGAGATCCAGGACAAGACTGGGGCTGAAAACCTCGTGACTAACCACCTCAGTAGGTTGATGATCGAAAGCAAGGAAGAGATCATTGAAACTTTCCCTGATGAACATCTATACTTGCTTGAGGGCAAATTAGAGTCGAAACTGTGGTATACCGACATCGTAAACTATTTGGTAACCCGAAGATACTCAGTTGGAATGAGTGACTACCAAAAGAAGAAGTTGGTCAGAGAAAGATGGTTCTATGTTTGGGAAGCCCCGAACTTGTAGAAAATAGGAGCTGATCTAATCATAAGGAGATGCATACCTGAAAGAGAGGCCAGAGCCATCTTGAAATTCTGCCACACAGATATGTGTTGAGGACACCTTGGCCTGAAGCGAACCGCTTACAAGATCCTTGATGGAGGATTCTCCTGTTCCACTATGTTTAAAGATGTCTACCTCTATTGCAAAAGCTGCAACAACTGTCAAAGGACCGGGAAGATCTCTATTCAAGAGTCTATGCCATTGATTTCCATTATGCCCGTAGAGATTTTTGATATATGGGGAATTGATTTCATGGGACCCTTCCCAAAATCAGGAGCCAACCTATATGTATTCCTAGTTGTGGACTTTGTCTCAAAATGGATAGAGGTTAAGGTAACTACAACAAACGAAGGACAGTGGTAAACTTCTTGAAATCTAACGTATTTTGCAGGTATGGAGTGCCCAAGGTGCTGATAAGCGACCAAGAAACCCACTTCTACAATATGGTCATAAAGAAGTTGCTACATCAATATGGGGTCACCCATAGAGTAACTACCGCCTACCATTCACAAACTAACGACCAAGCCGAAGTCTCCAATAAGGAAATCAAGAACATACTGGAGAAGGTAGTAAGTCCAGGAAGGAAGGATTAGATCAACTACCTAGAGGATGCTCTGTGGGTATACAGAGCAACGTTAAAAACACCAATATGATTTTCCCCGTACTAAATTATTTTCGATAAGCACTACAATTTGCCCATAGGGATGGAGTACCGAGCATTTTGGGTTATCCGCAAAGTCAATACCAACCTGAAGATGGATGGGACTAAAAGGAAACTTCAGATCCAAGAACTTGAAGAACTGAGATCGGAAGCATATGATAATGCGGTAATCTATAAAGAGGGAACCAAGAAAGTGCATGATATGCTCATAAGGAGGAAGAAGTTTGTTAAAGGGCAAAAGGTGCTGCTGTTCAACTCAAGGCTCCAGATTAATGCAGGAAAACTCAAATCTAAGTGGTTGGGACAATTTATTGTCCAAACTCAATTCCTAAATGGAGCAGTGGATATCCTCAACCTAGAGGATAATGATATCTTCAGAGTGCACAGACAAAGATTGAAGTCTTACCATGAGCACATGGAAGCAAAGGTGGTCGATTGTGTTAGGCTCATTGAGCCCACATACTGTTGACAAAGAAGAAAAGTCGAGCCAATAACTTAAAACAACAGCGCTGATCATGAGGCAACTCGGTATTTTATCGCTTTATTTCAATTTCAGTCTTAAGTATTTATTGCTGTTATTTATCCAACAGGGCCACAAAAAGGAAACCACCTGAATTTGGGCGCACACATAGACATCAGAACTGAGAAATGGCTAAGTGTGTGGGAGAAAGGATGGCTCAAGCTAGAAGAGAGAGAGAGAGAGAGAGAAGCTAACACGGGAAATATTCATTTCCCATGTAGACGTCAACTCAAGGAAGAGAGAAAAAATTCAAAATTCAAAAAAGAAATCCATATCTCTCTCCCTCTCTCTCTCTCTCTCAAACGGGATGATAGATACAAATCTGTAGCTAACCCCTAAATCCCTAGAAAATAGCTACACCTTAGTCTAAATAAAAAATATCCCTAAATTCACGAACCCTCACTATTCTCCCACCTCTCTTCAAGCCTCTACAGCAAAAGAAGAAAACCTAATTTTCAGTCTGAATCGAACCTATTTTTCCCAACCAACACAATGACTAGAACTAGAGGAGCACAGATGAGCAGACCCCCCTGAAAATCCACCTGCGGGAGGAAGAAGACAGAGAGCGTGACACCAAAGAAGACTCCCGTCCAGTCACCGACCACGTCTGTCAGAGAGCTGGGAGTGCTCTGGAAACAGAGGAGGAGACCTTCATCGACGCTCAACTCATCTCCTCCGTTTTTCCGTTCGATAACCCACCAGCCATGGAAAAGCTAGAGAAAAAGGCTCCAGCCAAGGCGGCGAAAAAGAGAAGTGGATGTACGAGAGAAATAAATGGAGAGAGAGAAAGAGAGTCATGTTTCAAAACATAAGATTTATTGAATTGTCATAATACTTTCTTTTACTTAAAATTATAAATAATTACAAGTATGACACATTTCATTTGATCAAATTTTAACTGAATTATGGCCAACAAGATCTAAGTTTGACTAAGCTACTACTTTCTTGCTTAAAAATTGTGTGAAAGAGTAGATGATCAACCAATACCTCAGCTTCCGCTAGTTGGAGTATTCCGGGTAGCGGTGTAAATGGATTGAGTCGAGCCCGAACATACGTATGTTCAAGCTTGTTTGAAATGATATCGAGCTTTACAATTTATGTTTGAACTTGTTTGATTATCTATCGAATCGAGCTCAAACGAGCTTTACTTGAGCCGAACACTAGTCGAGCTCAAGTAGTTTGATATTTTTACACATGTTTGCTCATTTTTTACTTATGGAGCTCGAGTTCGAGCCGAGCTTTAAATTTTATTGAACATAAAATTATGTTCAAACTTGTTTGATATGCTTATCGAATCGAGCTCGAACCAACTTTTAACGAACGAACATGAACCAAGTATCGAGCTATTTGGTTTAATTTTCAGTCCTAATTCCGGGCACAATCTATTTTCTTGCCAAGAGTCATTCTCTCTTTATCTTATAATAATATAATATGCAATTAAGTGGAGACCACTTTGTGTAGATAAGTCCTTATACATACCACATTTGAAACATTAGAGAGCGTCTCGTTACAAATACAATGGAACACTTTTTACAGAAACGTCTCATTTAAGCATCCCAACAGCCTCATTTTGTTGTAGTGTATAATATACATATAAAATATATATTAATAAAATAACATGTGCACAAAGCTACTAACACAAATATTAAGCTAGTGATTGATGAGTAGGTAAAGACAAGGGATTCTTTCTGCCCGTCACACATATCCCACTTTATACTCAATTGTTTATATAACTTTTTAAAAATTAATTTGTAGGTAAAAAAATAACTATTATAATTCACTCATTTTATAAATAAGAACTTCCAATTTAATTTGATTATTTTCCTAGTAAAAATAAATTCAATTTTTGCAATGATCTCATTATCAACCCTCAACAGTAAATGTTGGTTAATTATAAAATAAAGGGGTGAATTTTTGTTTTATTTTTTGAATACTGTGGGGAGTTTTTTCTTATAGACGAGTCGTGACCCTGTAAGAAATCTATATAATATATAATAACAACACTGCATCCGTATATAGAAAATATTAGTTTTTCCACCCAAATGACATTTCCGAATGTGAAAAATAGAATTCTATATTTACAAATAATTAATTACGGAATTTAATACTCCTATATCAAATCATAACTATACGTGTAACACACATATATATGAAATAAAAAGTCAATGAAATCCGTCTAATAAAAAAAATTGTCATAACTAAATTAGTATCCATTTATCTCAATTAGGGACATTTTCCTTAATTAACCACACTAATATATATCCTCCTAGCATTAAATCCAAAATATATGGAGTCATATAATTTATCATATATTTGATTGCATTAGTAAATCCCATGTGTGTGTGTGTATAGATATATATATACACTAGCATTACGCCTGTGCGATGCACGGATGTCAGATTTTACAATTTTTTGAAATTGAAATATTCAATATGAGAATAGTGATAGTAAAATAAAACAATATACAAATTATAAAATATACATGTTTGAATACAATATTATGACAAATTAACATATAAATTTAAAAGGTACAACTTTAAAAATACTTCTTTGTGCATGACATTTTTAGTTGAAATCATCATTATCATATCATTTGCCATTTATAAAATAATTTACAATCAACTAATATCACATTTTCAAAAAATTGATGTTTTAGTTTGTTAATTTTTGTTACACATTATTTGATGTTTTACACTTTTTAACACTCTTCTTCCCAATTTACTCCTATCAAATCTCTTGCGTAAAATATATTGAGGAAATTAAGATGAGATATAAAGACATAAAAAATTACAATGAGAGAGAAATTAAGATACATTAGTAAAATATATCTTAATATGGTAAGAGTCACATTCTTTAATTTTTATTTTTTGTTGTAAAATATAAAACATCAATTTTTCTAAAACTGAGGGAGTATATCAATAGTTCCAAAGTAAAGTTATTAATAAAATTATTAGTTGTAGTCAAATTTATCAAGTTACGTGTAAATTTGAATTTCAATTCATATATAGGAGTACTTGTATTCTCAATCTGAAAATAAGGCACACGTACAACTGCAGTAGATTTTTTTAGTAAATTAAAATATGTGAAATGGAGAAGTATATATGAGTGTCATAATATTTTACATAACTCTTTCTACGTAGGATAGTTACATAACTTAATCAGTTAATTTCTATATTATGACAAATAAATATAAAAGTTTATAATTAAGTACAAAATTTGGAAGACTTCTTTGTGTATGACATTCTTTATTGATTTACTAATGGTATCATTAATCCCAAATTTTGGAAAGTATACTACAAACATTTACAATAATCTATACGAACAATTTCAAAATAAAATTAACAAAATTAGTTGCGATTGTATTTGTGAAATTCATGTTGATATGTAGTTTAATTCCTTTGTAAGGTTTATATTGTCCGTCAAATTTATTAGGTGTGTCATCAACATTATCATTTTAATACTTCTTATGTTAAAAGAAATAGTACAACTCATTTTAGTTCGATTCAGCAATAGGATTTGTAGAATTAGCGCAATAGTATAACTTAAAATTGCAACAATGAATATGTATTTTTGAAAAATTAAAATATATAAAAATAAAGAAGTGTAAATCCATTGAAAAAATAATCAAAATTAAAGGAAAATAGTCATTTTGTTATGATTTTAGATCCGACGATTCCCACTTGATTTTATGAAATGAAATGTAGGTAGTGATTTATCTTTCATTTATTCATATTAGAGGCAATTATATTATCAAAAGTAAGTTTTCTATAACCTTCCTTAATATTAATGTTAATACTAAGTATTTAAATATAAGACAGTAAAAAATTTGAAAAAAAAATGAAGATTTTTCAAATAGAATTTCATAGAAATTTAGATTGTTCAAAGCTCATACCGTTCCCGAGGAAAATCGTCATATATTTCGTCAAAAAATATATTTAGAATAATAAATTTCATCCCTGATTATTTTTTCTTTAAAAACCAAAATACTGATGTCAAATATAATTCAATTATCTTCGCAAAAACAATTGTGCATAAATTTAAGAAATAATAATTGGTTCATATATATATATGTGTGTATATATATATCTGAGAATTTAGTATTTAAAAAGGTGGAACTTAGACATGGAAAATTCATTATATTTCATATAGGGTTTGATGTATACAATACACACACACACATACATTTAAAGTCTAATAGATTTATATCAACATATAATAAATTGTTGGAAAAATATCAACATATTTTTTTAAAGTTCCAAGTATTCATCCAGGCACAAAAAATCCAAAATAAATAACTCAACTCACAACACAACCAAACATCACACACACACACACACACACACACACACACACACACACACACACACACACACAGTATTATAAAACAGAAAAATTTCAGGTTACAATTTTAGATAAGTAACACATAAATCTATGACAATTATTTACATACATATGAAAATGTTATATCTTCATGTATGGGCAAGCTCTCATGGCTTAAATTACAAATCACAAATTTCATCAAATATATATATTGAAACCGTAATTGTCTGTTAGGAAAAACTATCAAGGAACCCCTAGATCAGATTTTGATGAGATGTCAAAATTATTTATGAAAAATTGACCAAAATTCAAGCTGTAGATCGAAGCTGATCAGTCCAGGGCATCATCGAAGAAGAACTCTAGAAGAGTCAAAGTCAACCAATCTGAAGAATGACCCACAAGTTGAAAGACACGTCATCCAGTCTAAAGTTCAACTTGGCTGAGGAATCATACCGATCAAAGCAAGCTGACAATCAAGTCATCTGAACTGAGGGAGAAAGGAGTTGACCAAAGATTGAAGAAGCTGATAGAATATCAGTTTATGCCAGAGACTGACAGTAGTCAACTGGAGCAATGGCCAATCTCAGCTGATAAGCCCAAAACTGCCAACTGGAGCAACGGGCAGACTCAGCTGATAAGCCCAGAACTGTCAACTGGAGCGATAGCAAGACTCAGCTGATAAGTCCAGAACTGCCAACTGGAGCAACAGGCAGACTCAGCTAATAAGCCCAGAACTGCTAATTGAAGCGATAGCAAGACTCAGCTGATAAGTCCAGAACTGCCAACTAGAGCAACAGACAGACTCAACTAATAAGCCCAGAACTGCCAACTGGAGCGATAGCAAGACTCAGCTGATAAGTCCAGAACTGCCAACTGGAGCAACAGGCAGACTCAGCTGATAAGCCCAGAACTACCAACTGGAGAGATAGCCAGACTCAACTGACAAGCTCAGAACTGCCAGCTAGGACGATACTGCAACTAAGCTGAGAAATCCAAAACTGCCAACTGAAATTCCAAACTGCCAAGAGAACTGAAGCCAGAAGACTCCTGGAGTGTATTGCTTAAATCAGCATATCTTGGAATAAATGCTCCTACAAAGATCCTGGAATTTAATGAAGATCGATTGGCAGAGTAATGGCTACTTCAACCAAATGATCCAAGCGATCATTTAAGACCACATGCCATTGATGAGCCAACAGAGCCACTGATCAAATGGACAATGGAGCTCAACGGTCATAAAATCACTCCTCTATAAAAGACGGGTGAATCAGAGTTTTAAACACTTTTCGCAAACATAACCTCTTGCCAACCTTCGCATATACAAGCAGAGCTTTTCTTTCTCCCTCCCACTTAAGCTCAAGTGCAATGTTTGATAGAAACTACGAAAGTCAAACTGAGAAGAAGAATTCACTGAATCAAGACATCCAGCCAGCTGTTGACAAACCAGCTAGGGCAGCCTTCTCAGTTTTCAGCTATTCAAGATCAACTACTCAGCTCAATCAAAGGAGCACATCAGTTGATACCCCCTTGTTCAAGACTAACCTCTTGAAGATCGAAATAGATCTTAAATCTTGTAAAGACGACAATAGCACCTACCTTCCTAGCGAGCAGTTAGGGACTTCAAGTGTGAGCCCTCGACCAGCTGAGGTAGCGAGCAGTTACCAGGTTCAGCCAACTGTCCTTCATTGTGTAATTTGTAAAGGAACTCAAGTTATATAGTGAAGTTGCCCTTCTGCGGAAGGAAGAGAGGACGTAGAAGTTTGAGACTTCGAACCTCTATAAATCTCTTGTGTGTTGTACTTATTGATCATTGCATATCTCTAACTGGACACAACATCACAAAAGCTACACTTAAACTGTCTCAACTGATTATCAAGTTGGTGCATAGATAAGTTTCTTCAAGCGAGTTAAAGGGCCCTATTTTCCGCATCTAAAGTAAAAGTTTTTGAATCAGTTTATTCACCCCCCCTCTAAACTGATACCGACTTGCCTGGGACCAACAAGTGGTATCAGAGCGATTGATTCTAAGGATCAACCGTTTCTGCAGATCAACTGAATCAGATCTAATTATCTGTGCTAACATTCCAGCTATGGGAAACTATAAGCTACCTTTATTTTCAGTTGAGAACTATGATAATTGGAGCAGGAGAATGAAAGCTCATCTCTGCTCAATTCATGAGAATATGTGGGAAGTCATTGAAGAAGGTCCAATCATCATCATGATGGACAATGATGCTCACGTAGTTGATATCAATCAACCCGCAAGGATCCCGAAGCCAACTAATCTTCTCACCAGTGAAGAGAAGAAGTTAAAGAATCTAGAGTTCGTTACTCAAGCTGCATTATTCCAAACTCTAGATGAAGATCGTATGAAGGATACCAAGAATTGCACAACTGCCAAAGAAATATGGGACCTACTAGTAGATCTTTGCAGAGAGTCCGAAGCAATAAAAGGAAATAAGCTCCAACTGGCGGTTGACAGGTATGAATCCTTCAAAATGCAAGCAGAAGAGTCCATCTCAAGCCTTGAAACTAGATTTCTAGGCATCATCAGTGAGATAAACAACCTTGGAAGAAGTTATCCCAATTCAGAGATGAATTCCAAAATATTGGATAATCTCATTGACGAATGGGATATGAAAGTGATAGCTACAAAGGAGTCAAGAAACCTAAACAGCATCACTCCAAGGGAACTATTTGGTTCTCTTAAAGCTCATGAATACAGTCTAAACCGAAAAAGAGAAGCGTCGACATCATCAGCTCAAGACGCAGCTTTCTATGGCCAAAGGCCCAAGTTTAGAGACGCTCGAGAAAGAAACAGCTTCCGACCTAGGAGCTCACCAGCCAAAGAAAACCAAGGCGGATCTTCAACTGAACGGAAAAGGGAGGCAACTGAAAAGAAAGAAAATCTAACTAAGGACATCAATGATCAGATTCAATCAGTTACCAAGTTGCTCAAAAAGTTGAAGAGAGCTCGGGATAAACAATCAGTTTCACCTCAGACTAATGAAATCCCAAAAGTTGAAAAAGCCTATCAGCCAACTGAACGGCCAGCTGAACCATTCAGGAGTGGCAATCGCAATCTTGGAGAATGTTTTCATTGTCATAAACAAGGACATTACAGGTTCGAATGTCCAGAACTCCCCAAAGACAAGAAAGCCAAGGTAAAAAGAAGCTTCTTCAAAAGAAAAGCAATGGTCGCAAATCTTGAGAATGCTGTGCTGGATGATTCAGACCATCCTTCTGGAATCGATTCTGACGGCTACACCTCAGATGATGATGAAGCATTGTTCTGCCTCATAGCTGACCATGATGAAGAGGTTAGTACAGCTGACTCTAAAACTTCTTTTTACCATATCAATGAAGCAACTGTCTCTAGTAATGAGCTTGATGTGAAACTTATGATGCTAGAAGACCAATTAGCTTCAATCTCCTGCTTGCATGTTGAACTGAAAGATGAAAATGATGAACTGAGAAACAAGGTCAGGAAACTGAACATTGATCATAAAAGACTAGAGTATCTTGAATCCCAGCTTATAGAATTTGAGGAATTGAAACTAAGAACTGCTGATCTGGAGAAAGAAAATCAAAAACTCAAGCAAGAGATCCTTGAAAAAGAAAAGGTAAACCTAAAGTTCAAAAAGGGATCTCAGACTCTAGATGAAATACTCAGTCATCAAAGAACTGGAACTGACAGCTCAGGGCTAGGATATAGCAAGTTCACTGCCTAAGAAAAGGGAAAAGCAGTTGCTCAACCTAGTGACAAGGGTATCCTAAAAGGGTTCACGAGATCTCAGGATCAACTAGCTGAGTCAAACAAAGGAAAGTGAATATTGAAAAATCCCCAGACCCAGCCTAAAAAGTTTGGTCAGTTCTACCAATCTAAAACACCCGGTCAGCTAAAGCCCAGTTCTCAGCTAAGACCATCAGTTCACTCAAGTCAGTCCACTCGTCCAAAGCCTCCAGTTCAACAAAGGCCACCAGCTCAGTATAAAATGCCCTCAAGGCAAACTGGCAGATCAGTTCACTATGAAAAGAAAGACCAGTTTAGATCTCAAACCTACCCTGCTAAGTAGTTCAATCAAAGTACTTCTAGGAGAGATCAAAGAAAAACATTTCAACCCTATCATCATTACGATGAATATTTGGATTCCAGAAATGAACCAAGAGCTGATCCAAAAGGGTTCAATCCAATGAACTGGAAACATACAAGACATTAGCTTGATCGAAGAGCCCAAAAATCTCAAAATAAGTGTGTGCTAGTTGAAGTGTTTTATCCTACTAACTTTCAGTGCAGGTACCATTCAACCGACTCAATGAGAGTTGAAAGAGAGTCGAAACTGATGAAACAATCTAAGTCAGTTGACTCTTTAAGTGATAAGAAGCCAAAAGTTTGGCAAGTTTGGATTCCAAAAAGCTTAATGTATCAAAAAGGACCCGATATGAAACGGGTCCCTAAATGCTAATCCTTTTCTTTGCAGGACAAAAGCATCCTAGCTATGAAGAAAACCAAAGATATTTGGTATCTAGATAGCGGGTGCTCCAAGCACATGACCGGAGACAGAGAAGATCTTGACAGTTATGAAGAAATCAAAGGTCCACTCGTCACATTTGGAGACAATTCCAAACGCCGAACCATTGGAGAAGGGTTCGTTGTTAAAGGAAAAGTAGTTGTAAATGGAGTCTCCCATGTGGATGGACTAAAGCACAAATTACTCAGCATCAGCCAGTTGTGCGACAATGGCTACTCAGTTGACTTCACCAAAAACTCTTGCAACATAAGAGACAAGTCAACTGGAGTAATCTTGCTAACCGGCATCAGGAGAGGCAACATGTACATTGTTGACTGGTCAACCGGCTACTCAGAAGCTTGCTTTCTCTCAAAAGGATCAACTGAAGCAAGCTGGCTATGACATCGTCGACTGAACCACCTCAACTTCAAAACAATCAACTACCTAGCAAAGAAAGAGCTAGTTGAGGGGCTTCCCAAGGAGATATACAAGAAAACAGGTGTATGCGGACCATGTCAAAAAGGGAAGCAAATGAAGTCATCCTTCAAGAATGAGAATCACCCACCAGGAACAACTGACTGTCTTCAACTGCTGCATATGGATTTGTTTGGTCCAGTTAGACCTCAAACTCCAAAAGGCAAAAGATTCACTCTTGTAGTAGTTGATGATTACTCAAGATATACATGGGTGGAATTATTGAGGAGCAAAGATGAAACATATGACAAGCTCACGGCACTGATCAGAAGACTACAAACTGAGAAGGGGAAAGATCAGTTCAAAGGATTCGCTCCGAGAATGGAACCGAATTTGTGAATCAACACATGATCAACTTCCTCAACCAGCTTGGAATCACTCATGAACATTCAGCTGCAAGAACTCCATAACAAAACAGTATAGCTGAAAGTCGCAACCGAACACTAAAGGAAGCAGCTCGAGCTATGATAGCTGATGCCAACATAGCTGAAGGGTACTGGGCTGAAGCAGTCAACATAGCTTGTCATAATCAAAATCGAAGTGCCATTGTAGCAGCCCATGACAAGACACCTTATGAATTGTACAAGGTTCGTAAGCCTTCTATCTCATATTTTAAAATATTTGGCTGTAAATGTTATATTCACAACAATGGTAAGACTCAATTGAAAGCTTTTAGTGCTAAAGCTGATGAGGAAATATTTCTTGGGTATAACTCTCCTCATGCACAGGCTTATAGAGTGTTCAATAAACGAACTCTTGTTGTTGAAATAACATGTCATGTGGTATTTAATGAATTTGCTAATGAGTACATGAACAAAGAAACTATAGGCACATCAGTTCAAGTACTACCTAGTGAAACTGAAAATTCGCAGGACTATGTGGATCACATCATTCCAGAGCGGTTTGAAGTTTCATTAGAAGAAGGCAATGAAACTGGCACTAAACCAGTTGAGAACAACTTGGTCAATGAAGACACAAATCGTGCCGAGACCGCAAACCCCACAACTGAAGCAGGGGGGAGAAATAATGAGAATGCCGAGCCAATTGATGAACGAGCAACTGATGACGTCATCACAGAAGTACCAGCTGAGGATCCAGCTGAAGCCATATTGCCCAAGTGGCTCCAAAGCCATCCAACTAACAAGATAGTTGGTGATCCAAGAAGTCGAGTTCAGACCAGAGAATCAACTGAGCATCCATTATTCACATGCTTTATTTCTCAAACTGAACCAGCAAACGCCAAGGAAGCCTTAGAAGATTTAGACTGGATCATGGCTATGCAAGAAGAACTGAACCAGTTCACACGAAATGACGTATGGTTTCTCGTTGATAGGCCAAAAACTCAGAAGGTCATTGGCACAAAATGGGTGTTTTGCAACAAACTGGATGAACAAGGAGTGATCACAAGGAACAAGGCTAGACTAGTAGCCAAAGGTTACTCACAAACTGAAGGAATCGACTTTGATGAGACATTTACGCCAGTTGCAAGATTGGAAGCCATCAGACTGTTCCTAGCCTATGCAGCTCACTTTAACTTCATAGTCTACCAAATGGATGTCAAGAGTGCTTTTCTTCAAGGAATGCTCAAGGAGGACGTGTATGTCAAGCAACCGCCAGGCTTTGAAATTGGTGATCAAGTCTTCAAACTGAAAAAGGCTCTCTACGGACTGAAGCAAGCTCCAAGAGCGTGGTATGAAACTCTAACAACATTCTTGCTGAAAAACGGGTTTCAAAAAGGAGTCATTAATCGGACTCTATTCCGAATAGAACGATCAACTGAGATCTTAATGGTTCAAATTTATGTGGATGACATAATTTTTGGATCAAAGAGCAAAGATCTATGCACACGGTTCGCTCAACTGATGCAAAGCGAATTCGAGATGAGCATGATGGGAGAAATGAGATTCTTCCTAGGACTCCAAGTAAAGCAGCTGAAAGATGGAATTCACATCAACCAGGCGAAGTACACCAAGGAGCTAGTCAAGAAGTTTGGAGTAAGTAAAGAAAAAACTCTCAACGTTCCAATGAACACATCAGTTCAACTAACTCCTGATGAAGAAGGAGAATCAGTTAGCCAAACTTACTACAGAGAAATCACTGGGTCCCTACTTTACTTAACAGCTAGTCGGCCAGACATCTCATATTCAGTCGGCCTATATGCGCGGTTTCAATCCAATCCAAAGAAAAGTCATCTTGAAACAGCTAAGAGAATTATCAAATATCTCAAAGGAACCATAAATCTTGGATTATGGTATCCTAGATATGACAGTTTGAGTTTAATTGGATATTCAGACTCAGACTTTGGTGGATGCAAGATTGACAGAAAAAGCACCAGTGGAACATGTCAGTTTTTTGGAAGCAAACTGATATCCTGGTTTAGCAAGAAGCAGCACTCAGTTGCCATGTTAACAACTGAAGCAGAGTATGTAGCGGCTGGAAGCTGCTGTGCTCAAATACTCTGGATGAAGCAACAGTTGAAGGATTACAAAGTTAAAACTGAAGAAGTGTCTATCTACTGTGACAACAATAGTGCAATCGCGATATCTCAGAATCCAGTTCTACATTCAAGAACTAAGCACATTTACATAAGATACCACTTCATCAGAGATCACATCGAGAAGAAAGACATATGCATCAAATATGTCAATAATGAGAAGCAGATAGCCGACATCTTCACCAAACCGTTGCCTGAAGCAAGGTTTATGGAGCTATGCATACAGTTGGGATTGTTGGAGCTAGTATCACAGAATGAAGATGATGAACTAGAAGAAAAGGGCCAAGGAACCACTCCAGCTGAAGAAAGAAACTGAGTCAAAAGGACGAAAAACTGATCAGTTCGTCACATAATCCATCAGTTTGAAGTATATGCAAGAAGCTGCTGAGAAATAAGCAAACTCGAAATGATCAGTTTACCCTAGCAGTTCAATTGAATCATCAGTTCAGTAACTCAAACTGATAATCCAGTCAGTTATGCAGAACATACAAGCTGCAAATTGTTTAAACTGACGAAAAAGTCATAGGAACTGAAGTAAACTCAAAATGATATATCAGTTCAAGGACCAGCTGAAGGAGAACAGTTGAACTGAGAAGCAACTGAAAAGATCGAAGCAGTTAAGATCAGTTAGGAACTGATGAGAAGATATCCCAGTTGGAACTGATCAACAGAAAAACCATCAGTTACGGCCAAACTCAATTGATGACGTAATCAGTTTTCAAGCCAAGGAGAAACTGCTGAAGAGAAGAGATAAGTTTAAAAGTCTCAATAGTGGAAACGGTAAAAACACGTGTCATCCAAATGTTACCGTTGAAAAGTCTTTCTCTTCTCTTTAATCCCCAACGGATAGAAATGAAAAGTCAACCGACGGGTCGATTGATCTAATCCGACCGTTGAATTTGGGGAGACCAAGAGTCACAACCGTTGGATTAGCCAAATCTCTCTATATAAATAAGTCGGCTGAACATTCGAGATAAGCTTTCCAATTTTTACCACAAAGTTACTGGCCTTCTACCTTTCTCTCGTCAAAAGCTTGTTCAATCTTGAAAAGATCCAATTCCTTAACCTCGCAAGTCAATCTCTTTCGAAGAATCATGGTTCAAAATCCATCACGCAGAAGATTCAATTTCCAACAATCCGGAGAAAACTCTAAAGCTTTCTGTGATAAGCTCAATAAAGACAAATTTTTCAATCCAGCCGAATTTCTTCAAGCTTGCAAAGCTTCTCCGCTGAGCAGAATGATCGTCGAAAAGCTTTCTCAGGCCAGGCTGAAAAAGTTTCTGGATGAGTTTCCAGAACGAATCTACATTGAACCAGTCGCTGAATTTTATCTAAATTCAAAAGGATCTTCAAATCCCAGGGAAATCAGATCGGAAGTCAGAGGACACACTATTGTCGTAACAGCTGAGTCCCTGAGCAACATATTTGGACTACCCAACAACGGACTCAAGCTGGAGGACGTTCAAGTGAATTTCCAGGAAGCATATGACTTCTGGAAAAAGGAATGAGAGCCTTAATCATATAAGAGCAATCATCTTATATTAAATTTTCAAGATGAATTCCAGGTACTCGCTGCTATTGCTTCAAAAATCATGGTTGGAACAACGGGCAGCCAATCGGAAATGACAGCAACAAAGTATAAAATCTGCGCTGCCATCTACAACCGAATGGATATCAACTGGGCATAGTACTTCTTCAAACAACTGAAGAGGTACGTTGATATCATTGAACGAAGCTGGAATGGTGAGAAATTCCCTCAAAGAATTGGATATATCAGTCGAGTCAGTATAATTCTGGAAAAGCAGTTCCCATGGATAGCTGAGGAGAAGGAATTCAAAACAATAGTCAGTAATGACTTCATCTCAAAACCTCTCAGAATTGTTGAGATTGATCTAGAACAAACTGATCAGTCAAGAAGAAAGAAGCCTGCAGCTGAAGGCAAAGGAAAGAAGCCAGCTACTGACTCTGATGACAAAATTCCAATAGCTCAGAGATTCAGACAACACAGTTTAGTTGCTACCAGACCTGGCATGATCGGATAGTCAGCTAGGCCAGCTGCTGTCAGATCAGCTACAAGGAAGAAGCCAGCTGATCAACCACGAAGGAGAAGAATACTGCTCTCTCAGTCCAGAAGGAGAAAACGATCAAGTCCTATTCTAGATCCAACGATTCCACCAAACTTAACTATTGAAGATACAGCTCCATGCGACAACCCAGAAGATATCATCCCTGCAAGAGGGATTCCTCACAATGGAGCCGTAGCTGATTACTTTCAAATGACCTGCCCATCAATGGCTTAAGTCGAAGGAAATATAAGAGCCTACTCCCAAGGAGAGTCCGTAAAGAAATGGGCTGATGAAACCACGCAGAAGTACATGGCTCAACATTTTGCTCGTGAGCTAACCGGTCATGAGGAGCTCTTCAACACCTTAACTAGGTACATCTACTGGTTTTTATGGAGGCACGTATATTAGTCAGAATAGTTTTCATCATTGCTTATCTTTCATAGAATGGGTTTCTGGAGGCGAGAAGGAGAATGGAGCCTATGGTGGACAGACAGTGAGAATGCCAGTATCACTAAAGGCAAACATCTCATGAGGCAGCTACAGCTGAGGAAAGAATGCTCAAATCCAGCTGAAGGATCAATGAAGGATGTGTTTGATGAACTGTGCAGAATTCACTGCTTAACCCTGCCAGTCATCACAATTGAACTGGAGCAAGAAAGGTGGTCGCATCCGCATGTTCAACACAAATGGCTATTCAATCAATTGATGAAGAGGTCACATACCCATCAGTCTGAACAACAATCAGCTGCTACAAGCGACTGAACAGTGAATCCAGTTGATGATCTCATCGATGAAGTGATAAGAGAACTTCACTCTGAGAAATCTCCTCTCAGAACTGAAGTCGAAATCAATGTCATTCCAGAAAATTCAAAAGAGTCTGCTGATCAAACTCGTCAGTTTGATAAGACAGCTGAGCCCCAAACAGTCATGTCACAAGGGCCAACTGCTGAGAAAGGGAATGCCACACCTATTCAACTGATCAGTCAGCTCAAAATAATCAAGCTGTCTGCCAACGCAGTATGGAGACAGATGAGATTTCCCACACAGTCCCTTGCGAGGAACTTGTTGGTACTAAAGAAGGGGAGGAAGCAGATTCTAGAGCAGTCTAGTTCATGGTTCAACCCAGCAGTTCCATGGTCCAGCTCCCTCCACATTATGTGGAACTGATTGATTCCCTGCAGCAACAGGTTAAACTACATACCGAGCAAATCAAGCAGCTGCAAGCCCAATAGAGACTCCAATTCATTGAAACTGAGTTAGCTGGCAGCACCGAGGATGATGATGAGGAGCCCACTGACCCGTTGGCCAAAAGAAGAAAAACTGATCACAAGAAGGACTAGAGGCTGATCACACTTAAAACATGATTAGAAAAGCCTTAAGTACACTTCTTGTTAATCAGTTGTAATTATCTTTTGATTATATTTATAAAAGTTTATTTCTTTCTATTTTCAAATAAATGTCAAGCTTTACATTTATTTTGAAATTTTTGATCGTTGCAAATCAATGACACGTGTCAAGGTCATTAATTACCAACAACCAAAAAAAATCAGAGGCTAGTACCATTTCAACCATCATATCTATGAGCCTGTCCACACACTCATAAAATCCTCTCTCTCTCAAACCTCTCAAAAAGCCTCCTCCTCCAAAAAGATCTAAAAATCTCTTTCTCTCTCAAAAGATCTTGAATATTCCAAAACTTCAGCCAAACTCAAAGATGGCCGAATTATCCAGATCTTCAAACTCCTTCAAAAGCCAACTTATGAGAGATAAATTCCTTGACAGACAGAAATTTCAATTGATTCTTGATGAATCAAAGAATCCAATTCTTCTGTCAAATCTTCACAAAACAGGAGTTCTTCACTACCTGGAAACACCACTAAAGTTCTTTAGACAAAATTTGGTGAGTGAATTTTTGCTTCAAGCAAAATTATCTGCAGATGGAAAGATGATATCTTCAGTGACTCAAGGGAGGATGTTACACATCAATGAGAAAACAATTGCTGAAGTATTTCAACTCCCGCAAGAAGGCTTATCCGTTCAAGATCTAAAGGAATCTGCAGAGTCACACTGGAGAAACTGGAAAGCCTCAACCTGCAACAAGCAATTCAGTTTTACCACCGCTAAAACTGATCTCAAGCCTGAGTATGGAGTTCTACTTGACATAACGAACAAAATGATGTTCGAAGCAATTGGCAGTCTAAGTCAACTCACTCAAGAGAGATACAAGGTTATGATTCACCTTGCTGAAGGAAGACAAGCAAACTGGGCAGAATTCGTCTTTCAACAATTCAAGCATCAAGTCATCAAGGCTACAGACTCAAAGAAGTCTGGCAAGTTTAAGTCCAAGGTAGGACTTGTTCTAAGGATGAGCAAAATGTTTGAAGACCTGCTGAAGCTCCCAAATGATGAATCACTACCGGTTCTGATCTCCGACTGGATCCCCAAGAAATGAATTGCTCATCTACAGTCCCTGAAGAAGAAGAGAAAAGGAAAGGCCAAGATGAGCAACCAAAGTTCAAGCAACTCAACTACCAATGCCGTTCACTCTCCAAAATCAAAGAACGGATCACCAGTTGATTTTCAGGTTTGCTCTGATCCAGATGAGCTTATTCCATTCATCAGAATACCCCATCCAAACTATGGAGCAGACTACTTCAGAGGCACATGCCCTCCGCTCCAGCTGACTGAAGAGAATATTCGCACTTTCTACAGTGGTGAATATGCAGTCAAAAGTGCACAAAAGGAAGTGACCAATCTCCTTCTCACTCACTTCACTGTTGTTGCACAACGTGATCAAGAGTTGTTCAAACAACTTCACCGATACTTCTATTGGTATAACTGGAGACATTCTATGTCTATCCAGTCTCACTTCTTGCTAACTGCCTTTCATGGCATGAGCTTCTGGCAAAGAGAAGAAACTTGGAGCATCAAATGGATAGGATCGTCAAATCCATTCCCTCCAACCATTGTGCAAGTTCAACACATCATGAATCACCGGATGGTCAACAAGATTCCACCAACTGCCTTACTGGCCGAATTCAAATCCAGATTCATGTTTCAAGCAGTTGGAACTGCAGGTCAACCAGTCAACTGCCCAACTGACTCACTTTATCGTCAGTTGAACTTTGATAATCTATCAAGTCAATCAGCTGAGCCTTCACAATGAACTTCAACTGCTGACCCAAGGATAGAACCCCACCTATCCCACACTGCAGTTATAGCTTCTCAAAAGAATACAAGGCATAATGATGCAAGAGATAGTGACGATAAAGACACTGACACGTCACCAAATCTCCTATCCAAAGGCTATGTGACTCTACTGCTCACGACAAGCTCAAAAGGTGCGCAGTTGACCAAGAAAAATGATCAGTTACGGTCATCGCCAAAGAGAATCTCACACTCCCTTAGTCAAAAGATGAAGAGCTCGTACGTTGAGATCCAGATTCATCTTCGCCAAGCCAAGAAGACAGAAAGGCCTGGACCATCAACGCACAAAACTGCATCTAAAGAAAGCAGTACAGTTAGTCCGGCTAGGCCCTTCAAGAAGCGGAAATTGTCCACAGCAAAGCCGAGCAACTGATCATACTGACTGATCAATTCAGTTGTAAGCCTCAACTGCAGCCAGCTCAGCAATGACAACTGAGTATCAAAAACTCAACTGCTCAACCAACTGCCACATCATCAGTTAGTTGGACTGTATCCCAACTGACTAAGGATAAGTTTTTTTTAAATTTCAAAAGCTTACCTTAACTATTTTATTACCGTTGAGATCATGAAATATCTTATATTATATGTCAACGGTTACAATTTGAAAATCGGGCTCAATATCACAAAGTTGTTATTAATATCTCTGCATGGATCTTAAAACCAACACTTCAAACAGGCAAAGAAAATATATTTTATTGCGCTATAAATAGAAAGATCTGCAGAAAATATTTCGCTATTTATGGCAACTACCTCATTTTCAAAATGACTTCATCCCAGCCACACGATCATAAAGCCATTCAACTGTTGAACGGCTGAGATACATATATCATTAATTCAGCTAATCAACCATCAAATCAGATGGCTGATCAGCCAAGAAAAGCAATCGAGTACTCTCAATTCTTGCATGCATAAATATGAGCAAAGAGATGAAGGCTCTGATCACCTGAAAATCTCTCTCTCTCTCTCTTACTCAATCTGTTGCTAAGCCTTCCCTCGCTCATCTACACTCTTAAATTTCTAAAACTAAATATTATTCTTTTACAGAAATGAAGCCTCCATTTTTCATGGTGGACATTAAAGCTCTTGAACGCAAAATGCGAAAGGACAAGTCTCTAAATCTGGAGATGCTAAATGCACGTCTTCACCCGGATATCTTTCAACAGATTTATCAACCATTGGTAGTGACTGGATTGCTTCCCTTCTTGACATAGTTGTCGGTCAAGAACATACCTGACTACGTCGCCAAGTTCTACTACAATGCAACCATCAACGGCGACAACATCATCTCCACAGTAAAGAATCAGGTGATCACAGTCACAAAGGACACGATGATATCAACTCTACACCTCCCTGGCACAGGTGTAGACGTGATGAACCTAAATCTGCCATCCAAACATGAGCTATGGAAAATCTGAAAACTTCCTCATGTGCACCACAACGACAGTTCGCACAGATTAAAGGAGAGCGTGCAAAGTGATATCATCCAAATTCTGGATATCACCAGCCATATTGTCCATGGCAACTTCGAGATCGTTCATCTCTCCGAGATCAAGGCTCATATCACAGCCGCCCTCTACTTTGGATGTCAAGCCGACTGGGCTTCATACATCCAGGCGCAACTGAGAGCCAACGTCGAGCGAGCAACGTTTGATCCGTCAACTGGCACATTTCGAGAAAGAGTCGGCTTTATGAACCGCATAAGTCACATCATACAAAGCCAGTTTGATGAGATCATGCCAACTGGCGAACCACTTGGAAGACGGGACATGCTCCCCACAATATATTGTCATCCGTCCCCAAAGTACTCACACCCAAAAGGGCCTTCCAGCTCACATTGTGGAAAGGCGCCCTTAGAAGCAACCGTCAGCTCCACTGATGAAAGAGAACTGATGTTGAAGAGTACATCTCTTTTAAGGCTGAGTGATCAGCCCACAATATCAGCCAACTCCCAACCTCCACCTTTAGTCCAAAACGACTATATTGAGGTTGATTTTGAAGAGGTTCTCGACCACCAGCTCCGAAGCTATTTTGCTCTCATTGAGGACACCGACTCCTTCCTCTTCGCGCAACTGCGGCGGTACTTGCAGTATCATATTTGGCGCTTTCAACTGGATGAGTCAACTATGTTTCACCTCATCCATACTCGTGGCTCAGTCTTCTAGATCAGAGAGGGATCATGGAGTCGAAACTGGATGAATCATCCACTTTCCTCGCCTCCAACGCTCTCGGAGATCATGGATTCAATGATCAAGCGACTCCAACTTGGTATACCCGCCGATGACCCTCTTCCCGATAATAAACCAACCAACTCCTCGTGCGCACCCGTCGTTGGTGATCCACCACTCCCTTCAACTGATGAAATCTTCACCAGCTTGGCCCCCATGAGCTTCAGAGATCAAGATATCTCTGATCCAGGTCAGTTCATGCCAACTGAAGATGCCTGTGAATGGCTTTCTCCGCCCATGCAAATATCTTCAGTTCCTGCAGCTCATGATGACAATTTGGCAACCGCCTTCACTTTTCTGCCAAATTTGTCATTACCATCATGTGATCCTCTTCACCTTTTGGATGACGCCAAAAAGGGAGAAGATGGACAATATGATGATGGACAATATGATGGATGCATGACTCTTTGGGACCAAATTCAAAGAGAAATTCATCATGAGGGGGAAGATCAGCTTCAGGGGAAAGCATGGACACTACAAGGAATCCATGGAAGAGGAGAATCGAGCAGAAGGAAAAAGAGCAATCGGAGCAGCATTCAGGAAGTAGATTAGTAGTCTTAACTACTAAATCTTGAATCTCTTGAAGTTATGCCTTAAAATGAATATACAATACAAGTTTTGATCTTGATTTTGCTTCAAGCTTGAATAGTTTGACATAATTCATTATGCCCTAATACTTCAGTCATGCTCTGATACTTGAATGAGAAGCATGAATAAGCCCAAATTGCTTCTAAAACTAACATGCTCTAATATTTGAACATGTTTTGATATTTGAATGATAAGCATGAATGACAATTGCTCTAAAAATTTAATAAAAATCATGAGTCAATTTGTCTCAATATGCTACGAATATGACATGCTCTGATATCTGAAGGATAAGCATGAATGACAAATGCTCTAATAACTGAATAAATATCATGAACCAATTTGTCTCAATATGCTATGAATGTGCACTGACTGGAAGATTCTATTTAATGCATTTGCTACACTTGCAGTTTTTCCATCATCATCAATAAAGTTTTGACATCATCAAAAAGGGGGAAATTGTTAGGAAAAACTATCAAGGAACCCCTAGATCAGGTTTTGATGAGATGTCAAAATTATTTATGAAAAACTGACCAAAATTCAAACTGTAGATCGAAGCTGATCAGCCCAGGGCATCATCGAAGAAGAACTCTAGAAGAGTCAAAGTAAACCAATCTGAAGAACGACCCACAAGTTGAAAGACACGTCATCCAGTCTAAAGTTCAACTTGGCTGAGGAATCATACCGATCAAAGCAAGCTGACAATCAAGTCAGCTGAACTGAGGGAGAAATGAGTTGACCAAAGATTGAAGAAGCTGATAGAATATCAGTTTATGCCAGAGACTGCCAGTAGCCAACTGGAGCAATGGCCAATCTCAGCTGATAAGCCCAGAACTGCCGACTGGAGCAACAGGCAGACTCAGCCCAGAACTGCCAATTGGAGAGATAGCCAGACTCAGCTGACAAGCTCAGAACTGCCAGCTGGGACGATACTGCAACTAAGCTGAGAAATCCAAAACTGCCAACTGAAATTCCAAACTGCCAAGAGAACTGAAGCCAGAAGACTCCTGGAGTGTATTGCTTAAATCAGTATATCTTGGAATAAATGCTCCTACAAAGATCCTGGAATTTAATGAAGATCGATTGGCAGAGTAACGGCTACTTCAACCAAATGATCCAAGCGATCATTTAAGACCACATGCCATTGATGAGCCAACAGAGCCACTGATCAAATAGACAATGGAGCTCAACGGTCATAAAATCACTCCTCTATAAAAGACGGGTGAATCAGAGTTTTAAACACTTTTCGCAAACATAACCTCTTGCCAACCTTCGCATATACAAGCAGAGCTTTTCTTTCTCCCTTCCACTCAAGCTCAAGTGCAACGTTTGATAGAAACTGCGAAAGTCAAACTGAGAAGAAGAATTCACTGAATCAAGATATCCAGCCATCTGTTGACAAACCAGCCAGGGCAGCCTTCTCAGTTTTCAGCTATTCAAGATCAACTACTCAGCTCAATCAAAGGAGCACATCAGTTGATACCCCCTTGTTCAAGACTAACCTCTTGAAGATCGAAAGAGATCTAAAATCTTGTAAAGACGACAATAGCACCTACCTTCCTAGCGAGCAGTTAGGGACTTCAAGTGTGAGCCGTCGACCAGCTGAGGTAGCGAGCAGTTACCAGGTTCAGCCAACTGTCCTTCATTGTGTAATTTGTAAAGGAACTCAAGTTATATAGTGAAGTTGCCCTTCTGCGGAAGGAAGAGAGGGCGTAGAAGTTTGAGACTTCGAACCTCTATAAACCTCTTGTGTGTTGTACTTATTGATCATTGCATATCTCTAACTGCACACAATATCACACAAGCTGCACTTAAACTGTCTCAACTGATTATCAAGTTGGTGCATAGATAAGTTTCTTCAAGCGAGTCAAAGGGCCCTATTTTCCGCATCTAAAGTAAAAGTTTTTGAATCAGTTTATTCACCCCCCCTCTAAACTGATACCAACTCGCCCGGAACCAACATTGTCTAATATATAAAATTAACAATTGAGTCTCCCACTTCTGCCGCAATCGAATATCACATGATTGCCACAACTGTTTCATCCACCACTTATCTCTTTGAAATCGAACACTATATATATATGCAATAACTCTACTACAACGAACCCGTAACGCAAAATGTAGATTGCACACCCACCCATCTTATGTATATAGGGCTTTATAATTTATTTGTTCTTCTAAACTAAAGAATGATGATAGCTATAGGTAAATTATAATATGCAGAACACCTTGATCTATTTATATATATATATATATATATAAGTTGTAGATACTTATTTTGGGGTAGGATATTTACATATAATATGTGGATTTATATAATTATTAAGAAACTAATTATTACCATGATTAATAGTTTATTTATGGAGACATATATATGTTGATTAATTGGCTATTCACATAATCGATCTATGCATTAATTATAAAATCTCAATCGATTGAAATGTTTATTTATATAAATTGATCACCCATATAATTTAATTTCCGCATAAGATTGCTATACTCGAACACACAGGTCATATCTATATATTTTATATGAAATAAAATTGCATAAATAATTACATTAATTGTTATTAATTAATGTTGTGTAAGTATACTAATTATTACACGTAATTTATACCGCACATCGATCATATATTCTTATAAATCAATTGATGTATACATATATATAATCATTCTTTAATTAAGTTTTCGCATAATTTCACATATATATTATAGTCAAAGACACACATCATATCTACATATATATTCTATATTAATATAATATATTATTATTCAATTACATTAACTACATGTAGGTTAATGGTTTAAATTTTCGCGTATCGACACATTTTGTTATTTATTTATTATCCCTAGATTTGGGGATGATTTTCTTATCTATAAAACAATAGTATACATAATTGGGAGATATATAATAATTGATTTGCAATATATATAACCCAATATTTATGGAAATATATAATCATGGATTTGCCATTTATTAAATCCACGGTTTACATGAAAAATAAATACTAAATTATATATAATATGATATTATATTTTCAATTTCGGAAGGTGAAAATAGGCGGGAAAATAAAATTTTTCTATTTGCGGATGCGGAGTCGTTATTATATATTATACAGATAGCTTTAAATTTTGAATTTATATATATATATATACATATACATACATAATGGGTGTGTACTTCAAATTGATATATGCACACACCCATTATGTATGTATGTATGTATATATGTTAAATGTTATATATACTTTGAATTCAAAATTTAAATAGAGAAAATGTACTTCAAATTGATTTTTGGAAATCTAGAAGTATATATATTTTTTGGCCATCAATCTTTCTCAATCAATTAATCAGTTATTTAAGGTAAATATATATTTAGGGCCGAAAATATGGATATTTGTTAAAATGTTAATATAATAATAGAAGTATATATTTCCTCAAAAACATAGAAGTATATAAGTTAAATAATGATTAACCGCATCATATATAATTGATATGTGTTTGTTACATTCATGGTTATAAATGCAATTTTTTCGGTTTACTTTTAATGTTCTTTATTTTTTTTCAGTAAAAATATTGTATTCGTTACATTCTTATATAATTGTTGTTGTTTTGCAGTTTGTAACAGCGAAGAAGCTTGAAAATGACATACTGACATTGTTTAACGCTTTTGGTTGGGGTGAATAAATTCTTGAAATTCACGTATGCCTCACGAAATTGTTCGAAAATTAGGTAAACTTTATTTGAATTTTTGTAAAAATGACTTTGAATATTTATTTATTTATTATTTATTGTTGGTAGAATACATAGGAACATAGAGCGAATGGTGTTCTATCATGACTTCTATAGGCGAGGAGGATCGTAACTTTTAACGTGAATCATCACTTTTGATGTTAAACGTCGTCAATTATCAATTGAGATATTGGGTTGGCTCTATTACATACTTTGAAAATCTTTAGTTTCTATATTTTTTAATGGATTTTTTAACTTTTAAATTGATTCCCTGATGTAATGTGTTTTTACTCGGTTGCTAGGTTCGATACAGGTATTAGTTTGAGTCAAAGACTCAACATTGTAATTATTGGGTCCATAGATAAGGTTAATATATTTGTAACTCAAACATGGACATGAAATATAAAATGCTTTTTTTAGTGCAAACAGACAATTCAATTTATATTTTTTTATCATTAATAAATTATTTGATGGTTAAAATTGTAACTTTATTTTTATTATTTATCAATATTGAATCAAAATATGAATTTTTGGGATAATGAATAATAGATTATAATAAATACTTTACTATATTAACTATAAATAACAAATGAAAAAAATAATTATGAACCTACTTGTAGAGTTTATTTCGCATCTACCAGCACTATTTAAATAGTGTGTTTACAAAACAAAATATATGCCTCAAATGAATCGTAAAATGAGTTTTATATTAAAAAAATTCCAAAATTAAATCATGATGAAGAATTTTATGCTACCAAATACCGGTCTATATAACGATAAAGTGTTGTGTTTACAACAAGTATAGACTAATTATGCAAGATGGGAATTTTAGAATATATGTACCGAAAAATAATTATCTCTTTTATACCAAAATATTTTACACATTAACTTTGTATCTATACTCAAGAAAATATTTGCTCAAACGTAAACCTATATCTTCTAAATAAAAAAATAGCCAAATAATATTTTTTTTGTTGGCTCTTTTTTTAGTAATTATGTCCCCAAACGAATATGGAGTACGTATGTGCAAAAGTCAAAAATTGAAATTGTCCAAACATTTTCATTTAGTTACTCTCGATTGAATGTGACACCAACAAAAATTCAGTATTCATTTAAAAGTTTATATACATTGGCATATCTTAAAAATAAAGATCAAGTAAACATAATTAATAAAATTATCAATAATCAATACTTCAAAGTTCATATCAATAGTACGAAATATTTACATATTCACAAAAATATTTTTCATGTAAATGACTAAATATTATTATTCATTTTATTGTAATTCCGCAATTTCATAAGAATTAGCTACAGTTTCCTTAATTAGTTGCACTAATATCCGGATACCATTAAATTCGGGTATATATATGTTTTTGCTGAAAATATTTTCTAATCAATTATTTAAGGTAAATATATGTTATACTTATATATTATATAGATTATATATTTTATTTGATGTATAATAACTATTCTCTGCTACTTTATATTTCAAATTTTTTATTCTATAATTTAAATTTTATACTAATATTCTCCAATCATTAAATCAATCCATTTATGAAATTATAATCAAATCATGTCATATATAATTATCTTATTTAATATGCTTGACTTTTTGGAACATATAATTACTATATTGCGTAATATCATCAAATTCATTCATCAATTTGGACAAATTTATTTGTTTCTTCGATGTATATATATAATAATATAATATTCCCTCCGTTTCTATATGTTTGTTATTTAGAATTTAAATCTATAATTAACAATTAATTTTTTGAACTAATATATCTTTCCCTTCTATATCTCATAAATGTTATTCACTTATATTTTCGTAAAAAGTTGCCAAAATTTTCTCTATGCATATAATTGTAGGGTTAAAATTGGGAGAGAGGGTGTGAAAATATATAAAACAACAAATATTTTAACACAAAATAAAACTCCTAAAACAACAAATATTTTAATACCGAGGGAGTAGTAATTATATAATTACACAATTACCATATATAATAACAATAATTATGGTAATTATATATTATATAATTATAGATTATAGATCACATAATAACCGATTTCTTTGTTTCTCTTATTTATTGGTTCTCATTACACAACAATGCTACGTTTTTACAAGGTTTTGAAAGTAAGTACATGTGTTCCTATTTACTCAAATTTGATATTTTTTTCGTTCTAATTTGTGAGTAGGTTCTAGATTGAGTTAAAATAGTCATGGCTCCATTGTTGCCTCATCAAAAAACAGCTTCTCGCAGAGAAATTAGTGGGGCTTTGCAAGTTGTGTTTGATGTGATTCAACTAAATATGATATTTACATGTTTGCATTCCGTCATAAATTTGTATTGTTTTACTTATCTTTCAGCAAAACTAATTAAATATAATAAAATAAAAAATGATATCCGCTTTGCAAAAGCTTACACGATTTAGTACAATCTTAGACATTATAGAAAATGAACTGAAAATCCATTACATATTTCTACTAATTTAATGTGTATGTCTAATTCAATAATTTTCAATGAATTAATTAATATCCAACAAACTATAATATAAAAGAAACCCCTTAGTTTGTGCATATTTGAGCCATAAATTGTGCCATTTTGGTTTTTTTTTTTTCATTTTTCATTTTTTTGAAACACTAAAAAATACCAAAAAATTCAATAACTAAGATAGAAGTTTAAAATAATTATAGATTCTAAATATAATAATTAGCAAAAAAAGTAACCATAATTATAAAAAATCAACCATAGTAAAACTAATATTAAATATATTAAAATTATTAAATATGAACGAGAAACAAAAATAAAAAATATAATCGAAATTAAAAATAAGAGAAAAAAAAAATCAAACAAAACATTGGCATTTGAGTGCACAATTTTATCTGTTGTGCCAAAGTGTGTAAGAGATTATCATTTTCCACCATTTAGTGGTCAAATACTATTACACACATACAATTCTCCATTTTCACATGTATTGATTTACTAAAAAAATTACTACTACAATTTTGTATCATATTTTTGAACCGATAATATAAGTACTTTTACATATAAGTTGAAATTCATATCTACATGAAACTTGACAAATTTGACCACAACTAATAATTTTATTGATTTTACTTTTGAACTATTGATATAGTTGACTGTAAATAGTTCTATAACTACCAAATGATAATAATGATTTCAATTGTGAATCTTGAAAAATGTCACATACAAAGACGTATTTCTAAATTTTTACCTTTAAACATTTTATGTTTATTTGTCATAATATTTTATCCAAATGTGTATAGTTTACAATTTGTATATTTTCTCATTTTATTATCACTATTTTCATATTGAATTATTCAATTTTACAAAATTGTAAAATATGACACTCCGTGCGTCGCACACGGGTGTAATACTAATTATATTTATAGTGGCACCATCTCCAGTATTTCCCGAATGTCATCTAGAAGCAAATCCTCTCCTATCTACACCCTCATCGTAAGAATATAATAGATTCGCTAAAGATAGCAATACGCCCTATTTGTTCTTGGACACACATCATAATACCATAAATATCGTGTTTTATTGTATTTCACTCTCCCCAAATACCATAATAATATAACAACATTAATTTTAATATATATATATATATATATGTGTGTGTGTGTGTGTGTGTGTGTGTCCCTTTCATATTTTAAGAAATAAATATTTAAAAAATAATACAAAACTTAAGAAATTATCACAATAGAAAAAAAGTAATATATAGTTTGACTAGATACAATAATTTTTAAATAATATAAAATATATTTATGTTTAATAAAGATGTTAAAATTATCTTTTTTTTACAACAAAAATTGTAAAACAAAAACTAAAAAATCATACTCTCTTTCTTGGCGAGTGTGATTCACTATCCCAAAATGAGTTTTTTTTTTAATGAATTTTACTATAATAGAGAGAGTATTTTAGACTATTTATTAAACATTGGGGTTTTTTATCTTTTGAGAAAATTATATGAATTTTATTTAAAATTAATTAGTTTATTATTAAATTGAGCTCGAATTGAATTTTGGCCAATTCAAGATTAACTAGGAGTTTATTTAGCCAAAAAATGTATTTAGTATCTTAATTAACGTGCAGTATTTTTATAAAAAAAAAATATACGATTAATATGATATACCTTTAACAAAATAAACATATCGAAATCAAAGTTTTTATATAACATAATTAAAAAGGCATATAAATATTAGGAAAATTGCAAAATCTGTCATGCAACTAATTAAAGGATAGTGGCAAAATTGTTCATTTTTTTCGAGTAGAGATCCTCTAGTCCCACTTGTGTGTGCCACCATTAAAATTATATATTGTTAATAATGTTTTTTATAAAAATAAAATTTGTTTTATCATAACAAATAATAATTAATATTTATTGTAAAAAAAATTAAAATTTTAAAAAATTATATACCCTAAATTTGGAATAATCAACCCCAAAAATCAATTATATTAACTAAAAAATTAAAATTAAATATTAAAAAATAATTATAAATCCTAATTGGATGGAATAAACCCTAAATAATAATGTAAAATTATACTAAATCAAAAGAAATTAAAATTAAAGAAAAAAATAAAATAAAAGGTAATAATTTTAAGATGTGGCACACGGTTGGCACACACAAATTGGGACTAGAGGATCTCAAGTGATTTTTTTTCATGATCATATCTGAGGACAAATTGTATCATAATTGCGAATTTCGTTGGAAATTGCACGTGAGTAGTCATGTGACTTTTAAATCTGGTAATTTATGGATCTATTTGAATGAGATTCAATTTTGATTATGGTTTTAGACTGATTTAAATAATTTTAATTTCAGATATTAATTCAGAAATGAACACCGCTCTTTTAATCTGATCATGAGGTGGATTAAATGTGTACACATTGTATCAACTATTTCAAAAAGATAATCAAGTACTCTTTTTTATTTTATTTTTTCCTCTTTGGGCATCTATATTCTCGGGTGAAATGTTGATTAGAACATATAAATATATCATTGAAAAATAAAATAGCAACTTCTTTTTAGTTGACAGAAATGGAGAGCGATATGACGAGTTTAGTGGTGTAAGGTTGAGTCTAGAGGTTTAAAGTTTGAATATCATCAACACTGTGAAGTGTTCGTCTACTACAGTACCGCATCTAATTTTATACGTGTAGTTTATTTACCTTCTTCTATGTGCTTTGCAGTTATAGGTGTTCACCTACTACACCTGGTTATGATTTACCTTTTTTAATTCTATATGGTTTGCAACCTATATATTAATATATAGGTGTTCGTCTATCAAAGTTGGATGTGAGATTCATATGGTATCTTGGAGAAAGATCCTTTCTTATATTGACACTATTCATTTTCGGGTCTTGCACATTTATCGTGAAGGTAACTAGGTGGCGGACATTTTGGTTGGCCCGAATACACCCTCAGGCATTTGGTTTCATTCTATTTCTTGTATTGATACAACTGTTTTTAGAGTTTTTTTTGTAATGGTTATTTTTTATTTTCATAGAGTACTTTTTTTTCAGTATGGTTTTTCCTACGTGCACTGGATTTTTTATACTTGTTTTGATGAGGTTTCAGTCCTCTAAATTATCATGATGTGATTTCCTGAATTTTTAGGTTGGTCACTTTTTTCTTTTTATATACACATTTTATTTAAAAAAAATATGGTATATATCTTGGATGTGAGATTGGATATTTCCTAACATAAAATAATAAATATCACAATAATGGTTTCCATATACAAAAAAATTTCCTTCATCGTTCCCATAAAAAATGATGAGCCTAATAATCCAATCCCGTACATATGACAATGATTCGATGATGTAGGAGGAGATGGAAGAGACAGCGGTGGAATCAGAAAAAAAAAAAAAATAGGAAAAGGGGATATTATATTGTACTATTTTTATAGTGCAGCGTAAATTTTTTTTTCACCCAGTCATATATTTATATATAATAACAACATAAATGACATCAAAAATTAAAATCATGATAGAGATAAAAAGAGTATACAAAATCCATAGACTTAAATTGGTCTAATACATTGAAACTAATCAAAAAATTCTAAAAATTCACTTTGATGCCAACTATTATATGTGAGTATTAATTTCAACTCTAACTAAACCCGAGGACTATTTTCCATTGATTCAATAACAATAGTAGATTCGTTCGAATGCCAGTGAAGAGACACAAATACAAAAAAAATTGTAGTATCGCTTCATAATCTACACAATACAAAATTCAATATAAATTAATATGTAAAATTATAGCAGCTATATCAAAACTTTTAATTTTAAATTATAATTATATTCTATAAAATCCCCTATTCAAAATACGAACTTAAACCATAATTTAAGCAAATATTTACATAATATAAATTAAACTAAAACAACCAAAATAGATTTAATAATATAATACATCTAACGAATTTTATACAATAAAACAATAAACTAGCCTAATTGCCTCAAATAAGTTGAATGGAATGATGAGCTGCATGAGCACCACAATCCACAAATATTAAACATTTTTTTAACATATAGGGAAAAAATTAACAAAAATATTAATATTATAGCCAAGAATATTATTGAAGAAACAAAATTACATTTTAGAAATTTGGAACTTGGAACAGCAGCTGAGCTGGCGCGAGACAGCATGGCACAAACAAAAAAATGAAATTTCAAAAGTTTGGAAAAGTAGTATATTATTTCAAATGGAACTTTTAAATATTTACATTAAAAATCATAATCTTTTAGTCATTTTGCAATTTCGTACAACCACATAATCCACATTAATTTCATAATTATTGTAAATGAAACAACACCTTTCTGTTTTTTGTCATTACACCATGTTTAATTTTTTCGCCAATTGATCGATGCCCAAATCAAAATTTAAATGGGGTATATTTATGCGTGTGTGTTTTCCATTTATCCATCATATTAGTTTGCGATCCCCTCAACAAAAGAAAGAAATTAAAAAATAAAAAAATATGCAAATCTAGTAATTTAGGCAAAAATTCTTGTGCATAAGGTGCATGGGTCGGCCCATCAAACGGACCCGCTCCGATCCGGGCCGATCCGCTTCTGACCCGCGCAAAAATAAATAAATAAATAAATTCGCCACCCATAGTAACAATTCGAACACTAAATAGTACAATTTCGTGTTTTTTAGAGTTTTTTTTTTGTGTTTTTTGGGAGTGTTTTTAGGGGTTTATTTTGTGTTTTTTGGGGTGTTTTTAGGGGTTTATTTTGTATTTCTTAGGGTTTTTTTGGAGGGTTTTTTAGGGGTTTATTTTGTTTTTTAGGGTTTTTTTTGGGGGGGGTGTTTTTAGGAGTTTATTCTGTGTTTTTTATGGTTTTTTGGAGGGTATTTTTAGGGTTTATTTTATGTTTTTTATGATTCATTTGGGGGTATTTTTTAGGAATTTATTTGTGTTTTTTTTAAGAAAAAAGAAAAAGAAAAGCAGAAAAATGAAAAATAAAACGTCAAAACAGAAAATAAAGAAAGAAAAAAAAAAGTGGGCGTGTGGCGCACACGCGCCCATCTGACATGCGACGGGAGGGGGGGGGGGGGGGGAGGTTGTCCACAGGAGTCCTCCTCAGTAACTTATAGTGTAATTCCTCATTCTTATAAAGATGAGAGACGGATGATTTGATCACGATTTCTCATTTCTCATCTAAAAAAAATTAATATACAAACTATTGACATCCACAAATCGAGATGTGTAAGAGTAGTAGTAGGAGATCTTTTCGATAGTATTCATAAAAAAATACTTTAGCTTGCCTTTATTGTTAATAATGTCCGAAGAGTGAGGAAATATATAGGAATTTTAAGATCGAAAAAATCTAGCCCGAAAAGATTATTACAAGTCAATCATAGTGATTTTTTTTTTGGTGAATTTAGTATAGAGTTAAGGATCACATATTTCTCTTGACTATTCTTCAATGTTTACATTGCCCATCTCTGACTATTTGACTCATTTAGCCCCAATCGACTTCCTAAAATAACTCACACCGTCCTTTCTAGGGATAGAAGAGATAACAAAACACATCAAAACACACTTTTCCACACATTAAGATTTTTTCACATACTTTTACATACAATTTTACAATTAACCAAAATTACAATAAATTAATAAATTATGATTATTAATTAATAAAATAATAAATGCCAACAAATTTATTAATAAAATAATAAACACATAATAATATGAAAAATCAATATTTATAATATATATGTATATTGAAATAATTAATAAAACTATTTTAATCTAAAAACTATCATCCACGTATTTCAAATTTACACTTAAGGGTTCGACTCCATTTTCAATGGCAAAACGAACCAACAAATCAATTAATATCACTATATAATGAAATTCATAAATTATACTCCATTTCCAAAATATTAAATCACCATAAATGAAGGATCGACCTCTATTGTAGAATTTATCATCAAATCATCAAAATTCAAAATAATTCTATAAATTATATTAATATATATATATATATCAAAATTTTAATATTATATTATATTCTAAATTTATTATTCTATTAATAAATTTTTGGGTAATTACTATTTTATTAAGTTTTAACCATAATTTATTAATTTTCTTGCAACTTTGGTTAATTATAAAAGTGCGTAAAATTATGTGAGAATATCATAATGTGTGTTGGTACGTGGTTCTTAATGAATTTATTTTTTTCATTCATGAATAGAAAAATATGAGTCACTTTAAAAAGTCCAATGAGATAAATGGATGAAATCATCAAAGAAAGAATAATCAAGGGAGCTAACTAGCCTTAATCCTAGAATATTATTGATATTTTCTTGTGAATTTTAGAATATTATTATCATTTTAAATACAGTACGCAGAGTTCAATGACGAGCGGTGCAAAAGATTCTGACACAATCTTTTTGGTCCGCCATCGCTAGCGACTTTGCTGTAAATAAATATTTATTTGGATAACAAATTATAAAAGCTTTTAAAAATATAGTAAATAGTAATGGTAGTAAACGCAAAACAAATTACAAAATATATTAGTTTAAAACAAATAACGTGTGTGGCTGTTTAGTTGATAGAGGTGCAACAGGGCCTTCAGGAATTTATTGAGTAGACGTTACCATGTGTGTAGAGAGGTAGAGTGAAAGTGACACAATTAGAGGAGAGAGAGAGAGAGAGAGAGAGAGAGAGAGAGAGAGAGAGAGAGAGAGAGAGAGAGCCGCCATCTATCTCAATTCTCAATTAGGGCGAATCAAATTCTGTCAAAATTTATATCTCAATTTTTTTCTTTTAGAAAAAAAAAAAAAAAGCGGTGAACGCTGAATCTCGAAATCAAGACGGAACATTACTAGGGTTTAGGAGCAATTGAGGCTCCCTAGAGTTTTAGAAAAAATTAGCGATACAAATTGTAGTAATTTCATGTTTTATCCATAAAAAAATAAAACCTAACTTCAAATTGACGAAGAGGTCCTCCCATTTTCCTTTACAATTCTTCTATTTTTCTTTTTCTTATTTTTTTTAGGTAAAACTCAGTTTTTTATCCATGTACTTTTAAGTTTTTCTGAATTGAGTCCCTCTACTTCATTTGATTAAAATGAAGTCATGTACTATCATTTAGATAAATTCAAGTTCATGGGGACTTGATTTTATCTAAATTGATAGTACAGGGACATTATTTTAACCAAATTGATAGTACATGGATCCAATTTAAGTATAAAAATTATAAAAATAAAAATAAATTTAATTATTTATTTTAAAACCACTATAATTTTATATTTTGATTTATTATTTTTTGAAAAAAATTCAAACAATAGTTTTAAAATTTTGAGTTTTTATTTAATTGAATTTTTATTTTATTTTATTTAACAATTGTTTGATTTTTTTAATGTACTCTTTTGAAAATAAATTAAAATTACATAATTTAATAAAAATTAAATTATTTATATTTTTGCAATTTATTTTTAAAAATAAAAAAAATGAATAAAAATTTTAAACTATTTTTTTATTTTTTAAAAATATTAAATAAAAATAAAACTTAAAATTACAGTGGTTTTGAAAATTTTAATTAAATTTATATCTTGTTTTTATTTAATTTTTTACTTAAAAAATAAATTTGTATTTATTTTATTTTCATTTAATTATTTTTTCAATTTTTATTAGTTTATTTTAAAAAATGAATTTTTATTTTCATTTTTAAATTGGGTCCTTGTACTATCAATTTGGTTAACATCAAGTCCCTCTACAATTAATTTAGATAAAATCAAGTCCCTCTTCATTTTAACTAAATAAAGTAAAGGGAGCAAATTCAGAAAAATTTAAAAGTACAAGGACCCAAAACAGTGTTTTACCTTTTTTTTTTTTTACCAAGTTAAATTTGTTAATATCATTTGTTGAGTTTTTTATACTTAAATCTATACCTCCACCCTTAGGTTGAGTGCGTTTTATTTTCTTCCATTATTGAATTTAGGATTTATGGAAGTAACTCTCATGTAAAAACTCTTTTTTTTTTTGTATGTAAAATTCTTTTGATCCACTGGCAATTTACTTTTTATTTGATTTTTTTTTTACTCTTATAGATTGCTTCTTTTTAATTATGTGAACTATTATATCATATTAGTCAAATTAGATTAAAATTATGTATAGTTTTTATATGATTGTTGGATTAAATAACTATTTGTTTTGTGATTGTAGTATAATATTTCATTTCATGAATAAATTATTTAGTTTATTTGTTCATTGTATTAAATTATCGATGTCCATTTAATTTTTTTTGGTATGCGAATATGTTTGGACATAGTATGAAAATAAATCGATTGTAAGTTATGAATAATTATTTCGTTTTTCATGTTTTCTTCGACAAAATATATATTTCCATTTCGTCCTTGTGATTTATATATATATTTTTTGACAATTTACATTTCATAAATAGAGTTATTATACCACTTTTCACCCTCGACAAATTTTAATAAGAAACTTTCTCCATCGTATCTACTTATAATATGGTTGTTTTCATAAATTTCCTTTTTGTTGTATCATCATCATCATCTTTTTTAGCATATCAAGATAATTTAATTAAATCAACGACCTCAACTAAGGAGGATACAAAAAATTCTAAGTAAACAGTCCACCACAGCTGGCCCCAAATTAAGCCAGAGAGTGATCGATAACATTTGTCTCCTTATATTCACATGACAAAAATCAATGATAACACCAGAAGAAACAAGCTCAAAAATAGGATCAAAGGCCTCTTCAATAAACAGTTGATGATGAGAGCTATTTGACTGCTTGAGGAGACTTATAATTAGAATGGAGTCAGAGAACACAACGAATGACCCCGACCCTTCCTGAAGACAAAATCCAACACCGTATAATATTACATTGAGTATGTATCAACTTCGTAACTGTAATGATGTTTCTTCTTTGTTTTGATAAATAAAAAATACATAAGCATAATTTTAATTTGAATAAATGCTCATGTTACGAATTGCAAGTACATTCTTTTGTATTAATTTGAATTTTATTTTATACACAAAACAATGCACGCTCAAGAAATCAAAACAACCATATAGTCTCTATATTCCATTCATATATGTTTGTTTTTCTTTTTTCAATGTTTCAATATATATTTCGCTCAAGAAATATTATAATAATAATAATAATAATAATAATAATAATAATAATTATTATTATTATTATTATTATTATTATCATCTTTTTTTAGCATATCAAGATAATTTAATCAAATCAACGACCTCAATCAAGGAGGATACAAAGAATTCCAAGTAAACAGTCCACCACATCCGGCCCCAAATTAAGCCAAAGAGTGAGCGATAACATTTGTCTCCTTATGTTCATATGACAGAAATCAATGATAACACCAGAAAGCAACAAGCTCAAAAATAGGATCAAAGGCCTCTTCAATAAACAGTTGATGATGAGAGCTATTTGACTGCTTGAGGAGACTTATAGTTAGAATGGAGTCAGAGAACACAACGAACGACCCCCACCCTTCCTGAAGACAAAATCCAACACCGTATAATATTGCATTGAGTATGTATCAACTTCGTAACTGTAATGATGTTTCTTCTTTGTTTTGATAAATGAAAAATACATAAGCATAATTTTAATTTGAATAAATGCTCATGTTACGAATTGCAAGTACATTCTTTTGTATTAACTTGAATTTTATTTTATACACAAAACAATGCACGCTCAAGAAATCAAAACAACCATATAGTCCCTATATTCCATTCATATATGTTTGTTTTTCTTTTTTCAATGTTTCAATATATATTTCGCTCAAGAAATATTATAATTATTATTATTATTATTATTATTATTATTATTATTATTATTATTATTATTATCATCATCTTTTTTTAGCATATCAAGATAATTTAATCAAATCAACGACCTCAATCAAGGAGGATACAAAGAATTCCAAGTAAACAGTCCACCACATCCGGCCCCAAATTAAGCCAAAGAGTGAGCGATAACATTTGTCTCCTTATGTTCATATGACAGAAATCAATGATAACACCAGAAAGCAACAAGCTCAAAAATAGGATCAAAGGCCTCTTCAATAAACAGTTGATGATGAGAGCTATTTGACTGCTTGAGGAGACTTATAGTTAGAATGGAGTCAGAGAACACAACGAACGACCCCCACCCTTCCTGAAGACAAAATCCAACACCGTATAATATTGCATTGAGTATGTATCAACTTCGTAACTGTAATGATGTTTCTTCTTTGTTTTGATAAATGAAAAATACATAAGCATAATTTTAATTTGAATAAATGCTCATGTTACGAATTGCAAGTACATTCTTTTGTATTAACTTGAATTTTATTTTATACACAAAACAATGCACGCTCAAGAAATCAAAACAACCATATAGTCCCTATATTCCATTCATATATGTTTGTTTTTCTTTTTTCAATGTTTCAATATATATTTCGCTCAAGAAATATTATAATAATAATAATTATTATTATTATTATTATTATTATTATTATCATCATCTTTTTTTAGCATATCAAGATAATTTAATCAAATCAACGACCTCAATCAAGGAGGATACAAAGAATTCCAAGTAAACAGTCCACCACATCCGGCCCCAAATTAAGCCAAAGAGTGAGCGATAACATTTGTCTCCTTATGTTCATATGACAGAAATCAATGATAACACCAGAAAGCAACAAGCTCAAAAATAGGATCAAAGGCCTCTTCAATAAACAGTTGATGATGAGAGCTATTTGACTGCTTGAGGAGACTTATAGTTAGAATGGAGTCAGAGAACACAACGAACGACCCCCACCCTTCCTGAAGACAAAATCCAACACCGTATAATATTGCATTGAGTATGTATCAACTTCGTAACTGTAATGATGTTTCTTCTTTGTTTTGATAAATGAAAAATACATAAGCATAATTTTAATTTGAATAAATGCTCATGTTACGAATTGCAAGTACATTCTTTTGTATTAACTTGAATTTTATTTTATACACAAAACAATGCACGCTCAAGAAATCAAAACAACCATATAGTCCCTATATTCCATTCATATATGTTTGTTTTTCTTTTTTCAATGTTTCAATATATATTTCGCTCAAGAAATATTATAATAATAATTATTATTATTATTATTATTATTATTATTATTATTATTATTATTATTATTATTATCATCATCTTTTTTTAGCATATCAAGATAATTTAATCAAATCAACGACCTCAATCAAGGAGGATACAAAGAATTCCAAGTAAACAGTCCACCACATCCGGCCCCAAATTAAGCCAAAGAGTGAGCGATAACATTTGTCTCCTTATGTTCATATGACAGAAATCAATGATAACACCAGAAAGCAACAAGCTCAAAAATAGGATCAAAGGCCTCTTCAATAAACAGTTGATGATGAGAGCTATTTGACTGCTTGAGGAGACTTATAGTTAGAATGGAGTCAGAGAACACAACGAACGACCCCCACCCTTCCTGAAGACAAAATCCAACACCGTATAATATTGCATTGAGTATGTATCAACTTCGTAACTGTAATGATGTTTCTTCTTTGTTTTGATAAATGAAAAATACATAAGCATAATTTTAATTTGAATAAATGCTCATGTTACGAATTGCAAGTACATTCTTTTGTATTAACTTGAATTTTATTTTATACACAAAACAATGCACGCTCAAGAAATCAAAACAACCATATACTTCCTATATTCCATTTATATATGTTTGTTTTTCTTCTTTCAATGTTTCAATATATATTTCGCTCATTTATTAATATATATATATATATATATATATATATATTCTTATTTAATATTTTTATATTGAACACTATATCATTACCAAATAAATAGATATAAGTATGCTATGAAAATTATTAATTTAATTATATTTTTCAATAATTTTTTAATCATAGTAAAAAATTCAATCAACTTATATGAATGGGACGAGTGAAGTATATTAATCACGGGGAAGAAGGGTATTTTTAACAAAATGCCAAGGATGGAGAGAGAGAGAGAGAGAGAGAGAGAGAGATTATGTAGAAAGAGGGCAAAGAGAAGGTACGAGACAAAAAAAAAGGTACGAGACAAAAAAAAAAGGAAAAAACTTATAACAAATACCTCTATGAATTAGCTCAAAAAATATATATACCTCTGTGAATTGAGTCCCTAAATTTTCACTTGTAAACATAAGTATACGAACTTTTGTTTATATGAAAATTACATCCTTACTTTTCTATACGTTAACACAAAGATCAATTTTAGCTTAATAATATGTATATGGACCCCAAGTTTTAAACTAGGACTTAAAATTTGACATTAGTGAAAGTTTAAGAACTTAATTTAACAAATAAAAGTATATAGGGGCCAATTAAAAAAAATACTTCAAAAATATAATGACCTAAATATGTATTTATTGTTTAAAAAGAATATTATAATTTGAGTCATAATTGCTACCGATAGATTACATATCACATGTATATAATATAACATTAATTTGTGGATTTTTCTCAAGACATTAAATGCAGTTCGTCTTTTAGGCTAATCTACAATAAATATTGGACACTGGGCTAAAGAAAATCCTCTACGGTGCAAGGGGGCACGACACCATTTTTCTTCCTTTTTTCGCTCTTTTTTTCTGTTTTTTTTCTTTTCTGAAACACTAAAAACTAATCTAATTAAAAATAATTAATTACAAAAATTAAAAATAAATAAATTCTAATTATGAAATAATCTATTTTAAATAAAAGTATAGTTATTAATTTTTTTAGGAAATTTACTAAAAACTAAAGATAAAAATAAACCCTAATTATGGAAAAACCAGCCCTAATAAAAACGTTCAACTAAAAACTAAAAACTCTAATTTTGAATAATCAACCTTAGTTAGTAATTTTTAAAAATAAAAAGAGAACTATAAACCTTGATATTGCAAATCAACCCTAATTATTAATTTAAAAAAATAATAATTAAAGCTTCAATTATGAAATAATTAGTCCCAAAGTTACAGAACTAAAATTGAAAATTAAAAAAAGTTAAGCATTAAGAAAACATTTTTTTTTTAAAAAAAAGTGCACAGCAGGTGATCCTAATCCGAAAGAAACCTTTTATACATTGAATTCTGATTTTAAAAATCAATTTATGCGCAATATATTTGTCGTTGGATTTTATGTTTAGAAAAATGAAATTATTAGTTTATGCATTCCATCATAATAGGATTGCCATGTTCTTTCAAAAGCGGATCTAACTCAATGAAAAAATTAACATGGTAAAAAGTACGCTAAAATAAAATCACACAATAATAAATGAGTGAATTAATTTAATTTTACCGATCCAATAAAAAAAATTGACTTTTCACCTCGCGTTGGACTCAACTAAGAAGATCAGGCCATTATTCTATCTTTCTTATTCTTTGTACATGATTTAAATTCTATAATATATATTTGAAAAATCTTAAATTTATCGAGTAAAAAAAAATACAGAAATAAAATTTTAATACGAGACTTCCAATTTTATCGGGTGCCCCTAAGTACACGTGAAAGTGTCCTACTTGGTGCAATTTGAAAGCCATAAACTCATTAATCCGATTTTAATAACAATAAATCACATTCGGCATCAATCTTGCAAGGGACACCATTAATGATATATTAAAAGAGAAATTACACTTTGATATGTATATTCCGAGTTTTTTTTAAAATAATTTAAATGGAAAATTATATATTAATAAAATAGTATCAATTTGTTCAAAAATATTATAAATCCAACGCTCGATCAATTTTTCAGCTCGAAAATCTACGTAATTAATTGTATTTTAAAATTTCTATACTTTTAGCGAGGTAAAAAAAAAATTCATCTGATCAAGCAACCTTACAATATAATAAATTATATAAGATTTTTGGATCAAAAAATTAATAAGATATTAGATTTGCAAAAAGTTTGAAAAAGTGAATTTGTTTTGTTAATAGTTCCATTTTGATTATGTTTTAATAAGAGCCCAATTAAAATGTAAGTGTCAAATTGTAATTTACCCTATATTAAAACACACACTACATATTACTTTAAATCCTAATATTTTTGTTTACCATTAAGAAAATGTTATAAATCAAAATTATCGACAAAATAATAAAAAAATTTCAAAGTCAAAACTTCTATCACATCGTCTAACCGCCAGACGGAAGGACCACAAGCCGACCCGACTCGTCACACAACCCTACAAAAATCCAAGTAAAAATATTACTTATATCACTAAAAAAAATCAGTCTAATACTTGGCATATATAAGTTTATTCGTTTCAATTAATATTTATTTCATCCCAATTTTGATTTATTATATTTCAATTATGATTTATTAATCTCAATAGAGTTTATTTATTCCAATTATGGATTATTCCTTCGGGAGACTGTGAGTTCTTCTATTTTTTCTTATGCTAGTAGTTTAGTTGATTATATTATTTCTGTTGATTTATTTTTCGAGTTGGTTAAATTTAGATGGACTAGACAAAATGTTGATCGCTCATCAACTTGCTGATTTATCTCTAACGATGTTGGCATCTGGCAGGAGTGCGACTCTTTTTCAAGACTTTTGCAAGTCTCTTCAACTACTTTTTTCGCTCTAAAAATATGATGTGGTATGCCGGTTATATTCTTGATATGATGCGGAAATAACTAATCACATGTCGAATTAAAATGACATCCTGTTCATCCGAAAATGATGACATGTTTATTTTTTTAATTTTAAGATCAAAATGACGTTATTTTGATTTAATGTGTGAGTAGTTATTTCTACATCAATCCACTGATATGCCACATATTTTTAGAACTAGAAACAAGTCGAATGATGGATTTACAAATTTTCTGAAAATAAATTTTATTTTATCAATAGTTTTGATTTGGATCACTTTTGAAAAAAAGGGAAAAACATATGTATCAAAACGTTATTTGTCCTATTAAAAAAATAATTAGGTACGAAACGAAAATACTTAGAAATGTCGGGGCACATCACAATTAAAAACATCCTCTTTTTTTATTGAATTTTTAATGTTACGATTTTTTTTCGAAATCCTATAAACAGCCTTTAGTCGCCGATTCCTTCTTTCTCCTCTTTCTACATTTCTTACAGGAGAGAGGATAGCCAAAGGCCCCTCCCTCTCTCTCTTCTCTCTCTCTAGAATATAACTATATATGCGCAGAAACTCAATCGCGCAAAACGCAGGCATATATATCAACACCATCTTTGCCCATTTTTGGATGTGATACAGTCTCCACGGGCCACAATATCTATATTTTTTTTCTTCTCTTTCACATAAACATACTATAAATATACAATCTTTGGCAATTCTAACAAAGACTGAATTTTGGTAGACAAGAAAAAAGGAAAACGGGAAGAAAAGAAGAGGGCCCCTTTCAGCCCTCTGCTTCTCTCTATGAAGCCTCTCAGATCTTGAATTCGATAAATTTTCTATTATTTGTTCGGTAAATAAAAGTTGATATTTTGTGATGTATTGTCGTTTTTGTTCATTGTTTCAAGCGAAAATCTTAATCTTATTGATTTGTTTAGGGGTTCTGGATTCTGGGGGCGCTGTTAGTTTCGATCTGTTGAAGATCAGAAGCTCTCTTGTTGAATAACAAATTTCCCATTTCTTGTAAAAGTAGCAAAATCTGAATTATTTTTCTTGAAGGTATTGGCTTCTTTACTCGGTCTACATTATCGCGTTTTGTAAGCAATGATTTCTGTTTTTTTGATGGCTAATAGTTCATCGGATAATCTGTGTGAAATACGGGAATTGAATTGTAATATGAATTAGTTTAGTGATCCGATTTACTTGCTGTTGGATCTCTTGCTTGCATTTACCTTTAGCGATTGGTCTTATTTGATGCATATTGATGATTGTGGAAATATAGAGTATTTGTGGTTGTTGTTGATGTGTATGTTTGTGTGTTTGAGTTGATTTATTAGCTGCAATTTGATCGTTTTGATTGGCTATCATGTGTGCAGAGAATGGAAATGGATGCTGGGAAGCTGTTTATTGGTGGGATTTCGTGGGACACAAGTGAGGACCGGCTGAGGCAGTATTTCCAAGCTTTTGGTGAAGTGGTAGAAGCTGTAATAATGAAGGATCGTACTACAGGGCGAGCCCGTGGTTTTGGTTTCGTTGTTTTTGCCAATGCTTCTGTTGCTGAAACAGTTGTGAAGGAAAAACATGTCATTGACGGCAGAACTGTAAATATCGCAACCTCACTTTTCATAGAATTCTTTTTGTGATTGAATCTTAATTCATTTTCAGAGGAATGATTTATATCAATGACATTCAGATAATCTACAGAACAGAGACTGTGGATCAAATTTCTAATGCTGATTGCTAAACACGCAGCATTTCAGTTAGAATTTAACTTTCCTACTCTTAAGTCTTAATCTGTGCAAATGTGATCAATATTAGCTTTCTAATCAAGGAACAGCATGCTGAAGAGTGGCTATTTCAGCTCAGTGAAGCTCTTTAGATATGTGCTAATGACATGTTGATAAAGAAGATATTGTTGATTAAACATGTGCTTAGGCCTATACATTTAGAGGAGTGAACTGCATCACAGGGAAAACCTATGAGGATTTACCTATATATTGTTTCATGATGATCTTTTCTGAATGTTGCATCACAGAGACAAAAGTTATAGAAAATTTAGCACTTACAGAGGGCTAGTGCAGCTCATTTGTTTCATCCATTTGATCTTTGGTTCACTTAAGATCTTTTATCATATACCAATAAATTTAGTTTCCTTTTGGGCTTCCTTGAGCTGTTTTGATGTGACGTACTAAAGCTTTATTTGGAATATCTCAGATTTTTATCATAGAAATGCATGTGTACATTAGTTGGGACTCATTCAAGAAACTTTTTCTAAATTATCGAACTTTGCTTGTTACATTAAAGTCAACTCGGTTACTATTGATTTTATTTGTTGTGGTGGTTCATTTATCATGCATATAGCGATGTCTATTGATTTTATTTGTGGTAGTTTTTTTGCTACTACTTCCTTATTTTGGCATGTACAAGATTATCATTTATTACCGTGGAGAGACTTTCAAATTTTCATTTTATGGCAGCTTATTGGAAAATATCAAACTCTATGAATGCTTTCCTATAAAAACTTGACAGCTGGTAAATTTCCTCATTTTCTTTTGTTCATCAGGTGGAGGCAAAGAAAGCTGTTCCTAGGGATGATCACCAAAACTTCAACCGTAACAACAGTAGCATTCAAGGGTCCCCTGGTCATGTCCGTACAAAAAAGATTTTTGTGGGAGGTTTAGCATCCACTGTCACAGAAAGTGACTTCAAGAAGTATTTTGATCAATTTGGAACCATAACAGATGTAGTTGTGATGTATGATCATAATACACAAAGGCCTAGAGGTTTTGGTTTTATAACTTATGATTCAGAGGAAGCAGTTGATAAAGTTCTGTTCAAAACCTTTCATGAACTTAATGGGAAAATGGTCGAGGTTAAGAGAGCAGTTCCCAAAGAGTTATCTCCAGGACCGACACGAAGCCCTTCACCTGGCTATAACTATGGCCTGAATAGAGCAAGCAGTTTACTTAATGCTTATTCTCCAGGATATAATTCAAATTCCACAAGTGGATATGGAATGAGAATGGATGGTCGCTTTAGCCCTGTTACTGTTAGTCGCAGCGGATATCCTCCCTACAGCCCCAGTAACCATAACATAGGACTCAATTTGGATTCTGGATTCAGTTTGAACTATGGGGCAAGTAGGGATTCTGGTTTGGGCTATGGAAATGGGATGAACTCTTATTTTAGTGTTGATTTAAGTCGATATGGTAGTTCCAATGGTTATGATTTAGGCAGTGGTGGAAGTGGTTCCTTGCTGAGTAGTACAAACCGGAACATGTGGGGTAACGGTAATCCTAATTTTGGTGCAAACACAGGGACTCCAAATGATATTGTTGGATCTCGAACTGGAAATGCTGGGATGGGTGGTAGTTTTGGAAGTATAGGAGAGATTTGGGGCTGCTCTCCTCTTTCTAAAGGTGCCGAAGTTGGTTCCTTAAGCAGTGCAAATATTGCTTATGGCCATGGGGACAATAACTTTGGTGGTAGAGCTGGTTATATCAGAGACAATGGAGGCACTGCTGGGTCGTCATCTTTATATTCTATGACAAATAATCTTCGTGAAGGGAATTTTGGGAACTTATATGGTGGCTCATTTAATGGGGACCAGTCATGGCACTCATCATCTCTAGAGCTCGAGGGTTCTGCCCCTTTTGGTTATGAACTTGGGAGTGCAGCAGCAGAGGCCACATCTGATACTGCAGCTGGTTATGCCGGTGGTTATAGTGTTAGGTCAAATAGAGGTAAGCATCATATATAATCTCTACTCTACATAAATACTTTTTGTATGATGTTGTTTAGTCTGACTAACAGCTTCAGAAGAGGAAAAATGTTTTCTTGATATTTGCATAAACTCTTTTTTTCTGTTTAATTTATTTAAGAAAAGTTTCTCTGCACATGTAAGAATCTGTCAGAGATGCTCATGAATTTTCATTGTTTTATCATCAAACAGGGATTGCAGCCTAGGAAAATTTACATATGGATACTTCAAGCTTATATGTACAAGCCGAACCAAAGTATACGTAGGACCATCTGATGTTCCTTGCTGGAAATGCTTACTCCAAGAGTACGTTCAATAGAGCTAGTTCATGTACCTATTCAAGCAAACTCATTACCATGAGAAATTATGCAAGTTTTTCTTTAAGGTCTGAACTCTTTTAGTTATTTTATATAGGTTTTGTTTCTTGTGATTTGTTTGAATGCATCGTGCATCTTTATTGACATCGGGAACACACTATTGTTTTTGTGTAGACTCTCAGTTCTTCTGCTGTAAGGTTAGTTAAGGTCCAGGTTCTTGTCAGCGCCATGCGCTTCAGTTTCTGGCAGATTGAAATATTACATCTTATTTAACATTCATTGATCAAAATGAGTGGTTTTTGCTTCTTTTTATATTGTAGCTTCTTTGTTTTTGCATACCGCATTCTGATTAATAAGGGATGTGATTGATAATTGAAGAACATTTTTGTTACTTGCAGAACGTTGCTTTATTAGTAGGTGTCACAAACTGCAGCAATAAATTTTAGATGTAGTCATATTGTAGTAGTAGTAGTTATTAGCATGTCTGGAAAGAAGTTTATGAAGCATGGATGGAACGCTGTTTAGCATGCAAGGTTTTGTTTTACTTTTTGCAAGTTCATTGTGTAGCTTTTTGGATTTCCTGCTGAATGTTGCAGGTGAGTCTGAGTATTGGGATTTCTGCATTTGAGTTTTCCCTTCACATTTGCATGTCTTTAGTTCTCATGATCACTACTTTACAAAAATTTAAAAAGGGGTTTCTAGAAAAAAAATAAAAAATCCCAATTTGTTGAAAGCTTGTTGAACATGTTGTGACATTCATTTTTCATTTTTAGTATAAATAAAACTTGAGATAGGAATGAGTTGGTGCTGAAAAGGAGGGTAGCTAAGTTTGTTTGTTGTAGAATAGTTAGACTTTACAAATTGGGAGGCAAGACACTTCTTGTTTGGGAATTTTTAAGTTTTGTTTCATTATGTCCTTGTATGTCACGGCGTTTTATTGATATTTGTTTTCAAGCTCTAGAATCTCGCCTTTGTTTTAAGCCCTTCTTTCTAGTTTACTAAGGTAGTAAGGCTTTGTAATTTCTACATATGTAAGATTTTCTTATAAACCCATTTACAAAATACCAACTTAATAATGATATAATAATATTAATTTAGGCTTCTAAATGTGAGTTTAGTGCAAAGAAAAAATGTCTTTTAGGGTTGAAAAAAAAAATTGAAAATACAATGGAGAACGTAAATATTTTTCGTCAACCATCGCTTGGCCTTAAAACATTTTCACTGAGTATATTTTGTTCAAAAATAAAAAATAAAAAAACATGAAACCGTCTCCTGGGCATAGCCAATAGGACGCACATGATAAAGTATTATACCAAACAAAAAAAAGTATCATTGCTGAAAAATAATAAAAAGTATGACATTTATTTTATTGAATATTACTGCTAAAAAAAGGTGGTGATGTTTTGTAATTATTATTACGTTTTCTAGATTGAAAAAATATATATATAAAAAAAAACATAGGGAGGGAGGTGTCTCAGGTACAAGATAAGAGAGATTTTTGCATATTTTTCCAAATTAAAATTTCATATTGGAATTAAAGAAATCCAAAATGTATGGATTTTCAAGTAACAAACCACCTTGGTTCTAAAAAAATTTAAATATTTACCCATTTTATTTGGAAAAGCATCAATCTTATGTTGTAACCTAATTTTTATTTTGTTTTGTCCCTGCAACAAGGATGTTCAAGAGGCGGACCTATTTTGTGTTCGTTGTTATTCAAATTCCATTAATTGTTAATACATACCAATTCCAACCCCATCATAAATACAATAAATCATATCTCAATTGTCATTTAATAGAATGAATCTGTGAGCACCAATTCTCCGATAGGAAATATATGATAATTTAAAAGGTGGTTGAAAAGGATCAAACTCCACTCTACGTGCCCAAAAAATTGACTAGTTTGTTTAATCAATAACTGTCTATTTGTTTACATGGACCGACCCTATTACTGTATCATTGACTTGATTAATAAATTGTCCAAAAATGGAGGCTCAAAATTTAAAAAATAATAATAATAATCCAAAAGTGGGCTAAAACCTAAAAGATGATCCGCGACTCGTTATTTTATTTTTTCTTTCGAATTGACCCTTCCATGAAATAAGTAAAGAATGTTCTATAAAATTATGTGAATAGTTCAACAACCCCATAAGACTGTACAAGTTTATATCAACCTTTTTGTTAGACTTCCAATTTCCCAACCTCAAGTAGAGAACTACATGTCTTGACATTAGTATGATCGATCATTCAATTATTTTTATTACTAATTTTTTTAGAGAATTATCAATCTAAGGTCTCGAAAAATAGATTCTATCGATTTAAAACTACCACTTTAAGATTTTGAGATTAACAGTGTTAAAACTTCATCATGATGTGGCCATTAAATATTCATATTATTTTTATCTTAAATTAAATTAAATAAAAAGACACAAATTTACATTGATTAAATTAAACAGACGACTTTATTAAATTCTGTCAATTCAATCTCTCTTTAATGCCATAAGAGATTTTTAGAAATTTAAATTGAATTCAACATTTAAATTCAATCTCTCTTTAATGCCATAAGAGATTTTTAGAAATTTAAATTGAATTCAACATTTAAATTAAATTCAGTATGTAATTGTAATATTTTTTTTGGTTTCATACAATAATAATAAATTGATATAGTTCATTTTTTTTTCCAATTTTGATGGGGAAACCGGGAAATGCTTATTTTGAAGATAGACTGGGAGAGAGAATAAAACTAATATTAGTTAATTTATAAAAAAAATCAATAAGATTTAATAGTTGGTCATGTAATTAAAATCATAATAATCAATTATAAAGATAATAAATTTAATTAATTAAACAAACAAAGTTCAATTTCAAACTACAAAGTAATGAGGCCCGAACGGTAGAAAGTGACAGTTTTTATTTGACGAATTTAATAAAACCAGCTGTTTAATTTAATTAATATAATTAATGTAAATTTGTGTTTTTTTTGTTTAATGTAATATACAGTAAAAATGACGTGGATATTTAACGTTTACATCACTTTCTGTTGGATGTAGTTTTAACATCGCTAAATTTAAGTCTTAAATCAATAATTTTAGATCTTTTAAATCTTAAATTTATCTTTCAAATTCTACATTAATAAATAAACTAACCTTGAATCTATCTTTCAAATTCTACATCAATAGATAAATTATCTTTCGAATCTTGAATTGATATTTCTTTTATGTTAGTATGGTAGAATATTGATAATGAAGAACAAGAACATAAGGTTGAAAATAGAAAAGGACAGAAAAGTTCACAGGTGTCATAGCAAGGTGGTGAACCACAACATTAATTGGCCACCTCCCGAAGAATATGTCTACCTAACTGTAATAATAATTAAAAAAATAAAAAGATATTAGTCTCCAAGACAACTTGACAGTTCGACAAGATAGAACCATGCTCCAACAGATCATTAGGCCTGAAAAGCAAACATGTAAACAAATATCAATTGATATGGAACTTACAATATTGATGGAACCAATTAACAATATTTGATAACTCTAATATAAATTTTTGTATTTAATTCGGTAAAACATAAGATAGTGTACAATTTAAATGATTTTTGAATCAAAATATATTTATATAGATCTAATCTCTATTTTTTCTCTGATTCTTCTCTTCAAAATTTGATCTTCAAAGTAAATTTGTTTCTTTGATTTTCTCATACTTGTTGTTTGAACTTGGCCTTTTAAGTTTTCGGGAAAGATTTATATCATCGATCTTCTTTGACTTGATCTTTAGTTTTGATGACGTTAATTCGGAGGACCGACGCCTTATTTTCGGATCAAACACCAATTTCGGGATGAATTTGATGAAGAACGCCTTGGACTGTCTTGCTTACGAATCAAACGCCGTCTTCAGGATGAATTTGGTGAAGAACGTTTTGAATATTTGAGAGAATTTCATTTATAATTTCTTCTCAAATTTTTGAACTCTTCAAATGATTTTTTCTGATGTGTTTTTCAACTGATATGGAGGCTCCTATTTATAATTGTAGGTAGAAATATCTGAGGCTGACGTGACGCGATCTCATTGGCTCTTGAATATTGATGCATATATCTTCAAAGATATTTATTTGTTGCCAAAGACTCTTGATATTTATCATATAATAATATCTTTATTATTTAAATATTTTATCTACTCTTGGATTTCATAAGATTCCAAAACTAAATAAATATATAAAAACAATAAAAATATTATATATATTTTATAAATTTTCGCCGCCTACAAATGTCCCATCGAGACTTGTTCATGGACGACTTGTTGTTTGAAATGAATGAGTCTCGAAAACTGATTAGATAGTTTAAACTCGTATCAAAGAGTCTTGAACTTGAATTTATTAGATAGTTTATACTCGTATCAAGGAGTTCCTGAAATTAAATTTGTGAATAGTTTATACTCATGTTCAAGAGTTCTTCAATTTGAATTTATTAGATAGTTTATACTATATCATGGAGCCTTCAATTTGAATTTGAATTTAGATAGTTTATGCTCGTATCAGGGAGCTTTTTTGAACTTGGATAGTTTATGCTCATATCGAGGAGTCTTCAACTCGAATTTGAACTTTGTAGACCTTTTATACTCATGTCGTGAGTACTTGGGTTTGTATTTGAATTTGTGGACATTTTATACTCTTATCAAAGAGTCTTGGATTTGAATTTGAATTTGTAGACATTTTATACTCGTGTCAAGGAGTCTTAGATTTGAATTTATAGATCTTTTATACTCGTGTCAATGAGTCTTAGATTTGAATTTGACTTTGTAGATATTTTCTACTCGTGTCAAGGAGTCTTGGTATTTCTTAAAGAGTTTAGATAGTTTTGGCTCTTATCAAGGAGAGCTTTAGAAGATAGTCTCTTATCAAGGAGCATTTGAGCATTTCTTAAAAAATTTAGATAGTTTTGGCTCTTATCAAGGAGCTTTTATCTAATTTTGGATTTCATAAGATTCCAAAACTAAATAAATATATAAAAATAATAAAAATACTATATATATTTTATAAATTTTCGCCGCCTACAATAATGTTAAAAAAACATCAAATCTCTCTGGAAAAATTGAAATTTAACGTGCAATATTAACCTCTAGCAATTGAAAGTATAATCTATAGAGTATTAGTTCGATTTGATTTAATTAATCCGAAAAACTATAACCCGTGCACTTATGTGTTTAAGGTTACTGCATACTTGTGTTCTTGAGAGTGACAATAACATAAGCAAGAATAAGTAAATAAAAGCAGTAAAAGTACGCATGAGATTGATAATCCAGTTCGGTTAACCAACCTACTTTGGGGGGGGGGACTTCGCCCAAACTTGAAGATTCGTCCACATCTTACACATACATAACTCCCTCCTTGTGACACCATTTCTTACAACACGAACTCTTTGATGAACAAAAGCTATGAGATCCCTCACAATAGTGATACTAGACTCTCTCTAGTTACCCATGACTTCAACTTATAATCTCTCTCGAGATTACGTATAAAACGGATAAAAAATTCCTCACGTGTTTCACTCAAAAACACTCATTGCTAGACTATCACGTCGAACAATTTAAGGAACAACTTCTAGCTATTACAAGTATCACAAACTAACGACTCTCAAACACTAAACTCAGAAAATCAATAATGGGGGCGAACCATCGATTGTGAGGAGAATCGGACTTCTTGTTGACTTGATCTCCAATCTTCATCAACTTAGAAGGTGAATTAGGGTTTGTTATTCTATCCATGTTGGTGTAGATGCCTTCCGTGTAGTTGAGGGCCTAAATCAGCTTAGCAGCTACTCTATAAGGCAATTAAAACAATCGTTTCTTGCTTCCCAAACTGATCCGCACCGGATTTTCTTCCGTAAGGAAACTGCCATATATAGACTGTTTCGGGGACGCTCCTATAACATCACAAGGAACAATTCACAACATGTTCGTTACTTTACACAGCGGAATCATCACATTACATCAGGAACATCTCCTCGAATACTTCGTCAAACACAAATCGTCAAAACAAACTTAGTGCTATGAAATGACACTAACATTACTCTTATTTTTTTCAATTCAAATCGAAGCAATAATTGGATTTTAAAATTTTTAAAGTCATGATTACCCATAAACATTAATATAAACCATAATTTTCAATTTTGATTGAATTATTTAACTTAATTCAGTCGATTTCTTAATTTTGGAATATCCAACTAAAAAAAATCACATCAATCAGAAGCTTGAAATTCAGGATTGAAGAGGGACACATCTTCTACAGATCGAATGGCCTGTATCAACTTCAAAGAAAAGGTATGTAATTTGTTGGTAAATTCTAATACATCCGCTTTACAATATCAATTCTTTTTTACTATTTATAAATTTTATAGGTCGATCGATAAAATTTTTTTGGTATCCAATTATCATAATAGGTAGTCAAGTATCACAATATGGTAATTAAAGTGTCACAATAGATTTTTGGGCTAACCAAAACTTTTATCATTGAACAAAGTAAAAAATAGGATATAAATAGCCAAAATTAATGAGCTCGGAAAGACGTACCGACTGAATAATGGAATGAGACACTACATTCACCTTACCTTAGAATTTATCATAATTTGTTACTTCACTATAACAAAGGCCTGCCTTGGATAAGATAGGACCTGTAACATCCCAGAAATTCAGATAAGGTTTAGAGGATTATTAAGAGTAATTAAGAAGTTAAGGAAGAAGTTTAGTGAAGGATTAAGTGAGGTCATATGTCAGTTATGACTTTAGGGGTCATTTTTCGTAAAGTCGTCTTTTTTGAAAATTTGATCTTAACTCAGTTATGGTCGATTTTGGTCTTTTTAGAAAGGTTTTAACTGAAAAAGTATGCCGATGTTTTCAGATTTTAAATCTGAAGTCGTTTGAGTTCCCGGTGATGAAAAATGTATTTAAAGGATTAGTGAATAGTAACTTTTGTGTGCGTTCGTGTTTTGAGAAATTTATGAAATCTTCCTCATTGATCCGAGTCTTGTTCTGTCAGGCCCCTCTTATGGGAAATGACTCAAGGAATCCTTTTGCGTTCACGGATTTTCATTCTGAGGTCAATTGAACGCTCGGGAGCAAAATCTGTCAGTTTGAGTGAATAGTAAAAAGTAATTCTGAAAAAGGAATCTTGGCTCGTTTTTCTTCTAATGACCCCGTCTTCATCCTGAGTCAGGTTGGTTCACTAGTATTCGAGCCAATGAGTCTTTCGGTATTTTCGGATTTCGTGTCTGAGGTCATTTGGACCTCGACATCGAATAAAACAGCTTTTAACAGAACTCGGGATAACTTTTGCAGTGTTCCTGCACTGGATTGGCTTCTCAAGGAAGCCAAGGCCCCATCTATAAATAGAAGGCCTCTCCTTCACTTTCATTTGCTCATTCCATCCATTCACTCTTCATTTCTTCTTTTCCAAAGAGAGGGAAAGCTCTGAGTCGAGAAAGTCGAAGTTCTGTCAAAGCGAGGGACATTCTTCATGAGTGTTCCTCTAAGACGACGAGCGGAGTGGCATGTGAGAGATGCGGTGGTGAAAGGTGCTAGGGGTACCGTTTGGTCGTAGCAGGCGGCTCTGCCGCCGTTGCAACTCGACGAAATGCCGAGCTAGCCACCTGCCTTCGACGCACCTAACTCCATCCATTCTTGTTCGTCGGCCTCGAATCCATTTCTTTCCCGTTTTTTAACTTTCGCATTTTATTTTCGTTCTTCGTGTTTTTCCTGTTTTTCGTTATTATTCGTTTACTTTCCGTCTAAAGTTTAGCATTTCGATTCTCGTTGAAGTTCCAAGTTAATAACGTTTCCGTTACATTGCTCGTTATTAAGATCTCGTTATTATTCCTCATTGTTAGTCTCGTTTATTGTCATCTAAGTTCCGTTCAAGTTTTGTATTTAGATTTTGTTGTTATTTCTAAATGCTTAAGGAGGATTGTCATGTTTATTCCGTTATAATGTCGATTTCTTTTTAAGTTTTGGCTAAGTTTTAAGCCTTGTTTTATATTCAAAATGTCGAGAAAAGGGAAAGGCGATCGAGTAACGCCTCGACCAACACCTCGATCGAGAGTTTTTGAAGGTCGTGAGATAGCACGGACCGTGCAAAGCTTAGCACAGCCCGTGCAGAGCTCTCGGAAAAATCTCGAAAGTTTCTAGGCAGATAGCACGGCCCGTTCTATGGTAGCATGGCCCGTGCTAGGGTCTGCACGGACCGTGTTGGATTTTCTGGACATCTGGTTCTCACCTCGATGCCTAGCACGGCCCGTGCAAGGCTTCTGCAGCCATGTTCTTGCTTTAAGTGCATTCTAAACTAGAGTCTTTCAAACCCTCGTGTTTTCTAAAGGTTTTAAAATCGTACAATCTATGTTTAAGTCTTAAATAAGGGGGTTTGGGTTAGTTACCATTTATTTCGTGTTAGATGTTCGATTTCTTCGAAGGAGGCCGCTAAGTCGATGATTCAACTTTTGTAGGAGGAAGTGAGCCCTGTGGGAACCCGAAGAAGAATCATCAGCTCGTTGCTTCATCTTCTATCCAGTAGTCGAGGTGGGTAAATCTATACTCATCTAAAGTTTGAGCTAATAAACTCTAGAAGCATGTTAGGACAAATGAGATATCCAATAAAATATTTTTGCTCTGCCTGATTGATCTCTGTACAAATGAAGGAAGGAAAGAAAATTATTATATGTTAAGTGAGCTCTCAAGCATGTTTAGATATACTAGAAATGATTAAGTATTGTTTATGCTAGCATGAGATGATTAGAACTGCTTTAATTGCAATTTATGCTTATGCACGTTCATTTCCTCGTATCTGAATGTTGGATTTTGCTAAAGTTTATTTAGCTAAGCATTTCCTTTTAGGGTAGTGATAAATCCCTTATAGGCTGAACTCATGCTTAATTAAAAGATTAGTCTTAGATGTTTGCTCTAGGCTCGATAATTCTAGTAAGGTTGAAGAAGCTAAGAATAAGTTAAGGATTAAGGATAAGGAAGGAAGGCTAAGTTAAGAAAGGAAGGAAGGTTAAGGAAGTTAAGTTAAGAAAAGGAGAACATAGTTCTGTTATAATCAGGAATTAAGCTCAAATTTCATGATCTTTAATCATTAAGGTGAGTCACTGCTGGGTTAATTCCCTCGCAAACTCATTTGGATATTTAAGGTAACCCATCTTCTATCCTATGGCATGCCTAAGGGTGCAGTTGACATCAGGTTTGGGCCAAGGTTGGGCTCAAAAGTAAAGAAAAAGTTTTGCGGATATGGAGAGGGCTTTTGCGTTTTGCTCTCCATATACCGCCAGTTAATTATTGGATATTTCTGAAGTTTATTAGCGTTTTTATTAAAAGTCACTGAGTACATTAGTGCTCACGCCCCCTCTTTTACAAATATTTTCAGATTGAGATGCTGAGGACGTTGGTGGCTGTGGATGTGGGTTGTCTGCCAAGATTGTTTTACTATAGTATAAGTTTCTTTTGAAATCTCATGATGTTTCTGCTACTCTGATACACTCCTTATAATTCGTACGTTATATATTATTTATCGAGATTCTACGAATATTCCCTAGACATGATTATATATATATATATATATTAAAGTTCTATTCTTGCTTCTCGAGTATATTTTTCTTTCGCCTATGAAGAGGCTTGTACACGTTGATATCTGTTTATTCGCTCTGACCTATGAATTAGTCTATGCTTGTTGGTATCTGATTAGTTAGTCTTTTCATTTCGCTAAGCATGTTTCTTTCTTAATCAAGTAAACCTGAGTATCATCGCCTATCTTTCGAAAGTATACCTTCATTCGTTAACCTTCTTTAATAATCTTCCATTCTTGTATTAATCCCTTAATTAACACCCTGTCCTCACTAGTTAATCCCTTTCTCAGGACCGGGCTATTACAGGACCACTATAAGATGACTCAAAAATTTGTTTATTATTCCATCCATTTTAATATATATATATATATATATGTGTGTGTGTGTGTGTGTGTGTGTGTGTGTGTGTTGTTTTAGAATTTTAGTTTGTTCTAAAATATTTGTAGTCTAACATTTTTCACACACACAATTTCTCTCTCTCAATTTTAACTCTACATTTATTATGGAGAGAGAGAGAGAGAGATGCATTTATGGGTTGGAAAAAGAGAAGTTATATTTGTCAAAATTATTATATCTTAATTATGTGGAAATTTTTAAAATAGCACACATTTTGAAATGGATGAAATATTATATATATTGAGTTCACGTATCCAACTAACTTCACGTCTTCAATTTTAAGATGAGACCGTGTTGTTCATAAAGAGAAATTTGTAACACTTATAGTAAAATCTCTATAAATTAATAGAGTCGAGATCATGAGATTTTATGCAAATTTATTATTTTATAGTGATATTAATTAATTCATAGATTAATATTTATTAATTTAAAGTGTGGTTTCATAATTCAATGAAATTGAATATTGATTACATCAAAAGTCATTGTATCTTACTAATTTATGTGACATATTTATTAAATTGATTAAAATAAATTCATTTCACATGATATTAATGAAAAATAATAAGTAATGTTTATTATTTTTTAATAATTCAAAATTATTCATTGTATTTTTACTAAAAACATTCATCGTGTGATGGTGAAAAATTACACTATATAAGCCATATCAAATTTCTTAAAATTATATCCAATAATGACTCCAAATCAACAATGACAAATGAAATATGTAAAGTATTATGTAAGTACAAAGATATCATTCCACATGCACTCACTACTACAAAAAACCATAAAGACAACGATTTTTAACTATTATTCATTTCATTTGAAAATTTTGCACGCACGTAGACAACGGTTCCAAAACCATTGTAATTTTACAACAATTTCAAAATTGTTGTCTATCTGATGTTTTTCCGTTATCTATCAACTGGGATTAGAACGGGGTTTTAAAAAAAAAAAATCGTTGTACTTTCACATTTTTTTAAATTACACAATTTTATTTTTTTGCGATATAAAACATGTAAATCACCAATAATAATAAAATACATTGATAAAATCCAAACATGTTAATTAATCATCCGAAATATAATATCTTGATATAAATTTATCCAAAACATAATATATCTTAATACAAATTCATCCAAATTTCAATAATCTCTAGTAAAAAAAAATATCACATTTAATGTTCAATTACATTAAGTAGAGCATTTTCAGTCCCATAGGACATGACGCTTCCTGGTTTTGGTCTTATATGAACTAATTTGGCCCTTTTTCGATTTTGTCAAGCTAAAATGATCCAAAAGACTATGATATGCAAATATAGCCCCAAGCATTTTGACGGGCTTGTTAACATTTGACGGGAACGTTAGCATGTGAGGCTCACGTGACTTTTATTAACCTTAATTGAAAAAAAATTCCCAAATCTAAACTATATTTCCCAAATTTGTTCTCAATTTCACTATTTCACTCGACCTAATTGAAAAATAAAAAAATCCCCAAATTGGACTATCACATGCCTCTCCAGGCTCTCCCAATAAAAAGAATCCAATCTCCATCGCAGCCCACTCCATCGTGGCACCACCGCCGACTGCCTTCGCGCCACTGACCCCAACCCTCGTCCACTCTGCCGTCGACCACTGTCGTTCTGTTCACCTCTTTTATTCGGCATCCGTGTCACTCATCCACTCTGAAAAAATTCCCAAATTTGACTAACCTAATTAATCACGCACACTATCACCACTATTCTCGATTTGCTTCAGCAAAAGCTGGAGAGACTACGAATTGACAGGCATAAGATAAACGAGATACTGAGAGGAAGAGCTCGAAATAGTGTCATCCGAGCTCCAACCATCTCTGTTTCTTCCACTTTTGCTAAAGTTGAGTAGGTGTTGTTTCTTTAGTTTTGTTAATGCTTTGTATATATATATTTCATCCCATTGCCAAATACATTGCATAGATCATCATCCTCGATCCCAATTCATATTAGTAATCAGTTAAAGGGAGGTGGGGAAGATACGAATTTGCAAGCGATTTCGGGTTCTGGAAATGAAAATTGGGCTAGATTGTGGAGTAGAGATTATAATCATAGTAGGAATGACCATCTTGGAGTTGTAGGATTTAGACCGCAAAAGGAATTTGAGACATTTGTGAATGTTCGTGCAATGATTTAAATACTTGTCATGTTCTTCTGTCGTCATCTGCAACTCCTGTAATACTTTGTTCATTGTAATAGCCAATGCGGTAAGAACATCCAGATATAGTGCATTTGAAGCTCTTAGCGAGGGGTTCATTGTGCTTGAAACAATTGATGCAGGGGTGCATTGTGTCCATTTAAGGTCGCTGCTCATGCTAAACATCCGTGTTCTCTTGACAACAGGGGTGCAGATGCTTATCTCTACGGTGAAGAGGGGTTCTTGGAGTTTTAGTGGCAGCAGTACGGAGCTTGCATCCATTAGTTCATTCTGTTGTTGTTGAAGATACGAGGCGCGAGCTTTGGAGATCTTGATATTTTTCATGAAACGTTCGGAATAAAAAAGGTTTGATTGGTACAGAGGAGAGAGAGTCTTTGTGAGTGAGCTTCAAGGTGAAACTGGTAGAAAATAGTAATAGGAAGGAAGAGGTAGATCATTAGGGTTGCAGTTTGAGCTATATTGCTTAAGGTCTGAAGCAACATCATGATTAAATATTTTATGTTATTGTGCTCTGATCAAAGTTTGTCCATGGCACTGTGATTGTGCATAGTCTGGATTTATAAATCACTTCATTAAAATAATATAGATATATTGCTTTTTATTCTTAATGAATGAAAATGCCAGCTTACTTAAACTTTTTTTTTTTTGCAATAATAGAGGACTTTTATTGGCTATTTTTTCGCATTCTATATTTCAAAGATTATGGAATGTCACATTCGTGGTCTATTTTGATGGTTTTTTTAGGTGCAGAATCTGCATTGAAGATTTGGTTGTAATATCTTGTGTTTGTATATCTGAAATCCAACCATGCTCTTGATATCTGGCATGTTATGACTTCTCATATTTTGGATTTTCCATTCGTTAGCCGATTTAGATCAACAATTGTGCTCTCAAACTTTTGATTCTCTGTTGCAATTTGTAGAAATATGTTTGTGTTTTTTGTATTAAGTTCATAGTTGTATATATACATGAATGTAAGTAGGTTTGTAGTATTTATTCCCTCAAAAAAAAAAGATGGGGGTTTCACTCCAAAGCTTAAAATTTCCTTTCATAAAATTGAAATTTCGCCGCAAGGAATAATGTTTATTATGGGGCTAAAATTACATTTTTTTTGGGGACTAAAATTGCATCTCAATTTAACAGAAAACGTAACGTTAGGACCATTTTAATTTTCATATGTTGGTCGAGTGGGACCAAATTAGTTTGTATGAGACCAAAACAGGAGAGCGTCATGTCCTATGGGACTGAAAATGCAATTTTCTCCATTAAGTATGTAATCTTCTCCTATGATCATCATCATTAAGTACATGCATTGATTCAATGCCAAACACCAACATTTACTAAACCAATCAGCATCAATACAAGTCGAATCCCATCAAAAAATATTCAAACATCAATATTGCAATAAAAAAAATCACCAGTTCTAAATCTAAACAAAACTACCTTACAAAATGATCTTATATGTAATCAAGCACGCAATTTATGCATTCATCACATACTTCATCAATCTCATTGACGGAAAGATCCCCGGAAGGTCGAGATAGAAAGATAAGAAAAAGGGGGTGATCGATATTTAGTTTGAACTTGGAAAAAAATTGTGAAGGTTGAACTCTGATAATTCCCTAGCCTCTATGCTAATCCGATTTGAAAAAAACTAAAATTACAGCATATTACATGAGACCGATGTAATTTTTCAACAGTTCACAATGGCACCGTTGTGTTTAAAAGAATATAGTGCAAAACAACGGTTTTCTAACAACCGTTGCAATGAAAATGTGCTCATAGACAACGATTTTATAGCAACTGTTGATTATCCATGCAAAGAGACAATGGTTTTTCCCAACTGTGTTGTAATGTTTTTTTAAAAAAAAGTGCTTATAATCAATAGTTTTTCTTAAAACCGTTGTAAATTTGTTAGTTACAATGGTGGTTCATAAAAACGGTTGTCTTCCTCTTGTTGTCTTAATGCATTTTTGTAGTAACGACTCAGAAAAATTTACAATTGTGGTATAATGAAAAATTTCATTTGAAAGTTAGTACTTTGGAACCAATTATGCGTAAGGAAGCACTTATCGCATCTAAAACTATTTGCTCTTTTTTGATGTAGTTTGAGAACACACCACCAAAACTTTGGATGTAGTAAAAAAAGCTAGAGATGAGCTCCAACTAGATTTAAGTTTTAATAAAGAAAAAAAAAGGAACACTATAATCATATTTCTAGCGTATTTTGTCCTCACTCACACGATTATCGCATCTAAAACTATTTGCTCTTTTTTGGTGCAGTTGGAGAACACACCACCAGAACTTTTGGATTTAATAAGAAAAGGTAGAGATGAACTCCGACTTAAGTTTTAAGAAAAAAACACAAAGAACACTAAAATCATATTTCACTAAAGTGACTTAATTATGTTTATAGTTTTATATTTACACAAGATCTTCTAAAATTATATTATCTTATCGGTATTTATAATTTTTTCAACTGACTTAAGTTAGGATCAAAAAAATATTATTTTAAAGAGTTTATTAATTTAACGAGTGTAATGACCTGACTACTGGACTAATCGAGTCTTTCCCGGATCGGAGAGTCCTCACTCATACCTGACCTCACACGTTCCCTGAGACTGACCGAGTCTTTCTAGCTATTTTAAAAAGTCTACCTCACACGCTTTCTGAGACTGACCAAGTCTTTCCAGCTATTTTAAAGAGTCCTCATTCATACCTGACCGACTGACCGAATCTTTTCAGCTATTTTAAAGAGTCATAACTCATACCGGACCGAGTCTTTCCAGCTATTTTAAAGAGTCCTCTTTAACTTCCCAGGGATCACCTGTCTGTCCCATCATTGCCTGAGTCCTAACTCATATCGGATCGAGTCTTTCCAGCTATTTTAAAGAGTCCTCTTTAACTTCCTAGGGATCACCCATCCCATCATTGCCTCAGGTTAAACACGTTTAATTTTGGACTTCTGGTGGAATGTGCGCTAGAAAAGAAGATGCACTTTGTGATATGAGTAACACCTATCAAATCCTTTAAGTTTTCGTTGACTATACAGTCTCATTCTTGTATAGTCGGAATCTCTCTCTTTCGAGTGGATTCGGTTCATTCATATGCCTCTTTATTTGGAAATCTAATAGAAGCCGCTCTTTGTCCGTGCCTGTGCACCAGCGATCACTCCATGCTTCGATCCCGATAATCACTACGAGTATTAGTTTAATGAAATTTTACCATACTTGTGAATACAATTAGTATATATTTAAATTTATATATATCGTCAATTGTACAAGAAAAGTAAATCGTACAATGTGCATTCATACCGGTAACTTTTGGCCATGATCTCACCCAATTTACTAATTAGGTTTCCCGCAAAATAAGAAACTTCTTTTCTTTATATAATTCAAGTAGCCAATTAACAAGCTTTATGTTTTTCAGTTTCAACTTTCAAGAGACGAGACCTTGTCACTCTACTTGTAAATACAATCTGTATAAACTTACTTTATATGCAATCATTCGTAAATTGTACAAGTAAACTAAATGGCGCAATGTGTATTCATCAAGGTTGGAGAACTCGCTAGGCGCTAGTCGGGCGGCCGAGGGGTGCCTAGCGCCTAGAGCGTCTAGTCGGAGCCTAGGCGGGGGCCTAGGCAGAGCCTATGCGTTTTTATTTTTTATAATATATTATTATATATGTGTATTTGTATTAAAAAGACCACAAATAATCAATAATTTATGGCTGCCACAGCGGTAAGATGCTTGGTTTAGCATGCTCGCTTGGGATCGATCATCACAATGGACAAATTCAGAATTATTTATTGTTAAGCTAGTCAATTTTCTTATTTGTAAAAAAAATTGCCATCTAGAGGGTTCAATCCCTCAATCTTCTGAAGAACTAAAGAAGCGGCTACCAACTGCGCTAAGGAAACTTAATGTTTTCAATGCTAAAACTCCAAAAATATAAACTCACCGATTAATTGGCCGACTATAGTGTTTTCGCCGCAGCTAGCAGATGACTAGCGCCTAGGCCGATTTCTGCAACCTTGGTATTCATACAATCATACTGGTAACTTTTGATCATGATCTCACCACTTTACTAATTAGGTTACCCAAAAAAAAACCCTTCTTCTTTTATAATTCAAGTATCCAACAAACCTCACGTGTTTCAATTTCAATTTTCAAGAGATGAGACCCTTGTTCCTCATGTTAGAGAAATATGTAACTAGGCGTGAATACATTTCTAGTAGAAAACTTTATATGTAATATTCCCTCATTCTCATAATTGATATTTTAAATTTTCAATTTTGTTTCAAATTACTTCATGTTTAAGACACTTTCACACTCTTTCTCCCAATACTATCCCCTATCAAAACACTATAAAGTCTCCTACATATTAACTTACATTTGATAGATGAAATTTCTTCCATAAAATTTAATAGAGGTGAAGAGAAAAGAAGATATATTTGTCTCTTTTTTTACTTATTAATTTTTGTTATAAAACATAAAATATTAATTATTATGAAACTGAAAGGTAGTTTGCAAATTGTACTAGAAAAATAAATCGAATTCACACTCACAAGTCACAGCTTTTTTTTTTCTTGCCATGATCCCAACCACTTGAATAAAAAAACGAGAATGGCAACTTATACATGAGTGGGATGGGGAATAATGCATACATTTTTATTCAAGAAGTTGATCAAAATAAAATATTTTTTACAATATTAATAAATACAATTAGACAAGGGCTATGTGACAGTTACAAAAAAGAAAGTTTCTAAACCCCTTCAAGTCATTTACACATTCCAGTACACGATTACTATAAAAAGAAATATGATGATACTGATACCTACCCTTTTGATATCAAGTGAAAAATCAGAATTCAACAATGAAAATAAAATTGCAATAACTCCATATAAAAAAAATCATTGTGAACAACACCAACCTCTTTTACTTTCTCCATCTGCTTCCTGCTTTTCACTACTCTGCAAAACTACAGTTTTCCCATTTGCCAGCCAGCCTTTATGCTTCAGTTCTTGAGATTGCATTACTTTCCTACTCAAAATGCTAAATATCTCTCTCACAACCGTCTCAAAGGCAGCAGCCACGTTCGACGAAGCTAGAGCTGATGTTTCTATGAAGAACAGACCATGTGCCTCAGCCAAGGCCTTGCCTTCGGCTGTTGTCACCTCTCGTGCATCTTTGAGGTCCGACTTGTTTCCCACTAGTGTCGTCACCACATTCATGTCGGAGTGAGCTGTTCAAGTTTCAAGCATTCTCATCAGACCGTGAATTCTAGCTACAGAAAGCAAATACTTGTAAATCAACAGCCTAACAACAATGCACAAGCTACTCGAATTGCTGCCGGTGTAGCTATTTTTCATGTCATTAGCAATTGACTCAGTTCAGCATCAGGCAGAAAAGAATCAAAGCAGTGCAAAAGTAATAGTCTATGAAGTATCTAATAAGAACACAGGCTCGTAAGCAAATATGAATAGTGCAAAAGTTGTCACATTGCTTACTCTGAAGTTCATTAAGCCATCTGCTGATGCTTTCAAAGGTCTGGCGCCTACTGATGTCATATACCACGAGGGCTCCGACTGCACCTCTATAATACGCGGATGTGACAGCCCTAAACCGCTCCTGCCCAGCCGTGTCCCAGATCTGAGCCTTAACTTCCTTACCACTGATATTCATCTTCTGGGTTTGAAATTCTACTCCAATAGTGGATTTTGAATTAGGGTAAAACTCATCTCTAGCAAATCTAGCAAGCAAGTTGGATTTACCAACAGCTGAATCACCAATCAAAACAATCTTGAAAAGATAATCTTCATTTTGTTCCTCCTCCATATAGGCCATGTTCAACCCTTTCCAATGTCACAAGTACAGAATCATAATTTGCAACGAATTTATACTTACAAAACTAGGACCCGTTGTGATGCTAAACACTAAAGAATACTATATACACGTGTTCAAGAGGAGAATGAAAACTAGATAGAGGAGGATAAAGACCTCCGAGGAAGCTTGCAAGGTGGGTAAGGTATATGAAGATAAATGCAGCAACAAGAAGGAAGGAATCTTCGAGAAGATTGTTGGCATGAAGATAAGCTGATCTGCAGCTACTCTTTCATGTATTAGCACCTTTTGTATTACAGCAGGTAAAACTTTTCCTTTTCCAGATTCCAGTCTTGCTGTCCAGCAAATGTGAAAGATGAACGCACCTGAACCATCAAGCGATCATTAGAAATGACATAATCCCATATATTCCGAAGTCCTTAATTCCTCATGCTAAACCATTTCCTTCTTCGGCTTCTGCATCCCTCCCCTTTATTTGAACTCAAACACCTGAGCCAACAGTTACATTAAGTAACAATGCATCAAACACGAACTCATTACACGTGCCAACTATTCCAAAAAAAGCAATACCAAAAAAAACCTGAAAGCGGAAGTGGTAAAAAGAATACCTACTATAGTGTGTAATATATGAAAAGAAGCATGATAACAGCATAACATTTATAATGTGTCTCTAAAAGAGTCTCAAGCAAAGACCCCGGCCCAAATCAGAGGAAGTTTGGTTGAGAAAGGGATGGGATGGGTGGGTAATGCATTTTAGCATAGAACATTAAGCTTACTGGTTTGCACACCATAAATTTTAGATAAAAGAGTTCCATAAATCAAAGCAAATAAGTTCAAAGCATGATATCAGTTTATGAGTTAAGCATTGCTCTATGTCCCACGTAAAATGCACACACAAACTAGTGGAAACAGTTATTTGGTATGAATTGCTTGGACCCAAAAAAGTTAGGTAAATCATATCTAGTCATATTAGAAAGTCTTTAGTTCACATCCAAAAAATATAGCCTAAATTGAAATCTAAAAGAATGGCCACAAGCTCGATTTCACGCTAATATCTCATAATGGAACTGCCACAAACCGTAGTATGATCCACCAAAGTAAACTCGGAGTGCACGGCTGAAGGTTGGTTCTATAAAGGGCCTACAACAGAGTCAACAAATGGCAATTCTCCTTTTAGACAACACGCACAACAGAAAAACACTATGTGATATGCCACGGTATAGAAAAAATCCTAACCAATCAAAAAACGTTTATACATAACTATACACCTTCATGAGCAAAATACTCAAATTTCTCATAGCTTGTTCCATCTTTTTCTACGTTAATAGAATCAGTAAGTGTGATGACTTGCAATGCATTTAATGAAATGAATAGGAATCCAAAGATAGACAGATCTAACACATTGGAATATAAACCATTTCATTCAAATCTAGAATAGTGTTTTAACCAATTCAAGTCCTATAAGAATTAAAATCACCTTGATTTCATCATTGGATTAGACATGTTATGAGCAAAAAAGCAGTAGTAAAACAACGTTCGAGTACATTTTCCAGAAAAATAGCATTTCCACCACCCTCCACTCAAATCGAATCGCCTGTTGACTAGAAACCTAAGAAGAAGAGAACTTCATACATTTCTCTATTAGAGAAAAAAACAAAAAAAAATATCTCCACAGAATATGCTTCCCCTTTTCAGAATATGTCCATAATTTACTGCTGATTTCTTTGCTAGCTATAAAAAGAAAGCAAGAATCTTGAACTTCCAAATGCTCCAGAAATGCATTTTCAATCAAATTCAGCAACCAGAGACAGCGAGAGAGGGAGAGGGGTCAAGAAAACTGTACATAAAAGGTAAAGCAAAGAAAAAGGATACGAGAACATACCCTTCCCCTTATTTTTACAACAATGCGATCAAATCACAACCTTAGCAAGAGCAGATCAAAAGGAACAAAGATACAAAAATGGGATGATCAAATCAAGCTAGATGGAGTTCTCGTTGAGGAGATTCTTGGATGCTGATATTTCAAGATTTGATGAGAGAGGAAGTGGGTAGAGAGAGAAACCAGATTTGCAGTTCTTGACAGAGTAGAAACAACAAATGGGTGATGAGGAAAGACGGAAGAGCATTGCTGCTTAGGTGGCCTTTGTGGGCTACCAAAGTCTACCAGCCTAATATATTTTAATCAACCACAAGAAGCTTACATGAAAGATCTTCCCCAAGATCAACAATTACTCATCTGTCAAAAACATTTATATAGGGGGAAGGGGTGCCATCTCCATAGCTAGGGGGGTCATAGATAATACAGACAAATGCAGAAAAGGAAGGTCCCCTCTAGTGAGAGAATAGAGATGGATGGACATTTAGGTACACATATTCATTAGATTTACTTGATATGATGGATTTTTACAGAAAACGACACATCAAATTATTTCAAATTATTATTGCACTTTATACATATGTACTTACCAGTATCATATATTGTATTATAAGGTAGCAACATGTCTGGTGTGAATCAAAGTCTTATCAATCATTTTGTTCCCACTTTAAATATATATATATTTTTTTGAGGTTCTAGTTCTACTGTTCTAGTAGCAAAACCAAATAAATGTTAAACAGTGATGTTTGGTTTTCTCCCAAACTACTTTCGCTTAGATTTATTTTGCTAACAATCAAAGTTTCGATTAGTCAAATTGGTTTGACAAATATTTTTTCACAATTCGCCAAATTAATTTTACCATTAACAGGTAAGATTGTAACACCCCAAATCCAATTATAGAGGTCTAATGATTTTTTTAGAGCTCAAATGTTTAAGTTGAGTTCATTTTATTACAAGACCCAAATAATAGGTTTTCTAGCCAAATTACGATTTTATTTATTTACGGCTTAATTACATTCCGATCGAGATGAACGAATACATTAAATGATATTGCTCGATGATACGAATCTATAGAACTTGGTCTTGCTAATATAGCAATTCAATTGACCAAGATATGACTTAATTTCTATAATCTATTTCATTTTAGGTTAAGGTTAGAGAGAGATATAAATACCCTTCATTTCTATTTTAGGTCATTAGTTGTGGATCATTTCTAGGGCAGCCCCCTTGCCTCCTTCCCCCTCTCTTCTCTCCCCTCTCACCTCTCCCATCCTCCGTCGAAGCCGTTGCTGGAGCTACCGTCGCCGTCGTCAGAATTTTTCTGGCGACCTCCTTTTCGGCATGCAACTGCATTTTTAGATTCCCCTATTTTCCCTCTTTCCATTTCTTCGATTAATTTTGAAAGATTTTGAAATTTAGGCATCCGATTTTTGGATCTAAAAATGGGTTAAACCCTAACATTTTAGAACCTCATTTCTTTTTTTATTTTACGATTTTTATTTCGATTCTTATGGTTATAAATATGGATTGCGGACTGTTTTGATTATATATTTTAAAATATCATTTTAACCTTAATTTTTTGTGTTCTTGAACACTTTATAAGTTGATTAGGTTGATGAAAAAATGAACATAAGTGAATACTGATATTTAGTGCGTGTTTAGTGTGTGCGTGCGCACGTGAGTTTTAATTTGAAATTTTCTTTTCTTTTATCTTTTTTATTTTATTTTATATATACTATATAGTGTTTGACCTATATTAGCCTAATGATTAAATCTCTCTCAATTAAATTACAAGGTCTATGGATTAATCTTTGTTAATAGCAATTTAATTTTAATTGAGGTATATGTTTATGACACATTAATTATGAACCTTGAGATATATTTTAAAATTCAATCATAGCCTAAATGGATAAATTCTTTTTTTATTGGATGTCAAGGAGAACCATTGCCGCTACCGTGGTGCGCACTGGGTAAACTTCGTCCCTGTATAATAGCCTGTAAACCTACACAGAGAAGGTAAACCACACTTGGCAGGTCAGGTGTGACAGGCTCACACCTAGTGGTGTTGATGGTGGGTCAAACTTGAGACCTTTGGCCTCAAGAAACACCACTCAGGCCATTCCCAAGGGGACACAAATTCTTGTATTTATGTCATGAGGTCTAAGGTTCAATTTATGACTTTATTTAATTAAATTCAAGCTCTTAATTTTGAAATTTGTTATGTGGTGCAATGGTGGAAATCTAGTTTTAATAAACTTAGGTAGGGTTCAAAATCCCTTTTCAACATACAATTTATGCATTTTTATTCCAATATAATTCTGCTCTATATTTAAATAAAAATATGCTATAATTTTTTAAAATGGCCTTTGGCCCAATGGTTATATTTTGGATTTTCCAATTATAGGTCTAAGGTTCAAAACTTATAAAATACATTTTATATAGTTTTATTCCTAGTTAATTCTGAAATTTATGTAATTAAAACTATTAAATAATTTTTGGAAATGATGCTTGTCCCAATGGTAAGAGTTCAGATTTTATGTTAAAGGTCTATGGTTCAAATTTGCTTGAAGCAATTTCTATCTTTTTTATTCCTTTAACATAAGATTATTTTGAACATTTTATAATTAATGAAAACCTTAATTTTTGAAAATCATGCTTGGTTTAGAGGTTAAAAATCATGCTTGGTTTAGTGGTTATGTTCTAAATTCCATCATGCTAGGTCTAGTGTTCAAATCCTTTGGAACATAATTTATGCATTTTTATCCAGAAACCAATCTGAACCTTATATAATTTATGACATTGTTTAATTTTTAAAAATGTTGTTTGGTCTAATGGTGTGAGTTCATTTTATGTTAGAGGTCTAATGTTCAAGCCACTTTGATGCATTTTATAAGTTCTCTTTTTATTCAAGCATTTATGAGTGTATTAAATTAAAATAATTTTATTAATATTGTATAAATTCTTCTAAGCAAGTGCTTAAACTCTTATTGTTTTATTTTAGGTTATTGGTTATGTGTTCAAGCCCTCCTGGCTACATGATTTTATTACATTTTTACCTTATTTTTATTTAGTTTATTTTGCTTAATTTAGATTAAATTCGAAATTAAATATATTATGTATTAAATTAATATTTTCATATACTTCTATGATTTAAAGTGATCATTTAAATCATATATTAAATATTATAATTTTCCTTTATATATTTATGGTATTTATTTGCACGATCGAGGACTCAAATACATTTTAAGCTAAGATCTCATTCAACCTTTAAATGACTTTAGATTACGTTCTTATTTTTGGGACTCATTCCCTAAATCCTTATTTATGTTATAGTATATGTTTAGAAGATTAATATGTTATTAAGACATAGTTCTTATCCTAACCCGAAATCCGTTTAGAACGACGATTAAGACTATTCCTATACAGGGCCACTCCTTGCATGAGGCAAGTGAATCGATCGCCTCAGGCCCCGAAAAATACGAAAGGGCTCCAAATTTTTTCATAATATTATATATATATATATATATATATATTCATAGTTGTAAATGTTCACTTGAAATGAAGTTGGCCTGGTAGATAAACTCTGCGGAGAAGTTAAAGAGAGTGAGTGTTCGACATCTCTGCTTTCCTTTTCCCTTTTGTCATAAACAACACAATAAACAGCAGCGATCTAATCCCTCAAAATCAAATCCTAACTTTTTATTAATATTTATTTCTCTATTATTTAAACTCAAAACATATTTTTTTATTAAAAGTTAGAACAATAGAAAAATATTAAACAACAGAAAAATGTAAAATAGTACAGAGGGTGAGAGCCACCATCCACTTTTTCTTCTTTTGCTTCTTTTTCAATTAGTAATCCTAAAGTCAAGCCAGCCAACGGTGAAGATTGCAGGACTTTGGAGCCAATAATAAGTAATTTATTTCATTATTTTGCATATTGTTTTATTTACTGTATTTGTGATGGAGAATTTCAATTTGTTCGTTTGATTTGGTTAATGATCTCATATATTTCATATATACATTTTGCATATAATGTATGTTGTTCAATTTATTTATTAAATTATAAAATGAAAAATAGGGGCCTCATCTTTCAACTCGACTTAGGCCACCAAATCATTAGAATCGGCTTTGTTCCTATATTTAAGCATAATGTCCTAATCCGACAGTTGGCTTAGGACGAGAAGTCGTGAATAAAGCTCTAGCTAATTTAGCTATAAGGTGGGTTTACTTACCAAAATGCTTTCGAAATTATATTTAAACTTTCGTCCACTGTGAAAAATGATTTATACTCATGCTGCTCAATTTAGATTGATACGACTCATATGAGGATTCCGAATATGGCACTCTGGTGCAATTACTTATGAATATGTTCATCTTATGAATATGTTATAATTTATATGTGATCACATTAGGGTCGGTCTCCACTATGTTTATTGAGCGTATGATTTATGGCATATTAATTATTAATTTATTGATATTCTTATTGCAAATTATTGGACGAATGTATGAGTATTCCCACAGAGTGTTTTCTGACATTCAGCCCCACCATTTAAAATATTTTCATGTAATTAATGACAGTAGGTGGCGGATGTGGACTAATGGGGATATCTTGTATGTTTGACCATATTTTAATTTTCAAAATATTGACTCTATTTAGTTGTGGTCAACAAATATGATTACATATGCTTCCGCTGTATGTTTATGGATTATTTAAATATTTTATGGACGCATGTGATCGTCGTGGCCTTACTGACATATTTTGAATGTTGAAAAATGGATTTTGACTAGTCAAGATTGAACATGTTTTAATTAATTGTTTGAAAAGTGTTATTTTAAGATGATGGTTGATTGAAAAGTCTTATCTTGAATGATTGGTTGTTGAATGGTAAACGCCCATGAACGTGGAATTTATTACTATTCTAATTAAACGAAGTGCTATCCGAATTTTTATAATTTGAGAAAATAATTTATGTTAATTTTATTGTAATTTTCTTTCATTGTATGTATTTCCATTAGCGCACCGGATCTCCGGATTTGGGGCACTACAAAGATCATTGCTCATAGTTGCCTAAAACTTATGATTGCTACTAGTTTATCACAATTGCTTGGAATGAGACATTTTTCATATGGAGAAATCTGTATGTAATTTTAATAATTTTCCCTCCCATAAAATTTAAAATGTCAAACTAATTCATGAATAGTTGAAATTGTTTCCTAATTTACACACAATAGAGAGAATTTTCAAAATCCACCCTAGAATGAAATTAAGGTCACATTTTACACGCAATATTTTTTGAATGCTTTTCTTAAGTTGGGTAAAAGAAGTTTTTGTTTTAGAAAAGTGGGTAGTTTTATATATTTACACTTATTTATTTATGGGTTTGGGAGTTGGATTGAAAATAATATAATACTAATTAGGTCTTCTCACTCGAGTTTGATCAATTAACATTGAAAAACATCTTCTAGTCTTATCGAAAAAAGATGTGAAAATAGTCAGAAATTCAACTCCGTCAACATAAAATTCCATATTCTGTTGTTGATATGGTGAAATTTCACTACCGTTTTGTTGACGGAGATGGGTTTCACTGTCATCCCGAAAGAAGATTTCAACAATGGAGAAAGCATCATCGTTGATAAAGATGGAGGTCGTCTAAATGGCATCATTTAATTTGCCGAAGATATGATACATGTGGATTTTAAATCAAACACATCAGACTAATATCACCAGACGTTGTGTTAATTAATGCAATTAATCCAATATTAACTTAGAGGCTGATTATGAATTTTATGGATTATAATAGAATTGAAAAATGGAATGGAGGCTTAAATTTAAGTTATGATTCGTAAATGTTGAATATTAATTTACATTATTCAAATTTAGAAGAAAAAAATATTAAAGAGTAGAATTGTATCATCAATTCTAGGAATAAGAAAAATATATAGTCCATTAGTGAAACAACATTATGTCTCAACCGCGTAAATAAACCTGAAAACACGGAGTAGTTGGTCGCTGTATTGTGTAATAGTTTCGCCGCCCCAAAAAATAATTCATGGATCTGTGACTCCTTACAACACGTGATACAATAAAATAAAATAAAAATGAAAAGCCCAGAAAAAATTCAAGGCGAAGACATTAACGTAATTTGGTGGCAGTATTGCGTAAGTGGGTTGGTTCTCCCAATTCGTGTGTGGTCAATAGCCTAGTGGAGGGCTGAAATTTAGAAGCAGAAGGGTTGTGGATATCTGGAGGCTCCTCCAGTGATGTCAATACAAAATAGGTGGCAACTGCATTCATGGTTCTGTCGATGAATTTTGACCTTGATATATACTCCTTCATGCGGCATATAAACTCCACATGACTCCTCGCCTTCACACAAAGAATGACAACAGAGATTGCCATAACATCATCTACAGATAACTTGCAAACTCAACAGCTAGTATAAATTAAGCTGAACTCCACTCTTGTACTTCAATTCAATTATAAATGATCTAGCAACGTACACGCAATCAAGAAAGCTGCATAAGTGGCGTTGATGAAACATTTCTCGGGAATCTTAGCAGCTCCCAATTAGTATGTTGGCCATTTGTCATTCATCTCGTAACTATCCTTTAAACGAATTCATTAATTTGTTTATTCACAATCTAACTCCATCTACTGGAAAATGCCTCGACTTCATAGATTGGCCGTGATCCAAAATATCACAAGGAAAGTACTGCAGCATGATTAATCTCCTTAGACTGTATACAAGTCTGATCTTAACAGAAGACAAAATTCTTTATGCATAGCCAGTGTTGGTGTCCATATCACCAGCATTAGTCTTATAAGTTATAACCTGTCCACTAAATCAATCACTTCACCTCCCCAAAATTCCCAAGGGAAAATACATAGATGATTAGTAGTTTCTGGAAAATCTAATATAATTTCTACGGAGTACGCAAAAATATTAAGCCTGATATCAACATAATAGCCAAGGAAATTATGCAAGACATAAACCTTCAAAGACATGGAGAGATAGATCTGCACAGACTACAGAGATAAGAATAAGACGAGAATGGCTAGAAATGGAAAATATTTAAAAGTATAACCAAACCTGTCGATACTCAGGAGCTCGATCCGGCATTTTGAGATAACCCATGTTGCTGACCTCATAATCCCATAAAATGGAAGTATGGTGGACCCACCTATTTTTGGTAATAGACTGAGCATTTCCACCAAACTTGCGGTTGCCAAGCACATAATCTGAAAAAAAGAGCAGTACAAGGATCATACTCAAATTCAAGCATATTCATATCTTCTTCCTAGGTTAATCTATCTAGTGAAATTTAATACGTGGATTTATGGGGCGCAATCGCATCCAAAAAATCTCATGATGGTGAAGAGATGTGGTTCTACAATCATGCATAAATTCTTGAAGTATCTTGGCTGATTCCACAATTAATGCATGCAGATTTTGGCAGCTTGTATGCACATGTGCAGCTGCTACCTTGTTGTCCCATCTACCAGGAGGATTCAGCTAATTTTGCACAGTTTATTTGGAAATTTTTGAGATGAAGAAGCTTCATCATGTTAGTTCATTTAACAAGCCAGCAGCTATTAGGATCAGAGTAGATGAAAGAAACCGAGATTAAACAAGAAAAACACTGCAGCTAAAGTTGTCTTTCCAGAATTTCAGCAGTAAATCTGTCAGAAATGCCAGTGAACTTAAAATATCAAGTCTTTCCTAGTTTCCAGGTCAAGAAGGTATGCTACAATCCATTCCAATAGAAAAAAAAAAATTCTTAGATAAGAGAGTTAGGAAACAAAAGCAATCCTAGTCCTAAAGATCAAAAGGCAGCCAAACAATTAAGAGAAAATGAAGAAAAAGAAATGTGAATATTACTTAAGGCGCATTTAAATGATTCCAATATTGAATCAGTTTAAATATAATACACGAGTACATATTTCCTTTGATGATAAGCATACAAGTTAACACTTAAAAACATGAATATTTAAATAAAATGCTTATTTTATAATTTGAACTGAATCAATCAACCTAGTGCTGTCTCACTAAAGTTAAATCAATATTTAGTTATAGAAGGATAGTAGGGACCATCATATGATAGAGGTAGTAGTTAGTGCTACATACATACCGTTCTCTCGAAGGCCAAAATCCCCAATTCCTTGAAATATGTTCTTATATATTAGGCTGCTCCATGACATGATAGGTTGAGGATATGATTGTAAACCTGGAATAGCATCCTTGTTGCATATAAAGGATACAAAAATAGTGCCCTGATCAACAATAACAGTACCACCACCGGAAAACCTTCGGATGACTGGAATTCCATCTCTTAGAACAGCATCAGTTTCAAGAAGTTCCTTAGGTTTCCTATCAAAATATTTATGTCATGCACATCAATTTGTTGCATACATTGTAGCTCATGATCATTTGATAAAACTTAAATCTCCAACACTCCAAAGCACGATCAAACTCCGCATATAAGGGTCAACTATTTACCTTTGACCATAGTTTTGGGTTAAGTTAGGGCTCCCTATCTTACATGCCTAACATTTTGGTCCGACTTGCCAGATGTGGACGAGCTGCGGAAAGGGGCTACCCGATGGCGGGCCCAGGGTTACCACTCGGATGTGGAAGGGCATATAAGTGGGGGTCAACCCTTTACCTTTGACTATGGTTTTGGGATTGTTACAATATCCCACGTCGATTGCACCTTAAAGTGTGGAAGGGCACATAAGTGAGGGTCAACCCTTTACCTTTAATCATGGTTTTGGGTTAAGTTAGGACTCCCTATCTAATATGCCTAACAATGTAATTGTTACAAATCACGATTATTCACACCGAGGAAAGCACAAGTCACATGAGGGAGAGTAGTAGGGCTTCTCAAATAAATAGTCTGTTTGGGTCATTGAGGGTTTTTGTCTAGGATTTTCTTGGGAAATTGGCGTTGAGGGTTTTTGAGAAGCCATAAAAGCCCACAACTTAAGACATAATTAAATAAAATGTAACGGTAATGTAACTGAAACAAACTCTTGACTTCCCATCTAACACCACACTTATGCAACTATTACTCTCCCTCATGTGACTTGTGCTTTCCTGGTGTGAATAATCGTGATTCGTAACATATACAAGTCAAATAAGTGGTTTGTATGCAACAAACAAAACAAATTAAAAAGCATTTTTACATAAAAATTCAATGAAGCAAAACTTAAGTGGACTCTGTAGACCGGTGCAATGAAACTGATGATCTAAATTTGAGGAAGGATTAACGAGATGCAAAAGCTTATATGAATAAAATCCAAGCAAAAGCTGGTGGGATAATCAAAATTTTTAATTCGAAGCCAGCAAGGAGCTCATTAATGAAGGATAATTATCCACCAAGCTCACAAATGCCAGATTTAAATAAATGAAATTGAAACAAGTCAATAGTAGTGAAGGCGGAATATGATTTTCCAAAAGGAATTCAACATCTCAAACCTAGATAACCCAATCTATCAAGCAAAATTCATATGGACATCAATCAGAAAACACATACAAGTATAATTAAATTGAATGAGAAATTTGAATATTCTGACCCTGAAATACCCATGACAATGGTGGGTCGGGTTGTTCCGTCGTTGATGATGCACCAGTTATCAGATGAAGTTCGCAGCAGCCTCTCTTCCAAATGCAATTGCTGCAGAATCGGCACTCCTTTTAGCCGAAGAAGATTGATTAGCGGCACGCCACCGTTTCTTGCCTGAGCTACGGCCATCACCACCACATATGCCGGTTTCGCGCTTCAAGTTTGTGACCTGGCTGGCGTCGTCGCCGAGGTGGAAGAGGCTGGGCCAACGCCAGAATTTAAGATTTTTAAGGTTGTTTAATGGGCCCCACGGATTCAATTAATAATTAATTAATTTCCCGGAATTGGATGATTGCGGCCCGGGCCTCACCCACTCTCCTTTCGTAACACATTTACACACAGTCTCATGTTCATTAATATGGTCAGACCATCCCATCGGCGCGCTGCGGCTCGACCCAAAAGAAAATTGAAGAAAAATTCATTCATAACAGCAATTATGCTACTTATGAGTTTATTATATTTAAATTATGATTTAATAATTCAATTAGGATTTATTAATCATAATTAGAGTTTTTATTTAATTTTAAAAAAATAATTATCGATCACAGTGCACAAACCACCGAATAAAACAAATTAAATTAATTTACCATAAAGTTGGTGTTCACTAGTTCCATTTAGACTTATTTCAAAAAAAAAAAAAAAACTTGAGCGCAGTGAACGAACCCGCGTGTGCATTAATGTCGGGCGTGTACATTTCGTGCGTCGTCGGATAAAAAAAAAATTAATTCACTTTAATTTGAGGGTTCATTAATTCCATTTTATGGTATATATTTATTTCAAAAATTAATTAGCCTGTGCATTAGCGCTGAGCAAATGCACCATGCTAACCGTTGAGGATTCAATATTATGGCTCAATAATTATGTTTTAGAATATATTTTTTTTTTTAAAAACCTAAAAAAACTATAAAATAAAAAAAAATCATAAATAAAAATAAAGCTCGCACATGGCGTGCACGCAGCCGTTTGATGCAAGTCATCCATACGGTAGGCATAATTGTATTAATTGGCAAATAAGGTAATTTTCGCGGTCCGGTCGGTGCAAACCTAACCAAAAAATTCTAAACCGAAAAACCCGATCAGCCGAGGTCCCACCAACCAACCACTGACCCGATGGTGGTCAGTCACCGCACTGATCACCGGCCGTAATGAGTCGGTTTGGCCGATATTTTTATTTTTATATTTGTTTTTGTTTTCTATTTTACTTTCGTGTGTGACTTGGGAAATTAGGTTTGATGTTTTTTTTTTATTTCATTATGTTATCTGTTTGAAGTCGATGTTCAGTTTATGGATTTGAAACATTTTTTTTATTTTGTGTTCTTTTTTCTTTTTAATTCTTTAAATTCACTTTCAAGTTCTATGTAGGTGAAAGAGCTTGAGAAGCAAAAAAGGTTGGGCAAAACTCATCTAATATTTTAAGTGGAAATATGCGGAACTAGCCGGTTAAACTTTTAAAAGATTTATTTTACCTAGTAACTTTTAAGCATATTTTATTTGGTCAGAATTAAAATAGTACTTTCCTCATATTTTAATACATTCAAACAAAATAATATTCATATCTTATATGGTATAAGACATCACAATCAAACATATCAAGTTTTATCTCATTATGCATGACCATAATAATAGAGTCGTTTTTTTTAATTAGATTTTTCATTTTTCTATCATTTAACTTATGACGATTTATATACAACTATAAAACTGAGACATGCATACTTATTGGGATATTCTTAGACACACTATGAGGTAGTAGCTCATCTGTCCCAATATCTCGAAGTGTCCCAATAGAAATATTATGATAGATGAGATAGTACCTCATAATGTGCCTAAGAATTTTCTAGTTAAGGATTATCTAACAAGGCTCTTTCCATGAAGATTTGGCTTCTCACTGCAATTTGATACTCATTGATCTATTATTTATGTCCTTAATTCATGTATTTGGTGTACTTTCATTAAGTAATTTATGTCCTTAAATTCCGCCTCATTGGAAAATAAGGACTTGTTTGTTTTTATTTTCAAATGAAAATTTTCTACTTTTTACTATTCAAAACATCTAAAACACATTTGTTTTACTCATTTTTAATTTCAATTTTCACCTTTTCCAATCCTATATAACCTAATAGTGAAACACATTACTTAATTATTCATCAATTCCTCATAACCACACAAATATTCATCTTTTCATCTCAACCACAAATTTCAAATTGAAAATATAATTAAACAAACATATTTCTATTTTCCAAACCTATAACTCTAAACATGAAATCATTCATCATAACAAAATCATTATATTTTTTCAAAAATCAATACACCTCGTAAATTGAATTAGAAATATTAAAAATTCAAAATTGATGTTGGAAATAAAACTAAACAAAGCCTAAGTGTTATGTCATTTTGTTTATGCCAATTTGGTCTCCTTAGGGGATACAGATTAAATAAGAGACAAACACTTATATTAAACTATCTAATGGATCACAATCTATAAGACGGATTAAATACACTCAAATCCACCCAAATACATAACCCACAACCCATTGACGCCCGACGTGTGTGGGCGCGGCCCGTGGCACACACGCATGTAAGTTTCTATTTATTTATTTTTTATTCTTTGAATTTTTTCGATCTCAATCACCGTTTATTAATACCAAATATGATTTATATTTAGTTTAATTATCGAGCACAGTACAAAAGCTCATGTGTTAGCAACAGACAAGTGTACTACGTAAGCATCGAATTAAAAAAAAAAATTAATTCACTTTGATTTCAAGAGTCACTAATTCTATTTTAAAGTATATATTTATTTGAAAAAAATTAATTAACGAGCACAATGCACAAGACCACACATTAGTGTCGAGTAAATGCACTAAAGGAATACCAATGATTTAATTTTAAATTTAATAATTTCATTTCAGGGCATATATTTATAGGAAAAAAATTGAAAAAGATAGGGGGGGGGGGGGGGGTTCTCATCGCTTTCTAACAAGAGATTCCCTAAAAATTAAAAGGTTCTTGTTTCAATTATCACATGCAAAAGTGTAGGCCGTGTTTAGATTAATCTATTAGCTTAGACATATTTAAAAAAAGATAGTACAACTCAATCCATCACATACTTTGAAGAATCTAACAATTTTGAATTTGTTATATCATATAATCCCTCAAATACGCAATCTTGTGTATTGTTAATCCAATCTCTCTAATCTACCATCCAATGTTTCAAAATTGTTATATCATATAATCCTTCAAATACACAATCTTGTGTATTGCTAATCCAATCACTCTAATCTACCATCCAATGTAAACACCCCCTCGGAATTAGAAATTGGAGGAAACATAATTAAAACTTGTGTTAACTATTAATTAATTTTCTCTTATTGTTCTGAATTCCAACTATCGATTGAATTGTAACTGGAACGAGGCAAAATCTAATCCAAAGAATGAAGGTAGGTAGACAGAAAATAGCCTCTGATTTCCAGTGTCTGCATTTCTACAAATTGCTATAACTTTAAAAGTAGCTATTGACACCCACGATCAAACACATCCACAACTCATTTCAGGAATATAGCGTATCTTAAGCTTTGCCATCATTCACTGAAAAATATTAAAAAGAAAAAACAAATAACCCAACAGAAATAACATCTTGAGATTATTGAATGGGATAGATTAGAGCCAAACAAAAAGGTCAAGCCATTTTACCTCGGGCAGGGGAGGTTGATTCTATTGTTTCCTACTCCAATGGATGGAAACACCGAGCTGTTTGATATCAAAGTTGCACACAATTCTGTAATGCATTTTTCATTTACCTTTGAAGGACAAACACTTTGTTCTGGCTGCTGAAAAATTTCATCCCGTGTGCCAAGGCACAAACAGCCAAGCATCTCATCATCGCTGAGTTGGTGATCACTAGTTTCACATAGTTTCAATCAATATGACAATAAAGTTGCAGTAGCTGAACTAAATAATACATAACTGCAAAAGCTTGGAAATGACATGCGATGGAGACAATTATGTAATGGGTTTTCTTCATGGGATATTATGGTTTCATAATCTCTAGCTCAAGTATTAACTTCTATTCTAGCATAATACACATATGAAGGATTAACTTTGAGGTTCAAACGATCATCTATGTTTGAAAACCCTTTCATGAAGACCAATCCTTTTTTCAATTTTCCTTGAGAGGGAAAAACTTAGTGTTGTGTTTTGGAGGAGGTTAGCTGTTAAACTTCTGCATTACGTATAACGATAGTAAGCATTGTCTAAGATGAACTGAGTATAAGTATCCCATCTGGTTAAGGTAACAAATTGGAAACGTATGATATTGATATATTTCGGTCATACTAAGAATGGTAGAATGCTGTGTGAGCTTGCCTAGCTGAACAAAATCAAGCAGAAATATTTCCTGCATAACACATCATTTCTTACTGTTTCTATTCTCTGCCATCACACACATGCTGCATCAGCAAAATAACGAAGAAAAAAACACTGCTATAGACCATAAACATGAAAGGCAATATTGGACTTCAATGGTGGTTTACCAAACAACTGTGCTCATGATGCATGAAGCAAACAAGTACTCAAGCACAAAAACAAAACAAAAAAAACCAAAACAAAAGAAAAAGAAAAGAAACAAAGTTTCCTTTTAAGGAAAATTGGGAAACATCTAATATGAGCAATCTGTTGCCAAACAGAGGGGTTCAATATTTACTTGTATCATTTTGTCATTCAAGAATTCTATTTAACATCAATGTACCACACCTTTTAAAGCCACGGTATTGGATGATAAGACAAAAATGTCAATGATTACAATCACGGAGGAAGGGAATCCCCAGACCTACAAAATGCAAATTTGGATTTAACAAAATACAATAAATCTATAAATTGAAACCCATAAAGTTTGTAGTCATCGAAAAAGATAATTACAAAATGCCAAACTATGACCAATTGGACATATGTATATAAACTTTTTTTCCCGCAAATCACTAACTCAACCGTGCGACAATAGAAAGTTGGGAAATTTGGCCCCAGAGTGGAATAGGTGGGGTTTAGCGAAAGGAATAATAGTGGATAATTTGGTGGAAAATCCCAGCTGAAAGAAGGAATACTGGCAGAGTATTCCAATACCAGTGTGCTATAGTGGGTATTTTGCAAAATTAACAAAGCTCAGTTGGTTAGTAATGAAACAGGAAAAAAAAAAAATTATGCACAAGTACAAAATTTGGTTATAGTTCGGATCACTTTGCAATCATCTGTCATATAAATGAAGATTATAGCAGGGAAATTTGTAGGCATATAACTATAATAATCTTGAAAGAATATTAATAACAGGATGCTCAAAGGATCAAGTATCAGCAAGAAACATACCATCATGGCCAAGAGAAACATCTTGAAGTAACTCGAAATAATGACTATAAATAATATTTGTTTACACCTGTCATGTAAAGAAGCATGCAAATTAATTTGTGCAACTCCTTCCTTGAAAGAAGAGTAAAATAAGCAATAAATAAATAACAAGAAATCGGGAAAGCATGGGACATCAAAGCCTTCTACTTAACTGTCATATGTACCCCACTTTTTCAGAAGGTATTAATCATATTTAGACATCAGATGCATGTATAACTTCCAGGAGTATCAACAAAGAGTTACAATGTCATCTTTGCAACTTGCAAACATTCTTCATTCAAGTTTAGCCTGATTTGGATGACCACTGTGTAAAAGGGTGACATCTCGGATTCGATACCCACCGCCCCCCACTTTCCCCAACTAAAAAAGAAACAGTACAAGCAGGATGAACCCACATCGTTACAGTTTTCAGAATATGAATTTCAATCTGTGTTCTAATACTTTTGGTGCAATGACTATGTATGACAGACAAATTTACAAATTAATAATTCTAGTTTAATAAAACCTTTGATTCATTTTGGAAGAACAAAATTACAATGAAGAAATTGAAGTATTGCTCTGCTGAGCAAAACCCTATCTCAAGATAATAGTACTTCCTACATAACCTCTACAAAATAAATGGTCAAAAATATTTGGTCCCTATGATACTTAATTAAACTCCCAATTTCTCAGGTAACCATTAGTCCCTCATAAGTAAAGGCACCAGCAACATTATTTTGGTAATTCATAAATAAACCAGAGCATTTTCCATACCTAGAAAGCATACTTGCCCCACCAATATATATGAAATTCTACTTCTTACTATACGTGTAAACACATATCTTTCCATTCCTCTGCCAAATATAATTGTATGTGTGCGCGCGCGAGAGAGCTAACATTCAATTCTTCATCTTAATATAAATGCACAAGAAATTGATGTGACACTATTAGAGGGCATCTACAGTACAAAGTGTCCAACACAAACAACTAAACAAACTACAGGAAGACATAGAACTTCATAGATATTTACACAGCATGTAATGAATAAAAGAGGTGCTGGTGATTGCATTAAAGCACGAAGTACCTTAACAAAGATTACGGAAAATATGAGCTAAGTAAATATTTACCCATAAAATCCAGTCGCTGAACTGAGAAGCTTTCTTGTTCCACAAAACAAAACACAAAGAAATACGAGGTTCCCAAACATAACACCAGTCAGCATCTGGGTAACAACCACCATCAAAATGCAGAGTCAAGTCCAAATCCACCGACAATGGTCACATTCAAAGTGCTAATTAACATATACTAAAACATTATAATCCAAACCTTTCCAAATTCCAGCAACAATGATGTAAAACTCGCAGGCATATGATATTCCTTTTCATTTGTGCTCAAAACCCACATTTTGTCTAGATTAGCTCAGGCAACACATACTCTTTTCACATTCAAACATGCAACAAAAACATTAATTTTATCATTAACAACTTATCAAGAGTTAACCCTACTTCAAGTCAGGATACAGATATCCAAGATACAATACGCCATAGCCGATTTCCACAACAAGCTCTGCCAAACAAAATGCATTTATAAAAGTAAGTAAAAACAAATTGTATAACAGAGTATAAACATTTATTCAAATTAATAATAAAGTCAGGGGATTATATTATACCCCAAAATTTACAGTCTCTTTATTGAACATATTGTAGAATACATGTCTATATGCTTTGGGCTTGTGCAGAATCAAATCAAGAATGAGGATCTGCATAGTAAAAACAATAAGAAAATAAAGGTATCAGAAAAATGAAAACAAAATGCTTAAAATTAAACATCCTGCATTTCTATGATTCATTTACCATTATTTCACACTCTATGTACCCATCGGCGACGGCTTTGCAATTTCCCTAAAATAAATCCCGATAAATTATTGAATTACTAGTAAGGTGAGCTTTATAATGAAATCTAAATATGCAGAAGAAAATGATGAATTACACATTTCACAAGGCGGATATTTCCTGGAGAATACTGTATGTAGAGTGTTTTGACAGGGAATCCACACTGCACGCATCGGAAGTCAGTAGTAGTACTCTCTGCTACGCCTGTAGTACCACCACAGCTCGCCATTTTTGTTTTGACGTGCATTGTACAAAATGAATAAGGATGATAATGGTATAGCAACCTTCCAAATGATGCACCTGTCTTCTTAACATATGGCAAAAAATCAGAAAATTAACAGTTTCCAAGGTCCTCTTTACCTAGAGACTCCACATGACAAGTACTGAACAATTTTAAGAGTACCTTTTCTTGGAAAAAAAAATAGTAAACCTTCCTGTTTTAAACCAGAGTACAATGGAGAAATAAAAAATCTTGAATTTTATAACTGGCTACATACTCCACAAGCAGCTATGGAGAAGCTGTATCAGAGGCAGAATGAAAAAATCAAATGTGAAAACAAATCATACCCAGTCCAGTCAAAATGTTGAAGTTTAGGTGTCCAAGCTTGTAGAATTTTCAGGTGCGGGGGAAGATGATTTTGCCTTCAAGTGATCAGATTTTTGAGAACTCCAAAACACCTTTAAACAGTCTTGAGAACTAGAAAGGAAAATATTACCATCAATAATAGACATTGACCTCAACAATGCAAACAATTCCATAAGGATTATAGTATTAAATATTTAACTATAAATTATTGCTAAGGTCAATCCATATTTATTCCAGCTTTAACTGACGCAACTTGAAGGTAGAAAAAGTAGATTCCATAAAAGCAATCGAAGAAGGAACCAGAAAGCAGCACCTTCACGAGGAAGCTTTAGTTCTACGCACTTGGAGCACCTGTAAGCAACAAATACCACCATCAATATTGCATTGTTGTATAATTTAAGACATCCCATCAATCACCAGCAAAACAGCAAAGTAACCAATAAAACACCCTTTCCCCATGTTCATCCAGATTTAAGGGTTTTCATTAGAGCTCCAAGATTTAACCTTGATTTCCCTTCTACAAATATATTGAAGTCAATGAATCTCACACGCCAGCGGGGAATTGCGGGAGAGTGACGGCGAGCAGGGGGCAAGAAATTTGTGGAAAAAGTCGAATATCGGGGAGGGCGGGGAATTCGAATTTGTGCTTGAATTGGGTGAGAGTTGTCGGTCGACGATTATTATTTATGATCATCAAATAAAATAAATGGTAATTGAGTCGTGTGGAATGCCAAGATTTTTTAGTTTAAATGTAATTATACAACTAGCCTTGCCTTGTAACGTACTGTATGATTTATCTCATTAATACTATAATTAAGCGAACAGCCCGGATGGCTTCAATGGTAGATTATTTCAGAGGATAGTTTTAAAGTTGTTGCAGAAATTTTTCTTTGATTAAATTCCCCTAATGGCTAATGCTAGTAATTTGTGCTTGCAAATTTTATATTCAATATTATTTCGAAAACAGATTGCATGGTGCGGCAGAGACAATTCGGCTGACATCAGAAAAGCTTTTCACATTAGGCCTTCAAAATCCATCATATAATAATACTAGTTTGCATCACTGTTTACAGATATACTGTTGGATAGCTCTAGGAATCAATGCTCTTTATTGTAACCATTCAGAAGCTCTAAAGAGAAGCTTGTCACAAATCAGTATTTCTCACTAAGAGTTCCCTCATTCCGACTGGCGCAGTGCCTCCACGAACGCGTCCTTCAGAAGGGGATTCGAAGCTGCTACGCGCTGAGCTGTGATGTCAAAATCCCTACCTGATCTGGAGAGAGAGAGAGAGAGAGAGACCAAATATATGACTACAAGATGCATAAAATCTGCACTGGCCTATCTGAAAATCCAATTTCAGTTGATGTTGTATTTAATATTTACGAATGTTGAGGCTAGAACAGTTGGTACGTAGTTCTTCTCATCACAAAGGGTAGGTTTGGATTTTCAAATTTTCTTTTTTTAAAAGAATGCAGAGTTAACTACAATGTGCTTTGTTTAGTCTCCTTCATTTCAATATTTTCCATCAGGGCCTTCTCCCTGCATAAGAATTAAATGAACCATTTCTTCAAAAAGTTGGATGAGTTGTTACATACGGATCAAAGACGACTCCTCCAGCTTCTGTTACGATAACAGCACCAGCAGCCACATCCCTGGAGAGATGGCTCGAATTCAGTAATTTATTGGATCGCATTCATGACAAAAATCTTTAAAATCTTACCAAGGGCCTCCAAACCCAGTCAAGTAGAAGAGATCAAGCCTTCCACACGCAATCCCACAAAGAGTTAGAGCACACGAGCCACTCATACGAAGTGACCTAACCTGACCAAGTGGGAATGCAGACTCTCAGCTATAACCGCTAGTCCATAAGTAAATGAAAGAGATGGTTAAATAATTGTTTATGGAAACAAATAAGCTACCTTGAAGAGTAAGCTATTGATCCTATTAGTAGAGGCGTCCACGATAGATTTGTCATGCGATGCAACCACCTGTTATTTCAGTTTAAACGAAAATGGATTACCTGACTGCAGACAAAAGAATAGAACACTATTTTTCTAATAACTGCAACTTCAGATGCAGCAATCCGTGAAGAGAACAAGCAACAGCAAGTAAAGATGACATAATTTAGGTGAATTATATCCTCCATATTCTATGAGTTCCCATTCCACTAAATAATTGAATACATATTTGTCTGTCAACCGAAGAACCATTCAACAATGTGACTAATGGATTACCTCTGCGGCAAGAAGGGATTTCACAAGCTCGTCTTGAGAAGATACTGAACATCACAATATTGCAGCAGGGATCAGACAAACCATAACACGATGTGCAATAACACATATAAATGAAGAGCATCTCACCTCTGATGGGTTTTCCGTTGAGAAAAGCACCTTTTCCACGAATCGCAGTAAAAAGCTACATTTTGAAACCAAGATTTTTTATGCATTACTTAAAACATAAATTCCACTCAAAGAGAAAAGTAAGCTTTCAAATTGGTATAAAGCACAGTTAAGTTTCAGCATAAAACGAAAAAATCACATAAACGGAAGACAGACTGATTGCTTCATTGGTAATCAAATTTACAATAATCAAACGGAAGATATGACTTTCTCAGATAGAGACGAAAACGAAAACATTTGAGTAAAATAAAGTTGCGTGTATGAGTGTTAAATCTTTTGAGCTACATCTCTATATATATAATTCAAAGGACTTGGGAATCAATTCAGCGGATTTTATACTGGAGATAAGAAAGCAAAGGTAGCAGAAGTAAATCTTGTTGAATAATACTGGGAAGTGGTAGAATCCTACCTCATCCATAATTGGATTATAGATTACACCAACTGTTGGAATCTGTCCAACTGTCAATCCAATAGATACACACACAAATGGATACCTGCAAAGCATCAGATTTACAACTCATCAGCTCAGTATTTTTGTTAAAACTTCTCTAAATAACTAAAAAGGAGTAAGATAGTGAGATACTAGCCCGTGAACAAAATTAGTAGTTCCATCGATAGGATCAACAATCCAAGTTGGTTTGTCAGTTAATTCTACAGTGCCACAAGCAGCAGCAGTTTCTTCACCAATGAACTAAGGTGAACAAAGATCAATGTCAGACATTAGATGCGGTGTGGAGTGGCATTGAACTTGAAAATGCCACAAAAAGTAGGAACAAATGCAAAGCAAGCCAACCTTATGGTCAGGGTATTGTTGCTTAAGCAAATTGAAGATGAGTTCTTCACATTTCTTATCAGTCTCTGTGACTAAATCCACCTACACAGGAAAAATAGTGGAAGTATCTATCAGCTAATAACACTATCACAAGCAAATTGAACCTGAAGATAATTGAGATTTTGTATGTTCTGCTCATTACTAGCAGTTTTGGCCATGTTTGAAGGTCCATTTTCTTAGGATCGGTGCAACTCTTTCACATTTGTTGTCCCATAAACATTTAATTACATTGACACATATCTCCTTTCTAATTTACTTCACCACTCTTTCATAGGCTGCACAAATAGCGGCTCACAACACACATAAACTTACTCTCAATCTCCATCAACCATCCATTATCATTAAACTTTAGAAGATGGCTTCATCATCCATGAAAAGAACAAGGCCACCAACCCAGCAGCAGCTAAACTACTTGACTAGCACGTTTTATTCATTATCATAAAAGGTCTTTTATGCCATTTTTAGATTAGCATTCCCAGTTCAGCACTTAGATAGTTAGTTGAGTATAAATTATGTTTTTGCGCAATTTGATTTACATTCAATATACGAAATTCCCCCCCAAATTCATCTTTTAGTCCGCACAATGAATCAAGTATCATTCATGCTTAGGTCTGTAAGACGATGCATCATAGGAAAACAGAACCGTGTTGTAGTCTGGGGAGTGAAGATGTGCAGAAGTAATATTCAACCTTGTGAGTGTGTTGCAATATATCATAATTCATAACCTAAGAGCAGCATGCTAAATGCACATACATTGTTTTCCTTTCATTATCATTATACAAGTTCACATGGATTACTAAATTTTAGATAGACGGTATTCATTCATCAACCCCTATCCTCAAAATCAAGAAAGACTGCCACATGAAGCAAGCATTCCCAAATTCAATGCTCACTCTGATAATCACTCTTACCACTATAACCATAATTAGCACAATCCAACACCGGAAATTGCAGGTTATATGAATTCTATACAACAGTCATAACAGGGCTGATGCTTCTTGTACAATCAGTATTCCTCATAAAATCGAAACTATTGGAATACAATAAAAACTAACATCATACCTCGCCTTTGTGCTCCACCTGCTTCGTCCCATAAAACGCAGAACGAATAATCTGCAAATTTTGAAAAAAACAAAGAAAGAAAGCATTTTGAGAACTGTTGCATTAATGTAGCAAAAAGCAGATCAAATTAGCGCGTGAAAGATGGCGAGAAAGCCTGAACACAGCAACAGTAAAATTTGGAGATGAGATAGGAAACAGTACCTCTCCAGCTTGCTTAGCAGCTTCCACCGCCGTGGCCAAGAAATCCTCCGGTGAACCTGGAAATCATGAATCCAATCAACAAAGAAGCATACGCGCAGTAAATTTGTGCGTGAATTTAAAGAAGAAATATGGATAGTTTCTTGCCCTTCTGCGCCATTTGTTTCTTAAAAATGAGAAGATTTGATCAGGAGGAAAAAAAAAGGAAGAAGAAGATTGCTAATTTGAGAGAGCGGAATGCAAGTTTAAAATAATCAAAAACACATGCTGCAACAAAAAATCTTAATGACCACCTGGATTCCCACATGTAGGGCAGTTGCATTTACAAATTAGGCTGCATTTTTTTTTTCGACAGAAAATCGAAAGTAGCCAAGTTTAAAATACCCATTCCTTCCCTAATCAAAAATTCTAAAGTCTTCTTTTCTAATTCATCATAGGCCAAAATGACAAGTATGCCCTTAAATGATTTTCTTTACTATTCATCCTAATATGCCACTTTCATAATCAAATGAAAATAGTCCATTACAACCATATCAGGCCCATCATGCTTCCGTAAATCGAATACATTGAACTATAAACTAAATTCATACCTTTTTGACCGGAATGTTGCCGGGTAATCCGCCGGATTTTTACAGACCTCGCCAAACCACAAGATCGCAACCTATGGTTTCCAGACACGAACTTCTTCAGCAACACACAGCACAACCCTCGTTCGTTTTCTACACGGGGTGTAGAGTACTCCTTTAGTTTATAGAAAAATATATACAGTAAACACAAGAGATGAGCAAAAGCCTTGATTTTATTTAAGAATAATAAAACATTTATTATAATAATTAAATCTCCTTTAGGGAGGAGACAAACTCGTTCAGCTACTCATAGTAGTTGGGCTCGCACCTCTCATACAAACTAAAACTATTTTCACTATTACAATTTATTGAAAGAAAGTTAAGAAAATGATCGATGATCTTTGCTTTCTTCTTGCCTCGTTTTATATAGGGGAGTCCCTCTATGATTACCCACTCCATTATTCTTCACCTATTTTCACATGGATGGACCCTTTTGCCAACGCTTATTATTAAATGTGGACGGTCCCGGTTCCTTTATCTTCACGTGAAGGTGATTGTGGGTGGAGGTTCCCACAATAAGTGGCACCATGTGCCTTCTCTATTGGACCACTTAGCTTTTGTTTTTTTAGCTCTAGTGGCCATCCTTTTCCCTTGAGTCACATGATTGCTTTTGCAATCGCATGCCTTTCTTTTCCCTTGTTGGGAATCTACTTTTTTGGTGGGGCTCTTGGCATCCTTGCTTTTGGTATCCGATGCTCATTTTTCCCAGCTCTCTTTCGTTGCATCTTGGGACGGAACCCCTTGCCAAACTTTGGCTCCTTTTGGTTCTGGTAGTCTGAGCATATTCGATTGTCCCACTACCCGAAATGAACCATGTTGCAATACTTACGATGAATCTCTTTGCTCATAGCAAGCCTGCTCTCACATATCAAGGACCTCTTCTTCTCGAACAGATCCCTTACAAATCTCGTAGTTTTTCCTGTCATGGTATTCAACAGGAATGACCCGTTCGCTGAATTATGGAAAAACTTGAACGGGAACTTGACTTTGTCCATCTCTGTAAGACAGACCCACAATCCCCATGCTCGTCTGGTGGTGATTTGATCCTCAGTTATCGATGCGATCAATGGGATGTCCTCTGGTGAGGCTTTAATATTGCCCCATGCTCTGAAATCTGGCCTTTGAAGTCTGATGTAGTGGAAGGCCTCATGATTCCCTTTTTCTGCTGGTTCTAGTGCTGCACTGATAAAATATAGCTCCAGAACGTCTCTTCGGCTAAGCCTATCATTGTTAGCCCAGAATTCTTGCACGACTTTCTGTATTCACTTGGGTTGACACTTGATTTATGGGAACGCCGATGACATGGTTTGAATTGAAGCTAAGGCCCCAAAATCATACCATTGCTTGACCTATCGTGTGGATTGGTTCTTGGTAACATCCACACTCTTGGATACTTTCCAGAGACATCAATCTTGGTTCTGGATGGATTGATTCCTTGTCTGGTATAAAGCTTCTCCCAATTAGCCTGATAAACCTGCCAAGAAGAAACTTCTAACTTGTTAATATTAACCTTAGAAGTACCAGTCATTTGCCTAAGGTTAATCTCTCCCTCTTTTACCCCAGAGGTGCTGGGTTGACTTGATGGTTCAAAGTGTAATTCCTGACCCTCAATTTTCTCTTGGGCCTGTGTTTCCGTAGAAAGCACCGGCTTAGAGCTCGTGCTAGGGGTATTTGAATCCCCTACTTTCGTTTTACAGGCCGGTACTGCAATCTCTCCTTTCATCAATGGTGAATTGATGGTCCGGAAGAGTGGCTCGTGCATAGCTGACCAGAGTTGTCCTTTGGTCTTTATACACGCTCGTAATCTCTCATCGACCTTATTTTGGTCAGTTCGTTGTATTCTCCCTGCTTGTTCTGCATGAAGAATAAGCTCATTCCACTCACGCTGAAGCAACTCCATATTTTCACTTAAGTGCCTCTGCGCAGTCATGATGGCATCGACCTCAATCACTTCCATCTCTCGTTAGAAAATCTGCAAGAATATTTTCATGAGATTTTATCAAAATAATGTCAAATAAATAATATTGACATTCAACTTGCCATCTTATTAGTCTAGCTTTCTCAGGCTTAGGTTCAATTTTATTTTTCAAGAAAGCTTTAACTTGTGTGTTATCAACTTTTAGAGTAAACTTCTTTACTAAGAGGAACAAAGGCTATTTTTTAAATGCCTTCCGAACTGCAAACAACTCATTTTCATTGATATACCATCAAATGGCCTCGCTATCTGAAAAGAGACCACTGCAATATCTACAGGGCTCCTCTCTGTTGGGTGTGATCTTTGTAAGCACGGCTGCCCACCAATGATCACTTGCATCTGTATAGAGGATCAATTCATCATCATCTTGTGGTATAGCCAGTTTTGGGAGATTTCCGCATATCTCCTTTAGCTGCCTAATTCCTTGTTGATGTTCGTTTGTCCACACAAACGAGGTATCTTTCTTTAGAAGGTTACTGAACACCTTCCTGTGTTTTGCAAGATTTTTTATAAAGATTTCTGCAAAATTGACAACTCCCAGAAAACTCTGTAATTGCTTCTTTTCTGTAAGGACATCAGGGAACTTCTATACCTTTTCTACAATATGATTTTGCAGAATAATTCATGATTCATCCACCTCGATTCCCAGAAACTCCATCTTCCGGGTGGCTATTACTGTCTTCTTTTCTGACAGCACCAGGCCCTCTTTATGACAAACATCTGCAAAGATCTCCAGATGTTTGAGATGTTCATCTATACTCTTTGATGCAATCAGAATGTCATCAATATAGACAAACATAAAAGAGAAATAATCTTTAAAAAGCTTGTCCATCTTCCTCTGAAATATTTGGGGTGCGTTGGCTAACCCCATCGGCATTGCATTCCAAACGTAATGCCATTGTAGTGTTGAAAAGGCCATAAACCTTTTACTTTCCTCGTCCATGCGAATCTGGTAGAAACCTGACTTGTAATCAAACTTAGAGAATATCCTAGCATTCCGTATGCAGTTGATAAGATGTTCTCTACTTGGGATAAAATATCCGTCAAACTCAAGAATGTCATTAATCCCTTTGTAATTAATGACTAGCCTTGGTTTATCTCTTTTAATCTCACCATGATTCCTTACTAAGAATCCGGGGCTGCTGTATGGCGAATTTCCTGGTTCAATCAGCTTGAGATCAAGGTGTTCCTTGATGATTGCTCGTATATCCTTTTGATCTTTGATGTTCATCAGGATAGGCTTGTATTTAACGAACTCAAACTCCTTTCCAGCCTTAACCTTCAAGGTTGCTTTGAGTTGGTTCTTTCCCCACCAAGCCAGTGGATTTTCATTATAATTTCTAGCTATCTTTCGCTTGATGTCTTCGAGGGATATCTTTGCTTCTTCCTTAATATCTTGATGTGATATTAAAGAAACCTTGAGGATTTGGATCTCTCGTTCTTCAAGATCCTTTTCCCTATGAAAACTTAGAACTATTTCTCTGAATTTTCTTTTGTCCTACATTTTTGGGTGTCAAAGATGTTCTTCATCACCACGCGTGCTGCGAAATTGTAGAGGCATTTGTCGATTGAATGCCCCTCTCAGCCGCTGGACAATGATCTTGTGATCACAGACTATTGTAAAAACCAATCTCCGGTTGGTGTTGTCCTGCGTATACTTCTTGAACATTTGTAGGAAATTGTTTCCTAACAAGATGTCCGCCCCTGTATCATGAAAATAGATTGGTAGAGTTTTTACCTTTTAACATAGTGTTTTCCCTGCTCCTTCAATCAAGATTTCCGACTACTTTACTCATTTAGATAGGAGCAAAACTCTTTTCGAGAAATCTCTTCCAGCAATTGAATTTAAATCTTCTTTCAATTCTTCTGGGAAGATTCCTCTTTTTGCAGTACAAATTTCTGCGCCTGAGTCGATATAGGCTGCAAAGTATTCAGCCTTATATTTCTTGTATAACATCCCTACTGAGATGTATATGGAGAATGGGCTGGTCATACAATCACCGGTTGTTTTCCATTAAAGGTGATCATCATCCCATCTTCCTTCAGCTCTCACGGCTTGAACCTTTCTAAGAAGTCAAGTCCTAAGATTAGGACTCCTGTTTCTCTTCCGGCTCTTCCTCGTACCTCCATTATCATAACCTCTATATTGAGAGTTCCCTTATAGTGGCTGACTTCTGGTTGTTGTAAATCGTACAGGACGTCGCAAGGGAAATTATTTTCCCATCTTGTACTGTTGAATCTTGTGTCGATCTATCTCCAACCTTCTGGGCATTTGATTTTTATTTTAACCTGCCTTGGTTGCCTGAGATCTCCTTGGAAGCTTCCTCTTGAGGACTGAGTCCATGGCTCTGTCACAATCCTATCTCATTGGAATGACAATCTTTTGCCTTCCAACTTGAGACTCTCATTGTATTTCAACAAATGGTTTGTCTCCCACTCGAATGTTTATCTCTCTTAGTAGCGGCATTTCTGATCTATCTGGATGGATTACCTGTGCCACCTTTGAGAACATGTCCAGTATCTCGATGAACTGTGATGTGAATTGGAAAGCACATAAGACACCTGATATGTTAAAGAAAACGGTCGATTTCCCTCGTAGCTGATATCCTTTCTTTTGAAGTCTTGGTACAACGTCAGAGCTCGACTGAAATCTCTATCTTTCAGATTATATGATATTTTTGGATAGATTACCCCTATAATCTGCTTGGCACATAGATTTTTCGAAATAGTTCCTAACAAGGAATCTCTGTGATTTCTAATACACTTATCGCATATTGCAATAGCAATGAGCGTATCAACACTTGCGGGTAGTGCAGATTTGAGCACTATCTGGACAACCCCAATGTGTATCCAGGATATGGTATCCTTTACCTCCGGTCTCATCCTTCCTAGCTCTTCTTGAACTTCACTATATGGAATCAGTTGTAGCTCAACTTGATTCCTTGTAAGCTCTATAGGAAGCGACATCTCTCTTCTGGTAATCTTATAGATTACATTGTGCTTCCTGCTTTTCAGACTGAAATTGTGGAGTAATTGATCAATCTGTCCAGCTGAAAAGCCTTGATATCTTTGGATATTAAAGCTCTTGTTCATGATTTGTCAATCATGCTCTGTGAGATAGTGGTTTGACTGGAATATCCAGTTTCGTCCACTTGCTCTTAATGGAAAACCTCAGCTCCAGTCTGATTCAGAGTCTAATCTTCCATCAACACTTTCGTCGCTAAAGACTTCTTCTTCTTCGTATATACTCTCATCTGAGGGTATATCCTCAAATTGGTAGACTTGTACCAAGTCTTGGTAGTAAACCGCTTCCTCGATGTCTGGTGCACCTTCGAAGCTTTTGACTTATCTCTTTTTCGGACAATCTATCGAGATATGTCCTCTTGCACCACAAGTCCAACAGTTGCAATCTTTAAAACTTTTATTTGCCCTTGTTTGGGCTCTTCTGAAAGTTTTTCTTGCGGGAGTTTGACTTGATGAACTCTGTGGTGTCCTGTCTCTGGAAGGACCCCTTCTTTGTCTAGATTTGTAAAATCTGGCCTTTTGCCTAGTCCATCTGCTTCTTGGTTTCCAGGTCCTTTTTCTTGAGAATCCTTCTTTGGCATAAGGATGAACTCTGTGTTTCTTGTTCTTCCGTAGCCTTTGCGATTCTCCTCCAATGATGGCCGGTAGATCATTGGATGTGCAGTCAAAAAGGGAATTTTTTTTCATTCTCTTTAACCTCTTGTAATTCTTTTGCAGAATGGCATGTCCGCACCATTCAACTAGCTTTTGTTTGACAAAATACATCATCCTCCCAACATTGTCAGGATCTCCTAGAACGTATTCTTTAATGAACATTTCCTTCCAGGGACTCGGGAACTTTGTGAAGAAAATCTCCACACATACATTTTCATCCACATCTGAATTCCATTAGTAGATGTGGTATAACTTGAAGAATTGGTCAATTGACTCATTCTCCATGTTGTTCAGTCTCAGGTTTAAAATAGCCTGATAATAATTCTTCCTCTTTTCGGAATCTACACTTCCAAAATTATATGCTCCCAAAAAGGTGAGCTTAAAACAGAAAGCCATAATCCACGATCTCCGTGTATGAGGCTGGTTCCAAGGTTTCTTCTTTGACTGCTGGTGCAACTCTTGACCATAACGTTTTGGCTACACCCAACAAACTCATCTCTAGCAGTTTGATGAATCCCTCTTTTTTTAGATCCAACGTTCCTGCTGCTATTCTCATCGATGATGACCAATCATCAATAATCATATCGATGTCCTTGAAGTCAATATCGTCAATATTGAGCATGAGTCCATACGGATGTATGGGATCAAGACTCGTTCTCCTGAAAGACGTATCTCGGAACTTAGGGATCTATTTCCTCACCCTAGTTTCCGTAAAATTGTTCATATTGGGTCTCTCTCTCCGGTGTTGTTCTCCAATATGAAAGTCCTCACGAGCTCTCATGAGAACGTCTTGTCCTGGGCCTCCTTCCTGTTGCTGTTGGGCTGGTGGCACCTGCGGCACTTGTTGTTCCGGGGGTACCTGCTGGTATCCATGAGGGATTAAAGCCCCATCTCCTGTATTTATCTTCAGATCTACCATCTTCATATTGGCAAATGACTCTGCCAATTCTTGTAGATCTTCCAATCCTATCCTTTCGAGGGACGTCATTCTTTGATTTGTCTTAACAATTGGCATATCCTTTCGTCCTTCGATTTCTTGGGTTCTTCTTTAGCCTTTGGTGTGAAATTCACTTTGCCAAATTTAATGGGTTTCCTTCTACTAGAACATGTCTGATTTAATTCTAGTGTCTGGATCTTCTTTTGAATTTCTGACAAGATAGTAATAATTTCATCTTGTTTTGAGGAAATTCGTCTTACTTCTTGTGGTACTCCGTACGTATGGTCGCCGTAGTTTTGTACCGTCTTCTGGATCTCTCTTAAATCCTCCGAGATTTTTGATGTGTCCGACACGATCTCATTGAATCTGAGAGTTATCTCGTAATTTCTTTGTTCCATCAATCGTGGTTTTGGTGTGTCCTCCGTTGAGGTTCATTAAGTCGCATTATAGCAGATTATGTACCATGAACAAGTTCATTTGAGCTTGTCTTTGGGAAATACACTGCTCTATTTCCTCCAGGCTTGACTTCGATAGGAATCGCTCCTCATATTGGGCTTCCCAGTAAGATAGCTTTTCCTGGTGACCTTTTTCCAGTTCCTTCAAGATTTGAAGGTACCTTCTGAAATAAAAACATCTCGAACAATTGTTTGGATCCATATATTCTGGGTGTCTCCTCCATCAAGATGTTACTTAAATAATAAATATTATACTATTCCTAAATAAAATAACCTAAGCCTCTGATACCATTTTCAGGATCTAGTGGCAACTTAGAAAGAATAGAAAGAATCATAAAAAAATGAGCAAATAGAATGAGCAAATAGGACACTTTCACAAGTGCCTCATTAGATTCAAAATCAATCAAGGTCACAATGGTCATAATAATTTATTTTGGTTAGAAAAGAATATCATATAATGTTTGGTTAGAAAAGAATTTCATATTCTAAAATCGGCTAGAAACATACATTCACACTTTTTTTTTTCCTTTTTTCTAGGTAACCACAATCATTATCGAGGTGCGCACATTTTTTTTAGGGTAACCTGCAGCTTTTATTGAGTGCGCACTGGATAAATCTCGCCCTATGTAATAGTCTGCACATCACATGAGAGAGGTAAACCACACTTAAAAGATCAGGTGGGTGTTTATTACTATTAATTATTTTTAGTATAAATAACTAGGAAAAAAAGAAGAAAAAAAAACATTTTCAAATCTGAAATTATTTGTTAATAATTATTTCCCTGATCAAAGCCAACTCATAAAGGCAAACTAAGATGCATTAGAATAACATACGATAAAAATATTTTTATCTTTAAGCATCGTTACTGTTGAATTTATAAAATTAGCTTGACCTGAAGTCAGATATGTTTGTGAACATCATAAGTTTAGGTTCTAGGGATGATATTGAAAATATTTTTATCATATGTTATTTTAATGTATTTTAAATTCTCCTTCGCGAGTTAGTTTGGACACTTTAATAATGATTAAGAAATAATTTCAGAGTGCGGCGACAGTTACTCTCGTCAGTGAAAAAAAAACACAATTTCAGATTTGGAAATAATTATTTTTAATATTTTCTAGTTATTCACTTTTCGTATCCGTAAAAAGTGTGTGAAAAGTTTTTAAGTGTTTATAGAAAAATATGTGTAATTGTGTTTTTGTTAACACCGTTATACACTTTTCAATCCAAAGGGTACATGATTAAATTTTTAATATCGATGGGCTATTTAAGCAAATTACTCAATAAGAGGGCAATAAAGTCGCCACGTAATAGTCGAATGAACTATTTACACTTTTTTCCCTTTTAAATATTGTCTATTTCCATTCAACTTTTTTTTAAAAAGGTCTAATTATTTTGCGTATATTTATATAAGGTTAATTACGATTAAATACATGAATTTTGACACAATTTATAATTTAGCCATGAATTTTGAAATATTATAATTAAAACACAATCTTGTAAATTTATTTTTTTGCAAAATAGACACAATTTGTAATAATATGAAAATCAAACACAATATTTTATACTGGTCTTTATTGGATTAATGAAATTCAAATCATGATTATGATATATGTCTATACAATTTTGCAATATTTTATGCTATATATTAATTTTTCGTTCATTGGAAAATTTGGAGTATCTATTTTGCAAAAAAAAAAATCTCAGATTGTGTTTTAATTGTAATGTTTCAAAGTCCGTGTCTAAATTGTAAATCGTGTCAAAATTTATGTATTTAATCATAGTTATTCTATTTATATATAATGGAATGTTGAACTAGCATAGAATTATAAATGTTGTGAAACTTGTGCTCGAACTCGAATTCAAACTCCAAAGCTTCTCTACTCAAGAAGCTTGAGTTAATGAGTTTCACTTAGACTATAGTCTCGATCTTGGGTCTAATGATCTATATTTCTTTTATTTTTATGATGAGAAAGATGAAATGTCCTGACTAAATTTGTATTAAGTTAGTCGTCCTCATGGCTGTCTGTCTCTATGGAACTTTATGGGATGCTTCGCCTCAATTATGCTACATTACCAGAAGATTCAATAATTTATTAAAGTTATTAATACTTGGAATATGCCAATATTCATATTCGTTATTCGTTTATATTTTTTGAAATTATATCATGTGCTTCAATTATATTCTCTCAAAATTCTATATACATTATATGTAGTTCTATACTAGTTACACAAATTACTACTCCCATTAGTTTCGTATTATTTTAGACTTTTAACCATGTGTTTAAAATATTTGATATTTGACCCGCTTTTCAGGTCGGATTGGACCAAGAATTTTTAAGCTCGAAATGATCTCACCCGGCCCGGCCCGACCCATTTTCAAGTCGGGTCAGACCTCTAAAATATAGGCCCGGATGGTTTTCACCGGCCGACCCGAATTGCCACCCCTATTTACAATACATCATTTGCCATCTATAAAACAAATAGTTACATAAAGTCACCACGTGTTACCATTGTGTATATGCAAATTTATGGCATATTCACAACGATGCACAACATGTAGAAACACCTAAAAATAGCATACATAAGTGAAATAACACACGAAATTGTTAAATGCACCTTTTATGTTGCATCCCATATTGCACCCTCAATTTTTTTTTATTTTTCATTTGATTTCAATTTATTGTACTTTAGTTTAATTTTACACTTGTTATTTATGATTCATACCCAACTAGAGTTTATTATAATTTTTCAAATAATTAATTAATAACTAATATTGAAAATAAAATACTAAAAAATTATAATACACCTTAATTGGGAAGATAACTTAATGATGCAGTTGTAAAATGCAAAGAGCATGATGCATTACATTTTCAGCTGGGAGGGCAGGGCTACAAGATGACTATGCCTCATGAAATATAAAATAACAAAATGTCGAAGACTGACATAACTTGGAAGAAAATCACTTTAGTCTCTCTTCTCCAAAAATAATTTGGTATGCTCAACAACAGCATCTAGATTAGAGTTCAGGGAAACGCCGAAATCCGAAATTTAAAGGCTTTGTGAAGAACTTTCGATGAACACCTATTGAAGTGAAAGAAAACAAAGGAACTGTCAGCCAAGATTTTTTACTACGTTGCTGCCAGGACAGCTGATACATCACAACTTGAGCTGAACGCTCTGTCATTGATTGAGTTCAAGGGCAGCGATTTCTCTGATAACTTGTGTTTTATCAGAATCGAACTGTTCATCCTCTGCAACACAGGAATGGAGATTGAGTTGTACATGTGTTCATTGAGAGTGAAAGAAACTCGAGGATTATCTGCATGGGAATTCATTCCTCACCTCTCTCCGGGTTAATGTCAGCAATAAGTCGAACGAGCTTGGTTCTATTTGCAACCAGGATACCAACAATATCTTGGGGTTTGTTCTGATTGGCTGCAAATAACTGGCCACACCAATGCTGAATGAGAACCACGGAACAGGGAAAGCCACTCGCCTTTTCCCACAAGGTTAGATAAGAGTGAAGAACTGATACCTTAAAAACGTGAAATGCCTCAATCTGAATGCTCTTGCTCGACTCCTGGATGAGGAAAAATTGAACAGTGAGTGCATGAGTTTAAGTGTGATTACTACAAGAGCATGGGGCATTACATTCTATTTATGTTTTCTAATTTAAAGGGGAGGTGGAGGGTTGCATATTTTTCCCCCAGCAGTTAGCCTTCGATGGAACAGAATGAAGATCATATGCCGTTCAGAGTTGTGCAATTTTCTCTGAGGCAGAAAGCTATATTTCATTCACATGACCTTTCAAACTCTACACAGAGTAAAGCCAGTTCTTGTTGAGCCCGTGAATTTGTTAGTGCTTTCCAATTTCTCGACATCTGGTTTAAAAGAATATTATGCCATTCTACCTGTTCCTTTGCCTTTTTTCCCCACTTATTTACACATGCACACTGCAAGCAGGAATGAGGTTACTGCAACAGCCAAGAAAGAAATCATACTCTGAGAAGATTCATTAGGATCCTTAGGTTGTCCCTTGAGCTAACATATCGAATCATCACCGATGAATTTGAACGATCAAGCAAGATATCACCCAACAGCTGAAACAAGCACATAACAAAGTCAGAGCTGCACACCAACAAGAAGAAAAGGAACTGAAGTAGGAAAGGTATGCTTGAAAGTTTTCCTTTCCCGTTTGGGAGAAGTTTAAAATGGTTTCACTACATTAATGGTCCAATATAACAAACAGAGGGGCGGTAAAAATCATTACCTTGACAGCTTGCCTTCTAGTGATATAATTGGTAGATACAAGCAACTTCGAGTTGTAATCCGCAAAGAACTACCAAGAACACATTAGAAAGTGGAGCTTGTTGAGGAATTCTAAAAATGCAGCATTATCTCATTCAATGAAATTTAAAATATTAAATCATTAATTTAGTTATTATTTTTGACAGAAACTGATTTCCACAAAAGATGCAGCAACCAAAAAAAAAATCCGAAGGACTTATACACGTGTGATAGGGAAATAGCACTGTCGTGAAGTTATACACGTGTAAAATAACGTAGGTGAAAGAAACAAATATACTGACCCAGTCGTCATTTTTAGATAGAAATTCAGCGACAGTTGACTTATGCCTGGTCAAAAGTTCCTATAACAAAACGTATAAATTAACGAATGTCAAAATTAGCAGTACACAGAACGAGTATAATGAAAATAGCACAAAACATCACCTAAAAGGACATGACCCATTTTGCTCAGCTATCAGAAGTATCTTATTGATTTTTTTACAGCTAAATGCCCTTTTATATAGTATAGTTATAGAGACATACGAGCATGAGAAACAGAGTAACTCACATTTCTAGTGCCACATCCAAATATTAAATTATAGAAACAAATATTGCATACCAGAATTTACTCCATCTTTCAAGCCAGGAGTCTACTCAATCTGATTCCAATATACTTTATAACTGGAGAAAAGATTCCTAAAATTCATATGAACATTCTTTTATACAGAAGAGGCCTACCGACCCTATCCCAATTCACATGTCCAATTGTGAACTGTCATCATTAAATCATTAAGAAAACCAGTGTCTGAATACATGCAAGTTAAGAAGCACATCAGAATGCATTGCCCTAAGCATTTGATATGCAAACATGTTCTTTTCAATAAAGAGGCCCCAGAAGAAAGATGTAAACTGAAACAGTTTGCAGATGACCAATTTACTACAGATTTCTAACTCGGAGGAGCAGATCATATAGAATGAAGATAAACCCACAAATTATTATTTTTAGAGAAAATTAAAATATATTATAGTTCACTTTTCAGTTAGAATGCATAACCTTGAACGTGGCAGCAGCATCAGAAGCAATGTCAAAATTTGGGAGTTGTATAAACTCAAAAAATTTCTTCATATGATCTGAATCCAAAATGTACCTTTAGTCCAAAGCAGATTCAAGAGTTAGTAAACCAAATTTGAACATATGCAGCAACTGATATCAAATGCAAGGATTAATGGTAAACATGAACCCAATACTGATATGACAGCTGCTTACTAAATGGCAAATAATTGCTGAATCAGCAGACGCAGAAACTTTTCGGCATTAAATTAGTGGAAAACAGCTCAAGAGTCTATATTAATTAAAAAAACAAAGCTTTCTGTAAGAAACTGAGGAATTGGTGATCATCTTAGTACCTCCGGGTATGTGGTAACAGAGACATCATTCACAAAATGGAAATTCTTGGGTGAGGGTGGGTGCAGCGGTGAGGGTAGAGAACAATTTAGCTTCTTTGCTTCTTCCTCTGTGTACCAATTAATCTTCATTCGTGCGTAGGAAAAATTTAATCTATTAGAGAATGAACTCAACAAGCACATTTATTGCTCATTATAATACTAGCCTGGAATAATATTCGGGCATGATGTAATTAATGTTTCTGAGTTGGATTCTCAAACGCCATGGAAATTGCCCTGCCACAACATTATTTAAAGGCTTTTGGCAGCTCATGGACAGAGTTTAGGAGGGTTTGACCGTATCAATTAAGGTCTAAGGTTGATGATTAGAAATGATTAGAAATCGGCTTTCTAGATCTGTTTTTTTATTTGTTCAAGTCTCATGAATAATTTGAGATTGGTTTTATTTTCTTGATGAGTGATAAATTATGATCAAAACAACAGCGATAAGAACTGAATGGAAGTGCGACAGCAACTGTTTCACTGATTCAAGTAATTACTTCAAGTCCAGGAAATATTCCTATCATTCTTACCTTATTTACAAGTCCCTAAAATAGTGAGGTACCATAAGAGGAGAAATGAAAAGATGAAAGGAAGGAGAGATCATGCAAGCATATCCCATCCAGTCCATTTGGTTCAGTGCCTCCTTTAGTGAACCAAAAAGGATATAACCGAATTGTATTACTTATGATGATCATTTACCTACCCAATGCTACAATACCTCCATGCAATTTGGAAAAGTGTAAGGTGATTAAAAATGAAAACTGGATAATTAACTCACTTTGCAACACTTTGGTGGCGTATGCATTCCCTCAGCATTGCACCATAATGTAATGCCAGATCGTTATTCTCATAACTGGTGACACCAGCAAAGATAAAATTAAGTCAGTTTGGAATTAAATATATACATTTAACAATTAAAAGAAGAAACGCGTGCTATCAAACATACCTTTTCTAATATGTCAAAGGACAATAAACAATGAAACTTTCTGAGGATGAAATGAAACAAAGTGCATTTCTTGCTAAAGTTTAAAAAGGTTTAAAAGTTTTCTCATTTCAAATGTTTTGTTTTTTTTCTCAAGTAGGTAAGGAATGAAAATCTCTTATATTGTACTATAATTCAATTTTCTTACTCTCCAGGTTCTCACCTCACTTCAAAAGTAGATTAATTTTAAAATACCAATCAACAGCCTAGAATAAATCATCCATGCAGCCTTACCCGGCTATCAAGATGTCCATGAGATCTATGTTCTTTTCCAAGTATTCACAAGCAATCAACCTTGATTGCAGTCTTTGCCCCTGCAGATTCGCGACAATCTGTGTAGCATGTTTGCGAGTCTGCAAGAGATTATCTAGTTACTCATTACCATTACCATTCAGTTATCCAGCAAAGAACTAGCACAGTAAATACAATACATTTCAAAATCAAGAATAATAGTTTCCATTTGCAATGCATAAAAACTTCGTAGTCTTGAAAGTAAAAGCACTCTGCATTACCTCAAAGTTCAACTTGGGAAGACATATAATAAGCAAACGAAGAGTGTCCTCCCTGAAGAACTCTTGTGTCAACTGTGCACAAGTTTCTGATACAGGCTTCGAATCACTGTCTCCATATAGGATATGTTTCAAGTCGCGGATAAGTTTGCTCAGCTCCACCATCTATACACAGCAGAAAGTGCAAAGATACAACATAAATAGTAAAAGAGAGAAGAGTCAGATAAACCACCAACCAGCTAATTTGTAATTACACCCAGTAGTTGTAATAACATGAAGCTAACACCATACATATTGAAGACTATCAAAACATTTTTGGATTATAAACTAAACAAAGCCCTTTAACTTTATATCTCAATCATCATAAACTAGAATTAATCTATTTGCAATAGCAAATCGAGAACCAGAATTAATCTATTTGCCTATTAAATAAACGGCCCTCATGGATTACACAACCTATCTACGTTTAACTGTGTGCAAATTGCAATAGCAAATCAAGATTAACAAACAGATTTCATTACGACGCCCAATAACAAGAAACACTCGAAATAATTATAACCTTCTCGTCGCGCTTGGCATCCTTGATATCGGGGGCGGCGCTGCGGTCGGCGAAGATGAGCAGATCGCGCGTGTGGCGCACCAATTCAGTGGGGGTCTTGGGCTTGGCCTTGAAGAAACCCTTCATCATGCCGTTAATTTTCCGGCAGCGGTGGCCTTCGGTGCTCCGCCTGATGAAGGAGACGCTCGTAGTTTTGATGAATTGCGATTGTGCGCCGTCGTTCGCCCTTCAACAATCGACCATTCTTAGCTAGGTTTAATTATAATAATGCCGGAAAATTCAGTCAGAGTGATCTTCAGCGTATATATGTCCCGGGAATTTTGGGGTGGATGACATGATCGAACAAGAATCAGGTTGATGACATGACTCGAGTGTGTTTGTGTGTGCATGTGACTACAGCTTATGGGTGTTTGTTTTTTGTCGAAATAGGGAAACGATATTGTTAATTGACTCTACTGTGCTAGATGGGTGATTGGTATGATAGAGTGAAATTAGGTACGAATCGAATGAATTTGGAACGAGAGTGTGAATGGAATGTTGAGTTTTGAAATATCAATTTTCTTATAATTGGTACGTGTATGGAATGAAATATCATGTTTTTTTTTTTTTTTTTATCTTATATAATGAATATTTTATGTATTTTTAATTTTTTTATAATTGAATAAAATGTATGTAGTAATTAATAAATATCAACACATGCCTTAATTTATTTTTTATATATCTAAACGTCATTTTTCTTTTAGTATGTCATTTTTTTCTAATTTTTTTTATCAAGTTATAATTTATTTATTTTTTTGAAAAACTTTATTCTAAAATATTTAATTAATCTATATATAATAATTTGTATAAGTTAATAAAAATGTTTTTACTTCATAGAAAAATAAATTAACATTTCAATTTTTCATTTGAATATATTAAATTATATTAAATACATAAATATTTTATATTGTATTATAACATATTTTTATGTTATATTTATTTCAGCATCACTTTCATTTTTCTTCAACAAAATCATAAAAGCTATCAAAATTTAATTTTAACATATATTTTTAAATTATTTTTTGAAAATAAATAAATAATTACAAAATAATAATAATAATAATAAATTATTTAATTTGATTTTTAGTTTATTTTTTTAAATATGATAAAATAATATTATAAGACATGATTATGTATAAATATATCATATATTAATTTTTTTGGTCATTAGGAATAGCTAACTCCACGAGGAGTGGATGTAATGACTATTCCTCTTTCTTTGGGAATAGGGATTCCATCAGGAATGGTGATTCCCGATTTTGAACCATACTAATTGTCGGAATGAGAATGAACATAAGAATGATATTTCTATTTCATTTCATTCCACCATACCAATCACATTCCTAGGGCATGGTTGGTATCATGGAATGGAATTGGAAAGAAATCACATTTCCATGTCAATTCTCATTCCTATGGCTTGTATGATTCTTTCAGTTGTGAATGGTCATTCCCGGAGGACTCACATTACCATAAACATAAGATTAGTCATTACCTCCCACTCTCATGGTATTATGCATTCCCGATTATCAAAATAAATTTTATTTTTTTATTTTGCAAAACTATACTTTATTTTTTGTATTGACAGATGAAATCTCATATTCTTATAAAATTATAATAAATATAATAATTTTTCTAGACAAATTTAAATTAAATTAAATTGTAAAAAAAAACTAAAGAAAATTATATAAAAACTTAAAAGTCATCAATCAATTTTAAAAATTAAAAAATGAAAAATTTCAAAATTATTTGACGGTAAATATTATAACATATTTGAAATTTATGAACTTTTATAAAAACTCATTAATAATTTATTAATGATTCATAAAATTTTGTAAAATTTCACAAAAGTATTAATGATATTATAGGATTACATAAAATATACAAACCTGCTAATCATTAGTGAAATACGTATTAAAAGTATACTCAATTTTTTCACAAATGTTAATAAAGTCAAAAAATCACATAATATTCAACAATATGTTATTAAAATATAATAGTATCTTTGAAAGAAGAGTAATTTGTTATTTAGAACTAAATAAGTTAATTCATGTATTTTATTTATTAATTATAGATTGTTATAATAAAATCAATTCAAAAATGTAGGTTTCATTCATATCCTATTACTTGTAATATCAGCCAAATGAATGGTAATAATCATTCCATTATATTACTAAGTTCATTTCATTCTCACTCGATTCCATTCCGACATACCAGTCATCCCCTTAGAGATATGATAAAGATGAGAAAGAGAGGGAGAGAGAGAGAGAGAGAGATGTGGGTTTGTACGAAAAAAAAGATAGAGGAGAAAGGGGAGGGATGGCCATGTTTCACAATCCTTCATAAAGAAACGTATGAAGTTATTGAATTGTCATGCATAACACCCAATTTTACTTAAAGTTCTAAGAAATTACAAGTAAGTCACTTTTCATTTGATTAAAATTTGACTGAATTGTAACCATTTAAATCAAAAGGAATGAAATTATTAGATGGTGAACTAAGGAATAGATCATATGAGAACTCGATCTCCCATATGGGAACTAGCTCTAATTGACCATCTAATATATCATTTCATTCCTTTGATCTAGAAGATCACAATTCAGTCAAATTTTAGTAAATATGATGATAAACTGAGATTTTACATTGTTTTTAGTACACATTTGTGTCATGTTTTGCATGGTTTTAGTGTGTTTTAATCTCAGTTTATTCGGCTTTCAAGTGTTATTGGAGTTTGGTCTATTTTGACAAATGGTGCGGGTTTGTCCATCAATTTTGATGCTTTGAAGAAAGAAATGATTATGAAGTCCCAGGAGATTACACGATGAAATTGGTCGAGAAAACGAGACAAAACAAGTCAAGAAAAGAGCCATGGCCGCGACCCAAGGGTGCACTTGCGGGTAGGGTCACGACTCTGCCATACCGAAACGCTGCAACATCGTGACAGAGGAGGGATTGTGAAGAAGAAAATTCACGACCCTGGTCGCGAATCTGGAGAAGGGTCGCGAATTATGGGCCACATCATGCCACGTGGACCCGCGACTCGTGTCATGGGCGAGCTGCAGATCGCGAGCGTACTCGCGAGTCGCATGGGCCTGCCCGATTCTTCCACCTTATTTTTGGGCTTTTCTTAACTTGGTATATAAGGGTTTCCATGCACGAAAATTCCACACCATATACCATATCATAAGATTGAAAGCAGAGATTTGTTGTGGAGAAAAAAACATCACGAAGAACAAGATCAGAGGATTCAAGTAAGTCAAGATTAGAGACAGATTAAATCTTTCGGGTTTTATCTTATTTTATTTCTTGTTTAGCCATGAACAATTTGAAGACAATTTTAATCGTTTATTTTAATATGAACAATTAAACCCTAGTATTCTAGGGTTGATTCATGATTCATTTATGAAGTCTTTTTAATTAATTCCAATATTTGTGTCTATGATTTTATTGCGTTTTAATTATTCCTGTTTTGCATTGTTTGCATCAGTTGATTGGCCATTAATTGATGTGTTAATTTGTTTTGATTCATAAATCGAGAGAGAAGTTTCGACACTAGAAAATAATAATTAACTTGGTAATTAACAACACTCGAGAGAGTTGAGATTACTTGAGAGAGCACTAAAACTGTGATTTATTTAGGAGTTGCATGCTAGATAATTAATGGAGACATTGTTATTTATTGTGTGATCTACATCCTAGATACTCTGAGAAGAGGTTTGGATTACAGAAGTGGTTGCTCTAATGCGATTAAAATCCTAACATAGGCATGCGTTTAGAATTAGTTAATCAGATGGAATAATTGATGATTGTTTAATCCTAGAATACGTTTGTTCTTATTGATATTTATCTCTGCAATTATATTTGTTATTGATCTTAGTAATTTAAGTTGTTATTTATTTCTTTTAATTAGCTATAATTTATCCCAAATTTGTGTGGTTTAGATAACATAGTTAGGATAAATAGAATAACTAGTGGTTGGAAATTAAATCCCTGTGGATTCGACCTCGTTTGCCATTACTCGTTCCACACTTGCAGTTTAGATAGAAATAAAATACCGAACAGATATACTTGTAGTTTTTTAGAACTTTTAAGTAAGGCAAGGGGTATATATTATGCTAATTTAATACATATCGCATCTTTTATTCTCGTGCAATTCATCATGCTAAAATGAAAATAATATAGTATTAATATGAACATATATGCATGTTATTATAAACAAATAACCATATCAAAATGAACGAACGACACATGTACTCTTATGAAGAATTTGCATGTTTCTTTTCTTATTTTTATGCAATTTCGTCATGTTAAAATGAAATCATATGATGTTAATATGAACACATATGCATGCTATCATGAACTTATGTTCATGTTAAAATGAACGAACAATACAAATTCAATTACAAGTAGATTTACATGTTTTATGAATATTTTTTCCTTGCTCTTTTTACATTTTTGTAGTGACTCGAAACTTCTTATAAAATTTACTACATTTTCTTGCAAAAAACTAATATTTGTAGTGCATGTTCGATTTTTATTATTTTTTTATGTTTATATAAATCTCACGTAAATCATCATCATCATCATCATCATCATCATCATCATCATCATCATCAGTTAACATATTATTAAGTTATACAATTTATGTTTCAAGTGAATCTATAATTTCTGCATTAATATATATTAATTAAATGTTATAATTATTATTTTGAATTGTGAATTTTTATGTTATAAGGCCCATTTATTATTCATTTTTTGCTAAGTCCAAAATATTGAATTGAAGTCCAAAACCCATTTAATAATTTTTGAGCTCATAAAACTAATACATTACCCATGCGATGGAAGATATTCATTACTTTACAATTAGATATTATTCATAAATACTTTAATTTAAATGTATATGGGGCTTGATTTGACAACACTTATCATAATTATTCATATATTAATAAAAAATAATCTCATATTATAATTGTAAATTGTTAAATATTTTTTAAAACATCTGTTTGAAAAACAATAATTTGAATTTGTATTAAATGGTTTTGTAGATCATAAATATTACTATGCACGGAAAGAAATTAACATAATAAATTTGTTAAATTTAAACTATAAATTATTATAGTAATGACATTTAATCACAATTATTAAGTTAATTTATTAGTTGTCATATATAACTTTTAATAACTAATTATCTATAAAATTGTTACAATTTAAGTTGGCATAATTAAATTGTATAAAATTAGGGGTGGAGGTCCAAATGGCACATCGACTATTTATCAGGGTTCAATTGAGCATCCAAATGACTATTCGGCTCAATTGTGCCCCCTCTGCCTTTGTCACAATGCATTTGCACATACACTATCACAATAATTGAGGGAAATAAATTAGAATTTTCTTAACTGTTTTATGAAAATTCAACACAACTTTAATTATAAATTTTTACACATGATAATGTAAAGAATAGACTAGATGAGTAAAAAATGATTTTCCCTTCTGCCACTGCAAAAGTTACTCATGCCACCTTCCATAACTTCATTATAATGAACAAAGCTTAGTACAATACAATGCCATGTATATCAATGATAAATGAGCGTGCAGAGTATTTACTATTTGCAAATGAAGGAACATTACAGTTATATTCATGTTCGAAAAAATTAAGAAAAATATACATTCAAGTTTCTAAAATTAAGAAAATATAATATTCAAGTCTCCACAATTAAACCCTTCAAAAGAAAAGAGTCTTTGCTAATAAAAAGAAGTAAAAATAGAAAATACTTGTTCACCAGATGAAATGCGTACATTAATAATCTCTATGATGGAATAAATTATCTGGGAATCCAAATTCAATATGAACTTAAAACAAAATCATTCCTAAAAAAAGTATTCTCATTTCACGGATTGCATTGTCCTAAAAAAAGTGATTTCAATTTATGCATATAATATTTAATCGTGGCTAAAAATCAAAAAGAAAAAAGGGAAAAGGAAAAGAAATGTTAACCAATTAATCAAGCATTATTAATATTCTCACATGTGTTGTCAAAACTTCCAAATCTGAGCACATGGACTTAATTAAGATTTCTAATTAGACATGCACATGCCCAAGCAGATACATCAAAAATAAGAAAATGATGAAAAATAGTAATGAAGAGTTGTGATACTATTTAATTTTTAATATAGGCTGCAGTCTGCAGATAGTAAAATAGTAAATGGGACTTCAAAGTAATCGAGTAATTATAAATTGTCAAATAAGAATCGTCTCTCTTTTTTTTGTTGATGTACCCGCAATCGCTACCGTGGTGCACACTGGTTAAACCCTCTGTGTAATAGTCTGCCTAGTGGTGTTGGTGGGGCTCGTTTGACTCTAGGCTCAACGTAGTGCGCATACACCCCGGATGCGCGCCACGTCGAGCAATTACCGATACATTGACCGGTACTCCATCCCGCCCTATCCGAACCAAACTTCCATCCGAAGCTGTCTCCGAACCTGATGGGAGCTATTTTCGATGAACAGGAATTGTGGTTTTTGGGTTTGAAAAACTCTAATTTAATTTGTGGACCTCAAATAATTATGTTGAACCCCCTTTTCAACTGCACATCGCCCTTTTCTTTTGGAGAGTTTCAATTTAACTACTATAGCCAGTACTTTTTTCCCTATTTGAACAGGCTCATAAATGGATCACTGTAAGATTTAGGGTTTTAGGGTTTTCTAAATTCTTGAAATCGAAATGGGGGTTCGACGACAAACTTCCTGTCTCGCAAAAAATTATGAGATTTTTTTATCTTTGAAGTCCTTTGCCTTCTCTACATTTATGCCGCGGTGTTTGGTGCTTCCTTAACCACCAGATTAGCATCGTGCTTTTTGTACCGAAGCACGGTCTCCGCACTATGACGCGGTGAACTTACAGAGGGTCCGAACGAGGTAAAGTTAGATTTGAGAAAGAGATTATATTCCTTCACTTCCTTGAACTCCAATGCCGTGATACTTATGTATTAGTTTGTGAGTTTTTTTGCGTAAATGTCACCTTCTCATTAGTGCTGTTGGTAATTGTCTTGAGAAAATGTTATATGCCTAAGACACGTCTGCATTATGTTTTTGTAAGTGTCGCGGTGTTGCATATTGTTTTTTTTTGTTGATGAAGTAACACTTAACTTTAATGGTGAAGGCGGATTGATATCTCTAAGGTGCAATATGTCATTTCTGGCTAGCATTCGTGAGAAGTTGGGGAAGGACAATATGCAAGAGCTGCGATCCTCATGTTTTGGTCATCTATTCCATATTCCTGACCTCCAATGTCAAGGACAGTTATTCAATGTTTTACTCAGGAAGCTGGATAAGGGTTCGGTAAGTCATAATTGTCTTGCCTTCGATATCAAAGGGTGCCAGCTGGAGTTCACTCCCACGGACTTCGCAATCGTGACCAGATTGAAATTCAATGGGTGGTTGATCCACCCCTGGAATCAGAAATACACTGAACATTATTCCAGTAGAAAACCTCCCTCACTCTCGATGGCATTGTGTAGGCTTTCAATACTGAATGCCAAACAAGTGGTGGCAACTCGCCTATGTCGTTGCGCCTCACTTACCTTATAATTTTGTTTGGCATTTTGTTGGTCGTTGGTGGCAAGTCCAAGAGTATTGACATGACTTATCTCCATCTTATCAACGATCTTGAGAGGTTTAAATGATTTCCTTGGAGTCACGTTGCATACACTTATCTAGTCATGCGTACGCATCAATCCCGAAGGGTTCTGGATAATATCAAGCGCCTGAATAAGAGGCTCGCGTTTGATGCAAATGGTTTTATTCTCGCACTATAAGTTTAGGTTTATGAGGTGATTCCCATTGTGTCCCGTAATTGCACCATCTGAGTCAGACAGGCAGATCACCGGCTACCAAGAATACTGAGGTGGTCAGCTTCAATGTCTATCAAATTTGATCTCGTGAATCAATATTTTCTGCAAGTTCCTACTGATAGCCTGGTAACTTTACTTCACAGTAAGAGCTCTGCTTATTAGCAATAGAAGATTATCATTCCTTTTAACAACTTTTGTACCTTTTTCATTAGATGCGGAGCCTTACTGTTTCTGGAGCTGAGAATCAATTCCTGCAGAAGCTTGGCATTGACACCGCTATTGTTTGTCCGACAGGACGTAAAAATGGAGACATTGATTATTATTCTCCGGAAGGAAGCAAAGACGTCAGTGCGGATTCTGCACACCGAACAACTTCCTGCCCACCGGTTATGTCTACAGCGCAAAGTTCCGATGAAGTATGTGTTTTTAAATTCCGGAGTCAATGCACCAATATGCCATAATATCGGTGGCGTCGTTCTCACACATGTGATGATTTTTTATTGCTAGTCTAAATTGTTTTCTCTGTACTCACTAGCCAACTATCATGCAACTTTTGGAAAGGCGTGTTGTCGAGCTTGAGCGAATAATTCATTATATGAAGGCATCGACTTGTACCTCCATTAAGCCTGACATGGAGCGAGCGGAGACTCCTTTAGATGACCACGGCAGAGCTTTGGAGCAAAAAACCTGTATCGGGCACCAACGGTGCGTCTCTCCAGCGAGAATGTTCCTATCGTGGAGGCAGATGAAAAGGCTTACCTCACGCAACCCCCCTTTCAAGGGCGCCTCTAAATTCATCTGATGTCCGTAAGAACAAGGAGCTGGAGTCGCCCACTGTGTTTTTCCCGACCTCGAACACATCTAAGAAGCGCAAGGCCAAAGTTATTTCCCTCGCACGACGTCCTTCCACGAGGAGCACAACACACCTTTCTAGTTCCACGACAGGGAGCCTGACGGCCCTCAACGCAGTGCATCCGAGATAGTACGATCCAATGGACGCCGGGTACAACCGAGCACCTATGAAAGAGTTTGAAATTTGGCTATCGAAATCAAGCACCAGTGTCTCATAAGTTCATGAATGTGTGTGTGTTTTGCTTGTATATTGTAATTCTATGAACGTGAGATGTCATAAATGAGTATATGCATCACTTACAATTAACGTTGTCCTTGTGTATTCCAGATGGGGGGTTCTGACACTGCTCTTTGCGATGGTGCGCGAAGCTGATGCTGATTGGTTTGAACCCTTATGGAGGCATAGAGAGTGGCTCACTACTGATGTAACATTTTCTGTTTATATCCTGACTGCAAACTTCGAAATTAAGTCATGTATTTCCCGACCCTTTAATATATCATCATGATTTTGCAGCATATGAATGCACTGATCGACATGTTGCTAATCACGTCGCGGAGAGAACCAGGACGTTTTGTCGACAGTTGGACTGCTTTGGAAATGATGTGCTGGGTATTGAATCTGCTTATTAGCCCTTGTTTCTATTCTCCCTATTGTTTTTCAAAGCTCTCGCGGCAGTTAGTGACATGGTTTCCCTGATGCAGGATGCACTCACCAATGAAAACTACGAAATCGCAAGGGACATGCTCAGCCAATATGTGTTGGGGGGATTCTCGCGTGATGGTCCTCTGCACTGGGGTCTTGCCTGCAAGGTATATGGGATTGGACACCTTCATGGAAATCACTAGGTGTGTTATGAGGTCTCACTTGATGACCAATTAGTTACAGTTTTTAACTTCATGTTCGCCTCTAAGTCCTGGAATGAAGTTTCCGGCGTATTCGAAATTGTTTGCTAGAACCTAAGTCGATTGTGTGGTGATTACCACATATGACAGGTGAATGGTTCCCCCCGTTTGTCCAGCCGGCGATGGCGTGCCGTCCCGACCAAAGAGCTTCCTCCACAGCAGACCAATGGCCATGATTGCGGCATCATGGCGATGAAATATATGGAATGTCTGGTTTCTGGACATGACGTTAAGGTTATTAATCTGGACAGATGCGGCGTTTTTAGGTGTGCGTACTGTGCCAAAATTTGGTCCATGGGAGAAGAATTTTTACCGTAGCGCGTCTGTTCTAAGTTAGACTTCTTTTGCTAGAGCCCATGTAATCAATGAATGGCCAAAACTGTGTTGTTTTAATTTGTTTTTTAAAAAAAAACTGTGCCAAACCGGCAGTCCCTTTCATTAAATGATATCAGTTCAAGAAACAGTTAAGAGTAGTCTCCGGAGTGAAGGAACAGCACACTAGAATGCTCTCGATTTGCGTACTTAAAATTACTAGCATACATGCAAACAATTGCAAATTAAAAACCAGTATGGAAAGACCCAGTGCTGGGCGATGGGGTTTGGCGACGGCGTGGCTGATCGACCCTTTCGCTTAAGAAACTGGCGGTGCTTTCAGTTTCTGAACTGTTTTCTCTCTCGCTGTCCAAAATTGTTATTACCTCCTTGTACATATTCCTCAATATACCCCAGTTCCTCTCTCTTTCAAACATATAAACCCATAGCTAAGGGCGAACCTATATGCATCTCATGTTAGGTTACCCTTCCCAAAGTTATGTAAAGATGCATTATGTAATGAATGTCTATATTTCTTACCAATGCTATCTGTTGCCATTCCGTCTTAGTCGATGTTACTCGGTTTTGCACTGCATCGTATGTCACATTCGGGCACTGAATCAACCACTTGAAATTGACAAAAAGATCCTCCCACTTGGTTTCTTTCTAATAATATTCCAGGAGGTCGATGTCGACACCCTCCCGCATCATCAAGTGTCTCACCTGCCATATACATCTAAGGTTAAGCTCGACATTGCCCGGGATCCAGCGTCCGATGCGCCTTTGCGCGTCGAACTTTTCCAGGATAGCATCTTCTAGTTCATGACTCCATATGCCTGAGTAGAAGACGGTATCTTGATTTGGTGGCTTTATATCTGCCATCTGGCATTGTCCAATTCACTGTTGCTTTTAAAATGATATATATAGATTGAATCTTTCATCCAACTCATGGTCTGAGTTGATGACACACACAGATGGATACAAAACAGAATACTCCAAAGTAAAACATGTAAACAACCCATGACACTGATATGATTATTAGGATACATTATTTATTGATTTATTGGATAAGAATCTCGTCCACCTGGTGTGGGTTATCATGCATACTTTGAAAAAATTGAAGGATACAAATGTGCTCCAGCTGGAGATGAGCCCTACTCAATAACAGACTAATTGAACACGTAGTAAGTATGGTTGTGCATTACATTATTCCATGTTATTACACATGACGCCCTGGGCTTCCCCCCCACGCTGAAGTGAGACGCATCACCAATGGATAGAATGCATCATCTCGCACGCCTAAACCAGCTCACGCCCGCACCCAATGCGATAGTTCATGCCTCTGTCGCTCTTGACTGTTGAGTCATAAGCTCCTGCAGAAGTCATGCAGGGTCTATTTGTAAATTATTCGAGAACTGTTGTGATAATGGATTATGAATTAGTTATGATGTAGCATGTGTTACAGTTGCATTTGGGTAGTGGTTGTTTGCGTCGTCCGCGGACGGGTGGATATCTTGCTTCGTACCGAGCGAATTCTGGACTGTTATTAGGGTTTCATGTCCCAACCGGGTGATACACCCCTTGGGTTTAGATTTAACGCGACCTTTCGGCGTGCCTGGTACACATATCACCATATAAATCGTGTAAGACAGCCGCCGGTGCTTGAAGAAGTGTAATGGATGCAATATGTATATAGAAAATACCTGATTCCATTCACGTCCTTGGTCGCTTCTTCTTGTTTTGTGTCCTATTGCCGTGCTCTCGAGTTGGAGGGAACCACTTATGGGTTGCCTGACGGGGGTCTCGGAAACAACAAGATCTGGGTTCCCCTGGCAGAGCTTTCCTACTGTTCTTATTGCACCCATTCGATACCTTCTGTTCTGACAACTCGGCCTTTAACTTGTTCATTCTATCCGTGAGAATGGCCCGACAATCGAACATTTCCTTACATTCCATGTACATATCGTACATGTTTCTCAGTATGCCATTCACAAACATATTGTCCGCCACAATGTCGCGACCACCCAACTGCTCGGTCCACATATTTGATAACCCTTTCTTTACCTCCCTAGTCCATCTTCTCAGAATGTGTTTCTCAGGTAAGCTCATCAGGTTAATGGTATAAAACACCTTCAACATATGCCTGCAAAACATTCCTTCCGTTTCCATCATTCGACACGTGCATGTGACCGTTTTCGTATCTGGGTTGTATATAACCCTTCGTGTCTTGGTCGAGGAATGCTCCCCAGTAACTGTAAAATCAAGATCACCCGACGAGTGGTCTACGGAGCTGTTTACCACAGCTACGCCAAGGGAAGTTGCAGCCTCCCGTTTGAATGTCCTATACACAGTCCTTGTGTACACTTTCACCGCATGCTCCAACAAGGCGCTGTCCACGAATTGGCCAGGCACTCCATGACACAACGCATCCTCCTGGGCTTCCCTTAGTCACCAATCGCTCAGAATCAGTTCATAATGAACCACAAACTCGTGCAAGCAACCACTGGCAGCACACAACTCTTTGATAACTCTGTTCGTAGCCTCGCTATGGGACGTCGCATGCAATCCAGTAGTGAATCTATCGAGAGTGAATACATCTACCTACCTTGCACGCAGGTGGTACATACTTGTGAACCATCTGTTGCTCTGGAAGCCATACGTATCTACCATTATCTGCCAGCATTGCTCAAATTCTTCTTCGATTTCACACCCATTCATGCAATGGTGCCACATCTTCTTGAATGCTTTGTTGCCATTCAGTGAACCGAAGTGTGATGGTGAATTTTGGTTGATGTGCCGCTGACATAACCGATGGCTGGCAGAATGAAATGTATAGTCTATTCCATTCATTAATGTCTGATCCTGATCGAAGAATATCACCTGTGGTTCCCTACCATTCATGGACTCTAGGAATTGCTCAAACAACCACTCAAACGATGTTGTCGTCTCGTCTGATAAGAATGACATCCCAAACATGATGTTCTGCCGGTGGTGATTCAGCCCGACGAATGGTACACATACTAAATTGTACCTGTTAGTTTTGAATATGGTGTCCACTGACAGCACGTCGCTGAATATCTTGTAGTCATCCGCACATCGGCAGTTACGGAAGAACGAATTCATAAGCCTACCGTCGTCATCCAATTGAACTTTTCAATAAAAATATGGCTCCGTTGATGATTCTTTCGTGAAATACTCAAACAATGCACGCGCATCTCCGTTATCTAACTTGGTCCGCTTTCTTCTCCAGTTGACGAGGTCGTTCGCATCCTCAGGGGTGAAACTAATGTTTTGTGGGCCATGGGACTCGTGCTGTAACCACCTGCAAGCGTGGCTTATGCCAATGCCTGCATCATTCAATGATTCCAATATTGATTTCTTTGCATGTGTCAAATTCCGCGCGGACCGCAACAGATAACTCATATCTGGTCCAAGCAAGGTGTGGTTGTGCTCTACTTAGAATACAGAAACTCTCCATGGACTGTCATGCTCACGCACGATCCTAAGTCTTGCTCTACAGTCAATCCTTGTAACTTGTTTCTAGTATGCCGCCAGCTTGAATATGGAGGCTTTATTGTCCGAGTGGCCTTCGCAGGAACAATAATACATTTTCATCTTAATATCCACAGACCTGGCAAAGTATGCATGTGTCCCTTTTTTCACGCTGAACCCAACCAGCCTTGCATGCTCATACTATTAACCCGGGTGCTAATCTCTCTGCTATTTCAGCTGCACCAAAATCATTGCTGACACCGTGCTCGTTGCTCGACTCTCCAGCACTTATATCCGCAGACTTTACATTATTCTGCGACACCTCTTCAGCACTCGGCAGCGAACAATTTAAATCTATATCCATTCTCCCACACCATAAAATTGAAATATAGAGCAGTGATATGGTTGTGTAATAGCATCTGATTTCTATTTATGGAAAGCGACACTACTTAAATTAGGGAAAGCTTTGGGGTTGAGCCTCTCCAGACCTCACCAAAAAAGGATCCCCTTTGAATACAAATTAGGTCAGAATCAAATACATTATTACAGAACCACAATAACTATAGTTTTCTCGGAGCAAATGGTGCAAAAGTTCGTCATGCACATTGATCTTCCCACCCAAGACTTTATACTCATATAATGAGGTGAAGTGTCTCCTAATCGGAAAGTGTATTAGTTTATTGAACCCCCTCCCTAGCAATCCCCAAACCACGATGTAGATATAGGGTTAACACATGAATAGAAAATTACCTCCCATTCAGAGTTGTAGGAGCCGCGGCTTTTCTATTCAATCGGAGCAACTGCATCCCCCCATGAAGTTCCGCATAGAAATGAGGAACCACCAAGTTCCAGTCGCAGAAAGTTCTGTCACCGACGATTCGGCCGTCCTGCCATTTCAAAAGTGAAGCGCAGAGGTTTCAAATATTTTCGGTGTGATACTAGCCACGTGTAAGATTGCAGCCGCGGCCTTTTTTATTGTTAGTGAATTTATTCGGGCTGAACTGTTATTGGTCTCATGATTTTAAAGTGTGTGTGTGTTTGTTTTTTTGCCAACTACGATGTTTTTTATTAGTTGGTGATATGTGAGATTGGAAAATCAATTATGTGCAGTAACAAATTTTTTTATTAAATTTAATTTTCCAGATGGTTACAAGTTAGAAATATGGTGTTGGATAGATTCCACAATACAAATTATGAGAACCATCCTTTCCTATGCTGGGAGACCACATAATTTGTTTTTTTAATAAATCTCTCATGGAAAGAATATACCTATTTCCCACCGTCTATATGCATATATCTAGATGGTGATGATGATTGATAATAATATCTTGAAGAATAATAACAAGCTTAATAATAGACGCCTTAGATGGTGAAACACGAAGAATAATAATCATACTAGAAATAGTAGTAATAATAATAATAATAACAATGTATAATAATAATAATAACCATAATAATTATCATCATAATACTAATGAAAACATAAACAAATACCAATTAAGTATACATACAAAAATACGAATCATAATATTCACATACTAACATAGTATGAGAGATGCTTCAATACATATATACATAGATATGGGGAAGTCCAAACGGAGAATCCGAGTGGCACAAAAAAAGGCATCTGGTGGGGTGGCGGAGGTTTCACATGAGCTAGTTAGCAAGATAGCCACCGTGGCCTGTATGGGACAATAGGTTGCGTCCCTCGGATGGCTAATAGGCACCATGCGGATCACATTTCCGGCATCTCTGATCAAGCTGAACATGACATAGTCACGTTCGCCTAATTTGGCCGCATGCGCAAACTCTCTCCAACCGTCTGTGATGAAAAACCTCACAGACCTGTTGTTGCGATGCCTCCTGAAACGTGCTGGCATTCTCACCCATGTACTATCCTCAAGCTGCACGTCCAACGGGGGCGCCATTCTCGCGTCCTCGACAAACTTCTTCGGGATTTCCTGTCAAAAAAACCAACCACACCGTAATAAAGTTGATGTCACCTCGGTGAAGGGCTGTCATATGGTGGTATTATTAACTCATAGTCAAGTAATGAAACTCACGAGATACGTGTGATCTATCTGATATACACTGAACTTTCGCACAAATCTGGACACCTGTGGAGGAGCCGGTGCAACGCTGAGGCCCTCATGCTAGCCGTTGCCTGCAAATTCCATCACAATTAAGGAACTCTCATATAGAGTAGCTGACTCTTGTTGTTGTTGTTGTTGTAGCTACTGTAGCTAACCCCCTTCCGTACTATAAAAAGGTAGGAAGGAGGGGAGCGGCTACTAGAGTCTATAGAATAGACCGAAGGCTTCCCGCTCCTACTATTCCGAAGGAATAGAGTAAGGAGCTACCTTCTATGCTGCTACTGAGCTACCCACTCCTACCATTCCTGAGTCACCGAAGGAATGGAAGTAAGGAGCATCCTTTCTTGTAGCTATGAGTTTTGAGTAGCCTATTCCTGAATCCTATGAGGGAATATAGTAGCTACTCTACTACACTACATATAACTATTATATGGTATGTGAAAGAAAATGTGAATATTCCTTGCGAACCTGATGGCTTAGGGTCTGAGAATTTGCACATTCCCCCCTCCGCATAAACTGTGACGAACCAATCTTTTAGACTCCCGCACATTGGCCTGAATGTGAGTCTATCATGTGGATGGACATCGCAAGCCTCAACAAATGATTCCCATCCTTGCGTGACGCAGAACTCTCCGTCCACGAGCTCAACAGGGACATCGTTGTGGTGGTTATTTAAACCTGCGTACAAGTTGATGCTCGAAACTAAACCGCGACTTGCATGTTTAGTCAGGTACGATATCGGTATCCTCTGCATATGAAATGAGATTAGTTGACCGGGGCATGAATGTATAAATACAAATGAGAAATTATCACACACTTAATAATGTGTGCAAAACTTACAGGGTGGCCTTTGTATTCCGGCTCCGAGTGCGCCGCTAACATACTGCATGTGAATGCAGCTTCTCCATCATTAGAGCTGCCGGTACCGGACGCCTGAATGTCCATCACTTCCCTCTCACAACCCCTTAGGTCGTAAACCTCAACAAAGAAATTTCCTCGAAAATCAGTTTTGAACATGATGATCTCGTTGATCTTGAAGCTTGCAGCGGTTGCAAATTCACGCCACCCATCGGTGAACCACATCATTTTCTTTTGACTACAAACCAACACGACACTCCACTGATCTCCTCGGTAGTCCTTCAACAAAACTACCTTGTGCCATTCAATATCACACATACGTTCCACCATATCCGGCAGTGGCTGTCTCACCGACCCATAAATCGAGGGACAAGTTCACACAAGTCAGTGCACTCCAGTATAATCAACCTTATAAATATTGAAACATTGAGTGGTTGCAATCACTTACGATAACCGAGTAGTATGCGTCGCATGCAAAAAGCTTGCAGAACGAAGGGTTGTGGGGTCATCACAAATCACCCATCATCGTGCTGTGAATCGTGTTGGATCCTGAAAGATGCGCTGACTGCAACCTCTGTCGATAAATTCTTAAATATATTTTCACAATACTATAAAAGTTGCATACAGTTAACTCGTAGGTGTTGTGAAAGTGTAACAACAATACTCGAATTAGAACAACATTAAAGACTTGTGCGCAATGAGCCGAAATTCATAAGATACCCAATGGGCAGACATGATTAATTAATGACAAAATAATATAGTAGGAATGGCAGATGAAGTAAGGTATGTGTGTTTCTTAATTGAAAAACGTCAGAACTCAAAGTGGGGGAATGACACAGTCCTCACACTAGAACATCAACATTCGAAACACATCAAGGAGGATAACAGACATAGGGTTTTCAGAGAGAAAATTAAGTTCACACAGACATAGCCGGCGGCCGCAATCGGAAAAAATTGTTCTAAGAGAAGGAGGGCTCCTAGAATAAATGGCGACGTGACCTTGCGAACATAAACTGATTTGGGGGTGGTTTGGTGGGCGGAGGGGGGAGGGGACAGGGGTGCGGGCGGGGGAGTCGGAGGGGCTCTGAACCGGCGATGACGCTAGAATCCAACCAACAAATCAATAGAGGGGCTCCAAACAACAAAGCACACGAATGTCGTGCAATAGAGTAATGGTGAGCCATAAAAGATGATATACTAACCTGTTGATTCCCACCGTTGTATCGGACGGCCTTGTCGGAGGTACAGTGAAGCGGATGAAGGATTATGGTTTCAAAATGGTGGATGTTGTTTCTCAATAATTCAAAGTTTATTTGAACATTTTCCCAGGCTGCGAATGGTGAGCCATAAAAGATGAGATACTAACCTGTTGATTCCCGCCGTTGTATCGGAAGGCCAATGATCGTCGGAGGTATAGTGATACGGATGAAGGATTAGGGTTTCGAAATGGCGGATGATGTTTCTCAATAATTCAAAGTTTATTTGAACATTTTCCCAGGCTGCGAATACCGCCACATCGGACTCACGTGCCTCTCACATGCATCAGTACCCTTTATAAAACTCACACACTTAATGGGACGTGATCCTCTATTTCACCTTCTTTATTCGGAATAAGTTCAATAATCGATATTGGTTAATTTATAAATTATAAATCATATTTTTATAATTTAACCATAATAATCATTTTTTGGAAAATGATTGCTATAAAATAATTATAAACCCTATTTTAGTGGGGTGAAGCCTAAAAGAAATCATAAAATTAAACCAAAACATAATAAATTGAGATTGACAAATAAAATTGAAGATGAATTTATAAACCCCAATTGATCGTGGAACATGGATTGAACACCATATTTGGGCTATATCAGGATCCCATCCTCATTTTAAAATGAACATATGGCACAACAACTATTAGAACAGAATGTTAAAGGTGATGTGCTCTATTACGGTTAATGAGTAATAATATAGTTCTACTTAAAATTGAGATATAATTCGAGACCTCAACACAGGAGTTGATGGTATAAATCACCCAAAGTTTTCAGGAAAATTCTTGGCATATAGATATGCATGAATCTCATATATCACGTTTCGTTGTTTTTATGTTTCTATATAATGAAAACACCATAGTTTATAAAGAAGAGATGGGAAACATTCTTCTTTTTTCACACGTTACTACTAAGGAAGGTTTACAAAAAAAATATTTTATTACTATTTTAAATCAAGGTGCTTATTAGTAACATACACCACAAATAGCCTACTCATAAGATTTAAAGAAAAATTTTATAGTTTTGGTGTAATGTAAATGTTAATCAAAGTTTCATGGTTCTCCAAATTAAAATATACACTTCGACCGTTCCATATGCATTGTCATTTATTTGGATAACCGAAAATATTTATTTTAAAAAAATACACATGCGACTATGAGCGTTTCAATCTAACTTTGAGACGTTTTTTTTTGTGAAGCATTCATAAGGCATAGTAATCGCATGCAAATATAAGATAAATATTCACCATTAATATTATATGTTGATGAGCAACCACTTATATAAAATAAGTGGCTCATCAATACACACAAAACTACATCCCTGTACAAGCAAATAATGCATTCATAGATACAAAATTAGTGCGGGGATTGCATAGTTTATAGTGGGACGCCGCAGGACTATATAAGATAACCCCCCCCGATGAGCCTCATGGATCATCTGCGAGCCTTCCTCTTCCTCAATTTTAGAGATTATGATGGCATTTCTTCCATCTTGTTCTATGGTGAAAAGAACAATGCCCCCATCCCTCAGCTTGTTCCACCTCGCGAATGCCGTCCATCCGCCTGTGATGAAGAACCTCACCGAACGATTGTTGCACCGCAATTTCACCCACGTCCTCCATCTCTGTCCATGACCATTATGGAGCATCACCGATTGGGGCCATGCCATGCCCGTATCCTCCACGAACCTCTTCGACAGTTCCTAATCCCAATATTGCCAAATGCTAACCCATGAGACTTCTGTCTGCCATAAAAACATATGTACAATGTGGAATACTCACCAGATAAGTGTGTATTAGCTGATACCCTTTAAGTCTTTTCACGAATCGGAAGGTCTGAGGTGTGCTTGAACGGCTCGTCCAAATGGTCTTGTTAGGACTATGAAACACAATTTAACCGGTCACCACTTAAACATAGCATTACGAATGAATGCTGCAATGCCAAATCAAACACCATATATATAAATATAATCAACGTATATTGACGCATATATAACGATCCTCACACCTGGTCTTCTTGGTGCTTCGCCATGTGCAGAGAGTCCGCTCGTCCCATAAATGGTAACGTACCAACTTTGGGAGCATGGAAATGCTCTGAAGGTGAGAAAATCATAAGGCGTGATACTATGTGATGTAACGAACTTAGTCCAGCCGCTCGTTATGCATAGTTCACCTTCAACAATCTCCAGACTGATTTGATATTTGCATACAAAATTTATGCTATAAAAAAGAATATTTGTCTCGCTTCCAAGGTCACCGTGTTGTGCCAAGTACGCTGCCGGGACCCTCTACATAACACGTAAGATACAAAATCACTGTGACATTGTCTAATTGGGCTGTAACTAGAAATTGTGGATACATAATCATCTCAAAGGGCGTATGCCGACATCAATAATTTGCACACATAAATATGAGAAGCTTACCGGGTGGCCAATGAAGTTGCCCTTTCTCAGATGCTCCTGAAGCAGAAAGCAACAAAATGAAGAGTTGGATTCATCAGTCTCTTGCGAAGCACATGCCGGGGCCCAAACAACCCCTCGCTCGCATCCGTTTGGATCATAAATTTTGATAATGAAGACGTTGGTGGTGCTCTTTGAATATGGTGGTCTCGTTCACTCTCACGTTGGCGGCATGCATAAAATGGGACCAACCATCCGTTATTGTGATGAGAAAATATGTCCCTTCACGCTGCATCAGGACCGGCCATGTACCCCCGCGCATATCTTTCAACCACGCATGACAACCGGAGGAATAATTACATATCCAATCCACCGCCGGCGGGAGGGGCTGTCACAGAAAGACCAGTTCAAAACTAATGCTACTACATGAAAGATTGAATTCGCGCATGACACTTACAAATGAATACGCACATGACTCGTGTACAAAGACTTTAAAGGATGAAGGCCTCCAATTTGCAGCGTGTCCGACCATGCTGAGTTCGTAGATTGAATCTGTTGTTAAATATGAGGTGAGTTACATACATGTAAATGCGTGCAAATCTCCATTCCTGGATTAGGTGTAGATCGATTTTGAAAGAAGTACAATGAGAGTGCAGTGAAATACAAGCTTAAAAAAAAGTGGTTCGCTCAAAGAAAAGGCATGGGCTGAAAATTGATTTTGAAATTTTACCCTCTCTCACATTTAACTAAAGATATGGCGAAAAAAAATTAAGAACAACAAACTCCCAAATTAAGCATTGTGAAAACATGCGTGAACTTCGGTTTTCAGATAAGAAACAAAAAAGCATTGCGTCACTGAAAGAGTAGATGCATCAACTTCGGGACCAAAGAAGAAAACCAAAAACGGTGCATTAGTGAAACAACATTCATCGACTTCTGAAGGAGCCACTAGCCATATTTTGGTACATCTAGACACATGCAATGTAAGATGAACAATCTCACAGGTGGAAAAGATTGTAAGAGGGAGTCAGATGTGCTCATGTGAACGCACCTGGAAATTCCGGGAGGTTGGGGAATGGTGAGCCTTCACTGTGAGCGCTTACTTGATATTGGTGCCGGTGTTAGAAGAAATGAGAGCGAGGACTATAAAAAGTGATATTTAAACTGATAATTACGCGTGACGATATAATGCACACGTCACCGACTGATGCAGGATACACGTGGCGCTGTGGAAATCCACATAAACAAGTCTTCACATAGAAGCCACTTAGATTTATTTAATGAAAATAATATTCCTGTACGAAAGAAATATGGGGCAATATTCCTGTCCAAAAATATATAATAAATAAAAGCGGATTAAATCTTACAAGACTTAAATAGTTAAATGTAAAGAATCTCATTACATTACATACTCTATGATATTACTTGAACATGATATTTTAAAATAGTAACTTCTTTAACTGTAGAGCGTAATTTTATTTTCGAGTAATAATATCAAGATAGCATTAGGAACTCCCTATGAAAGTTTCATAATAACATCGAAAGAATATTATTAACAATCAATGAACACGAACTTAATATAGGATATAAATAAAGAATTACAAACTCCCAAATTAAGCATTGTGCGAACGGAAGACAACATACGAAGCAAATAAAACATCATGGAATGAACTTTGAAATGGTGGCACAATTTCACAATATGCGAAACGCAAATATCCATCCCGAAAAAACAATGCAAAGGGTACTCGATTACAATGAAGCAGTTGAGAATAAGTTAAAATCATAAACGTAACAAAAAAAGCCTTAATGTATCTATAATACATTTACACGCCATTGAAGTATAAAAAACACAAACACTCATAACCTATACATGAAAAGTAATTGGATAAAGAGCATTTTCGAAAAAAGAATACCATTTACATAAAATTGTTGAATGGATCCGCAAAATAAATTCGTAATGATTTTGTAAACCCTAACCCAGTGGAATAATCGTGGTCCTGAATTGCCTCGAGGAGTAATTTCAGTCCATTCAAATTTATATAATAAAATTTAAATTTGCAAATATTTAATATATGCAATTTATATTATATTGGAAAAAAACCTATCAATTGTTTGGAGAAGACTTAGATTTAATGTTCCACATTTCCTGGTTGCCTGAATTATTATATTTAGGTGCACAAAATTTGTACAAATTTGCCCTTCTTCAATACACAAATAAAAAAATCATTACTCGTAACTACTTCATATCTAATAATGACCATTGAAGTTAATGGATGGATATGAATGTACCCTAAATGAAATTAGAATTTTTTCAATATAAAAGTCTTTCACAATTTGCGCATTAAAATTACAACATCGTTCTAATGATCTTATTTATATCGAGGGGGAGGATAATTAAAATGCAATTAAGTCTTTATCAGTAAATAAACACAGAGATTCTAAGGACAATTCTTATTAATAAAATTGATGGTTACTTAGATAAACTGCATTGAACCAGCACAAAATATACATAAGATCTTCATAGTTCATACGTAAACCCAAAATACATTCACCATTAAGCTCTACATTAACTGCAAATTACTAATATACTAGCCACACGACTTGACCACCTAGGAAGCATAATTGACCAGCCAATTGAGATTCCAGTCGGCGAACCCACCCTCCGCAAATATGTGCCTTTTCGCTGCCAGATCCCTCAGCTCGCCCTCCCTGAAGGACTTCCAACGCGCGGACTCCTAACAACGATGTGAATTTTAGGACATTATTGATAGAATATAGTTCGATAATGACTAAAAATCTTGAACAAGTAAACTTACTATTTCCGGCCGCACTCGGAAGAAGTATTCCGGGCTCACCCTCACGGTGTTGGTTTTCTCACAGTACTGGATGCTAGGCGTCGTCACAAAGACTTGGAAACTCCGGAATCTCTCCCACATCTGATAAATCTCTAACACAACCTGCATCACGGTGAAGTCATGATTGTGGTATATTGACATCGACCTCATCAGGGCTTCGAGAACATCCACGACGGTGACATTGTCAGTCACGTCGAGGGTCCCAACGTGTGGGTAAAGATAGGAAGTGATGAAAGCCTCATCAATCTGGACTTTTCCCATTTGAAAATTTGATTGTTGGAACTGAAGATTGCAAATTAAAAGAGAAAGTGATGATGAATAGACATAAATCTGGCTACCTTTATAATATTCCAACCATTACAATGAGGGATTGTGATCGGACGGTCCAGATGCACATTGGGAATAAGTGCAATGAATGAGTTGATTAATTTTTCCCCTAAAAGAAAAATTAAAAATGATTCATTTTAATTTGGTCTTTGGTTGAGTATGTAACAGTTATAACTTTAGGAATAACTATTTTGATCTGGTGTGACATGTATTTGCGAAAAATGCACCCATTTATAATATATCATTTTTAACTATAATGTTTTTATAGTCATATGCTGGCCCTTTCGACTGATATACACAATCGAACCCAGTTGAATTCACAAATTAAGTGTTTGGGCCTAATAGAACCTAACTTGTAAATACCTACTGAAAAATGTTATAGTATTATAATTAAGCAATAATGAAATCTACAAGTAAAATAAGGTGTCACATGATTGTTTGAACGAGATGCAATTCAGGATTTCAAGTAATACATTCTATATTGGGTTGGTGGGAAGGGCAAGGAAAAGGGCAAGGGCAAGGGTTATGGCAAGGGTTTAGGGTTTAGGGTTTTCAACTAGAGGGTTGAAGGCTTTTGGGTTTTTTTTTTCCCTCACACACCTAACATGCGGCACTGCGGAGATTGGGAGTCCTGAATTTTGGTCTGGGAGGTACCTCACTCTACCACAAGGCCATTCTCACCTGGATGGTTTAGGGTTTGGGGTTTAGGGTTTAGGATTTAGGGTTAATCAGGGCGTAAGGTTTAATGGTTGGGTGTCCTAGGGTTTTTGGAAACAATTTCCACTCTATTGCATCATGTCATGACTTATTCATAGTGGCTTATCCAATCTCCATTGATTGTTCCCTCTTGATATAGTGTCCAAATGATCTGCATAAGAAAACCCAAATATTTACATATAGTGAGTCGGTCACGTTTACTATGGTCAGATTAAAGAGTTGATGTCAGTTGACACAACATTGGAGTGAATTTATCTGAGTTCAGAAGTAACACCACCCCGATAATGATCTCACCAAATTGTTAATGTATATCGCTATCCGGTCTCTCAAGCAATTGAGATGGACTTGAAGTTTCCAACACACAATCATACGTTAAACGATAATGAATTTGATTATGAAATTAGAATGCCCAGAGTGAGGATCGCGAGTTTACTCAAATAGGTCAACCCATACATGAAACCTTATCAATACGCAAAGCATAGTGCCTTGGTTAGTAATAAGGCCATGGATCAATACGAACTCCCATTCACTCTCGTGATCTATCTTTTTTAAATACGTACGTATTGGACAGTGTTGCTTCCTGTGAGACGTGAATGAGTTATGCATAATCGTAGCCTCGCTACAAACTTCTGAGATATATATGTGAACAAATATTATAATGAACAATAACTTATGTTCCATTCGATATATTTGTTCTCTTGTATATGTAGGGGTATTTTTTTTGGGAAACTCTTAAGACATTGATAATGTCTATTATTTTAAAAAGATCCGGCACCTGAGTGTTAAAGCGTCCAATTTTTGGGTACTAAAATGTCAGGAGCCCTATAAAAGATGTTACCCATACTTGTATATCCAATATCATTAGAATATACGTACTCCAAAATATTAGTGGCCAGATTAGATGAATTCATAAATATAAATTTCAGTTTTATTAAATTATTCATTTAATTAGAATTGTAAAGTGTTAACACGTTCATGTTCAATATGATAAAACAAAATTATAAATGTTATATAAACGCACAATATACAATAAAATCTAGGAATTCTGAAATTTTAGGAAAGACATCAATGCATTTATGTAATATCTCAAACTTTTTAGTATTAAAATAATAGCCTGTGATTACCTTAAGGGTAAGCTAGGAAGGAAAATGGACATATAAAATTTTTTATTTAGGTAAAATGTGTTGTTGAGAGAATTAGAGATATCGTGGATATCTTTTTATTTTATTAGGAACACAAGATACGAACTTAGTTTGATTAATTAAATTTCATTTATGAGTAAAAAATTAAGTTCGTGTGATTTTTTTTTTTTTATTTTAACAAGCACACACATGTACACATATTCAATGTATATCGAGATCACTTATAATATTTGATCACAAAGATGGTGAATACTATTGTAAAATAAATTAATAGATGTTATATATATAAATATATATATATATATAAATATACGTATTATTATTTGAGGATAGAGATTAGGAGTATTATATAGGTAAACTATAGGTGATGAGTGGCTTATCTTGTATACATAAGTATGCTCCACGTGTTTAACACTTGGCAAATGATGACAATGACTAAAAATAATGGAATGCAAGATTTTTTTTTCACGTATAAATTATCCTAATCCAAATAATTATCATAATATATATATATATATGTATATATATATTTATTTTATGTAGAAACTGATAAAATTTATATACCTATATGTATAAATGCATAAGAGTCAAGATTAGATATTTGAAAAATATATTATATAGTTTGTGCAAAAATTAGATCAAGAGAAAAGTATAAAAAAAAAAGAGAAATACATGCATTGCTCCACGTAAGGGGGTACTTGGCCTATTATTAATCTCAAATTTTACAAAAGTAAGACTAAGCCTAATATTGTAATGAATAAATAATTAATAATAATAGTAATAGTTATCAAAAGAAAATGAAATTTAGAAGTGGGACACCGACTCATCCATTCACTACCTATAAATTACTTAAGGTAGTTCATAATAAAAAAAAAAGGCAGACGGTGGGTTCAAGAAGAATTATACAATGTTAGTATCTAAATTTATTTTTATATTTAAAAAAGAAAAAGAAAAATACATTCTTATAATTGTAGAATCATTATGATATTCATAATTATGCAGTTGATGTATTGTATCATAAATTCCATTTTACTACACAAAAATCATATATATAATATTAATCTAATATTAGTGATTTTCTTATTTTCTAATACAAAATTTCTAGAACTTTAAGTTAACTTAATTTCATTCATGCTATTTTTCTTATCAGATACGGAAAAAAAGGATGAATTAGGACGAGGAACGATTTAAATAAAATATTTCAAGATGAGATTTCAATTTATGTGTACGATTAGAATAATCATATCGAAAATTATTATGTAGTCTTAAATTAGATTTAGTGGTTGAAGCACAACTCTTGATTATTTTTGTTTTAGGGGCAGAATGTTATTTTCTTGTATAAAATTATTAATAACAATATAAAATATTGATTAGAGGTGAATATAAACGATTTAATTTGCTATTTTATGGCTTATAGATATTAATCAGATTATTATCATATAATATTAGGTGAGAATCAATATCAAATATATATAGACGTGAATAACATTAATTAATTATGTAATAGAACTATGTTGGAATGTGTGTATTATTAAGAGTTGCTAAACCGTGATTAATAAAATACAAAATATCAGTAGAAACTCAAATTAAAAAGGGAGCCTAGCTAAAGAGTTTAATAGTGGTCATTTAGTTAAACTAAATACTGGATGGTTGATGTAGGCTCAGAAGAGATAGTAGAATTCGAGCAGAACCAACCCAGAGTTTAAAAGCCTTTCTGTGAGATAAGTATCTTATCCAGGTGGGTTTTTATTATATAAAAATATATTTCGGGTTATTAAGCCCTGATATTTATAAAATGTGTTGAGTGCTGTATGACATTGATGTTCAATGTTGCACTCGATGTCAGATAGACTTTCTGTGACATTGTTTGTGACATAGTCGTAACTAATCTTATCCTTTCCTAGTTTTATTTATTATTTTAATAAATAAAATAACTTTATATATCTTAAAATATGTGTATATCCACGAAATTAATATTTCAAATAAATGGATATATACATATTAGATATATTATTTAAAATAGAGTTTGACAAAGTCAAAACTCTATCTCCTATTTTTTAGGTCTAGCGGTTTCTCTATTTAATTCTTTTTCTTTTTTAGAAAATTATATTTGCTGGATATTTAGAAAAAGAGCATGAACGTGGGGAAGCTATCAACCACTCCTTGGAGGCGATTTCTTCCATCTACGGTGAAGTCATGGAGTGAAGCGGTTATCGTCAACCCATGTTCAAGAAAGAGGAATCGTGGACCGTGTTGGATTCAAGTGAAGAAGCATATAAGGGATGTGTTCGACACTTGAAGACTTATTCAAGCCCAATCCATTTTCCACTGTGTGAAGATTGAAGAAAGCTTGAGTCACAAACTTAGTTTAGGTTTCATTCTTCGTTCCTTCTTCTATCTTAATGTTTATTGTTGTTCAATCATTTCACGGAATAGATTGTACAAGTTAGGATAGATAGCAAGATTGTGAAACCTTTACTAGTTTGTATATGAATTGACGGGATGTCAATTTGTATGTTTTAGTTTGTATACAAGTCGACATGATGTCAACTTGTATGATTTAGTTTGCATATGAATTGACGGTAGTTTGCATATGAATTGACGGGATGTTAATCTGTATATTGTAGTGTTTATATGAACTGACGGGATGTCAATTTATATGTTGTTGTTTGTATATGAATTGACGGGATGTCAATTTGTATGTTTTAATTTGTATACAAGTCGACAGGATGTCAACTTGTATGATTTAGTTTGCATATGAATTGACGGGATGTCAATCTGTATGTTGTAGTTTGCATATGAATTGACGGGATGTCAATCTGTATGTTGTAGTGTTCATATGAACTGACGGGATGTCAATTTGTATGTTGTTGTTTGTATATGAATTGACGGGATGTCAATTTATATGTTTTAGTTCTTTTTAGTAATAATCTAGATTAGAACTTGTAATGTTGCTATAGTGTTAAGAGCCTTCGCGTCTAACATTAACGGCATGAAAATTTTGTACTCATTATAGTTAATTTCACCCTGTGGCAATCATACACATGTTGTGTATGATTTAAAAAATTATATCGTGTATTCTTGTGATATTATTTCCAGCATATTTGTGTTAAGATAAGTTGTGTTAACTGTCTTTAACATTGAGTTTGACATTACGAATCTGTGTTTAATTTCAGTGTTTGTGGCAACAAATTCCAACAAGTGGCATCAAGAGCCGGTACTTAACATACTAAGTATTTGATCCTTAGTTTGTTGACTCACTGAAAGATGGATATTCAGATCAATCAATGCCGTCCTCCGGCATTGGATAGTAATGGCAAGAATTATGCTATGTGGAAATCGCGCATGAAGATGTATATCAAGTCCATCGATGAGAGGGCTTGGTTGGCGGTAATTGAAGAATGGTCTCCACCAAGGATGGAAGGACCAAATGGGGTGTACATTCTTACTCCGGAGACTCAATGGACTAATGATGATCGAATCATTTCCAACTTCAATTCGAGGGCACTCAATGCTATTTTTGTTTCGGTTGATGTTCCGTGCTTCAAAATGGTGTGCAATTGCACCACGGCATATCAAGCATGGAGCATACTGCAGGAACATTATGAAGGATCGATTAGTGTACGACAAATAAAGCTCAGTTTACTCACTTCTAAATTCAAAACTCTGCGAATGTTAGAAGATGAGACTATTTCAATGTACACTGAACGATTGTGTGAAGTGTCAAACGAATCTACAGCTCTTGGATGTCCGATCTCGAACGAAAACATGGTTAGCAAACTTCTTCGCACACTTCCGGAGAGATTGAACATGAAAATCTCAGCAATTGAAGAAGCTCACAATGTATCAAACATGAGTTTGAGTGAAGCAGTGAGCATTCTACTTACGTTTGAGATGAATCTTGAAAATCAGAAATCAAACACCTCCTCCAAAGGAATTGCACTTCAATCAGTAACATCAAGTTCAAATGTTGAACTTGATGTCGAGAACATTCAGGAGATTACTGAAGATGAACACCTGAGTGTTGTGCTGCTTACCAAGAAGTTCAATACCCTTGTTCGGTCAATGAATAAAGGTTCCCCAAACTTCAAACCACGGAGATTGTTTGATTCTCCCTCGTCGACATCATCTGGATTGACAAAATCTTCAAAGTCTCCAGATGTTGTAGTAAATGACATTGACTCAGTTCAATGTAGGGGATGTTCTGGTTTTGAACACTATGCCAATGAATGCCCGACTGTCCAAAGGAAGCAAAGAAGAAATTATAGTACTGCCATGTTAAGCGACGAATCCGGTGATGAAGAAGCTGAAAAACAAACTGTATTGTTTGTAAATGTCAATGATGACTTAGATGAAATGATTGGTGCTTTAACTGACATGGAGAGTGTTGATTATGACTATGATGTTAGTCTTGATCATGTGACTCTAGATGTTCCAAGCAATGTTATGGAGAATGTTACACAAGAAGTCTCTAACATTCCTCCAAATACCACTAACTGGTATGAAATGACATTGCTCGATGAATTTTGCAACACTGCTGAAGTGTCTCAAGTGGAAGAAGACAAGTCCGAAGTCAACTACCAAGTAGTTCTACAACAATTGCACAAGGTTGTAGATGAAGTTTGTGTCCAATGGACTGAACAATCAAAAGAATTTGGGATTCTTGTGGAAGAAAACCAAACTCTAAAGCAACGAGTACTGGACCTTGAGATTTGACTCACTAGAAGTGATCTTGAGCTGAACAAGTTGAGAAAGGAAGTAGAAGCTGCTTCGAAAACATTTCGACAACTCAATCAAGGAACATCTACTCTGAACGAGGTTCTGACACCGGAACAGAACACAAAAGAAGGTTTGGGATATACATCGAGTTCGACAATGTCTATCTCAAATCCTATCAAGTTTGTCAAAGGAGAAAGCTCCAAGGATGTTCCAGTCAATGTTGACGGAAATGTCAAACTGAATGTCAGTGACAAGTCCAAGGAGAAGAAATTTATTTGTCATTATTGCTAAGAGCCTGGACATATCAAACCTTATTGCTTTAAATATCATGATGATATAGCAACAGGTAAGATTGTAGTGGAACAATCTTCTAAAACTACCAAAAAGAAGAAACGTTCAAAGAAGGCAAAGATCTCGTGTAATGTTTTCTACACATCGTTGAAAGCCAACATTACTGGTACGTGGTACTTTGACAGTGGGTGCTCTCGGCACATGACAGGAAATTCTAAGTTTCTCGATGACTATACCACGACAAGCAAAGGAAAAGTTAGTTATGGTGGAGGAGCACAAGGTAACATAGTAGGAAAAGGAACCTTGAATGTCAAGAACTTTCCCAAGTTACGCAATGTGCTTCATGTCAAAGGTTTAACAACATATCTGATTAGCATAAGTCAGCTATGTGATGACGGTATGCATGTCAGATTCAATAAGAACACCCGTGAGGTTTTTGATAGTGAGAATAAATGCATTATGTTCGGAAGTCGGACATTGGATAATTGCTATCATGCTGACAAAGATGAAAAATGCAATGTTTCAGTCAATGTTGACACTCAACTCGTACATCAAAAACTGGGTCATCTCAGCTTTCGAAGTTTGAAGAAACTAATTGAAGCTGATGCTGTTCGGGGTATTCCACCTGTGAAGATCAATCTCGATGTTGTTTGCAGCGCATGTCAAAAAGGCAAACACGTAAGAGCTTCACACAAAAGTTCATCAGCTTGTCAAACCACGAACTGCTTCGATCTGATTCACATGGACATCATGGGTCCCGATGACACCAAAAGCATGAGTGGAAAAAGATTCATTCTGGTGATATTTGATTATTTTTCGAGATTCACATGGGTTGAATTTCTTCAAGAAAAATCTGAAGCCTTCAGAATGTTTAAGAAGTTTTACAGGTTGGTGTCAAGACAACATGAGTCCAACATCAAATACATTCAAACGGATCATGGGCTCGAATTTGAAAACTTAATGTTTGAAGAGTTTTGTGAAAACGAGGCATCATTCATGAGTTTTCTGCTCCGAAGACACCTCAACAAAATGGGGTGGTTGAGAGAAAAAATCGAACTCTTCAGGAGATGTCAAGAGCAATGTTACAAGCTCAATGTTTGTCCAAGAAGCTGTGGGCTAAAGCAGTTAACACTGCTTGTCACATCAAGAATAGAGTGATTCTTCGTCCAGGCAGAACTGTGACACCGTATGAACTCCTGAAGGGAAAGAAGCCCAATTTAAAGTACTTTCATGTGTTTGGATGTGTATGTTACATCCTGAATGATAGAGATCATCTGGGAAAATTTGATTCCAAAAGCGACAAAGGGATTTTTTTTGGGTTACACATCTGACAGTCGTGCTTACTGTGTGCTTAATCTTCAGACAAAAATAGTCCAAGAATCAATTAACATTGTTTTTGATGACCACACAGGTATTGCTTCAAAATCTGAAGAGAATGATGTAATTAATCTCATTGACACAGGTGAAATGTCAAGTGATCAGGCTGAAAGTGATTGTGAGAACAAGACATCCACTGAGAATGTTAACGTCAATGTTCTACAGAGTGATGAAGCTTCAGTCAAAACATCAACACCAACATTCACTTCAGACAGTGAAGATGATCAGGTGGTGACTACCGAAGATGAACCAAGAAGGGATCCTCCAAGTCGAATTCGAAAGAATCATCCAGATTCACAAATCATTGGTGAGCAATCCGAAGGAGTTCAAACTAGAAGCAAGAACTCAGAGAAATACAAAGAAATGCTGAAACTGGTATACATGTCTTCTTTAAATGTTTGTATGTCAAACACGTGCTTTCTGTCTAACATTGAACCGAAAAATATTAAGGATGCACTTAATGATGATTTTTGGATCAATGCTATGCATGAGGAACTAAACCAGTTCATAAGGAACAATGTATGAGAATTAGTTCCACGCCCCAAAGATAAAAATGTGGTTGGGACAAAATGGATTTTCAAAAATAAAACAGATGAGTCTAACAATGTTGTCAGAAATAAAGCTCATCTAGTCGCTCAAGGTTACACCCAAGTTGAAGGGGTAGACTTTGACAAAACATTTGCTCCTATTGCAAGGATTGAATCCATTCGTGTTTTATGTGCAATTGCATGTTATGTGGGTTTTACTTTACATGAAATGGATGTTAAAAGTGCTTTCTTGAATGGTTTTCTCAATGAAGAAGCATATGTCGAACAACCTAAGGGGTTCGAATGTCATGAGAAACCATTGCACATGTTTAAGCTCAAAAAGGCTTTGTATGGTCTTAAACAAGCCCCTAGAGCATGGTATGCTAGACTGACCGAATTCTTACTCTAATTTGGTTTTGAAAGAGGTCAAGTCGATAAAACATTGTTTATTAAGAAGAATCAAAAACATATTACTGTTGCTCAAATCTATGTTGATGACATTGTTTTTGGTTCGACGTGTACTAATCTGCTCAAAGATTTTGTAGACTCAATGTGCAACACATTTGAAATGAGCATGGTTGGAGAGCTCAACTATTTCCTTGTTCTACAAATCAAGCAAGATAAAGATGGAATCTTCATCTCTCAAAGCAAATATGCTAGAGGTTTGGTCAAGCGTTTCGGATTAGAGAATGCTAAACCTATGAAGACACCAATGGGATCTTCTGAAAAGTTGAGCAGAGATGATGTTGGTAGCAATGTTGATTCTACCATGTATAGAGGAATGATAGGCAGCTTATTGTATTTGACAGCTAGTCGTCCTGACATTATATTTAGTGTTGGTGTTTGTACGAGATATCAATCTCAGCCTAAACAATCTCACCTTAAAGCTGTTAAACGTATCATTCGCTATGTTTTAGGCACAATTGGGTTTGGTGTTAAATATTGCAAGAGTTCTAACATTCATCTTGTAGGTTATAGTGATTCCGATTGGGCAGGTGATGTCGATGACAGAAAAAGCACTAGCGGAGGGTGTTTTTCTTTTAGCAACAATCTGATTTCTTGGTCAAGTAAGAAACAAAATTGTATCTCACTATCCACGGCCGAGTCAAAGTATGTTGCTGCCGCTAGTTGTTGCTCTCAAATGTTGTGGTTAAATCAAATGGTGTTAGATTATGGTCTGGATAGTCCTTCTTTGACATTGTTATGTGACAATGTCAGTGCAATTGAAATTTCGAAGAATCCAGTCCAACGTTCTCGCACCAAACACATTGACATCAGACATCACTTTATCCGTGATCTTGTGGAACGAGATATCATTAAATTGGAATATATTCCTACAGAGAATCAAATTGTTGATATTTTTACTAAACCTTTGAATTTTGAGAGATTTTCTTCTCTAAGGAAATCTCTTGGAATGTGTGTCTGTTAGTCAATGTTGACATCCTGATGTTAAAGTCAATGTTATGATTTTTGACATCAGCTTCTGTAATTCTGAAATTAATAAAAACTATGGTACGATGATATGATTTTTTATTATGAATTAATTCATGTGAATTTATTCAATCATGACTTGTCCTCATTAGTTTTATTTATTTTCAGAATTTGTTTTTTTTTATTATTTAGTGTTTAAATAATAAATAATTGAATTTTTATTGATAAGCAGATATACTTATCCGCATATCTTTTGATATGATAAGAGAGAGAGAGAATGAGAGATATCACTTTCATTATTTTAATATAATAAAGTGGTTTGTCTTTATCTCTTTTTCAATTCAAAACCCTCTCTCTCTCCATATCTGATTCGATTTTCTCTCTCCAAACGATTCATCTTCTCTATCTTCTCAAAACGATTTTCTCTCCTTTTTCATCCATGGCGGACCAAAACCCTAATCATCTACAAGCCATGATGATGATGTTGCAGCAAATGATGGAGCTCACAAAAGGATCCCCATCATCAGCCTTAACTCCGGCTACTGCAGTACAACCCCCACTCTCTGCAACATCAACTCAGACCCCTGACATTGCATCTCCAACTGCTCAGGCTGAACCAACTACAGCGAATGTCGCTGAGCCTTCAACATCAAAGGTGATGCTAACTGAAGCTGATGTTCATCCGGATCTCATTATTCCTCCTGGAATCGAGATCCTAAACCCTAAGCCGATTAAGATGAATGTGCTTGGAGATTCCACAAATCTAATCGACCCAGAAGCCACTTCACACCTGTAATCTTTATCAAAAATGGCGAAGACCTCTCCACCGATAAGAAAATCGAAGCGACTTCATAGTGATGACACTGACAAACCTGAGGTCGTCTCCTCCAAGAAGGTAAAGAAGGAAGGGTCTAAGGCTACCTCCAAGTCGCTGAGAGATGAGTCCGACTCCACTAGTGAACAAGTTCCTACTTCTCCTCCTGCTGATGTTACACGGAATGTCAGTCCTACTGCTGAGCCCGGGGACGAGGATTCCGGCACAGATGAGGACTCTCCGCTTGATGTCACGCAAGCCTTTAGTAAGACTTTCTATTCTGAAGAGGCTAAGAAATCCCATGCTCTTTATGTTAAGAGAACTCTTAAGGTTGAGAAAATGATAGATGTTCTTAGCTTTAAAAAATATGGGATAGATGTGTTTCTTAAGGAGAGAAGTTTATGGAAATCTGTTATGTCGCTAGTGTCATATGATCCTGATGTTATTCATGAATGCTAACATCATTTCTGATATGGGAGATCCCTCTAAACTGTGTTTTGGAACTGTGTTTGTTAGGGATAAAATCTATAAGTTTTCCCCTAATGTTATTAACACGTTTCTTGAGTTGGGCAATGAGGATACAATCATGTCTTTGGATTTGATTGATGATGTGGTGAATGTTATTACTGGAGGTTTGGTAACGGAATGGCTCAACAAAGTGCCTGCTTCCAAGTTAACATTATTTTACTCAGTGTTATACAAGCTTGCAGTGTGCAATTGGCTACCCACATCGAATGCCTCTGTCATCACAGTTTATCAGGCCATTCTCCTGTACAAGATAGGAACCCAGCTTCCTTTCAACCTTGGTGCATACATCTTTGATGCTACGTTGAAGGCTGCCTCTAAGTCAAGTTCCTCGAACTTCCTTCCTCTCTCATGTTTGATCTATGGGATCCTTAAGAGCCAAGGGTTAAAGGAACGCAAGAAGAGTGTGCTGTCTGAGCAAACCACCCTCTTCATAATGAAGCCCAAGGGGAATGATGACAGGATCATTGATCTTCCCTATCCTCATGATGCTGCAAATCCAGTGCCTCCTTCTGCCGAAGGGACCCCTGCTCCTTCCCAATCTGATGTCTATCCTGATGTTGCCTCCACACCTTCCATTCGCATTGTCATGATGCCGTTGGAGTCTCTTCAACATCAAATTGCTCTGCTTGATCATGTGATTGGTCAACTCACCAAGGCTCCAAATTCTTTTCTGACTCTCATTTCTACACAAAAAGGGTGAGTGGATGATGATGTTGATGATGATGATGTAGATACTGGTGACACAGATGCTGGACCGAGTGTTGCTGGTAAAGCAAAGGAGAGAAAAGGTGCAGCCAAAGGAAAAAGGAAGATGATGTGAAGCTTAATGTTTAAGCTTCTGAAAGTTAATTTTTTTTGTTAAAAACAATGTTTAATGTTTTCTGTTTTTATATGTGCTGGACACATGGTTTTTGATATGCATTTCATGCATATCTTGATTTTTGTTGTTGAATGCAATTTATGATTGTGTTCTTATTTTTATATGTTTATTCATTTTTTGATATTTGTGATATATCATTATGATTAGGCATATTGAATTTGTTTTGAGATATTGAATGATCAATATGTCTTGATTATTTTATGTTGAACGATTGAGTTCAACATTGATATTATTGTGTATTGAACGATGAGTTCAACATTGATATTATGTGTTGAATGTTCTGCTATACATTGATTTTATAATAGGACAAGTTCCTATTATATGATGATTTAATTAAGGGGGAGATTTTAAGATCTCCATTTTCCGCTGCGGCTCTAATTGTACAAAATACATTGAGTTGTATGTTTTGTGCAGAAAGGCTAAGATTAAGGGGGAGATTGTTGAGTGCTGCATGACATTGATGTTCCATGTTGCACTCGATGTCAGACAGACTTTCTGTGACATTGTCTGTGACATAGACGTAACTAATCTTATCATTTCCTAGTTTTATTTATTATTTTAATAAATAAAATAACTTTATATATCTTAAAATATGTGTATATCCATGAAATTAATATTTCAAATAAATGGATATATATATATATATTAGATATATTATTTAAAATAGAGTTTGACAAAGTCAAAACTCTATCTCCTATTTTTTAGGTCTAGCAGTTTCTCTATTTAATTCTTTTTCTTTTTCAGAAAATTATATTTGCTGGATATTTAGAAAAAGAGCATGAACGTGGGGAAGCTATCAACCACTCCTTAGAGGCGATTTCTTCCATCTACGGTGAAGTCATGGAGTAAAGCGGTTATCGTCAACCCATGTTCAAGAAAGAGGAATCGTGGACCGTGTTGGATTCAAGTGAAGAAGCATATAAGGGATGTGTTCGACACTTGAAGACTTATTCAAGCCCAATCCGTTTTCCACTGTGTGAAGATTGAAGAAAGCTTGAGTCACAAACTTAGTTTAGGTTTCGTTCTTCGTTCCTTCTTCTATCTTAATGTTTATTGTTGTTCAATCATTTCACGGAATAGATTGTACAAGTTAGGATAGATAGCAAGGTTGTAAAACCTTTACTAGTTTGTATACGAATTGACGGGATGTCAATTTGTATGTTTTAGTTTGTATACAGGTCGACAGGATGTCAACTTGTATGATTTAGTTTGCATATGAATTGACGGGATGTCAATCTGTATGTTGTAGTTTGCATATAAATTGACGGGATGTCAATCTGTATGTTGTAGTGTTCATATGAACTGACGAGATGTTAATTTGTATGTTGTTGTTTGTATATGAATTGACGGGATGTCAATTTATATGTTTTAGTTCCTTTTAGTAATAGTTTAGATTAGAACTTGTAATGTTGCTGTAGTGTTAAGAGCCTTCGCGTCTAACATTAACGGCTTGAAAATTTTGTACTCATTATAGTATAATTTCACCCTGTGGCAATCATACACATGTTGTGTATGATTTAAAAAATTATATCGTGTATTCTTGTGCATCTTATTTCCAGCATATTTGTGTTAAGATAAGTTGTGTTAACTGTCTTTCACATTGAGTTTGACATTACGAATCTGTGTCTAATTTCAGTGTTTGTGGCAACAAATTCCAACAAAATGAATATGATTGAATATCCAAATCATGACTGTATTTAATGTGCTCTCCTGACCCATGTAAGTCTTACTACTGTTTTGGTGATGAAACTACAATGGTTCACGATATCGAGCCCTAAGCAAAGAGGGCAGTGTCCAACCTTAAGCAGTCGGGTTGTGTACACGAATCGACTCACCGTAAGCATTCTAGGGGAGAGTGGCGCGCAATGATAGAATGAAAATGATTTAGTATACATGGAATTCACAAATTTTTAGTTTTAAAAGCTTTCCATGATATGCTTAAAATGTGATTGGATATTCTGTTTTATAAAATGATTGTGAATGTTTTTCTCAAAAGTACCCACTGAGTGCATTAGTACTCACGCCCAAAATCTTTTCAAATATTTTCAGGATGAGCTGCGGGATGGTGGACGACTGTGCTAAGGCTGAAGGACTATCTTTCGATGTATATGTTTCTTTTATGCAGTCTAACTGAGATCATGCTTTCTTTTGAATTTGAATAAATACACTACGATCTTTTCACCTACTCTGATTGTTGTTATGGAGTGTTCAGTTTTCCAAATCCCATTTTCTTTCCATTCTTGATAGGTAAAAGCCTGGTATTTATTTACTTTTCTTATTCAGACTAGCGTAAGCCTGGCTGTATATTTCTTTCTATGTCAAGTCAAAAGCTTGGCTTATTATTGCTTTAACAACAGGCGAGAGCCTGGCATCTCTTTACTTCATGTATTTGGACAGACATCAGCCTAGTTTTTTTTCATGCCTAACCTATTAACAGTTAACCTTTGAACCGGTATTATTTACATTGAAGTTTGCCTTGATTATTCTTTCTTGAGTTCATCCCAAGAGTCATGGTATTTGGTTTGAGTCATTATTGATGCTTTAAAAACGTGGTTTGATCCAATTATACAGGTTATGCTGCCCATAATTTTTGGGGCACTAATCCTGGTTCTTTGATTACTTCTATTTAACAACCCTTTCCCTCTTTCCCCAAGTAGCGCATCGGTCCCCTACCCTTCTCCTGGGTCGGGGCGTTACAGAGTGGTATCAGAGCGAGGTTGCAACTCTGCAGGTATGTCATATTGTTGATTGAGTCTGGTTCTCAGTGTAGTCTCTTAATTGATTATCTGAAAGCCCTAGCACGTCAGCTACACCGTACTCATCTACTTTAAAATGAAAGGTACGTGAGTTAAAATGCTTTTGAGATTCAGTGATATTTACTGATTTCAAAAAGGAAATATGGACAAGTACCATTCTCCACATTGATGGTATTTATGAAAAGTCGCGCCAAAGATGGTTTCTAAGGGATAATGGTATCATTTTGGACTATGTGTTCATATAATAAGGGTTATGAATGAAAGGGACTTACTGTCCATGATTGTAAAATTTTAGGACTTTGTGCCCAGATGGTATTGAATGATTATTTTGAATGGGACAATATGTCTTATGTTTGAAATAAAATATGAGGTTGTAAACGATAGTATATGTGTGTTATATGTTTTTAAAAAAAAGTGTGATGATAGCAAGCAATGCCCTATGATTAGAAATGTTACAATGTGTAAGTGATTGGAATGTGAGAATGTTAAAGTGATGGGAGCCCAGAATGTTTATGCAAATAGAAGGTGAACATAGAATGATTTGATTGAGAATATAGATGAACATAGCAAGTTGTGACTTATTCACATAGATTGGAATATAAGTTGATGATTGTTAAGGTTCTTGTGGAACATAGATTGATTAATTTCCCTCTCAAGGAGCTAAGTTAAGTAGAGGTATTCGCAAGAACATTTTTAGGGTGTTCGTGAAAAGGTTAAAGAGTTCCGGTAGTAGAATCGAGAATGAGGTTATGAAGTTTAACTTCGAGCGAGGAGCAAGAAGATGAGCAGTCAAGATAGACGTTAGTTGCGGATCCAATGCAAGTTCGAGCAATCCCTACGTGAGCTTTCAACTCAAGAAAAGTCTCGTCTGAAGATCTAATTAATCGCGTTATGAGGAATGAAGATTCATTTCTTTTGATAGAAGCACATTGATTTAATGGATGGACATTTAAGGTCACATCATGTTCAATGCCCGGAGTTATTGCTTGTTTCAAGCTAATTAATGAAGATAAAGATTGTTGCCACGACTGTAGCCAAGATAGTTTGAAGATATGTCGGTGTTCTACCGAGCTTCTAGGAGACGTTGAAGTCAACTATTTTGAGTCTAGGAGGTGCCATAGATCAAGTTGCTTTGTCATATCTCTTTCAATAGATAGGATGAGATCCCTGGATGTCACTTTCCTAGCTAAATGCAGCCATTTGGGTCCCGCCGACTTGTGCTATTTCATAGCAGCACTCGTAAAGAAAAAGATGCATGACGCTCAAGAAAGAAAGAGAGAACCCAAAGAAGATTGTTAAGAAGATAGACCTAGTGTGTGATAGATTGAGAGTTTCATTATGATAGAAGTTTTGATAAATCTATTTATTCATTTCATTGTTAATAGAACCAATTTATTCATTCTCATTCTGAATCGATTTATTCATTCTCTTATCAATTAAATCAATTGCCCTTCAATAGCTTCATATCATTTGAAAATTTTCAATTATACCCTCTTGGATAATTTGTAATCTTTTTGGATGATACTCCTTGATCATCAAGAATCAGTAATAGCACTTCCTTGTTAAGCTATGCTGATATCTTTTCTGAAAATATTTTAGCATGATTCTCATTTGCTAATCGTTGATTTCTTCTATATTTTTGTTATGTGTAAGAAACCCTTTGAGCTATAAGTCCTCTGAAAAGACAGTATTTTTGGCATGTATAACCTAGTGTTATATCTCTTTCAGCTTTTAAACTTGTTAAAGAATTGCTGATCAGATAAAGTCCTCACTCAGAGGCATTTGTTTCCCTTTAATCCCACTTATAGAACTCGAGTGGGGATCTTGGAATAGAACAAAGAGTATATAGCAGTATTTTTTATCATTGTTGAAAGAGCGAGTAGTGGTATTTCCCAGTAAGAAGTAGAATCCAAGCTGTGCCAGTTAGTGCTCTCAAAGGTTAGGATGCGCGTTTCTAAAGTAATTTCTCAGCTCGTTATCTTTAAAGGTGATCTAAGGAATGACGTCATGTAAGTTCCGAGTATGCGGTTAAGGTCCAGACGTACGATCTTTATACCTGCAAGTGATGGTGACCACCAGCAGGAGCCATAAAGTTAGACTACCGCCTTGAGAAAAAGAAACGACTGCGATGAGAACTTAAGATTGAGATGCATCATGAAGTACGCCCCAGGAAGACGAGGAAGTCGAAAAAAGTTGAAGACGAATATAAAGCAAGTTTCGAACCTGATAGAACGTGCAAGGAACCATCAAAGGAGATGCCCGATTAATTTGAGTTTGTCATCTAGTTCGAGCTGGTTGAGGTTTTTCAAAGCTGTAAGGAGTAAAACAGAAGTAAGAAAGGAGCCAAGCAAGACAGAAGAAGGATGGACTCGTGGAGACTGCACGTCCCGTGCATGAGGAGCATGGTTGGAGAATTTTTCTTTCCTTTTATTTCTTTCATTGTTTGAATAGCTTCTAGGGGTCCGCTTGAAAGCAAGATCAAGGAGTTGTATCCTGATTTACCCTATAGAAGTACACAAATTTCGGGACAAAATTTATTTTAAGGGGGTAGAATGTAATATCTCAAACTTTTTAGTATTAAAATAATAGCCTGTGATTACCTTAAGGGTAAGCTAGGAAGGAAAATGGACCTATAACAATTTTTATTTAGGTAAAATTTGTTGTTGAGAGAATTAGAGATATCGTGGATATCTTTTTATTTTATTAGGAACACAAGATACGAACTTAGTTTGATTAATTAAATTTCATTTATGAGTAAAAAATTAAGTTCGTGTGATTTTTTTTATTTTAACAAGCACACACATGTACACATATTCAATGTATATCGAGATCACTTATAGTATTTGATAACAAAGATGGTGAATAGTATTGTAAAATAAATTAATAGATGTTATATATATATATATACGTATTATTATTTGAGGATAGAGATTAGGAGTATTATATAGGTAAACTATAGGTGATGAGTGGCTTATCTTGTATACATAAGTATGCTCCACGTGTTTAACACTTGGCAAATGATGACAATGACTAAAAATAATGGAATGCAAGATTTTTTTTTCACGTATAAATTATCATAATATATATATATTGATTTTATGTAGAAACCGATAAAATTTATATACCTATATGTATAAATGCATAAGAGTCAAGATTAGATATTTGAAAAATATATTATATAATATGTGCAGAAATTAGATCAAGAGAAAAATATATAAAAAAAATGAGAAATACATGCATTGCTCCACGTAAGGGGGTACTTGGCCTATTGTTAATCTCAAATTTTACAAAAGTAAGACTAAGCCTAATATTGTAATGAATAAATAATTAATAATAATAGTAAGAGTTATTAAAAGAAAAGGAAATTTAGAAGTGGAACACCGACTCATCCATTCACTCCCTATAAATTACTTAAGGTAGTTAACAAGAAAAAAAAGGCAGACGGTGGGTTCAAGAAGAATAATACAAGGTTAGTATCTAAATTTATTTTTATATTTAAAAAAGAAAAGAAAAATATGTTCTTATAATTGTAGAATCATTATGATATTCATAATTATGCAGTTGATGTATTGTATCATAAATTCCATTTTACTACACAAAAGATCATATATATAATATTAATCTAATATTAGTGATTTTCTTATTTTCTAATACAAAATTTCTAGAACTTTAAGTTAACTTAATTTCATTCATGCTATTTTCCTTATCAGTTACGAAAAAAAAGGGATGAATTAGGACGAGGAGCGATTTAAATAAAATATTTCAAGATGAGATTTCAATTTATGTGTACGATTAGAATAATCATGTCGAAAATTATTATGTAGTCTTAAATTAGATTTAGTGGTTGAAGCACAACTCTTGATTATTTTTGTTTTAGGGACAGAATGTTATTTTCTTGTATAAAATTATTAATAAAAATATAAAATATTGATTAGAGGTGAATATAAACGATTTAATTTGCTATTTTATGGCTTATAGATATTAATCAGATTATTATTATATAATATTGGGTGAGAATCAATATCAAATATATATAGACATGAATAACATTAATTAATTATGTAATAGAACTATGTTGGATATGTGTATAATATTAAGAGTTGCTAAACCGTGATTAATAAAATACAAAATTTCAGTAGAAACTCAAATTAAAAAGGGAGCCTAGCTAAAGAGTTTACTAGTGGTCATTTAGTTAAACTAAATATTGGATGGTTGATGTAGGCTCAGAAGAGATAGTAGAATTCGAGCAGAACCAACCCAGAGTTTAAAAGCCTTTCTGTGAGATAAGTATCTTATCCAGGTGGGTTTTTATTATATAAAAATATATTTCGGGTAATTAAGCCCTGATATTTATAAAATGAATATGATTGAATATCCGACTCATGACTGTATTTAATGTGCTCTCTTGACTCATGTAAGTCTTACTATTGTTTTGGTGATGAAACTACAATGGTTCACAATATCGAAGCCTAAGCAAACACAACAGTGTCCAACCTTAAGCAGTCGGGTTGTGTACACGAACCGACTCACCGTAATCGTTCTAGGGGAGAGTGGCGCGCAATGATGGAATGAAAATGATTTAGTATACATGGAATTCACAAATTTTTAGTTTTAAAAGCTTTCCATGATATGCTTAAAATGTGATTGGATATTTTGTTTTATAAAATGATTGTGAATATTTTTCTCAAAAGTACCCACTGAGTGCATTAGTACTCACCCCCAAAATCTTTTCAAATATTTTCAGGATGAGCTGCGGGATGGTGGACGACTGTGCTAAGGCTGAAGGACTATCTTTCGATGTATATGTTTCTTTTATGCAGTCTAACTGAGATCATGCTTTCTTTTGAATTTGAATAAATACACTACGTTCTTTTCACCTACTCTGTTTGTTGTTATAGAGTGTTCAGTTCTCTGAATCCCATTTTCTTTCCGTTCTTGATAGGTAAAAGCCTGGCATTTATTCACTTTCCTTATTCAGACTAGCGTAAGCCTGGCTGTATATTTCTTTCTATGTCAAGTCAAAAGCTTGGCTTATTATTGCTTTGACAACAGGCGAGAGCCTGGCATCTCTTTACTTCATGTATTTGGATAGACATCAGCCTGGTTTTTTTTTTCATGCCTAACCTATTAACAATTAACCTTTGAACTAGTATTATTTACATTGAAGTTTGCCTTGGTTATTCTTTCTTGAGTTTATCCCAAGAGTCATGGTATTTGGTTTGAGTCATTATTGACGCTTTAAAAGCGTGGTTTGATCCAATTATACAGGTTATGCTGCCCATAATTTTTGGGGCACTAATCCTGGTTCTTTGATTACTTCTATTTAACAACCCCTTCCCCCTTTCCCCAAGTAGCGCACCGGTCCCCTACCCTTCTCTTGGGATCGAGGCGTTACAATTTATTTGTTTAATATATTTATTCCAATTTTGGTGATTATTCGACAAAGGAGAAACGGTCAAAATTCACATATTTTTGTGCACGTTCTAATAGATTTTTAATATCATGTATGTATGAAATTATGTTATATAATATAGTGCAACTAAATTCTTAAAAATAAAAATGAAAATGTGTGTACGTTTGAGAAAGAGTGAGCGAAAAAAAAAGCTATAATAAGTTTTATTTATATAAACTGTAGATGATTTGAGGTTTTTCAAAGGGGAAATATTTTGGAGGGAACTCCAAATGAGATGAAAAATATTAATATTATTCATATTGTACTATACATAAAATTATTCTACTATAAGGGCAGGGTGTTTTTTTTTTACCAAGTTAACACTTCCTAGACTGTGTGTAGAACACTCTGTGTTTGGAAACATCTGTCTTTGCCAAAACCTAAGCGGCGCCGTGGATGATGTGACTGGGCACGTCATAAAATATTAAATCCATTTCCCCAAAATAATATTTCATCCGATCGCCGCCTTGCGTGTGCAGGTTTGCAAAAGAACATTCATATTCCTCGATATCCTCTGACACGGGGATCAGTATCAGATGAAAAGTTCAAGATTTGCAAAGATTTTCGATTACCTTATTCCAAGAAACCAATTTAATAATATATTCGAGTACATGGGGAAGTGGAAGACATTTAATGTGTAATAGACATTTGTTGGTTTTTGTGCGTGTGAGAGAGAGTGAAGCGATGTGGAGCGAAGATATTGGTGTGTGTGTGTGTCTACGTGTGAGAGCGTAATACAGAGAGAGAAAACAAATGAGAGAGAGAGAGAGAGAGAGAGAGAGAGAGAATCGTAGCCCCCAAGGGCCGTACGGTGAGGGGAGAGAGGGAATGTGGGGAAGAGGGAGAAAATGGGGGCATGATAAATCATGATATTTATTCTATATCATAAATTTATGAGATATATTTATATCTCTCAATATATAGCATGACGCTAAAAATAGAACAACTGTGCAGTTTGGTTAATATTGGGACTGTCAATTTGATTAAATGTAAGTTTTACATAAAAATGGAAAAAGTGGGTACAGTTTTGATAAATTAGAAAAGTTGATAGTTTTAATTGGTGTTTGTTTCATTATCAAATCTCAAATCTTAAGGAAAACTATAATATGTAATTTTATTGTAGAACCATTACAAAGTTTTTTGTTACACTACTGCAAACGTCAGTTATAATATTTTATATTAATATTATAACTAAATAAATTCTAAATGTATATCTTAAAGGTGGATAATCCATTTATGATGACATGATTTTTTATCATATAAAAAATATTTACATATTCCTATTGTTGGTTTAATAAAATAAGCTTAATTTAATGTTTGAAAATATCATTGATTGTTTCCCTTTTTTATGATATATTAATTCTTAATTTTCGTATAGTTCATGTAGACTATTATTATTAGCTGAAGATATTTATCCGGTAAATTAATAATATGATATTCTATATGTTTATATAGAAATATAATATCAGAATATAATACATAAATATTTACGTATATTTATGTGTTGGAGAATTGTTATAAAAACACTATTTGATTCAATTAAAAAATTAATTAATTATTTGTGTCCACAACACAAATTCTTCGAATATCTTCATAGAACACACACACACACACATTTCAATCCCTTCCATTTATGCGCCCTTCATAACCCAATATCCGTTTCCAATACATGTCTTCCCTCTAAAATTTTCGATTTATAATTCATTTCTTTTCAAATATGAAACATGTACACAGAGTGGTGCTCGTGAGAAGATGCCCGCCTCACTTCATGCCAACTTAGATCAACACGAACATTAACTCATTCACGATTAAATTGTCTAAATTATGACATATACATATATGTAATACGAAATTATTCTAACACACACACACACACACATTTCAATCACTTCCATTACTTGCATTGAGAAACGTGTACTTCAGTTGGAAATAAAAAGATGTTAATATCCCCTAAATTATATTTTCTTATCGCAAAACTATACCATAAGTATCGAATTCAAATATAAAATTTCTTCCCACACATTGAGCATGTACACGCCTTTTTTAGAACACATGGCAGCATCACCGCATTAATTTCGATGAATTTCGGGTTTACGTGGGCCCCGATCTCTGCCAATGCTCCCAAGAATCACTTCTTTAGCTTCTTTAGGAAATTTTTGTTTCTTACAATTGAAATTGAAACACCGGCTGATTCATCTTTTAATTTCTATTTTCTGGGGCTTTGCGACTTTTTTTTTCTTTATGTTTCTTTTTCGAATAATAGTATACATAAAATATATTGTATGCACGTAATATATTTCCATTTAGGAGTATTTCTTTAATTTAATATTTGAACCTGAAATTGATTTGATGTGTTTATTAGATAATATATAACGTGACCCGTGCAGAACGTTTGTTTGGTTGTTACGCTATTAGTTAATGAAGTCGAATTATAATCTGTATATGATATATTATTTAAAATATTATAAATAATATTTAAGGAAGCTTGTACTAATATGCATATATACCAAAAAAATTGAATGAGTAGATTTATAACATAATGAAATAATTTGGTTGTGGGAACCATGATTAATTACTTTTGAGATAGTGTTGTTTGATGTGGCGATGATGTGGCGATAAAATACTTGAAAATGTAAATGAAACAAATGTAGTAACTACTGTGTTGCACATGGGTCCACAGTTAATACAGATATGCATAAGAACATTATAATATAACAACTCCATTAAATAGAAGTTCAAATTTAATTCGTTACACGTAGATGTTTTACTGTATTGTAAGTAATTGATATTTTTTCGTTTGATCTAACTATTAGAGTCCATGCATGAACTCTCATACCAAGATGAGAACATTAACTAGAAATTTAAAAGTACAATAATTCTAAGAATAATTATTATACGCAAATTAATATAAGATCGTCACAAGGGCATGCAAAGGGCAAAGGCAAGAGAACTAGGGCAAGATCAAGTATTTAGTATTTAGGGTAAATGCCAATAGTGCTCTGTGAAAGCATATAATTGATCTTGTACTAATTTTCAAGATTGAACGGATATTGCAATCGGAAACCATAATATAATCGTGAAAATTGAAAGCATATTGCGATACGAAACCATATCAAGTGTCAACTTATTTATTTTTGTTTAGGTTTATCATTATATTGAATTTCTATGCTGCAGAAATAACAAATTATCCAATGAACTTGTTTCACTAGTTTAAAATAACCCATTAATACACTAGATATCATGAATACAATAGGTTCTCGAACCAAATTTTTATATGCTCCGGTTATATATCATTATTTAGAAAAAAAAACTAATATGACTGAAATACACATCAGTGGCCGTGACAATATTACTTTCTTCGTCGTAGTTGATTCCGGGCAACAGCTTGAATTCTTCGAAATGGTAAAAAAGCTCTTTCGATTCCTTCAATTTCATAACCAGGTCCATGGTCATAAAAGGACGATCACGGGCTCGGGACAACATTTTCGCAAGCAGCCTCAGCATCTCTACAGCGCATGTTGTGTGAGAAAGATCAACGAACCCGACTCTTAACCGTAAGAAACTAAGGAAGTTTGCCTCATCAATTTGGGACCAAACCATAGTTGATTGACTGGATGAATATATGAGAGTTGAGTAATGTATATACCCAAAATTTTTTGGCCCTGGAAAATGAAGCAACAACTATCTTATAAATATGAAGTTCATTTAAAGCATGAAATGACTAGTAACCAAATCACTTTGACAAAGATGGTGGGTGAGGCACACATTAATTCAATGAAATGATTAATCTGACAATTGGCCTAGGGTAAATTCATTCATTTCGATTTTTAGGCTTGATCAGAACACCATCTAATTTAAATTACAATCAATCTTCTAATAAGAATTTATGAAATTAAAGTCCATGCATGCACTCTTATACTAATAATTTGGATCTCTAAGATTAATTCTATGAATCATACTACGTAGTCCATGCATGCATGTTAAATCGCCTAATTGGAGCACGAAAATAATTACAAGGAATAAGATCACACAACTAATTAATCCTCGTGGATCAAAATTGTAGTTAGAATTTTGAAATTATAGAACATGTTATGCTAAGAATAATTTAATTCAGAAACTCCCAAATTGTAATTCGAAATTTTAGAATATAGAACATTTTAATAAAAAGAAGTTGAGATAAATACCAATAAAAATAATGTATCATAGCCGTAATATAGGGAACTGCTCGATTATTCAAGTTCCCAGTAAAATAATCATTACATCTCTTCGGAAGTACATCAAAAAACGTGTTGGCTTCCTGCATACGCTAAGTTCAATGCCTCGAAACGGTACATTTTAGTTTAGCAATTAAATTTAACCCTTGATCTGCTATGACTTATGAAATGCAACTGTTCATTTATAAATTAATCTATTTTTTAAAAAAGGGCATTAATTCAAAGCTCTGTCAAATCAGCCACCCGTTTTATTCTAACTGTAGCCCCTTTGTCTCCCTCCCATCTACTATTCCATCTACAGTGATGGAGAGTACTTGGTCTGAAATCAAGGAAGGGATACTCATGCAATTTTGGAGCGAACAAGCCGATAGCATCTTCACGAATGATCGGGAGGTGATGGAATTCTTTATCATTACTTCCCAAATTTTGTGGTATGGCTTGAAGAAATGTTTCGGTCTAGGGCAAATTGTTCAGAAAATGCTAGATCTCGCAGAGCGTCTTGAGGAGGTTGTCTGGTTGAGGAGGGTTCCTGGCGCCGTCTATGATCAGAAATTGTATGATGAAGTAAGTATTGTAGTTGGATTCCATTTATTTTGTTTTCAAATGTTCTAGAGTTCAATCTAATATTCCAAATTTTAAATGCAGAAGATGATGCTTCGTTATGTTTTCGACATTAAGAGGGGTAAGGAGCTTGATTTGCACTGGTTTAGGATGTACTTCGCGGGTGCTAACTGTAGATGGATCAGCAAATCAGTGCTCAAAAATCAAGCGGGATGGAACTTTAATTATTAGAACTTTATGATATTATCTATTGTTGGCATGGACCAATTTTATTTTATATTTGTCATGTAATTAAGCAATATATAACAACTTTATTATATATTTTAGGTTTTATGGTGCATGCCTCGTGAGTGTGAATTCAGAGGCTCCTCTAGCGGGGGCTTAAGCTTCGATGAGGGGCTTTAATTAGTTTAGATTATGAATAGGAGAATTCACATAATATAACTAGAATTGAGCGAAGCATAGATTTTTACAGTCATGGTTACGCGATCGAACCTGCTTTCCCTCCTAACTTATTTTTATATTTTTTGGATCTTTCTACATTTTTCATTTCCTTTTTTCCTGCTCCACGATTTTTGTCTTTTATTATCCCTTTTTATCTTTTATTTTAGTACCCCTAATGCTCCCAGTTTTTTCTGCTATCTACATTATAAAATCCACCATTTATTTTGATCATTACCTCAATTCAAATTTATTTAATAGTATAACATTAATTTCACCTATTTAATAATATAATGGCTGGCTATTTAATATTGTAATTGATTGCATTCTTACGAATTTATTTTCTGAACTTATTTATATATTGTTGTAAGTTATCATTGCCATGTTAAAAAAATATAAAAATTATTACTTTTCGTCATGAAAATTATGATGATTGTTTACACTTTATAAATAAAGTGTTCTCTAAAAACACTTCAAATTCCTCATTATAATATTCTGAAAATTACGTCATTTTATCAATTCGCGAATCTCTTTGTGAAATTTGGTAGAAAGATTAGTTGTCGATGGCCAAAATTCAGTAAATTTCAACCAGGTAAAATATGTTCACATGTAGAACATTTAAGACTACTAGGAGATGATTTTCTCGTTGTGAATCATCAATATTCTGCATACACAATGTTCTAAGCCCAACTTGGTCTCAATTTTGGCCCCATGATAAAAGTATCTAGCAAATTTTGGCCATGCTTTCGGAGGGAAATTTCAATTTCAATTGTGTTGGGAGGGAGAATTTGCACCAATATGGTGTCTTCAAATACCGCTCACCAAACACACCCGAACAACCTATATATCCCCACACAATTACCAATTCCTCAAAAACACAAGCTCAATTCACCACCACAAATATGTCTGCTTCAAGTTCAAACAAATATGTGTTCTGCTATTGCGGAAAAGTTGCTTGAACATACACATCGAGAAGGCCAACAAGCAAATGAAGGAAATTTCATACATGTTCGAATTGTGGGGGGTGCAATTTCTTTGTGTGGGCTGATGAAGTGTGCGATGAAAATTCAATTGGAACTCATACGCCAAAGGAGAATATGTTTGAAGAATTAAAGAAGTTGGTTGTAGAAGTGAATAAAATAACTGCAGATGTATCCTATCTAAAGAAGCTACGAAAGATGACAACTAAGGCCCTAATATTGTCATTGGCAGTTGTATTTTTCAAATATATGTAACAATTAAGAATTAGTATGGTTTCGTATTATTGTCTGTTATCTTCATTTATGTATGTGTGCAGTGTTACACTACAAATAAAAGATCAATACTTATATCTTAATATATAAAAATGACACGTAATTATTAGATTATATAAAAATATATAAAGTATTTTGCCTTCGAAATCTAGAACTTATTAATGAGGGTTGTTCGTGATTTTCAATTTACATAAATAAATCAATTATAGGAAAGCTCCAGAGTATACGTAGATCACTGTTTAGTATTTAGTATATAAAATCATAAAATATTTTTTTTAAAAAAGTGAGAAATCTTCTTAATATGTAATAATACTTTAAAATAATACTACTCTTCACATTGAATCGTTCTAACAAGGTTGTGTTTCTATAGTAGATTGATTTCATTTCCCATATCCATTCCCCACCCCAAAAATTTCAAAATGTACCCTTTTTGAAATATTATTTATTCAATACTTTATTAAATTTTTTTATTTACACATTTACCCATGCGATCCTGGCTTAATATATAGATACATAGATTGATTGATAGTTAGATAGATAGATAGATTACAGAAACAATACATAACACCTTTAATTTTTGCTATTAAAGACACACATTGATCTGATATGACTTATGGAATCCAACCGTTAGTTTTTTAATTAATTTTTTTTTACAAAATTGCACTTGTTGTGTCCGAATTTGACTCCACATGCGAGACTACTTTGATCCGGACTCCCGCAATAGGACGGGGTCGATTGTAGGTCGGTGAGCTAACTTGGGTCGTGTCTCTCGAGGAAAGTTTCATGTGGGAGATTATCTTTTTATGCCATAATTGTTAACAAGCACAATAAAATGAAATACATCCTAAACATTCTAAACAAGAGAAATGAAGGTTAAACTAATCTACCTAATTAAAGCAAGTAACATTAACTAATTACACCACCAAACACAAAGATAGAGGATAGGATTATGAGAAGAGCATTAGGGTGTGATTCTCTCAATGGCTTATTTCTATGCTTAGCTCAAGTTGGTAATGCTAAAATTACACAGTCAATAGACCCTCTCAAAAGGCTCAATGTCAATTACTGTCACCGTCTATCAATTAAGCCTCTTTTAGCTATATCAAATGAGCAAGATTAACATATTATCTCACACGTACAATAGACCCTCTCAAAAGGCTCAACTTCAATTACTGTCACCGTCTATCCGTTAAACCTCTTTTAGCTATATCATACAAGCAAGACGTTGAAGGAACCAATTTCGGGATTTAGAATCACATTCAAGTTTCCTCTAAATCCTAGCAATGTTAAAGTGGTGATCAAGCACCCTAACATGATAAGGACGATTCCAACAACAACAACCAACAAGAACAAACATAGATAAAAACTAAATCGATTATCCATCCCCTAATGTAGAAATTCGCCCAACACCATGCTCAAAACAACATAAACATCATAAAAGTCATTTATTCAACAACCAAAAGATAAAATCCATACAACTTATACAATATTATTTGTTGTCTCGAGAGTCTTGGGACAAATCCCCACAAATGGGCTAAATCTAAAAGGAAAGGAAATACCAAATCGGAGCCTCCTCATCTAAGCTTAGCTTCCGCGGATGGCTTAAAGTCGGATCCCTCTTCTCGGGCCGTTATCAAAGCGGAGTCCCTCCACCAAGCTTAGCTTCCGCGGATGGCTTGATGTCGGACTCCTCTTCTCGGGCCTTCCTCCTTGAGCTCTAACCCTCTTGCCTCTTCTCCTCCTCCTTTCTCCCTCTTTGGATCGGTGGTAGTGGTGAAGAAAAAGGTGATGGAAGAAGTGATGAAGATGGAGAGAAGAAAAAAATGAGAGAGGGGTGGGTGTGTGGATGATGTGTTGGAGAAGCCTCTCCCTTTTATAATTGGGGAGAAGTCCTCTTATATGGAGAGAGAGAGAGAGAGAGAGAGAGAGAGAGAATCGAGAGTGGGTGAGATGGGAGGTGGTAATAAAAAAGGTGTAGTGGTTAGGGAAAGATCGGACAAAATCTGCGTGAAAAAATAGGCTGGAACGCACCCCGCGCACCCGCGGAAGTCCGCGCGCTCGTGGGGTCTCTTAGCCGAGAAGGGAGTCGCGCGTCCCGTGCGGTCGCGTACCCTGACAAATCTGTCTTCGGCAGCTTCCACGGTTTTGGCTCGTTCTCCCTCATTTCTTAGCCGATTGACCCGATTCAACTTGCCACGCACTCCTTATTCGATTCTCTATCTTCTCATTGTCTTGAATCCCTCAAATTTTGCAATCATTTATCCTCCATTTTCTCAAGATATTATGCAAATCTACACGACTCACCAAAAGAGCAAAAGTGAATGAAATAACATAAAAATCATACAAAAAAAAAGGAGAAACACCTACTAAAGATACAAAATGCCTATGATAAAATAGGATAAATGTACACTAAACAACACTTAAATCAAAGGTCATGTTAACTTTATTTTACTTTGTGGGGCCGACCATAAAAATTGAATGGTCGAGAAGTTATCAGCGCTCTCTCTCCCCCTCTGTTAATTTAATATGTACATAATTCATATTTGAAAACCTAAACGACTGTCAAACACCTCGCCCTTCCCTGTTTCCATGACATAGCGCACACATTTTTTCTCTCTTTCTCAGAAAATTTGACTCCACGCTACATCTCGAATGGTGTCATCACAAAGATACTGGACGTTGGAGGAACGCAGGGCGCTGATACGCTATCTTCTGCAAGGCGTCCATCGCATCGACATGAACAGCGTATACACAATTGGGTACTTCGTTCTGGCCATACAGGCAGATTTGTCTAGGACATTTGCAACCCGCATCACCAGAGAGGATGTTGTAGCGGAGATTCTTAATCTAAGCTCGCTACGATGGTTTCAGGTGGTTTATAGGGCAGCATGGTATGGAATACAAGGAAGACAAAGACAAGCTGGTTGTCACGCCGGAGTATTTTTCTGTGATCACGGTAATATAATATACCTATTAGTTTTATTTTTCTCTCAACCATATACACTATTCTTTACCCACATATATCTGATCTCGTTCCTTTATGGTGGATTGTCCTCCCTCTAGGAGGAAGACTTGATGCGCTAATTATGAAAATGAGAGGAGCCATTGTTTAAGCAATTGAAGCGCATCTTCCTGCATAGAAGAGCGGAGGTTGCTGATTGGGCGTGGCTCCTGGCTGTATTCAAACAGGGTGGGGACCTTTGGCTCACTAGCGGCTCCCCGCCACGACTGTTTAAGCGCTGCTCGTCAGTTGGAGTGGGATCTGTTGAGGACGTCTTCCCCCGGTGAGTACGCAACACACTCTACTACGGTGCTCCCGCTCTGCCCCATCCAAAATGTTACTATATTTGCTGTATCTGTTATTATCGTTCATTTGTTGTATATGTGATGTGGTGTTATTAACTTTCAGTTGATGTATATGTGTTGTGATGTTGTTATCTTTCACTTGCCACGCCTTGCAGGTTTACTCTTCTACAGTATGTGGTTTGAGATGCTTTTATTTGTTGTTAGCATATGACCTTAACTGGTATCTAAGTGCCGAAAATCTGGAATACAACTCGATAATGCTCTTTTTTGTTCATTAGTAGCTCATTTAGGGTTTATTGCAGAAGAATTCACAAATGGATGAATTAGTTTTTTTTAGTTAGGCCATGTATCTTGGTTTATTTTATTAAGTTGTTTTATTTTAATTGGACCCAGTATTTTAATTTAATTGGAAGGCCAAATTATTATTAGGTGTATTAGGCCAATGATTTTATTTATTACTAGTATAGTTCGCAATCGGTTTTCAGTCGCGACTTTATCGTGGCTTCTCGAGTTACTTTGTACTGGTTTGTGGTTCAATTCATTTTCTAATCAATTCGGGGCTTCGGGTCAGTTTATTTGGTCTTAATTAAGTGTCATTATAGCAGGTTAATTGGGTTGAATCAATTATATAGCTGACATGTGTTTCGAACTTTGCCTTCGCGTATTGTTGATCATATCATAGTTTAACTGTAAAGTAACTAGTTTTTTTTTATGTAATTTTATTATCTCCAATTTTCAACTATAATTTTTTTTAAGTGTTTAATCATAATTTCCTGTTTTTTTTTTTGGTTTTATTTAATTGTAATAATATTGTTCTTTAAAGAAAATTGGGCCTTTATCCGGTCAGGAAACCAGATGTGTCCTCCATGGGCTTGGATGGGCCTGGAATATTACAGCCCAACGAATTTCGACCCGGGCCGGGCGGGAACCAATTTTAGGTTGGCGCCCGATGGGCTCGAGTCGGGTCGGTCTGACCCGGCCTGTTGACAACTCAACTATATAATGAAGTCGTACTTAATTAAAATTACTGGGTTTTAATTTATAAGTGAATGTTGTATATTTTTACTATTGTTCTTCTATTTTAATGCATCTTTTCACAACTATGTTGTTCTCTTATTTTGAATTATTTATTAGTTACTTGAACCATTGTAACATGTCTCCCCTTTCCCTTTTTCTTCTTTTTTTTCTGGCGGCATGTGTTCAGCAAGTTTTTAGGCAGTTAAACTCACAATTTTAGGGAATTAAAACTTAGCCACACCATCACCAATGCACATTCATTTTAAGCCCTCAATATTTTTTCTAAGAGTAATCGGTATGTGCTTTAATTTTATTCTCTAAAGAAAATATTAAAATAACGAATGATCAGAATCTATCATTAAGTATATTTTAAATATATATGTGTGTGTGTGCGCGCGCGCGCGTGTATTTTATTAAATTTGTCATATATCATGGTGGCCCACAAATGAAAAATATGTATGTATATCATATATCATATATTATGGGGTAATTCTAAACACAGCCCCTAAATTTCTCTTTGTATCCCCCATATATAATTAAAATATAAGTATTATTTAAATATACTATTTTGCCCTTTTAGCCCCATTAATTAAAACTAACAAAATAAAATCCCTACTTTCTACCCTAAAACCTCGTTGTCTTACAAAACTTTTTGCCTACGATCTCAATCTAAACTTCCAAAATAGACTACTGAATCTAAAACTGATGAACTCGAATGGAGTAGATTAATATGCTTTTAAATTCACCATTCCTTCTTCATTTCATCTCTCTTTTATTTTAACAGGACATCTAATTTATTCTAAAAGATCAAATTTTGGTTACTTTTTTTGAAAACATCGATTTTCAGCTTCATTAATTTGCCTCATTAGTATCAACCTCGTGTAGTTTGAATAAAAATTTCATCTTCATTTCGCCTTCTTCTCGAAATGAAATATTAATAAATTTCATTTATGGTTGGTTTTGTTATAAAAATTTTGAAAAGTAAAAAAAAGGAGTTTGCAATTAAAGACACATAATGGGAATTTTTTGTGGTTTTTTTTCTTGTTGATAAATTTTCGATTAGAAAAGAAGATTCATGTTCAATTGAGTCGGGGTCCAGCCGCCTCTTTTACTCCCGTGTCACGTAGTGATCGTCCCAATCAACCTCTTGACTCTCGTCCAACGGCCTCTACTCCGATTGCCCGTCAGCCAGCACCCGCCTCCAATCATGCAAGGCCTAGGCCTTGTTTTAATTGTGGTGAGCGCGGTCATCACCAATCCACCTTCCTCCGGCGTGCCCGTGGTCTTTTTCTGGAGGATTCACCATTTGATTTCACTCATCGCTCAGATGGTCAGGCGGATTATTCATCGCCTTTGATTTATGATGACGAACCTTCCGAGGATTACCCACATGAAATTTTAACTGGCGATATGGGCCCTTCGTTGGTGATTCGGTGAAATTTTTTGCAACCCAAATTAGACGCACCTGATGCTTAGCAACATTCTCTCTTTGAATCAGCATGCACTATTAACGGTAAAGTTTGTCGTTTCATTGTTGACTCTGGTTCTTATGAGAACGTCATCGCTGCAGAGGCGGTTACTAAGTTGGATATCATTCCGGAACCTCACCCTCGCCCTTATAATCTTTCCTGGCTTCAACATGGCACTAATGTCTCGGTCACTCAACGTGATCTCGTTTAATTCTCTATTGGTCCAACTTATGTGGATTCTGCATGGTGCGACGTCATCCCTATGGATGCTTGTCATCTGTTACTCGGACGACCTTGGCAATATGACCGAGATATTCGATTTGATGGTCGCCGTAACACTTATAGCTTTGTTTTTTCAGGCACCAAATACATGTTAGTCCCCTCCATTCCTCTGGCGCCTGCATTACCATCACCAACACCAGACAAACAGGTTGTTTTATTATCTCGCGCCGACTTCCTGCGTGAGCTTAACCCGACGGATTCGGTGTTTCTACTTTTACCTCATAAGATATCACAGACATCAACTTTTGTCCTGTTCTTACTGCTCTCTTAAATGAGTTCGTAGATATATTTTCCGAGGAATTACCTAGCGGCTTGTCCCCTCTTCGAGATATTCAACATCAGATAGATCTCATTCTGGGGGCACCTCTTCCTAACCGCCCTCACTACCGCATGAGCCCTTCTGAACATGAGGAAATGCGTCGTCAAGTAAAAGAATTACTGCACAAAGGCCTTATTCGTCAGAGTCTCAGTCTGTGTACAGTTCCCGCCCTTCTAATTCCCAAGAAAATGGGCGAGTGGCGTATGTGTGTTGATAGTCGTGCCATCAATAAGATCACCATTCGGTATAGTTTTCCTATACCACGCCTCGATGATTTATTAGATCAATTATGTGGTTCTGTAGTTTTCAGCAAACTTGATCTTCGTAGCGGCTACCACCAAATCCGTATTCGCCCGGGTGATGAATGGAAATCAGCTTTCAAGACTCGTGAAGGGCTTTTTGAGTGGCTGGTTATTTCTTTTGGTCTATCCAATGCATCGAGCACTTTCATGCGCGTGATGTATCAAACCTTACGCCCTCTCATCGGCACTTGTGTCGTCGTTTATTTCGATGACATACTTGTTTACAGTAAATCAATAGAAGCCCATCTCACTGATTTGCGAGCTGTGTTTTCCATTCCACATAGGGAGTAATTAATAAATCACAGGCGGACAAAAAAATCTCACCCACATATCACCAAATAAATAACATCAATAATGGCATTAAACTTCAAGGACAAGACTTATATATAGACGAAAAACAATAACTCCTCCTAGATTTCTTGAGGAATGACGAAAAATTTAAAGTCAGAAATTTCAAAAAGGAACTTTACCTAAAGGCAATTACATTTCCCAACCATAAACAAGAAACATCAAGTGGCAACTTAAAACCAAAAAGGAAATCAAAACTGTGAGGCTCACGCCTGCCTACCTGCTTCATTATCTGAAGAAGTGGCGGACATGTTTAGGAACACAAACTGCTGGAGGTGATCTGCAATATGCACTCAAGGAAGAATAAGAAGAAACTATAACTTAAAACACATATTTCAAGAATAAGGACCCATATTATATATAAACAGATCGTAATTCCAGATTTTTTGTAATTTTTTTAATTACAGCATTTAAATAGTCAAATCAGAAAACCTAAAGTCGCTCATAAAAAACGATTGAAAAAATATAAAAAAATCAAATTGCATTCATAACTTACCGACGAACTTTCAATCTGACAGGAAATCCAAAACTCGCCATCTCTAATTTTTTTCCGAGGGTAATGGATATCCGAACCAATAAGAAAATTCATACCGATTACGTCGGGGACTAGCCCAGAAACCCAGCGCTTCCTACGCACTCTGCAGCGCATTAATGGTTGAATGACCTAAAGTGATTTTCATTGGATTACGTGCGTTGGGCCACGTCACACCCGAGCCTAAAATAAAGTGGTTCGGAATTAGGTTTGGATTGGAATAGTTGTATAAGTAAAAAACAGTCGACGTGGCACGCATCCGGAGCCCTATGCGCACTGCGCTGAGCCTAGAGTCGAATTTTCCGTGTTGGTGGTGGGTCGAACTTGAAACCTTTGGCCTCAAGAAACACCACTCCACCACTAGGCCATCCCCAAGGGGACATAAGAATTGTCTAGATCATTATCATTATCAATAGTTGCCTATGTTGATTTTTTTTTTATGCGCTATTCAAATATTAATTATATAAAATTAAAAAAATCAAGAAAATATGAATTATCAAAATTGTCTCCACTATTCTGCTTTTATAATACAATACTAGTGCATTACTCATGCGACGATCAAAATTACATTAAAACTAAAATTTATACTATATGTTAATGAGAATATTTTCTCAACCTTTAAAAATAGTTACAATTTGAATGAATTGGTACAAAGGAGATTTATTTTAGCAACCAAAGGTTGAGTGCCCTTTCGTAATAATAATACCGGTATACGAAGAATGCATATAATGTGCAATTATATTTTACTCTTTTTCAGGCAAAAAATATATATAATCTCTCATCATTTACACATTATCTGAAACTTAAAATCGCACCTAAATCTTTTTTCTTATTTGCTAAATGTTATTTTAGTTGCTTAGATTGTTGTTGGTGTGACGCTGGTGCAGATATATAGTGTTTGTATATATTTAGAATTTTAAACACGTATAATTTCTTTTTCGACTTTACGTGGCAAACAAAAAAGCATCTATAAAACTATCCCATGATTATTATGAACATATATAGATATATAGAATCATAAACGATAAACTAAACATTCTTTCAACCTCAATTCAATTGTCAGAGATTGAAATAAGTCCAGTTCTGCCTATTTTCTTCCGGATTGTGGATGAAATGCCCTCCTCTCCGATCCCTAGTCGAGCATCATTATATTTTTCTAAATCAATATCGATACAAGTCTTTGATCGTGATTTAATTAGTCTTCAAGATATTTGCCAAAAATATTACTCTCTCGTCCTAATAGTAAGATCCACTTTCTATTAAAATAGAGAGAGTGAATAATAAAAATGTGGACCTTGCTATTGGGACGAAGGGAGTATAAGACTATGAGCCAATATCCAACTTAACCGTAGGGTTGGAGGCTTATGAATAGAAAAAATATAATATTATCAAATACACTTTTTATATATCGTTTGAAAACATTTTATATGTATAAGAATAAGACAAGCATCATTTGATCATCATCCAAATTTGTTCTACATATGTGATCCGGATGACAAGTTACGTACTCTAGTTACACCGTGAAAATATTATTTTGCTCCGGTTTGACTTCTAATTTGAACATTGTTTTTCTCTCAAACATTGACTTGATTTCCATGGGCAGATCATTCAGTCGCCACCATCCTTCAAAATCAAAAGTTGGTAATTTAAATTACTACAAATATTTGAAAATGTTATTAAGAATATTCGTGAGGTTTTTATGGCATTTACATTATTACGTGCATGGATAGAAACAACTTACAACCTTTCAAAATTCATATCAAGATTCATGAGTTTTTATATTCAATATATCTCCTGCAATTTTTCCTCCAAGAATGGCTTCGTCGAGCAGGAGAAACACTTTCGGATTTTTGTTTTAAGAACACTTTCGTATTATTAAATTGAAAGCATAATCAGAAATTTCCATATATACAGTATTCCTCAATTAATTACCCAAATAGAGCTCCCCGAATAATTATCATATCGAATCATAACTTCTAAGCAAAGAGGCCAGTCCCAAAATTTTAGAATACAAAAAGGGAAATTTTATTACGAGAGTATACAATTATTTTCTGAAATGATGAGAATTACAATTTATAAAAATATTAATTCCATTTCATCAGAAATACTATCCACGTACACTTGCTATTTTCAAGGGAAAAATTGTAAATTGTAAGTAGGCGGTTGTACCTTTTTGGTGCATTAGCTCGCAGAGAAATCATCGTCTGCAATCAATTTGAAAGCACCCCATTGCCAGAAATGTCATCCCAAACCACGACTCAATTAGAACTAAAATTTCAATTTCAAGTAAATCCAAGTGCTCTAAAATTTGAAGAAAAAAATTACAACTAAGAAAAAGTTATGATGAGAAATATTTGCAAGATAAACATGTTTTGTCGGAGTCTTACCAAATCTGCATTGGCATGTTCTTCCTTTCATTTTTTCCACTGCATTCGACGTTTGGCGACAGTGGTAGTTGGTTAACTTGGTGTGCAAGAGGATCAAATTTCCTATTTTTTTTCCTATTGTTCAACGGATGCGTATGTCGAATATTTTATTTTTTTCTTTCATGAAATGCATATTTTATTTTTCATAAAATACAACAAAATGTGAAATGTGGAAATTGTCCCTACTATTCTGATTTTATAGATATAGATATAGATATAGATTTAATTTGTTGATAGGTTTGGCGGTGGCTTCAAGAAAGTGAGGGTGGGAGGGTTGATTTGCTTTTATTTCTTTTAATTGGGCTAGGCTGTTTATTCAAATGGGTCCACAGGTGCATCAATGCATTTTATTTATTTTATTTTGTATAATTTAATAATTCATTATTAATCAATTATTTATATTATTAGGCGGACTTAACTAAGTCTATTATTTACAAAGTCAAGTTTCAAATTAGGGTGGAGAATCAACGTAAAGCTCATATTATTTATATTTATTACGCTTTTATGCAGATTTATAATTATTAGCCTATGAACTATAATAATTATTGGCTGACGGGTTGCATATATCCCGAAATTAACCATGGGATACTAACGATATAATTTATTAAATTGTATAATTTGGATAAATGTGTTCACAATTGAGCCATTGTATCACTCACTCCAAACTATTATTCATTTTTATATTGATGTTGAGTGATGTGCTTGTGTGGCAGGATGATGGTCTTCACATAAATAACTATGTTTTATTTTTAATTTAATGTTTTCGTTGAAAACCCCAAATAAATGTTTTACTATTATTAAATAAAGTGGCATTATTATTATTATTATTATTATTATTATTATTATTATTATTATTATTATATGAAAATTGGGGTGTTACAAGTTTTCATGATATTATGAGTACGTTGTCATGCTGCTATGAGTATTGTTTCATGATATTATGGACACAAAAAATTATTCGGATAAAAATATGTGATATGAATTTAAAATGAAAGAGAATGACAAGAGTTTTTATTTGATATATGATTTGAGAAAATTGAATTAACCGTTTAAAGTTTATACAAAAGTTGATGAATATGTTTATGTCATCTTTGTTGAGAATTGATTTCAATATATTTATCAACGACACTATTGTTTTGTGGGTTCAATATATATACAAGTATGCCATCTTCTTCTTGTGTTGAATTTGTATCTTTAAGATCAAAATATTACATTGTTAAGATGGATTAATTGGTTCACATGGGTAATTAAATATTATATTTAATTATTTAGAATCCATTCATAAACTTAATTCAATTTATTTTTTCTAGGAGCAGCACAAATGAAAAAAGGAAAAGCTGGAAAAAGTTTGTAAGGATTTAAGAAATACTTTATTAAAATAAAGGTACGCGGAAAAGAATAAATTCCTCCACTTTTTCTTAATTTTGTACCTCTATTTCTCCTGGCACTCCTTTTCATTTTTGCAATTAAAATAAATCTTACAAACCACCGGACAAAAAAAAAATTACACGTTTTTAATCTAAATTAAAAATTTGGCGGGATTCTCTTCTTTTTCTTTAGAAATTTAAAAATAAGACAAGTAATTAAATATTCGTTATAAAACATTGGTCATATAATCTAATATTGCACGCATTTTATGCACAAGTAAGCGTATTACAAATTGTACACTCAATATAATATACTTGTTAAATGAACTACACCATGTTTCAAAACCATGGTTCATATTCTTACATTTCTGTTATTAAATTATTGTCATGTGTATATTTCTAAAATTTCATAACTACGTACCCATTAATAAGTAACATTAATAAATAAGAAATTTCAAGAATAAATATGATAATAATATATTGTTTAAAATATAAAATGAAACACTATTTTTGAGATCGTCAGATTTAGAGTTCATGCCGCTGCCGCCCGAGTAGGTGCTACCCTAATTTTTTTAAAATACATACAATTTAAAATTTTCAAATAATATTTTAGGTATAATCGATACGAGGATATGGTAATGACAATGTTTACGTTGATATTATTTTCGACGTCTTGATGCAGTAATTACAAAATTTATCTTTAACGACTAAAAAATGTACCACTATATTATTTTCGAGCTGTTGATATTATAACTATAAATTTATCTATAATGACTAAAGAGACAACAATACAGCTGATATATATATGTGTGTGTATATATATATATACAATTTTATATTTTTAAGTAATATTTTATATATAATTGACATGAAAATTAAAAAAAAATGAATGTCGATATTATTTCATGTCTATAAAATAGTACTTCCTCCGTTTCGTTTTATTTGTTATTTTAGGTTTTTTATTTTGTTTCAAAATATTTGTTATTTTATATATTTTCACACATTCTCTATTTAATTTAACCTTATCATAAATTTTATTTTAGAAAAATATAATAGAATAAGATTTTGTGGTATATATGAAGGATTCATATTTATTTACAAAATTAATTGTTAATTCTAGATAAAAAAAAATCTAAAATAATAAATAAAATGAAAGTAGCACTATAAAGTATAAATGAACCTACACTAAAATAGTAATAAAATAGTATGACCATAATAAAATTATTTTGTTAGGTACCTACTAAAACGGTGACACGTCAAATCAGGCCCCACCTCTCCGTGTTTTAGCTCTAGGACCGCGTGGTACCTCTGAAGCTACGCGGCAAAGGCCATTAATTTATTATGCATAGAAAATGGCGTCTGCAAACGCATAAAATTATATGGACCACAATTAATGTCTCAATTTCTATTGGTGTAACAGTCAAGTACACTCTCAATATCTCGATAAAAACTTGGTTAGGTTTCTTGGGGTTGGACATTGACGGAGCGGTGTTATTTTGAGATTAAATGTCTTAAGTTCAAATTTTACCATCAACAGTATTAGGTGTGAGTTGTTACACTTGACTTGTTAAATGTGGTTTGTAAACTATTACAAAGGGACGGAATTTACTCAGTGCGCACTTCAGTAACGGCTGCACGTTACCTCGATATAAAAAAAGATTGTTTAGGACCGTCTAATGAATTTCTTATGTTAGACTGATCAATTATATCCAAATTCGCTTAAAGACTTGCCTCCACCCGCGTTTCTTGCTCAGGTGCATGTGATCAACGCCCCCATGCGCGGCGCGTGAAGCTCGCACACTTGAGTCAAGTACACCCTCAATATTTCTACCCAGTGGTAGACCCATGATTTTAGTTGAGGGGTCCAACAAATAATATGCTTCTCCGTTCTATAATTCTACTCACTTATTCTTTTTAATTATAATCCACTTTTGTTTATTTGATATGCATTAGCAATCATTTTATTTTGAATCAATAAGTTAAGATATACTAGGAAAATCTTATATAATTTTATGTTTCCATCTACATTAAATATATTTTCTTATAATTTGTGTACAAATTGAAAGAGGATTACAAATGGGACAAAGAGAGTAACAAAATGATATTTAAAATTAAATCAAGATTTAATAATATTTCTTTAAAAAATCAAAAATAAATTTCAATAACTAGATTACAAAATCATAGAGCGAGTGGATAAAAAATAAGATTTACACTTAATTTTAGAGTGGTCCAATAAAAGATAAGATCGATAAGAAATAATATGAATTTGAACTTAATATGAATATTTTTGGTGGAAATGAAAAGAAGAAAACAAAAATAATACAAAATAAGTAAAATAGTAAAGGAAATGGGAGGAGAAAACGAGAGAATTGCGTATTTATTAATTCTCCTCCAATTTAATTAGCCAATTAATTGCTAGTTTTTTTTTTTGGTATAAATGTTATGACACAAATAACCCTATGTTTTTTAAAAAGTTCAGAGGGGCCCAATGCCCCCTAGCCCTCCAAGGTGGTTCCACCTCCATTTCTACTTAGGATCAAATAAAGGAAAAATGCGCGAATAGCTCATATGCACTCTCATTAGCTTGATTATTTAGACCAAATAGACACTACAAGTTAAAGATTCAGGCCATTTAGCCCCTAACGGTGTTAAAAATTCTTTTCTAACCCAATTAAGTGTTAAAAATTCCATTCTAATACAACTAAGTGTTATTTTTCCATCCATACATATAATTAAACTCCAGTTTCTCACTTTCCAAGCTAGTGATTCAATCATTATTTTATCCCAAAAATTTAGTAGACAAATAAAAATTGATTAATCAGTTCGAATCAATAATAATAATAATAATAATAATAATAATAATAATAATAATCAATTTTACCCAAAAAATGAGAGTAATATAGAATTGCGAAGCTTCAAGGAGCAGAAGTTTGATTTCTTGCTGAAGATCAAGGAGTTGTAGCAGAGATGGGATTCTCAACTCTCAAATATTTTGTAGATTAATTAGCTTCTTTTGGATTCCATTTCTCATTTCTCCATTATCCAATTTGAAGCTCTCAATTTTGCAACGGTGGTTTTGCGTCTTCATGTTTTCTTCATTCTCTTACTGACATGAGATGTTCATAAATTTAAGCTTGATAGATATTAAACCTAAAAATCATTAACTTGGAATAACATTCTTAGAAATCATATGTTTCAAACACAGGATAATAATACTTTTGATTTTTTTTAAAACAAAATAAAGAAAAATGGGAGAAATCATAAGTTTTGAAAAATAAGATGACAAAATTATAGTTAGTTGTTCTTGTTGATGTTTTGTTAGTGCCATCGTTTGCACTAAGTGTTTTTAATTAGAATTGTCATGATCTTTATGGCAAATCAAAGAACACAAATGTTTGTTTTTCAGTTTTGAAAACCATGTTCTGAACATGATGATATCAACATTTCACTGCCAATCTGATTGAAGATCGAAGAATGTATTTGATTATGTGCATAACATGATCATTAACATGGTTGTCCAGAGAATTTCCTAGAGAAAAAGATGGACATTTCAGAATAGAAGATGCTTTGTTCAAGATGAAAATCAAGATAGACGAAGACGAGTTCTATTCGAGGAAGATTTCTGAACTAGGTTATAGTCCGAATCAAACTAGGAATGTTTCCTCTTAGAGTTTGATTCAGTTTATGACTTTCTGATTACCTTGTTTAGGCTATACTTTGTTCTCATAAATAACCTGAGAATCAGACTAGTTAGATATCGAGGATTTTTCGTATGCACAAGATTTAGAGAGTCTAAAACGACTTCAAGTTGTTTGAAGCATTTAACATGCGGTTTAGACTAGGTTTGATTCTTGTGATCATTGTGTGTCTAGTCTTTATTTGAAATTCCTTCATACATACTTAAAGGAGTCTCGGAGTGATTTTCTATGGGGACTAGAGACAGTCTAAGCTGTGAGGGGATCTTACAATTCAGTCTATTGAAAGAGGTTGTAGTGGGTAGGAAAGGGGTCGAGTGATGGGAGGTCATCGTGTAATAGCCTTTGTAACCATGCAACGAAGTAGCGGATTATTTCTCACGGACTTGTGGAGTCCCCTGACATAGATCAATTGATTGAATAGGGTTATCATCCTCAGTTATTTATTACTTAAAGTTATATCATTCTGATCTTGCATGTTAACAACAATGTACATGTACATGTTTGTGAATATGTTTATCTTCACACAATTTAGGTAATTTCAATTGGTACTAGAGCGGGTCGCCTTTGGTAAAAAGTGAAGAAAGTCCTGAAGAATACATAATCATATGAAGATTTTGGTTGATTTCAAGTTATAAGTTCAATCAAGGAAGGAGGATCCACGGTCAGACCACCACTTCTTGAAGGTAACAATTATCCTTACTGGAAAGCAAGGATGATGATGTTTCTTAGATCAATAGATGAGTTTACATGGAAAAGCGTCGCTGAAGGATAGGTGAAACCAACTGTTGCCAAAGAAGGAAAACATCTAGAGATTGAAAAAGAAGAATGGACTATGCCACAGAAAAACTGGTACAATGTTAATTCTAAAACTCCAAATGTTATATTCTCTGTAGTTGATTTGGAGACATTCAGTTTTATCTCAACATGTGAGACTGCTAAATATGTATGGGATATTCTGGAGACTACCTTTGAAGGGATCAATTTTGTTAGATTATCAAGACTTCAGACTTTTACTTATAAGTTTGAAAATCTTAGAATGGAAGAAATTGAATCAATCGGTGAGTTCAATGCCAGACTAAGGAGCATATCTAATGAGAGTTTTTCACTCAGAGAACCCTTGAACAATGAGAGACTTCCAAAGAAGTTTGCCTATAAAGTTGCTACAATAGAAGAAGCCAAGGACATTAAGAGGATGAGGCTTGATGAACTGATGGGGTCTTTAAGGACAATAGAGATGAACTTGGAGGATGAAGATGATAGTTAAAAGAAGAGAGTAATTGCTCTTAAAGTTGAAACTTCAAAAGATGTACCTAAACAAGTACAGAACAAGATTCTTGTAATTGATTCAGATGTAGTGAACTCAATGGTTCTGATTACAAAGAACTTCAGTAGGATGTTGAAAAGAACAAACAAATAGTCTTCAAGAAAGTTCAACAATAGAAGACAAGCGTCTGTGAGTACATCACAAGAAAGAAACTCCAATAATGATCAAAAAGAGTATCAATAGCCCAACCAAAGAAGGGAAATTCAGTGCAAAGATGTGATGGATTTGGTCACATTCAAGCTGGATATGCCAACACTTTGAAGAGAAATAAGAATAATTATAATGCATCTTTCAGTGAGGATGATTTTGAAGAGAGCAATAGTGATTCAGATGAAGAAACCATCGCATCTATGGCTAAGGTATCTGAATTCCAAGATTCTTTCACTCTTGCAGAAGAAGATGAATCAGATAATGAAGACTTCAACTAAGAAGAATTTGTGAAAATATACAAAGAGATGTATACAAAGTGGTTGGAAGTTGTAGAGATCAACAAGGCTCTTCAGTCACAAAATAAGAGTTTTGCAGAGGAAAAGGAAAAACTGATCAAGTCTAATTCAGATCAGAAAGTTATCATTCAACAGCAAGAAAAGAAAATTGATGAGTTATCTTCTGAACTCAAGTCCATATAGAAGAATATCACTATGTTGAACAATAGAACAAAGAATCTTGATAAGATCCTGAGTTGTCCAGAACATTCTGAAAAAAGTCATCCAGGTCTTGGATATTCTGGAGGATAATCAAAGACAGTACTTGTTAAAAAAAAATACAAGTCAGTTAGCACATATACATAAGGATGTTCAGCACAGTCAGAAAAACATCACAAAAATAAAGAAGCTTGATAATCAATTTAATAGACACATGAGAGGAATAATCTACCATTACTGTGATGAGAAAAGCCACATTCGACCACATTGTGAAAAGTATCTTAGTGATCTTAGAAGAATGAGAAGAATATTTGTGGTTCAAAATATTACAACAAGCAGAGAGAGCCAACCTCTCAAAAGAAGAAGTCTGCTCAGAAAAATAATGGGTTGTCAAACTAGAAAACACATGACTATTTGATTGCTCATACATCTATTCGAGTGGAAAATAGCTACAACTGGTACTTTGATAGTGGTTATTCAAGGCATATGACTGGAGATTGTTTAGTTGTGCAGAACTTAAATGCTTGCTCTTCAGACTTTGTAACTTTCGGAGATGGCAAGAAAGGCAAAGTCATGGGAAAATAAGAACTTGTTGTGGAAAAAATGCCTAAGTTGAAAAAGGCAATGCTAGTAGATAGTTTGAAAGCAAACCTCATCAACATCAGTCAGTTGTGTGATGATGACATGACTGTTGTATTCACCAAGGAGAATTGCAGAGTATTGAAGAAGAAGAATGAGTTGTTTATGGAAGGCAAGAGAGTAGTTGACAATTGTTATCAGCTTCATATACTTGTACAAAGTATGGTAACATGCTAGAGAACATCTGTAGAGCAATTAGAATTCTGGCATCAGAAACTTGGTCACAATCACTTCAGAAATCTCCAAAAGATCATCAACAAAGAGATGGTTAAAGGAATCCCTCAGATCAAAGTTGAACGTGATATGATTTGTGGTCCTTGTCAAATTAAGAAGTAGATTAGGTCTCAACACAAAGAATTTTAGCATAGAACTTCACAAGGCGTTTTAGATCTACTTTATATTGATCTAATGGAACCTATGGCAGTTGAAATCTATGGTGGGAAGAAGTATGTCTTTGTCTGTGTTGATGATTTCTCAAGATTTTCACTTGGGTGGAATTTTTTAGAGACATGACTGAGGTATTCATGACATTTAATAAGCTAGTTTGCAAGATTACTGTTGAAAAGAATATGCAAGTTTTTAGAATTTGAAGTGATCATGGAAATTAATTTGAGAATCAGATATTTAATGACTTCTGCAATGAGAATGGGATTAGCCGTGAGTATTCTGCACAAAAGACTCCATAGTAAAATGGAGTTGTTGAGAGAAAAATAGAACACTGCAGGAGATGGTAAGAACAATGATTGCTGCTAAAGAAGTTTTTTCCATGTTTTGGGCAGAAGCCATCGATACAACATGTCACATAAGAAATCGTGTTCATCCCAGGCCAGGTACTCTTACTAATCCATATGAAATCTACTATGAGAAGAAGTCTACTGTGAAGTATTTCCATGTTTTTAGAACTGCATGCAACATCTTGAATGATAAATGAGGCAAGATTTACAATAAGGAGATATGTTTACTGTGAAGTATTTCCATGTTTTTAGAAGATATGTTTTTGGGATATTCTAGAGACAGTAAATCATACAAGATTTACAATAAGGAGACCAGCGCAGTTATTGAGTCTGTAAATGTCAGATTTCATATTTAGTATGATTTTGCAAGTTCTACAGAAAATGATGTACATACAAATGTGTTTGGACATTCAGATTCAGAAAGTGAAGGAGAAGATCAGGGTGTAACTCAAAAAAATCCTTCACGACAGATTATCAAAGATCATCTAACTACTAAAGTCATTGGTAATATCAATAAAGGAAGAATCACTAGAATCTGACTCAGAAAGAGACTTTATGAGGAAATATTCAATGTCTGCTTCACATCAAAGATAGAGGCAAAGAATTCTTGAGAAGCTCTAGAGAATGCTTACTGGATTGAAGTAATGCATGATGAATTACTTCAATTTAAGAAGAATAATGTTTGGGATTTAGTGCAGAAACCTAAAGGAGTAAACATGGTGGGAACAAAGTGGATATTCAAGAACAAAACAGATGAATCTAGGAATATTACAAAGAATAAAGCAATGCTAGTTGCTCAAGGATATTCACAGATTGAAGGAATGGATTTTGATGAGATGTTTGCCCCTGTTACAAGAATTGAATCTGTGAGATTACTTCTTTCCATGGCCTATATGATGAAATTCAAGCTCTATCAGATGGATGTCAAGAGTGCTTTCCTGAATGGATTCTTGAAGAAGTACATGTATGTTGCACATCCAAAAGGATTTGAAGATCCACACTATCTAGATCAGTTTACAAATTGATGAAGGTTTTGCATGGTTTGAAACAAGCTCCTAGGGCTTGGTATGAGAGACTGACATCATACTTGGTAAGCAAGGGATATAACAGAGGAGGAGATGATAGAACACTATTCATCAGAAAAGACAAATCACAAGTAATTGTAGTTCAAGTATATATTGATGATATAGTGTTTGGATCTGTGTACAATAAGATGGTCAAGGACTTTATTAGGAACATAGAAACTTAGTTTGAGATGAGCTTGGTTGACAATCTGAAGTACTTTCTTGGACTTCAGATAAAGCAATCAGATAATGGTATTTTCATCTCACAAACTAAGTATGCAAGAAACTTAGTTAAAAAGTTTGAGCTAGAAAACTCCAAGCACAAAAGGATTACAATAAGCAAAAGTTGTAAAGATTGGAAAGGAAGATGCGGGTAAAGAAATGAATCAAACTTTATATAGAAGCATGATTAAAAGTCTTCTTTATCTTACTAGAAGTAGACCAGGTATATCCTATAGTGTAGGAGTCTGTGCAAGATATCATGTATGTCCTAAAGAAACTCATTTGAAAGTAGTGAAGAACATCATCAAGTATGTCAATAGAATTGCTGACTACAGATTGTGGTACACTTCAGATACAAATTCAAGTCTCATTACCTACTGTGATGCTAATTGGGTAGGATTTCTAGATGATAGAGAAAACACATCAGATGCTTGTTTCTTTTTAGAAAACAATGTTGTTTCTTGGTTCAGCAAGAAACAAAACAACATATCCTTATCAACTGCTGAATTTGAATACATAGCCACAGGAAGTAGCTGTACACAGATAATCGGGATGATATAGATGATGAAAGATTATGAAATTGCTCATGATACACCTATTATGTATTGTGACAACACGAGTGCTATCAATATATCAAAGAATTCAGTTCAACATTCAAGGACAAAATATATTGATATCAGACATCATTACATCAGAGAGCTGGTTGAAGAAGAAGTACTATGGGTTGATCATGTGAAACAGAAGATCAACTTGCTGATCTGTTCACCAAGAGATTGGATGCTGCTTGATTTGAGAAGTTGAGAACATCTCTTGGTGTTTGCTTGATTCAGTAAATCAAGAGAATGAGTATAAGTGTGTTTATTTCACACTCAGCAGGAAAGAACCATTCTTGCGAGGAGGTTCTGAACATTCTTATAAATGTTCATCACCATGTACATGAACAATTTAAATTTTCATGTACATCTTTGTCAACGACTAGTTCTAACTCCAAAACGTCATCTCAGATTTTTCAGGGATTTTTCTCCAAATCTTTAGTCTAACGGATACTTGAGAATACTTCTTGAATGGAGTACTCTCTTATATATACATATAGCCATTTAGAGATGATCATAATTTTCTCAAAATTCTAAAACCTAGCTATTCTTGATTACTCTCTCAGATATCTCTATTTCTTTCTACCTTTAAACTTTGTTGTTTCAAAAATTCTATTCATATTCCCTTTCAATGGCACCCCAAAGAAGACTTGTTCTTTCTAAGAAAGTTCTCAAACCCAGAATGGGATATGAGAATGTGACATATTCAAAGTCTCAAGATCAGTTCTATGAGGAAGATGAATTTGACAGACAAGTTCGTAGTGAATCAACTTATAAGAAACTAGTTCAAGGAGAACTTCATGATGAGTCCTCTAACCAAGATATTGAAGAGTTGATTGAGAAATACCATGAAGAAGGAGAATGAGATGAATAGAAAGAACAAGCAAAAGTAATATCTTCTACAAAGAAGACCAAAACTCATAATTTGTCTCTTCAAGATCTATTGAAGCAAACTGCAAGTTCTTACAATGTGGATAAGAAGATTGTAGAGAAAAATGCAAGAAAAAAGGGGTCAGCTGTTAAGAAACCAAAGAAGACTGCTTCTACTTAAGCAAAGAAGTTCATCACAGTACCTGTTGCACAAACCCTTGAGAAAGAGAAGAGTCATGCTACTGATGAACATGTTGTGCCTAAGGATGTACCTATTCAAGAGAAAGTGTATATTGCTGAGAAGCTTACTATAGAAGAAAGGATTTCTCCAGAGAAGAAAGACGAAGTCTCGGGAGAATAAAATATTCATCTGATTGAAAAGTACAAGGTTATAGCTGCTGATAAAGAGAAAAAGAACATCATTAAGAGAGCTTTAGTTGTGGCTCTAGGAGAAGAAGAAGAAGCTGTAAGTTTTTCTTCAAAATCTGCTGAGAAAACTCTTGTTCCACCACAAGAAAAGCTTATGGCAAGTGTCATATATGAGATTGATCGATTCACAGTCGAATCACCTCTCAGGAAGAAGACTCATCAAAAGAAGTATTCAATTGAAACTGCCAAGATTATTCCTAGGGCACCTGTCATCCAAAACAGAGCATCTGCTACTCCACCATCTTCTGTTCCATCACATAAGAGAAAGAAATCTGAAACTAGTACTAACCCATCAAAGAAGGACAAGAAGTTTGTTCGTCCCAAAGATGTATCTGAAGATGTTCACTTAGAATCAAGTGAACATGAAGCTGATCACCACAAATAGATCATTCATCTGCCAGATATCTCTAAACATGCACTCTTTAGATCAACAAAGCATGCAGAGTTATAGGATAAGAGTAAGAAGAGGTCGTTAATTGGTGAGAAGAAGATAGATAAGGATACCTTGTTAGCCACTGGTATCTATTCTCTGTTGGAGAGTGCGAGGTTGTTAGGAACAGTGCAGAGAGTGCATGAGTTTGTTCCTTTGGTTGTGTCTGAGTTTTACTACAATCTCACTGAAGATGCGGATAATCCTGACTGTGAAGACTTTCACAAAGTCTTTGTCAGAGGTGAGATGCTAGAATTCTCTCCAGAACTCATCAATAAGTTTTTGGATTGCTCAGTTGAGGGGGAGTTAGAAGAGATAGACAACTGGGGGATGGTTGCAGAAGAACTGACCCAGGCTATCTATTCCAAGTGGCCATCTAATCCTCAGATGATTCTTACTTCAAAATTGACTCAGAAATATGGTGCATTATTTCGCATCATGATCCACAATTGGATCCCAACAAAGCACAGTGCAGTTGTCACATAAGCTCAAGGAAGGCTATTGTTTCATATTGGAACATGAAGAAAATTCAATTATGGAGAATTTGTGTTTGGAAAGTTGGTCAGTGGAACTGAATCCAATGTTGTGAAAGGCCCCATGTGTTATCCTTCACTCATCTATGATATCATCAAGTGTTAGAAAAAGAATGTCTCTACCAAGACAAACAGATTGATGCCTCCAAATAAGCATCTAGTCATTAAGGTTACTCATGAGATTGATGATCATCATCTGCACCTACAATTCAAGAAATTCATCACATCAAAGAAGGTGGTGCTGAAACTTCTACCAAGTTTTCACAAAAGCAATTAGTGCTCAAATTTCCAGAGAACGGTTTGGAGTTCCATGCTCGAATGGTTTCTGAGCATACCTCTGAGAAGATAAAAATTCAAGCTTTGATAGCTGAGCTTTCATCAGGAGAAAATTTTTCCTCCCCAATAGTTGATGTTCCTGAACATGTTCATAACTTGCACAAGCTTGCAAGTACTGCTGTCGCTGCAACTCAAGAGAAGTTTCCACAGACTGATCTCACGAGCAACAAAGAGAAGGAGCTTGCTGAAGACAAACCTGTTGATGATCATGAAGAGGATGAAGAAGCTGCAGCAGCAGAAGAAGAAGAAGAAGAAGAAGAATAAGAAGAAGAAGAAGAAGAAGAAGAAGAAGAAGAAGAAGAAGATGATGATGATGATGATGATGATGATGATGATGATGATGATGATGATGATGATGATGATGATGATGATGATGATGGTGATGCAGAAGAGAAGGCTAAAGATGAGGAAGATGATGAAGATGAGGAAAGAGAGCCTGAAGAAGAAGAAGAAGAAGAAGAAGAAGAAGAAGAAGAGCATGAAGCATCTGATAAATCTGAGTAGTTATTCTATTACTCATTTTCCTTTCTCGGTGGCAAATAAGAGAAATAATGTTTCTGATTCTGATTTCAAAATTTTATGCCTTTTAAAATTTTGTATCTTGCACCATGTTTTTGCAAGTATTTTTTTTTTGCTTATGCTCTGTAATATCAAATCTTTTATGTTATATCTCCTGAACATATGTTTTTATCTGCATTTTTATAATTCTTAAGTCTGCTAAAAAAAATTACACTGTTGATGAAAAGACTATGTTAAAAAATGAATACAGCATAGCAGATTTATGTTGATAATTAAGAAAGTGAAAAATAATAGAAAGCTGACATGTTCACAGGTATAATCAAATTTTTTTGAAGTAGATGTTTCTTCAATTGAAGTTTGTATTATTAAAAAACATGAAGCTGATTTGCCAACAGATAAAGACAAATGGGGAGATTGTTAGTGCCATTGTTTAGCACTAAGTGTTTTTAGAATTGTCATGATCTTTATTGCAAATCAAAGAATTCAAGGATTTGGTTTTTCAAGTTTCGAAGATCATGTTCTGGACATGATGATATGAATATTTTGTTGTCAATCTGATTGAAGATTGAAGAATGTACTTGATCATGTTATGCACATGATCATGAACATGGTTGTCCAGAAAGTTTCGTAGAGACGTGCCAAGCTGATTTGAAGAAGTTGAAGTTTCCTATTGAAGATAGATGTTTCATAATAGAAGATGCATTTCAAGATGACGATCAAGATGTAAGAAGACAAGTTCTATTCAAGGAAGACTTCTAAACTAGGTTAGTCTGAATCAAATTAGGAATGTTTCCTTTTAAAGTTTGATTCAGTTTAGAACTTTCTGATTACCTTGTTTAGGCTATATTTTGTTCTTATAAAGTCTAGGGATCAGACTAGTTAGATGCTGAGGATTTTTCATATGCACAAGATTTAGAGAGTCTAAAAAGACTTCAAGTTTGGAGCATTTAGCATACAGTTTAGACTAGGTTTGATCCTTGTGATCATTGTGTGTCTAGTCTATGTTTGAAATTCTTTCAGACACACTTAAAGGAGTCTCGAGAGATTTCCTGTGGAAACTAGAGGGAGTCTAGGTTGTGAGGGGATCTCATAATTCAATCTATCGAAAGAGGTTGCAGTGGGTAGGAAAATGGTCGAGTGATGGGAGGACATCGTGTAATAGCCTTTATAACCTTTCCTTGTTGAACTTAGATAATCCTTCTAGATACAACCTTTAATTAATCTTCAATTGAATCTTGAATTCCGAAGTAGAATGTTGAATCTTGTAATGAACATTCAGTGTGGAATACCTATTTGAACACCAAGTCTTGAAATCTCTCGTCTTGAACCTTGTAGTTCCTTTTGCACATCAGAATTACAAATACTCACCAGATCTTCATTATGACCACTCGAAGCCAAATACATAATTTGCCATAAACAATGACAACCACGAGTACGTGCATTTCTGCACAAACACATGCCATATACTCCGCTCATATAAGTTTATTATATTACAATTAGGGTTTAATACATCCTAATTAGGATTTATATTTAATTCAAAAAATTAATTATCAAGTGTTGTGCACGAAACACGTGTTATCGTCGGGCTGCGCAAGTCGTTTGATAAAAAAATCACTTTAATTTTAGGTTTATATTTATTTTGAAATAATTAATCATTTAGCGCACTGCACGAGCTCACACGTTAACTTTGATGAGTGAATAATGTAAGTTGTCGGATCAAAAAAATTAAAATAATTCACTTTAAATTTAGAATTCAATAATTTCATTTTATAGTATATATTTTTTGAAAAAAAAAATAAAAAAAATAAAAAATCCCAGCACGCAGGGCGGTCGCACCCAATGGATTGATTAGTACAACTAATTTACATAAACCCAGCCGAGGTTAAATAACACGATTTTGAGTTATGATGTTTGAGTCATTTTCAATAGAACTACTTTATGAATCTGGGCTTTCTCGTGCATTCTAACATTTGCGTTTTTTTAATAAGTCGTTTTTTTAGAAACACTTTTATCATAACATTAATTTCCCTATTCAGCTGGCCCTTTTTTTTATCGTTTCTTCTCCTTCAGTACGTTTTCACTGAATTAGAGCTTCTTAAGAAGTATTCTTTCTAGAAACACCCCTTGAATTGAATTAGAATAAAGATTTATAGTTTACTTGTTATGTTCCAAAGATTAGATAAAGTATATGTTAGTATTCATTTTCTTCAGAATCACGTACATAGAAATTATATTCTTAAATAATTTTATTTTTCTGTCAATCAACGGGCTAACTATTTGTTTAACTAGTATTTCACCCGTGCGATGCACGGAATAAATTTTTTATGTCTTTTTTAATTGAAGGTTGTATGAAAATTGTAGATTTTTATAATTATTTTTCTATGATATGAAAATTATTAATTTTTGTAATTGTCTTCGATGTATGCAGTAATATTTTGAATATACCCATGTCATAAAACATACATAAATGAAAACAACAATAAAAAAAGATGTCTCAAATAATTTTTCAAAAATAAATTGATTGTAATGAAACTCACAATTTCAAAATGCATATTTACGATTTTGGATGTTAGAATATTCAACGTGTATAATTGTATCATGTAAAACAATTTATATTTATATCATTATATGCCTTTGGCATATATAAACAATTTTGACGGATAATAATGAAATAACGAAAATAAATATTTCAATATTTTGTATGGTCATTGTATTGAATTAGACTTGTATCGTGAACATATGGTTAAAGTAAGTGTTTGCATCTTGAATATAAGCACAACATATTCATATCCATTACTTAAAATATAAAAGTAAAAACTTGGTTTCTCTGGAATGGTCCAGAGGTGAAGTGAAGTAATTTAAGTCCGAATATCTCAAGTTCAAAACACACCAACATTGCTTTATGTGAGCCTGTCACACCTAATTTTATAAGTATGGTTTACCTGTTCTTTGTCGTTTATTGCCCATTGCGCAAGAACAAAAACAGAACTTATATCCTGAACATCTGCTAAAATTATCTTTGTCTTATTATTACTATATTTTTGTCAGCTTTACAATACTTTCCACTTTCTATAATTAAACAATGACATCGAGAAAAATTGTTGGAAAAACTATATCTAGTATATTTTTTACTTCTAGGAAATATATCACCGTTATATATAGTGTGAAATTTTTCAAGTTTTTCCCAACCACTAAGAACCAATAATAGTATAGGCTCTCTAGAGAGTTAAAATCTGGACAATTGCGTTCTATATTGGAAGAAGCAGGTGAGATCGGAAAATAAGACGACATGTGCATGCCTAGTCAAATAATGATTCTTAGTCATTTTACCTATAATTTTGTTTAATCCTAATTAATAATGATTCACATAGTTGATTGAAAATTTAGAAATAACCAATGTTAAAATTTATGACCTAGCAGTTAAAATTCCCCAATATATCTAATAATAATTCAAACATAGTTCTATTTAAATTTCATTAGTCTTAAAAGTAGAAAAAATCAAGTTGTGAACTTACAAAAATTATATGCATAAATTTCAGTATTTTAAAATATGAGCACATTTTTGGTTTATTTGTTTGTTGTGCGATGATCCCTATTAAATAAATAATATATTACGATTAAATATATAAACTTTGACAAAATTTGTAATTTAGACAAACTTTAAAAGCTTGCAATTATAACACAAACTTGCATTTCTTTACAAAATAGACATTTGGAAATTTTTTTCCGATGAATGAAAAACTAATTTTGCAAAAAATTAAAGTTATATGGCAAAAATATTTTTATCTAATCACAAAACGACATCATTTTGTACCCAAAAAAATTAAAAAGTAAAAAAATTCAAAATTGTATATTCTTCTTTTAGTTCCTCTTTCAGACACAAAACAATGTCATTTTGCAATCAGATGGAAAAAAATTCATATTATTATGACGCGATCATTTTTTGTGCCAAATTAGCTTCCATTTAATAAGGAAATATTGGGCGTGAATATTTTGCAAGCCCCAAAACAATTTAAGAATTTTACATATAATTTTTTTAAAAGAAATTAGTATATATAGTTATTAGTAAAGAATAATTCCCCCCGATGATGAAAAATTTCTGGTTCCACCCCTGATTGAGAACAAACATATTAATAAGAAGACATTTCTAATTCTTTTTTTTTGTGATATCATAAATAATAATTTATAAATTGTTACATGCACTTAATGTTCTCTAGCACAATATCTTTAGATTTAGATGAATAATAAGATAAATAATAACAATATGTTGGCGTATAAATAGTAAAGCATACCAATATCCTTAATTTCACTGAAACTTAACATTACATCAAATGTAATTAAATAAAAATCTTTATAAGTTCAAACTCAAAACATTACAAAAGTGAGAACAATATTAACAACTCATCGCATTAAACTGAATAGATTTATTTTCTATGCCATAAAGATGAATTCTCTGAGCTTCTTTACATATGTGTGCATGTTGTAAACTCAGAAACTGAATTTATTTGAAAGAATCGCGGCTCGAGATTGTGTTTATCCTTCCAATTGATGGATAGAGTTATAATTTCCTAGTTGTGTAATATCTAAAATAAGATCGAAAAAGATAAAATTAGCTATGTACAGACAAAAGCACCCAAAAGCACTCAAATAGGTTTATACCAACACAAACACGTGCGCACAAAAGTGAGCAAGCAAGAGACTCCAGCCAACAAAAAAATGTGAAATAATCTATAGCTTACTATGTTTTTTGTGAAAAAGATGGACTTTTGATGAAACACAAGGCAAATGAGTCTACCTATTTATACTAACCAATTCATACTTGAATGGTAATATTCGTAATTATCTAAGATGTATATTGAAATGATTTGATTTGTACATGATAGATTGATTACTATTAGGTAACTAAGTTAAATGTTTATGATAATTATATATTTATATTAAGATAATATATTTGGTCATATCAAACTATTATAGTAGATTTGTTTTTTTTTTGTGAACGTAATTAGTGCATTTTTTTTTTGGTAAAAAGTTTTACATTATAATCTAATCTATATATAAATAATTCTTTACAACCGAATATATGTTTCTATAATTAATGTATTATTACTTGGATTTTGAAATGTACAGATATAACATAAATTGAAGATGGAGATTTTCGATTTGACTAAATGTATAATTTTTTTAACTAAATGTATAATTATAGAAACATATAATTAAAGAGGGCATAATTTTTTGGTTTCAATATAATTAAATGTTAAGATTACATAAAATTTAATAGATTTTCTATGTTAAGTTTCTATGATTAACTGACACGTTTTCTTAAAAAAAAAGATTGATAATGGTTGTAATTTTGAGTTCAAATCGTACCGCAAATTATGAGATCAATCAAATTTGAAATGTATTATGTATGTGTGTGTGTGTGTGTGTGTGTGTGTGTGTGTATTATAAAAACAACCACATATTTGTTGGATATAACATTGCTATAATCAATTTAGTTGTTTAATACATATATCTATGTGTACAAAATAAAATATTTTATACCATAATTAATGTGTAATTGTTATTATCATATTAGATGCAAATCATGATTTTATATTCTTTTATATATTTAGATTTTAAGTGGATTCATTAATTCAAATATTGATATGAATTTTAATATATATCAATTGTGTACTCCATATATACGGTTAAAAGGAATATTATATTGAAAATAAAAAATTTATTCATCAAATCAATATTATATATATGTATGTATAATATATGTCTATCAAAAATTGGTATAGTGGACTCGACATAGTGGATTCGGTAAAAATTGGCAGAGATTTAATGTGATCAGATTTTGTATGTATAATATTTAATAGTATATCATCAATCTACTGTATAATACAATTGCATAATGGATTCAAATCTATATATAATAATAGGATCAATATTATATATAGTTGTCTAATACATATCTCTATGTGTACAAAATAAAATATTTTATACCATAATTAATGTGTAATTGTTATTATCATATTAGATGCAAATCATGATTTCTTATTTTTTTATATATTTAGATTTGAAGTGGATCCATTAATTCAAATATTGATATGAATTTTAATATATATCAATTGTGTACTCCATATATACGGTTAAAAGGAATATTATATTAAAAATAAAATATTATATCATAAATTGCTAATTGCGGAAATAGCATTTAGGCGGGAAAACTAACTTAATCTAATTGCGGCCACGGTTTCATTATTATATATTATATAGATTTGTAACTTAGCCCTTTACTATATTTCAATCAATCCATTTGACAACAATATAATGAATCTAATTTAAAACCACAACAAAAGATTAAAATCTAATAAACACATAATTTTATTTTCATCCAAAATGATGTACAAATAAAACGTTCTATTTCCTAGAACCAACAGAAATATAACCAAACACTAAATAATGTTTTATGATAGCACCCGCCACATGCTCATGAGATATAATCATGATAATATTAGGTAGAAATCATTTATGTCCCTTGAATTTTTTTCGCTTTTATTATTTTGCTTCATCGACTCTTTTTTTCCCACTTCAACATATATGTTTCCTTTTCTGTCACGAATATTAGGTGATAATGTTTCTTTATTTGTTACTTCAACTACAATTTTTTCTATGATTTATTTCATACCAATTTATTGTTTACTTTTGTTAATCTTTGTCACTTTTATTCATTGAAATTACGATTTTCGTTTGAAATTTTGAAAGGGAGCTTTCAAAAAATAAAAAATAAAACTAGCTAGAAAAAAATAAAGACTTTATCAAGAATGACAAAATGGGAAAAACAAAAATGATTTATGGTGACAACATATAATGTTATTCTTGGAGTACTCTTTTTTTTTTTATATTTTTGATATCGAGGGTAACCCGCAGCTGCTACCGTGGTGCGCACTGGGTAAACCTCGCCCCTGTGTAATAGCCTGCAAACCACACAGGAGAGGTAAACCACCACACTTCTCTTTTTTTTTTTGATATTTTTGATATCGAGGGTAACCTGCAGCCGCTACCGTGGTGCGCACTGGGTAAAACCCCGCCCCATATAGGGGAGGTAAACCACACTTGGCAAGCCAAGCACAGGGGAGGTAAACCACACTTGGCAAGCCAGGTGTGACAGGCTCACACCTAGCGGTGTTGGTGGTGGGTCGAACTTGAGACCTTTGGCCTCAAGAAACACCACTTCACCACTAGGCCATCCCCAAGGGAACGGAGTACTCTTTTTTCCCAATATGATTTTTCCCCCTGTGGTTTTCCATATTGGTTTGATGAGATGGGCTCTAGTTCCTTTAGTTATCAGTTTGTAATTTTCAGTTTTCTAGGATTTTGTCTCTTTTATCTTTTTATATATATAATTCATTTGAGAAATGAAAGTAGTTGAAGTAAACAAATAGAAAAAAATATCCTTAAAAAATAGAAAAATAAAAGTTAAAATGATAAAATAAAGTGTTCTTTTTTATGCAAAAATATAAAATAAAATTGCGTAAGGATTTATTGTACAAAGTAATAGTGAAATTGTCACAAAATTTCATTATCTATCCGTTTTAGTTTTTTATGTGAAATTATTAATTTATGTTATTTACATAATTTATTTTATAAACTATATAGGGTAAATTACACTTTAATACCTATATTTTGGGCATTTTTTCAATATTTTTTCAAAAAATGACTCACTTTTTCAAAATCAACAAAATAATGTCCATTTAAAAAAATTGCAAATCTAACGTTTAATCAATTTTACAGTTCGAAAATCGTACATAATTGATTGTATTTTAATATTCGTATTTCTCCATTCACGTAGAAAAATCTATTCAATAAAGAATATATTAAAATATAATATGAAAATATATAATCCGTGTACTTATGTGTTTTCAATTTACTGCATAAAAATATTCTCGACTGACATAAGAACAAATAATTAAAAAGCAGTAAAAACACACGAGATTGGTATTCTAGTTCGGTTGATCAACCTACTCTAAGGGGACTTCGTCCAAACTTGAAGATTCGTCCACTACTCCTTCGAGAAGACTATTCAGGATACTGATATATATATGAATCCCTTCTTATGCCGCCCTTTCTTGCAACACGAACTCTTTAATGAACGAAAGCTGTGAGATTCCCTCATGACCGTGAATACTAGACTCCCCTAGCTACCCACGACTTCACTTGCAATCTCTCCCGAAAGCACGACCAAAATAGATCAAATGACTCTCAAATGTTTGTCTCATCAAAATACTCAATGCTAGACTACCACGTTGAACATATTAATGAACAACCTCTAGCTATTACATAAACTCACAAACCCATGACTCTTAAACAATAAACTCGGAGAATCAACAGTATTTCGCCCACCGATTATGAAGAAAATCACGCTTCTTATACAACAACACTCCAAGATGACTCGATCTCCGATCTTTGTGTACTTAGAAGGTAATGTAGGGTTTGTAATTTTTTCCATGTAGGTGAGGGTATAAATCAACTCGGTATATACTCCATAAAGTAGTCAAACAACGGATCCTTGCTTTCCAAATGAATCCACGAAAGATCTTTTTCCACAAGGAAACTACCATATATAATATGTTCAGGGACAGTCCTCGAACATTAGAGGGAACAACCACAACTTGTTCCTTTCTTCACACAACGAAATTAACACACCACATCAGGAACCAATCCTCGAACACTTTGTCGGACATAAATTGCAGAACAAACTAATACATGCAAATGGCACTAACACAATCAATTACGTATTGTTTTCGGGCCGTAAAATTGATTAAATTTTAGATTCACAAATTTTCTGAAAAGGTAGGTATTGTTCCGTTAATTTTGAAAAAGTAGATCCTTTTTTGAAAATGCATTCAAAATATAAGTATCAAAGTGCAATTTATCCAAATATATCGTGTAAAATTATCTTTTTTTTTATAATTATATTATCACTCTTAAAAATGCCAAATTAGAGTTTCTACATCAAATTATTTATACAAATTTATTATTCTGAATTTTATTGTTGTGCATAACCAATTTAGTTTTGGTTAAAGAATAAGTTAAAAAAACATTTCAAAACTATTTTATTCTAGTAATTATTTATTTTAATAAACAACAATAATTTTTTTATTTAATTTGAAAAAAATAGAAGAAAATTGAATCAAAATGAAATTATTTCACTAAAGAAAATAAGAAAAAATGAAAACGTCATCATTAAACTGAGACAAATAAAATTAAATGTATAAATATATTAACGATTGTCCTCTGATCCTTTATTATTCTTTCTTAATCACACAAATAAATAAAAAGCATGAAAAATCGTTGTTCTATTTTTTTAAAAGAAATTTCTAGATCCGTCACTGTCTATGTAGGTCCAACCATCTCAAATATAAGTAGGAGTAAATTACAAGGATAGGTCTGAAATACTAAAAAAAAAGAAAAAAAAAAGCTTTTGCTAAACGCGTTCTCACATGTACCACCACTACGATTCTCTCATGCAATATAACCCAACGGTTATTGGTAAAGAAAACGATAAAGATTAAAGATGAAGAATATGAAGAATGTAGAAAGAGAGAAGAGGTGAGAGAAAAAAGAAAAAGAAAAATGCGACTCCCACTCAATTTACCTCCACCTGTAAACCTATCTCCACCACTCCGCCGCCGCCTACATTTATCGCCATCCGCCACCACTCCTTCTCCAACAAAATTTATTTTATTACCAACAACTCCACACGTCTTCTTCTCAAGGTGACGATTTTCTTCATTTTCATTTTTCAATTCACTAGTTTTTCCTTATCCTTTTCACTCGAACAAATTCTTCAATATCACGCCAACAATTTTAAAAAATTAAAAAAAATTGAAATCATCAAAATATTTATTGAAAAACTCAAATTTCGAAAACCACCAAAGAAAGAAGCAAAGCATACTGAGAGTCACATGACACTTGTGATATGTGAGTTATGACTCATCATCCCCAAAGGTTCTATCGATAAAAAAACCATTTCAGCAGCCATCAAACAAACCAAATCGTACAACGGTTTCGAGCAGTAAGTAGTTCCCAGAGACATTTCATCAAACAATTGGAATGCCGAATCTGCCGTTCGAGCTCGTCGAGGACATCCTCCGCCGCCTGCCGGTGAAATCGCTGAAGCGGTTCCGCGCCGTTGCAAAATCATGGTGCTGTTTGATTGACAGCGAGGGTTTCATCAAGCTGCACCTCCGGCAATCCATGGTTTCCGGATCCCACCGCAGTCTGATAATCGGCGGCCTCGGCGTGTACAGCGTCGATATGGAGGCGCTCGACAAGGCCCACGTGATAAAGCCGCCGTTTTATTACAGGAGCGTTGATGGGATCTCGAATTCTTGCAACGGGATAGTTCTTGTCATGAGCGATCCACCCGTTTTGTGGAACACTTTTTCTAGGGAGTATCGGATTTTGCCCGGTTGCTCGACTGAATTGGAAACTCCGTTTGAATCGTACGGAAAGACTGCTTATGGGTTCGGATATGATTCGGTGAATGACGATTACAAGGTTGTTAGGGTTGCGGAGTTCCGGCATAAGATGTCCCATATTTGGATGGCGTCGGAGACGAAGATTTATGGGTTGAAATCGAATTATTGGCGGAGAATCGAGGATTTCCCTTATCCGCTGCCGTTCTTGAGAGGGAACTGGCGCGTGCACGTAAATGGGGCTATGCATACGCTGGTGGAAGATCCGGAGGATATGGACGCGGCGTTGATCATGGCTTTTAATGTGCGGACGGAGAAGCATCACCCGATGATGATGCCGCCGGGGATACGGATTAGGGGAATTGATGTGAGTTTGGATGTGATTGATGATTGCTTATCTGTGGTTTGCACTAGTAGATATAGGGTTTCGATTTGGGTGATGAAGGAGTATGGAGTGAGAGATTCTTGGACTAAGTTGCTAACGATTAGCCCTCCTTTGATCGAAAGGAATGATTTCGTGAAGCCATTGGCGTATTCGAGGGACGGTGCGAGGGTTCTGTTGAACTGCGACGATAAGAGACTTGTTTGGTATGATTTGGAGAAGAAAACTGTTGAGGAGATTGTTGTTGAAGGATTGCCATTTGTGTTTTATGCTGAGCTGTGTGTTGAGAGCCTTGTTACGCTTAATGGACGGGGTGAGGTGAAGAAAAAAGTACAACCCAAGGAGAAAAAGAAGGAAAAGATCAGGAGCAAAAGGTGCAATTATATAGCTTTATGTACATATATTGGCAGCCTGATTATATATCAGAATTTATGTGTATATATTGGCTGTCGGATTATAAAGGAATTTATATTGACTTGCTTGGGTTTACTTATCAAGTCAACTATGAATAATATTTTCTGAAAAAAGTCACTTGCAACCAATAGATTAAGTATTTTGTCTAATTTCTTTAATATCGCAGAGTTTATCATCATCGCATGGGTTTTATTTGTTTGTGCTGGTACTAATTTTGGTTTCTTGGTCATAAAAATTTGCTAGATGCAATTCACACTACAAAATTACCTATCTTGTTGCTATCATATTGGGAACGGGCGTATCGCTTAAATTGTTATCTCCTATCTTGATCTTGGAATATCTACCTCACTAGTTTTCTTTTCTCAGGGTTGATGATTTCTTGTCTGAGGGGTTCAAGTTGGTGCTCTGACATAAATAACAGAAGAACTAATAAAGAAGAGCGGTTGCATCTGGCTCCAAAGGTACTGCATCATAAAACCTCTGGTGTCAAATAATTTGATTCCATTATGGTTTGGATTCTTAAGGTGACATTTATACAGAGTTCAGTTCTTTACCATTCCTCTCATACTAACTAGAGTAATTAAAATGGGCTGTTATTGTGAGTGAGAAACTTGTTGTGTCATCGTCATCGCTTTGATCGTGTCAAGTTCATGCAAATTTCTATTTGTTCTTTTCATGGGCCATGTTATGCTCCTAGCAACAGTTCGAATGGAAGGGACAGTACTATACATAGAGCAGAGTATTTTGAAATTCTTCTTGAGAAGAAAATTTTAAAGCTTATATTATTGGTTTCCGAATATGTCCTAGCAAATGACCAATATTTTTTTTATGTTAGTGTTAATTATGCTAGTGAGCTTTTGAGCCCTTTTTTTTTTCATGAAAAACAGTTCCCTGGTTCATTTCTTATCCTTTTTTTGGAAGGTAAGGAATGGGATAAAGGACATCAGAAGACGTGATTATTATCCATGAACTGTTGCTGCTTCTAGCTGTATTTCATTTATCCAAAAACTGTTTGCATTTTCTTTGCAATTTTGTGCATTACATGTACTTCCTTTTCTTTCTTAAGAAACATGTAGTTCTTTTTCGGGGAAAGCACTTGTAGCTATTTTTTGGTACTCTGTATTGCTCAAATGCAACAAAGATGAGCTATTAAAGAGAGGAGGAAATGAAAGAGGTATCAAATTGAAGAGATCCACTGATCAAGGAAATTTCTGTATATTTCTAGTAGCACTTATTGTAGGTAAATAAGGAAATTATTGTGTGCATAAGCAATCTTCATGATTGAAAACTATTTTATATATCTAACTCACTTAAATCTTTTAATATAAAGGCCAAATTTACGTGATTACAGGCAAACTGATATACTATCTATTACAAATTTACAGTGCACATTAGCCTTGTTTTTTTTTTTAATTCATTGCGTAATGAATTCTGTGGTAACCAAGATACAGCTGCATCAAGGAAGAGTAACATGTGGCGGAGGTTGATTTACTGTTATTTTCATCTACTTGAAAATTTCCATAACAAATTCCTTTGGAATCCACCATACTTGCATGCTTCACTGTTAGTTTGATATTTGATATTCTTTCCAACTTGATTGGGCTCCATGAAGTTTGTCAATGGCCTGCCAATTGAGATCTTTATTTTTCTGCATAGTAGGCTAAGAGATTGTTGAAATGCCGAGTTAATCATGTATACTCTAATCACTGACTTCGTGGAGAGAATGGTTTGAAATATGTGGATGCATTGTTAAGACCAGGCAACTTTGTTCCTTATAACATATAGATCTTTAGCTTTGGTAACTATCTTTCGCTGTTCAGACCAGTACATTGTGTGCTTGAAAGGAAATATTTGTCTTGAGAAAACATGAATGGCGTGAAATTTACATGGAAGAAGAAAGAGCTTGATAGCTTGAAAGTGTTCACATGAGAATATGAATGCTTTGATTTATCTTTTCTTTTTCGGTGTTCACTATGTCACATTGTTGAGTAACTGGGACCAAAGTAACTTTTGGATCTTGTGTTATCGTATTTAATCTTCCTTCGTTGGTATCAAAAGAATAAAATATGTGGTTTGCAATTCATTTAGCTTTGTTAACCTTTTCTGTTCTATGCTGGTGCAACATTCATTTTTCTCCCTAGTATTGTGGCAGTAGATGTTATACATGGGCTGGAGTGTGACATTTCATTTAATAGGGATCATTTCGTTATTTTAGTTTTCTGGTGCTGGTGCCTTCTGAATTAAATGTCTATTATCAGATACTATGAAAAGCAATAAAGCATTTTGTCTGTATGAAATTCAGATGTTCGGGTTGCAGGATGCTGACGGACTTGGAAGATAAAGAACAGGAAAACGCTCACTCAATTCTTCTGTCAAATTCATGTCCATGGTTCCTCCAAGGCAGAGCCAGCTTTTGTGGCAGAGCTGGGTTATAGCATATCAACCAGCGTTGCTGAATGATTTTATGAAGAAGGTAGGATGGTTGTGGACACACAGAATGTCGCCTTTTGCTGTTAGGAAATTTGGCTGCCAATCACAGCCTCGATTATCCGCTTCTTTGTAGCAGGTTGCGACACAAAGCTCTAGAGCACCGGCGAGTTCACCTTTGGCACTCTTGCTTCCGTTTCCTCATGAGTTCTCTGGTCTGAGCTCTCCTTGTGGAAAGTTCACAAAGTTTCAGTGGACTATCACTGGTAAGACTAGTATTTTTAACTAATGTACATAAATTATATGTATGAGTTTGATGAATGATCAGAAGCTTGTTTGCTTACCAACTTGTCGTTCGTGGTATATGCTACCAATTTTGTACTGTCATCCATGGATTGTAATACATATTGTTTGTTGAGTGTGTTGGTTGATGATAGGGGCAAGGGCATAGACGGTACGAGAATAAAAGACTGAACAATTAAATAGAGAGATAATTCAACCATTGATCAAAGAAAATATGTATAGATTTTTTAACACACAAGACAAGTGTACCCATCTTCAATTAATTATAATTTAATATGTGATCTTTCAACATTTTAACATGTCTCTCGAATTCAAATTTTAGTAAACTAAAATCCAGTACGTTGATGTGCAAAATTTCAGTATAAATATGAAAAATGATGTGGAAATCTTTTAATCCGCATGGATCAGAAGGATTCCGTTTTTTGTATAAAATTATATTTATATAGTCTGAACATAATATTGGGGTTAGTTTAGTAAATTCATAATTAAGTTAAATACCTAAAAACTAATTCACAATTATGTTTAACCTAATCTGATTACTCAATTAATCCTCTCCTTGAAACGTTGCTTGTGCGAGCAATCTTACAATAACATATAGATTTCGTATAAAAATACAGAGCAAAGAAATCAAGAATCCATTGCATCAAAGACAGAAATGGCGCGGCATTTGGAGTAATCAATGATTTATATAGCCTGAAAAGAAAAGAAAAAAGAAAAGATTAACTATGGTTTCCACTTTCCATCACCTATGACATCAAGATCCTTTGCTCAATCCCGATCGACTGCGAAGATGTTTAAGGCAGACACCCTCATTTCCAAGATCATGTCTTAGGCAATCAAAGAGGTCGAAATCTTGGAAGGAACATTTAATTTTGAATGCCAAGTTACTGTGTGGAATGGAAATATCGGAATCTGATTAATTATATATAGAAAAAAAAAACTGAAACTCAAATATGAATTCGTGAATTTCTCCTCAAGATACATCTTGAGAAGAAGAGTCTCCAACATTGGATTTTCTTCCAAAACAATTCCAATTCAACTGATTCCGTTGGAACGGAGGTAAACTTATTTTATCCCACTGCTAAGACTCAACGGGGATTATTTTCATTGTTGATATTGGCTGATCCTATTGTGCTCCGCTATTTAGAAATGTGCATAGGCTTTGGGTTCTGCCACAACAATTTCAATTTTTGCCACATATGTTCCACTAATGCATTTCGATGCGCAATATGAGCAAATGTCGAAACTTATTCGGTTGAATGACGAATTGGTCTCAGCATTGAGGGAATGAACTATTGTTGCGAACTTGAGGGAAGAACATATGACTTTATTCAAAAATTTAAATTCTATCTCCGATCTCACTACACGTGAATACATTCGTGGTGAACAAATTAGACTTATACAAAAAAGAAACCAACCTCGTGAATCTCAATCGTCTCCTTATCAAGAATAATTTTCACAATTCAATCAATCCGGAGGTGAAGGACATGGGTTTCAGGATTCTTCAAACGATTTCGATCAATATTATAATGATCTTAGAGGATCTAGAAACGATTTGTAATCAATGTATTTTTTCAAGTAGTTTTAGTTATTTGTGGTATGTTTTTAAGTTAATTTGTAGTAATTTGTAATATTTGCGACCTCATTCTATCCATTATGTTTAATTAATTGTGCTTTTATTGAAATTATTTATTTATTTATTAGGTGATTTATAATTTAAATTAAGTGAATATATAATTTATAAATTAAATTAAATTTATTAGATAATCTATTTAATAATGATTTTAAATAATAAAATAATTTATTAAATGTTGTGGGATCCATCGGCACTAATTTGGTGTAACACCAAATTCTGCAGGCAGGATTTGGTGTTGCACCAATTTAGGGCAGAATTTGGGACAAGCTTAGCATTTTTCGTGCTAAGTTCGTAGTTTTTCAGAATGGCTTTCTTCATCAGCTATGCAACTTCTTAGTATGAACTGAACTTCTGTGACTTTAGTTTTCCGTCTTCACCAATAGTTCTCCAGTTATCAATCTTGAGAGAAAATTGTAAATTTAGTCCCACAGAACATACCCATGTTTGGTTTTCATCCTAAACAAATTAATTTGGTCCCACTAGACCACCATATGCAGAAATGGTCCTAACGTTACATTTTCTGTTAAATTGAGATGCAATTTTAGTCCCAAATAAAATGCAATATAATTTTAATCCTATAAGAAACTTTATTCCTTGAAGCGAATTTTGAGGGAAAATCCAACCTTTGGAGATAAAAATACTTATCATTATCAACACATACTACAATAAATATTTGAAGAGCCAAACAAAGAGCATCTATTACACACTTATGATGATGTTCACCTAAAACATAAGCCAATAAAGAAGATTTTCCAGGACCAACAATTACAACAACGACGGTAAGCTCTCGTTTCTTGACCTCAAAACTCAAATCTTCAAGCAAACACACCTTCTCTCACCTTGACTACAATCTCACCACGACACCCTTCCTCTCTCTCGACAGAATCCTTCAATTCGAGGCTAGTCAAGTAGCTATCCAACCTCCAAAAAGGTATCATTACTTGAGAAACTGAGATGAGTGTTTGAGGAAAGTTCTGAATAGGCTCCTACAATATCTTGAAAATTGAAGTTGCGGTGAAAATCGTAGCAACATCAAGAGAAACACGAAACACAATTGTAGCTCCTAATATGAGTGCAGTTATAGACTTATAGCAAGTAACACACTCCACAGCAAGATTATGTTTCCAGAAATAGTATACATGAATTTAATCAGTGAGCTATACTCTTTCTCTTTAGCAGATTGGATTTTCTTGTAGAAGTGCTCTTCCCAAGCTTGAAACTTGATCACACGCATGTTGTTGAGCAGTTCAGTCATGGCCTTCATCCTTACATCATGGATCATCAAATTGAATTGAAACGAGTTGTTCTTGTGTGTGATTGTTATATGAACATAATTGACACAAATGCAACCAAAGACACTCCTAAGTAGGCATACAGCAACAACAAAGTAACTCCAAGTTGAAACGGCATCAGCCACAATGTGTGCAACTGATATACCAAATCAGAGAGTTGTTGAGAATCAAATGATCAGTAGGTACACTAGCTGAGAGAGTTTCAGCCACTCGTTCAAGCATTTCATCGAACACTTTCCTCACATTTTCATAATCAATATTCTTCAACTACATTTTGATCATTACATTAACCGAAACTTGATTCAACTTATAGAGACTTTACAAACCATGAAGAAGAAAAATGAAAAATAAATATTTCACTAAAAATATATCAAGAGGCTCACCATTTCTCTTCCTTGTCAAAACCTTGACCACAAACCCAGTATTCTCAGCCGTCAATTTCTTCCCCTCCACCAATAAAGTCTTCCTTGGCTTGCCGCAAAATGTGAGCAATACCAGCACCATTATCTGTTGAATATAGTTTGTTAGTTTATAAGTTTTCAGATATATATGACAGTTATTTTTTCAACAATTGTGTCTATCCATTTATGCCTTTTCATCAAGAGATATAATCCTAACAGTTACGTCTCTTAGATGATGTATTTTTTGTTGTTATAAATAACTATTCTTCTACATCGCTAATATACAGAAAAAACAATTAATCTAGGCGTGCTTGTTGTATCCCATTGGAAATTGCTCTCAAACTAGTGGGGGAAAATATTTCCTTTAGGATAGTGAAATCACGCCTCAAGCATATACAAAATCTACTCTTTTTGCAATTTGTTCTAACAATCTAAAGGAAATATGATGGAGACTGACTTTAGCAACACCGTCAAATCATAATTGCAGAGTGGAGAAAATAAGTTGGCTCGCTTCAATGGCACAAACTATACTCGTTGGAAAGATTGAATGGTTTTTCTTCTCATTGATCTCAAAGTATTTTATGTGCTTGAAGCGGATTTAACACCAATTCCAGATCCAACTCCAAATGAACCAGAAACTGTGAGGAATGAAAGAAACAAGCGCAAAGAAGATGAACTGGTTTGTCATGGATACATTCTCAACTCTCTAACAGATCGCCTCTTTGATCTTCATCGAAATCTATCATCGCCAAAGGAGATTTGGTCAGTTTTAGAGGCAAAATACAAGAATGAAAGACGAGGTACGGATAAATTTATCGGTATGAAATATTTTGAATTCTTCATGAATGATGATAAGAATGTTATAGACCAAATACATGCTTTACAAATTATTGTTTCCCAACTGAGTGAACTTGAGATCACAATCCCGGATGCTATCCAAATTGGAGCAATCTTGGCAAAATTGCCTCCTTCCTGGAATGATTTTAGAAAAAAGATGTTGCACTCTTCTGAGTCATATACTGTGGAACAACTGCATACTCATATGCAAATTGAGGTAGAAAATCGAGTTTGAGATGCAGTTTATTTAAGTTCGAGTTCAAAAGTAAATATTATCTCTAAATATCGCAACAGGAAACCATCCAAATACTTGAAGATGCAAAGAAGGAAATATTCGTTCAAGAAAACAAAGCCTTATACCAAAGTCACCACCTGTTTCCATTGTGGAAAGAAAGGGCATGTGATAAAAGATTGCAAGTTTTGAAACAAAATTTGGAAGAATCCATCAATTGAAAATAAAGAAGAAACTAGCAGCAGCAACAGGGCTAATATGGTTGAAAAATCTACACCATATTTGATTGCATTGGTGTCTGAAATGCACATCGGCATGATAACAAAACTTCACATGGCTGTTGCTACTGCATCACCAGATTGGTGGCTCGATTCTGGTGCAACTGTACATGTGTGCAACAACAAGGAACAATTCAAGATTTATGAAAAAGTAACAAAAAATGAAGAAGTCCTCATGGGTAATCATGTGATAGCCAAAGTCGTCGGCAAAGGAACCGTGGATCTCAATTTCACCTCCGGGAAGAAATTGAGTATAATTAATGTGTTTCATGTTCTTGATCTTAGAAAGAATTTGGTTTCTGCTAATTTGCTGTGCAAGAAAGGCTTCAAAATAGTTCTAGAATCTGATAAGGTGATTATCACCAAAAATGATGTATATGTTGGAAAGGGATACCACTGAGATGGCATGTTCAAACTTTCTGTTAATGAAATAAATAATACATTTGCTTATGTTGTTGAGTGTTCTTCTCTTATCTGGTATTCTAGATTAGCACATTTAAATTATAGAATGTTGAAATATATGAATAAGCATGGCCACATTTCTTGTCATTATAATCTGAATGGAAAATGTGAAATCTGTGTGCAAGCAAAAATGACTAAGAAACCCTTTCCTAAGGTGGATAGAAGTACTGGAATATTAGATCTAGTTCATTCCGATATATGTGAATTTAATGGTCATTTATCTAGAGGAGGAAAAAGATATTTTATAACTTTCATAGATGATAGTTCTCGTTTCACATATGTTTACCTCTTAAGTAATAAAAGTGAGGCTTTTGAAAAATTTAATGAGTATAAAACTTTGGTAGAAAATCAGAAAGATAAAAATATCAAGGCTCTACGAAGTGATAGAGGAGGTGAATACTTTCCTGAATCCGTTACTAAGTTTTGTGAAGACAGTGGAACTATACATCAAAGAACTGCTCCATATAGTCAAATGAATGGCATAGCAGAAAGAAAAAATAGGACTCATATAGATATGATAAACTCTATACTTTTAAATGCTAATTTGCCCTACAATCTTTGGGGAGAAGCATTATTAACTGCATACCACATAAATAATAGAGTTCCTTTTAAGAAACTTCATAAATCACCTTATGAAATATGGTTTGGAAGAAAGCCAAACTTAAATTCTTTTAATGTTTGGGGATGTATTGCTTATTATAAAGTTCCTGAGCCTAATAAATCAAAATTAGGACCTAAAGGAATTAAAAGTACTTTTGTTGGGTACGCACAAAATTCAAAAGCATACAGACCTTTAGATTTACAATCAAATGCTATAGTTGAATCTATTCATGTGGAATTCTTTGAAAATAAATTTATCAGTAACTCAGTTTCATCTACTGATCATTCCTCTTCTAATATGACTTTGGATAATTCATAAAGTTTTAAAAGAAAAGCATCTGAAGAGTTAGAAGAGCCTAGAAGAAGTCAGAGAAAAAGAAAGGAAAAAACTTTTGGTCCAGATTTTATATCTTCTGACAATATTATTTTCTTTGTTGAAGGAAATAGAACTCAAGTACTCAGTAAAGTACCTATGCTATTAACTCTAGAAGATGATACTAAAACTTTTCAAGATACAGTGAGTTCTAGAGATGCATCATTCTGGAGGGAAGCAATAAATGATGAGATGAATTCATTGATTTCAAATAACACATGGATTATTACAGATTTATCACCAGGTTCGAAACCCATTAAATGCAAATGGGTGTTTAGAAGAAATATAATACAGATGGCTCCATACAAACCTTTAAGGCTAGATTAGTAGTCAAAGGTTTTACACAAAAGGAAGGTGTCGATTATTTTGACACATATGCTCCTGTAGCAAGGATATCCTCAATAAGATTGTTGATTGCCTTAGCATCTATTTATAACTTGATTGTACATCAAATGGATGTAAAAATGATATTTTTAAATGGAGATTTAAATGAGAAAATTTATATGGAGCAACCAGAAGGATTTGTACTTTCTGAAAATAAGGAAAAGGTATGCAAATTAACAAAATCTCTTTACGGCTTAAAGCAAGCTCCTAAGCAATGGCATGAAAAATTTGATTATGCAATATTAGCTAATGGCTTCAAGCACAATAGTGCTGATAGGTGCTGATGAAGACTCAATTTCGTGCTTTTTCCTTTATCTTTTTACACCATTTTTAAGTGTTTAGTATAGAGTCTAGTCTAGTTTTGGGGGTAAAACTGATTACAAGAAGATGAGGGCACAAAACCACCATAACAGGCACAGACAGGTGCTATTTATGCTGAGGGCACAAAGGACTAATTTGCCTGCCGAGGACCCAGTCAAAGTTGTTGCGAGAATTGCGCAACAGAATCACGGATTAGCTTCTATATGCACGTGGAGGTGATGTTGCGGTCAGTTCCGTGTCTTGGGGAGGTCCAAACACGTTGGGAAGGAAGTAGAGACATCAAGAAGTTACTGGAGGCGCTAGAGTTTGTTGCTATCACTCCTAAAATCAAGGAAGAACATGGAGCATGAACGTGATGAAGTGGAGGAGTGCAAGAGCCCCTGCGTGGGTGAAATCTGGGCTGCTTGAAGCCTTAATTCATTTGCTATAAATACTTTTATCTGTTTTTCATTCGGAAGGGCGTTTTTACACCTCAAAGATATAATTTCCTGTTTTCATACTTAGTTTATTTTTTGGATATTCTGTCTACCTGAAGCTGGTGGTTTGCCCGCATAAAGGTAGTTCAGTTGTTTTGTTGGCAAAACTGGGGTTGGGCCCAGAAGTTAATCCAGTTGTTTCCTTTCCAAGTAAGATGTCTCTTATCATTTCTTTTACGTTTATATCTATGTTTAGTGGCTAAGTATCCACTGTTCAAGTCAAAGTAATGGTCTAAGGGTAGAATATGTGCATGAGGTAATCGGACTTTAACGCCTTAAAGGTTCACAATCTTAACTTGTATTTCACTTAGACATAGGTAAAAGGTGGTCGGAGATGAAAGCGCGCATTTCTAATTAACTGGTACTAGTGTTAGTTACGTGGGAGTGTATAGGTGATTATGCCTCGATACCCGCATAGTAACAAGTCCGGGGGTGACAGCCTTGGTAGTTAAGATTGAGTAGTATATGCAGGCACAAGACCGTGTCAAACCTACTAGAATCGGGTCACTTTTGCCCTCAAAGCTGCTATACTTGTAAAACCTTTGTGTGATTCTCTCCTTAGGTTCCTGTATAGTTAGGTCCCTAGGTGTCGATCACATCATCTAGACGATATAATGTAAGAAGTGATTGGGGAGTGGCCGATCTTATCCATTTCCTGTAACCGGTTAACCCTCAAAGTGACAATTATCTATATTTGGCCATGCGGATTTAGTTTTTGACCTTTCTGCTAGTTTGGGCACAACGGGTAGTAGTGGTAATTACATATGTTTTACCCAGGATTGCGCATACCTACCAAATGACTCGGTGCTTTGACTTGAGCAACTTTTATTACTGATATTTTCTCTTGTGATTTCCTTTTCAGCATTTAGTTAGTTTAAGTTTATTAGCAAGGTTTTTAGAGTGACACTGAAGACCCAAACCAAAACTAAGAAAAGACAGAAAGTTATGAACACTCCTCATGGGATCGACATCCGTCTTCATCAGCTATACTAGCCGTTGAGGGTAGATTAAGCATTTGTGGACTATTTGTCTGCAAGTGTATTTTGCACATCAAAATGACGGTGTGCCAAAATTGGCGCCGTTGCCGGAGAGTGTAAGCGCACTTTTCTGTCTATTTACTGTTTTACCTTAGTATATGCGTCGTTCTAACTGCGCAAGAGATTTACTCTACGATCCGGAGATAGAGAGGTCAGCGAGGGCAAGAAGGGCACAAGCTAGGGCATTTTTGAAAAGGCTGCAGGAGGAGAATCAAACTGAAGGATCCAGTGACGATTTGACCTCAGGCGGAGAAAGTCAGGCAAGCAACGAACAAGCTGAGACAAGCAACATCAATCCACTCTATTTCGACGAGGAGATGAAGAATGATCAGATATCAAACCACGAGGAAGAAGAACAACAAAGACCACCACCGTACACCCTTACTTTGAGGCAGCTGAGTTTCCCTCAAACCATGAACATGCATCCCACGGGCATCGTTTTGCCCACAACTACTGGTAACTGGGAGCTGAGGGCAAACTTCATCTCGATTTTGCCCAAATTCCATGACTATCCAGGGGAGGATCCACAACGACATCTGCAAGATTTCGAGATGGCATGTGAGACGCAACGCACACGAACTAATGGGACAGACGAATACATTTGCCTGGTTTCTTTTCCTTTCACCTTGCAAGACGGAGCTCGAGAATGGTTATACACTATTCCTGCCAGGAGTGTAACCAACTGGAGTCAACTCCAGCAAAAGTTTCTGGAGAAGTACTTCCCCACATCAAGAGTGCAGAGCATGAGAAAGAAGATCTCAACCGCAAGGGCTGGTTCCCACGAGAGCTTTTACGACTACTGGGAGCGTTTCAAGCAATTGCTCTCGAAATGCCCACATCACCAAATTCCAGATCATGACGTGGTGAACTATTTTGTCTCGGAGTTGAGAAGCGAGGACTGGGCCCTACTGAATGCAGCATGTGGAGGATCTATCCTGAACAAGAGGGCAGCTGAGGCTCTAATACTTATTGGAGAAATGGCCGAGGAGAACAGAGACGATTCATATGAAAGAACAAGTGTTGCCGCTGCGGACAAAATTATCTCTGTGCCTGAAACTGATGACCGAATCGAACAACTCTGCAACAAGATGGAGAAGATGATCACCATGTTTTCTGCTAATACCTTGCGAATTTGTGGGGTATGTGAATTGATGGGGCACCACTCTGACCAGTGCCCACAAGTGAAGGAGAAGGAAGAAATGGTCAACACGATTAATGGAGAACAAAGGAGGAGGCACAGTCATCTTGCCCCCAACTACAGTCAGAGGCAGACAACACAATACTATCCTGCGCCCGCAGCAGGATCATCTTTATCAGACATGGTTCACAAAATTGTGAATGAAACGGTGGAGGTACAAAACAAATCAGAAGCCTTCGAGCAGGAGACAAGGAATGGACTGAGCTATTTGGGAGGACAAATATCCCAAATTAGTGATGCAATCGCAAAGATGGAGAAAGCTAAAGGAATTCTGCCCTCACAGACAGAACCACCAAAAAAGGCTGAGGTAAATGCAATAACACTGAAGAGTGGAAGACAACTGCCTGCACCATATCCAGAGACTGCAGAGGATGATGCCCACAACGATGATGAGCCCACAAAGGAGGAACCAGAGTTGAGGGCAAATGACGAACCAGAAGCAGTTGTGCCCAAACCCATCTTGAAGAGTAATATTCCAAAAGAGATCGAGGTGCCTTTACCATTTCCAGGAAGGATGAAGCAGAACAAGAAAGAAGCAGAGGATAGGGATCTAATGCACATCTTCAAGAAAGTGGAAATCAATGTTCCCTTACTGGACGCAATCAGGCAGGTGCCCCGATATGCCCGTTTCCTGAAGGACTTATGTACAAAAAAGGTGAGATTCACGGAGGAGGCACAAGTGGTTGTGAATGAAAATGTGTCTGCATTATTGCAGAAGAAGCTGTCTGAAAAGTGTGGAGACCCAGGGATGTTCTTTATTCCCTGTGAAATTGGAGGACTTCGAGTTGAGAGAGCTATGCTGGACTTAGGGGTGTCAATCAATGTTATGCCCCTAAGCATTTTTGAAGAGCTGACCTTAGGATCGCTCAAGGATACAAGGACAATTATTCAATTGGCTGACTGTTCCAGTGTCTACCCCGAGGGAGTGCTTGAAGATGTCCTAATCAAAGTGGAGAGTCTAATTTTCCCAGCAGACTTCTATATGCTGGATATGGGCAAAGCCAATCCAAAGGCTGCTTGTATACTTTTAAGCAGACCATTCATGAAGACGGCACATACGAAGATTGATGTCGATAGGGGCACATTGACGTGCGAGTTCGATGGAGACAGAGTTACCTTCAACATCATGGAAGCAATGAAGTACCCCAATGACACTGAAGGTGTACATGTGATCGACGTTTTTGAGCCTATGATCCAAGAAGAAATGCCAAGGCTGCTGGCAAAGGATCCACTTGATTGGGTACTTCAGAACAGTAAGATCGATTGGGATGCTGAAGAGGAACGAGATAAACAAATCAAAGAGGCAATTCTGCAATTGTATCACATCGAAGCCGGTTTTTCAAGAGATAAACGTCTGCCTTTGCCCACAACAAGGCAGGGTGATAAATTGGTGCGGTCTATCATCAAGCCACCCAAGCTGGAGTTGAAGGAGTTGCCCGATCACCTCAAATATGCCTATTTGGGTGGAGAAGAGAATTTTCCAGTTATAATCAGTTTATCATTGACCATGAAGCAGGAAGTCAAGTTGATAACACTATTGAAGATGCACAAGGAAGCAATTGGATGGACCTTGGCCGACATCAAGGGCATAAGTTCCACCATTTGCATGCATCAGATTCAGTTGGAAGAAGGGGCAAAACCAGTGCAAGATCCCCAAAGGAAGTTGAACCCATTAATGAAGGAATCTGTGTTAAAAGAGATTCTAAAGCTGCTCGATATGGGCATTATCTTCTCTGTGCCCGACAGTGAGTGGGTGAGTCCTATTCACGTTGTGCCCAAAAAGTCTGGAATCCAGGTGGTGGAGAATGAAAATAAGGAACTTATTCAGGTGAGACTGCAGACCGGATGGAGAGTTTGCATTGACTACCGCAAGTTGAATGTAGTCACAAAGAAGGATCATTTCCCTTTGCCCTTCATCGATCAAATGTTGGAGAGGCTTGCGGGAAAATCGTACTTCTATTTTCTGGATGGGTATTCTGGGTATATGCAAATCGTGGTATCCCAAGACAATCAAGGCAAAACAACATTCACTTGTCCCTTTGGCACATTTGCCTACAGAAGGATGCCTTTTGGCCTTTGCAACGCTCCAGGCACATTCCAACGATGTATGATGAGTATATTTTCTGATATGCTTGAGACTTGTATTGAGATCTTTATGGACGATTTCACGGTTTATGGAGATAGCTTTGATCAATGCCTTGATCATTTGAGCAAGGTGCTGAGCCGCTGTGTGGAAAAAGACTTAGTGTTGAATTATGAGAAGTGTCACTTTATGGTAAGAGAAGGAATCGTGCTGGGACATGTAGTATCCGAGCGAGGAATTGAGGTGGACAGGGCAAAAGTGGAGGTCATTGCCAAATTGCCCTATCCCATCAATGTTAAGCAGATTCGGGCATTTCTAGGCCATGCGGGTTTCTATCGTCGATTCATTAAAGACTTCGCAAAGATTTCTCAACCACTCACAAATCTGCTACAACTGGAGGTAAAATTTGACTTTGATGATGACTGCAAGGAAGCTTTTTATACATTGTAGAATATGTTAGTGTCTTCCCCCATAATCCAACCTCTGGATTGGGAAATGCCATTTGAGGTGATGTGTGATGCCAGTGGATTTGCCGTGGGAGCAGTTTTGGGCCAGAAAAGAGGCAAAGAGAGCTATGTTATCTATTATGCCTCCAAGACATTAAATGCCGCGCAACGCAACTATACCACCACGGAGAAGGAGCTGTTAGCAGTAGTGTTCGCTTTTGAGAAGTTCCATTCCTATCTATTGGGGGCACAAGTGATTGTTTACACGGATCACGCAGCTCTGAAGTACCTACTGTCTAAGAAGGAGTCAAAGCCGAGACTCATAAGGTGGATATGTTGGCGTTTTTTCGAATTAAACCACCGCAGGATCTATTTGGTTGTTCATTAATCAATGTTCATGAAAATCATAATTTTATGTAACATGCATGTTTATCATAGTCTAATCAAATAGCATGTAAAACAGATTCGATTCTAATAAAGCGGAAGACATAGAAAACGAATCTACGTACAAATCGACAAACGGTCTGAGGACAAGATTACAGATCTAATCTTGTTGTTGAATGAACAATGATAATGGCACCACTTATGTCACACACGGCCACTGCACAATTCCACTCCAAGATCTTCTGTTGTATTCCCGGACTATATCTAGATTCAGAGTGGGCTGAAATCTACTAGATAGAATTGTGAAATCAGTGGATAACTTTGAGAGACAAAGAGGGACTGATTTCTTATGATTAATATCCTTAAATTTTCATGCCCCCCTCCTCTTATAAATAGGGAGGGGCGAAAATTTCATGTTCCAGCCTTACTGGGCTGGGCCTCTATCTCAAGTTCTATATCCAGTCCACTTTCAGTCATATTGGGCTACAACAGGGATCTAGAAGAATATTAAATTGGCCCACTAATTTATTTAATACCTAATATCCAATAAACTTAAGATATAATTAAATAAATTAAGTTTTTCTTTTATTCCACTAAAGAAGTAAAACTGACCTACCAATTTAATATATATTTGCGAATATGCTTTCTTCTTTAGTCCAGCCATTCCCCGTGTTTAAGATATAATGTTCATTAATTAATTATGTAAGCCTCTGACAGCTATAATTAATTAACATCTAAAACCTTGAGTAGTACCACACAAGCTTTATTTATGTACGGAATAAATTCCACCTGCAGGGTTTTAACATGAACTTGTATTTCCTCAAGAGAACATCATCAACCTGGCGCACCAAGTCACGGTGCTCATGCACACTGCTCGAGACATCATGTATACATTGTTATTATCCAAGATATCGAATTTGATCTACGAAAAGATCTCACCCATTGATAAATCAAAGTAATAAACAACGCACACATATGCTCGCCAATATCACATGAGTTCAGAACCCGAACTCTGTGGATCTTTATTCTCTCAGTAACTGGGTCAGAGACAGAGAATAGTATCGTATCGTGATCCTCCTCAATACACAATGAGTTTACTAGAATAATCAGTTAGTCAAGATAAACTAACTTATCAGATTATTCTACGGTGTACCGATGGTGTGTTCAGGACCATCTAAGCCGTGAGCTCTTTAATACAATACAAGTATCTAATGATATGATCTTACCGTGTGACTCCCCACACCATATCATCTACAATGTAAGTATATGGAACATTGCATAGAACAATTATAAAACATAATCTAAATGCAAACAGTGACTGCAATAACTTTCATTTCATATCATCATATCATCAGAAAAATATACAAAGACAAGTCTTCTAGTATACAAAACCAACAATCTCCCACTTATACTTGAAGGATGTCTTTCAAGCATAAAAACTAACAGGCTAACTCTCTAATCAAAACTATCGACTCAAACTGCGCCCCTAGGTCTGCATCTCACTCCCATTTTCTCCACGTGACCATCAAAGGTCTTAGCCGGCAGGCTCTTCGTGAATGGATTAGCCAGGTTGTCCTCCGATGCAATCTTGACCACCGCCACGTCTCCTCTCTTAACGATTTCTCATATAAGATGGTACTTTCTCTCTATGTGCTTACTTGCATTGTGAGCTCTGGGTTCCTTCGAGTTTTCCACTGCACCAGAATTATCACAGTATATCGTGATAGTCTTAGGCAAACCAGGAACCACGCCCAAGCCCAATAGGAACCCGCGGAGCTAGACAGCCTCTTTTGCAGCCTCAGAGGCAGCTACATATTCAGCTTCCATGGTGGAATCCGCAATGCATTTCTGCTTAATGCTCCTCCATGCAATGGCTCCACCTCCTAATGTAAACACATAGCCTGAGGTAGACTTACTCTGATCTTTGTCAGTTTGAAAATCTGAGTCTGTATAACCCAAAGGTACTAGACTATCAGAGCAGAAAACCAACATATAGTCTCGAGTCCTTTTAAGGTACTTGAGAATATTTTTGACCGCAGTCCAGTGACCTTGTCCAGGGTTAGACTGATATCTACTTACCATGCCAACGACATAGCATATATCAGGCCTAATGCATAGCATAACATACATCAAACTTCCCACAGCCGAAGCATATGGTACTTTCTTCATTTCCTCTATCTCAGACTGTGTTTAGGGACACATTTCCTTGGATAGATGAATTCCATGCCTGTAAGGTATAAAACCTTTCTTGGAATCTTGCATGCTAAACCTAGCTAGCACTGTATCGATATAAGTCGCCTGGGACAGACATAACATCCTTTTCTGGCGATCTCGAATGATCTTGATGCCAAGGACATGTTCGGCTTCACCCAGATCCTTCATATCGAACTGCTTGGACAACGACACCCTAATGTTAGATAACTCATTCTTACTGTTTCCAATAAGCAAGATGTCATCAACATAAAGTACGAGGAATGACACCACGTTTCTATTACATTTCTTGTACACACAGCTCTCATCCGGACTTTGCATGAATCCATATGACTGGATAACCTCGTCAAATTGGATATTCCAAGATCTCGATGCCTGCTTAAGTCCATAAATGGATCTCTTAAGCTTGCACACCAAGAACTCTTGGCCTTTAGTAATAAATCCCTCTGGTTGTCTCATGTGAATGTTTTCTTCAAGACTTCCATTTAGGAAAGCTGTCTTGACATCCATCTGCCAGATCTCATAATCTAAATGAGCGGCAATTGACAAGAGAATCCGGATTGACTTAAGCATGGCTACCGGTGAAAAGGTTTCCTCATAATCGATCCCTTCTTTCTGAGTGTACCCTTTCGCCACCAATCTAGCTTTGAAGGTTTCAACCTTCCCGTCAGCTCCTCTCTTGCGCTTGTAGATCCACTTACACCCAATGGGTTTAATCCGATCTTGTGGTTCTACGAGCTCCCAGACTTGATTGTGATCCATAGATCCAATCTCAGATTCCATTGCAGTTTTCCAAGAATCTACATCTTTATCTCGAATTGCCTCGTCATAGGTCCTGAGATCCAATTCATTTAGTCCCTCTGGGAAATCTGAAGCCTCTCCCAGACCAATGAATCTATCAGGTTGGTGTACAACTCTCCCACTGCGACGAGGCAGTTCATGTACTTCCGTGACACGTTGTGCAGTGTTTGGTGGTTCCTCTTCTTGTACAAATGGTGTAGGATTCGATCTTCCCCTTAACTCCTCAAGGATGATTTGACTTCTTGGTTTGTGGTTTATCACATAGTCTTCCTCTAAGAATCGAGCATTGGTGCTAACAATGATCTTCTGATCCTTAGGACTATAAAATAAACCACCTTTCGTTCATCTAGGATATCCAACGAATAGTCTTACATCAGTACGAGGAGCCAGCTTATCAGCTTCCTTATCCAACACATGTGCAGGGCTACCCCAAATCCGAATATGGTTCAAACTGGGCTTTCGTCCAGTCCATAATTCTGTGGGCGTAGAAGGAACTGATTTTGACGGAACCAAGTTAAGAATATAGGCTGCTGTTTGCAGTGCATATCCCCAGAACGAAATGGGCAACTCAGAATAACTCATCATCGATCTAACCATCTCTAATAGTGTACGATTCCTTCTTTCCGCCACACCATTCTGTTGTGGTGTTCCCGGCGCAGTCAACTGGGAGGTAATCCCATTCTCTGTCATGTAATCCCTAAATTCACTCGAGAGGTACTCGCCACCACGATCAAGACGTAGTGACTTGATACTTCTGCCTGTTCGTTTCTCCGCTTCTGCCTTAAACACTTTGAATTTCTCAAAGCATTCAGACTTGCGACGTAACAGATAGATATAACCGTATCTAGAGTAATCATCAATGAGAGTGATGAAATACTCAAACCCTCCTCGAGCTTGAACTGTCATAGGGCCGCACAGATCAGAGTGAATCAAATCTAATATCCCTTCAGATCTATTTCCTTTTGACTGGAAATGACGCTTGGTCATTTTACCTTCCAAACAGGATTCACACAAAGGAAATGATTCCAGTACCAAAGAAGACAATGGTCCATCATTTACAAGCCTTTGTATCCTCTTAAGGTTAATATGACCTAGCCTTAGATGCCAAAGATAGGTTTGATTTAATTCTGAAGGTTCTTTTCTCTTGTTAGGGTTTATGATCGATGTATTCAACAGTTGTCTTTGCGTATTGTTTTCAGTTGGTTTAAGAAAGTATAAGTGTCCATCCAATGTGCCAGAACAGATAAAATGTTTACCACTAAAGATAACTACTTTGTTATCAAAAGAAACAGAATATCCATCCATAATCAATTTAGAAACTGAAATTAAGTTTCGCCTAAAACCAGGCACATAAAGACAATCTTTCAAAACCAAAGTTCTATCACTACTGAAAGGTAAAACAACGTCTCCCACTGCAATAGCCGCCACTCTTGTAGCATTGCCCATGTAGACAGTGATCTCATTCTCACTCAGCTGTCTTTTTACCAGGAACCCCTGTAAAGACATGCAAACATGATCAGTAGCTCCAGTATCTACTACCCATGACTGGGTAGAACAAGTTGCTAAACATGTTTCTACAACCAGAGTGTGAGATGTACCTCTCTTCTTCTTCTTGTTAGGACACACCGCCTTCCAGTGACCTGGTTGGCCGCACTTGAAGCACTTAGTCTTCGACTTGAATTCCTCGGGAGGAATCTTCGCCTTTGGCTTCTTTGCCTTAGGTGCCTCATCTACAGCCTTCTTAGGTGCGTTTCTCTTCTTTCTTTTTCTACCAGAAGAAGACGCTCCTTTTTCAGCTATGTGGGCCTCAGGACTGCTCTTTTGGAGCAATTCAGCCGCCTGAAGGTCTATGAGCAGTTCAGTCAGGCTAACATCCCTTTTAATCATGTTAAAATTCAGCCTAAACTGCTTAAACTTCGAGGACAAGCTATGAAGAACAATGTCGATTTGAGAATCGCCATCTAGCTCTCCACCTAAGGTCTCGATCTCAGATAAATACCCCATCATCATGAGAACGTGATCCCTAACAGGTGTGGAGTCAGACATTCTCGCATCCATTAGCTTCTTCATTGCCAAATGGCATGCCGAGCGGTTCTGATGACCGAATAGCTGCCTAAGGTTGTACATGATATCATAAGCGGTTTTCATAGGCTCATGCTGATGTTGCAACACACTTAACATAGATGCCAAGATGTAACAGCGCGATATCTCATTAGACCTAACCCACTTATCATATGCAACCTTTTGGGCTTCGTCAGAACCCTCATCTGGCGTCTGAGGACAAACCTCTTCAAGTACAAACTTGTGTCCCTCAGCAACAAGTACCAAGTTAAGGTTACGAATCCAGTCATTATAGTTTTCACCGACAAGTTTGTTTTCTTTGAGGATTGAGGACATATTGGAAAGTGCCATTGATGATATGAAATAACTGAAATTAAAACATGCAGTACAGTCACAAAACACGTTTAGGATAAACAGTATATAATCGAAAACCTCAAAAAAATTATATACTTTTCCACCGACACTTTAAAAATGATTTCTATAAGCCACGATCGTGTGGACGTTTATAAATCTCATTTTTTAAATAGGTTAAACCTTTAATTTGCCTCCAGTTGAATTTCCTTACAACAAGTAAATTAATAGCCGGATAAAAACACGGTCATGTAATCGTCTAACTGATAAGCCACGATCGTGTGGACATTTATCAATAAATTACATCTAAGTGTGCATACCATTATCTTCGCACCAAGATCACTATTCGAATTTAACCGCTCCAGATGGAGGAGTCAGTTAGTTCTAATAGTGTTCTACAGCTATCCATTTAGGAGATTTAATTTCTAGAGAAATCTGTGATATGACACATCCGATATGGAGGAACACCGATGTCAACGCGCATGCCCATCACTTCTCAATTAAACCAGATATTAATGGAGACCGTATGAGATTTCTGCATACTTTGGTATGAATCTTTCCCACTTAGTTATTTATGTTTGAGGTTTCATTTTATCCCATTATCGAACATGCAAACATAACATAAAATGATAAACATTCATTGCATGCTTCAACATAATAAGCAATAATAATAATCCAACTATCATGGCTTATATCTCATGTTGATTGATGAGATAAAACTGGAAAGTCAGCTCCGGAACAGGCTTCTGGCTGCCGTCTCTTCACCGCGCCTCGCCGAAAACCCTAGCTCCATTTAGGGTTTCGGGACGTGAACCGGTGAACCTTGGTGCTGAACTACTTTCCTTCTTTAAGTTGATCTCCGATCTTTATTCAATACAGACTATCTATTCCAAAAGGAAAAATTTAATATTGCTAGAATAAAAATTACAACTCAAAACTCGGCCTAACAGTTTTATATCTATTACATTAAACATCATAAAATAAAACTTAGACCTAATCCATGGATTTTCTCATGGATAAAAATCACGTAGCCAAACCGGCATACGGCCAACATTCATTCAACATAAACATACATCACATAAAATAAATGAGCCATGATAGTTGGTAAACCTGCAAACAAACACAGTCTACAAATCCAACAATCATTTATTAAATGATCCACATAAAATAACATATGATATCTATGCATGAATATTAAATAATAATCGAATTTAATAATTAATTAAATTAATTAATTTGATATTATCCACAAGATAAAAATTGGAAATTAAAATAATTATCCACCAATTTAAATCATGATATTTTCGAAAATATATCTTAAAATAAATATGGAAATTATTTATAATTATCCACCAAATTTATTTAATATTTTCAAGCCACCCTAATTAAATAATAATTGGATATATTGATATATATCAAAAATCTAATCCAAATATTATCCATAAGAATCTAAATCTTTAAGGATAAGGTTTGAAGATTTGATCCTCTTCAAAATCTTCCAAATCCTATCCAAAATCAAATTCTTATCATAATTGGATTTTGATAATTATTTGTATATATCCAAAAACCACCTTATCCAATATTTAATCCCATAGATTTCGAAATTATCCAAATAATAAATTGGAGATTTGATCCATTTCAAATTCTTCCAAATTTAAAATTTTATTTTCAAATCTATCTAGATTAATATTAGGTAAATCAAGATATACATCAAATAACATCAAATCTAAATCCAATCTCCAAATTTTCGAAACACATCTTTAAATAAATCTGGAAATTTGATTTTCATCAAAATCTTCTCCAATTTTATTTAACAATGACCGAAAATTTTATACAAAAAATTAGAGAACTTAATACATCAAATTTTCGAAAATTTGATGCCCAAAATTTTCGAACATTAAGCTTATTAAATCTGGAAATTTTGACTTATCAAAAATCTATTCCAAATCTAATAATTCTATGGATGAAAATTACATAGATTAACACAAATTCAAATTTTCGATTAGAATCAAAATTGCATCCGAATTTGAATCTAAAAAATTTCAAAACCTACACTAATTAAATCTGAAAATTTTGACAACATCAAAAACCATTCCAAATCTAATTAGGTATGGATCGAAAATCACAGTGTTCTCCAAAACTAGAATTTTGAAATACATCAAAAATTCATCCAAGTTTAAACATACAAAAATCGAAATCCACACATATTTAAATCTGAAAATTTAAGCACCATAAATTTATCATCAAATTTAAATACATATTTCGATATTATCCTAGGATTAAATCTAGAACAGTGCCAAAACCTGGCTCTGATACCACTGTTGGCGTTTTTTCGAATAACCACCGCAGGATCTATTTGGTTGTTCATTAATCCATGTTCATGAAAATCATAATTTTATGTAACATGCATGTTTATCATAGTCTAATCAAATAGCATGTAAAACAGATTCGATTCTAATAAAGTGGAAGACATAGAAAATGAATCTACTTACAAATCGACAGACGGTCTGAGGACAAGATTACAGATCTAATCTTGTTGTTGAATGAACAATGATAATGGCACCACTTATGTCACACACGGCCACTGCACAATTCCACTCCAAGATCTTCTGTTATATTCCCGGACTATATCTAGATTCAGAGTGGGCTGAAATCTACTAGATAGAATTGTGAAATCTGTGGATAACTTTGAGAGACAAAGAGGGGCTGATTTCTTATGATTAATATCCTTAAATTTTCGTGCCCCCCTCCTCTTATAAATAGGGAGGGGCGAAAATTTCATGTTCCAGCCCTACTGGGCTGGGCCTCTATCTCAAGTTCTATATCCAGTCCACTTTCAGTCATATTGGGCTACAACAGGGATCTAGAAGAATATTAAATTGGCCCACTAATTTATTTAATACCTAATATCCAATAAACTTAGGATATAATTATATAAATTAAGTTTTTTTTTATTCCACTAAAGAAGTAAAACTGACCTACCAATTTAATACATATTTGCGAATATGTTTTCTCCTTTAGTCCAGCCATTCCCCGTGTTTAAGATATAATGTTCATTAATTAATTATGTAAGCCTCTGACAACTATAATTAATTAACATCTAAAACCTTGAGTAGTACCACACAAGCTTTATTCATGTACGGAATAAATTCCACCTGCAGGGTTTCAACATGAACTTGTGTTTCCTCAAGAGAACATTATCAACCTGGCGCACCAAGACACGGTGCTCATGCACACTGCTCGAGACATCATGTATACATTGTTATTACCCAAGATATCGAATTCGATCTACGAAAAGATCTCACCTATTGATAAATCAAAGTAGTAAACAATGCTCACATATGCTCGCCAATATCACATGAGTTCAGAACCCGAACTCTGTGGATCTTTATTCTCTCAGTAACTGGGTCAGAGACAGAGAATAGTATCCTATCGTGATCCTCCTCAATACACAATGAGTTTACTAGAATAATCAGTTAGTCAAGATAAACTAACTTATCAGATTATTCTACGGTGTACCGATGGTGTGTTCAGGACCATCTAAGCCGTGAGCTCTTTAATACAATACAAGGTTCTAATGATATGATCTTACCGTGTGACTCCCCACACCATATCATCTACAATGTAAGTATATGAAACATTGCATAGAATAATTATAGAACATAATCTAAATGCAAACAGTGACTGTAATAAATTTCATTTCACATCATCATATCATCAGAAAAATATACAAAGACAAGTCTTCTAGTATACAAAAACAACAGGATATTGCTCTTACAAGAGTTCGAGGTGCAGATCAAAGACAAGACTGGGGCAGAAAACCTGGTTGCAGACCATCTCAGCCGTCTGATGGTTGAGAGCAAAGAGGAAATCACTGAGAATTTTCCAGATGAGCACCTGTATGACGTTGCGGGCAAAACAACAAAGGAGCCATGGTTTGCCGACATAGTGAACTACCTGGTCGCAAGGCAGTTTTCAGTTGGTTTGAGTGACTATCAAAAAAATAAGATGAAGCGTGAGTGCAAGTTCTATATCTGGGAAGCACCAGCTCTTTGAAAAATTGGAACTGATCAAGTCATAAGAAGGTGCGTCAGTGATGATGAGGTCCTAGACATCTTGAAGTTCTGCCATAACAATGCATGTGGAGGTCATTTTGGCCCATGTAGAACATCAAGGAAGGTATTAGATGGAGGATTTTACTGGCCTACATTATTCAGGGATGCTTATATATTTGTGAAGAAGTGCAAGAATTGCCAGATGACTGGGAATATTTCTATTCGGGCGGCCATGCCACAAACACCTATCATGTCCGTGGAAGTCTTCGACATATGAGGCATAGATTACATGGGACCATTTCCCAAGTCAGGTAATAATCTCTACATTATCCTAGCTGTAGATTATGTGACCAAGTGGGTGGAGGTAAAAGCCACTCCAACGAATGATACAAACATAGTGGTGAAGTTCCTGAGGGCAAATGTGTTCTGTCGCTTCGGAATGCCCAAAGTCCTGATCAGTGATCAAGGGACTCATTTCTGCAACTCAGTCATAAAGAAGATGATGGCAAAGTATGGGGTTACACACAAGGTTACTACGGCATATCACCCCCAGGCAAATGGACAAGCAGAAGTCTCAAACAGGGAGATCAAAAATATTCTGGAGAAAGTTGTTGGACCAAGGCGCAAAGACTGGAGCAATCACTTAGAAGATGCTCTGTGGGTATATCGCACAGCCTACAAGACACCTATTGGGATGTCTCCTTATAGGCTGGTTTTTGGGAAGTATTGCAATTTGCCCGTGGGAATGGAGCATAAAGCATTTTGGGCAATCAAGAGGTTGAATTTCAATGATGAATGCGCTGGAATTGAGAGGAAGCTGCAGATCCAAGAATTGGAAGAGTTGAGGTCCGAGGTCTATGATAATGTTGTGATGTATAAGAAAATAACCAAGAGATACCACGATGCACTCGCAAGGGGCAAACAGTTGCTCTGTGGGCAAAAGGTACTCGTGTTCAACTCAAAGCTCAAATTACATGTGGGCAAATTGAAGTCAAAATGGATGGGACCCTATCTGGTGCAACATTAACACCCAAGTGGAGCAATCGATCTTGTGAATCCAAAAGATGGGTGCGAATTTCGAGTCAATGACCAGAGGGTGAAACCATATTTCGAGCAAGAGAAGAAAACTTGGGCAGAAACCTAAGTTTTGAGCATTCCCGAGTACTACTGAAGACACAACATGGTCGAGCCAAAGACCTTAAACAAAGGCACTGGACGGGAGGTAACCCGGTTTGTTTACTTGCTTTAATTTCAATTATGTTTCTTATTTGTATTTTGTTGTGAATTAACGCTGCAGGAAGGCAAAGACTGGAAACACATCACTGTGGGCAAATTAAATATTCAGGGCACAACAAGGTTTAAGTGTGTGGGTGGGGACTGTAGCAGATTTGACTGATTGGGAAAGGACAGCATCTGCAGAGGCGGTTGGTTTTCCCCATGCAGAGCTGATGATCGTTGAAAATTGAGGCCGATTAAAGGGGAGTGAGTGAGAGAAGATATATTCAGATATTTATTTTGAATTACAAACATATCTCTCCCCCTTTTCAAAATCCCCTAAATCTCTCAAAATTAGGCAAAACCTCTTCCTAAATTCTCGCCCACGATCTTCCTGCACAAACCCACCACCCTCACAACACCCCACGTCCCCATAAGCATTCAAATACCCCACCACTCTCGATTCCTCACAAATCGAGCAAAGCAAACCCTATCTCTCAAATTCCCCAACCCTTTGTCAAGAAAAAAAATGGTGAATGCGAAGAAAACCAGAGACACTACCAAGCGAGGCATACGTCGTAGTGTCCGCAACGCCGGTGAATCATCGCAAGAGACGACTCAGACCATCCAGTCGACTCAGATAGAGCAGCCGAAGCAAAGCACCGAACCCGTTCTAAACCCCTCACCGATCCAGACCATTCTACCACAACACCCACTGCTCCTGCCACCGCAAGTAGAGAAAAAGAAACGAGCACCGCCGAAGGCTAAGGGCGGTGCGTCGAAGAAGAAGAAGGTTGAGGTTGATAAGGGCAAACCTCAGAGCCCGCCACAAGCTGGGCAAAACCCTGACCCAACGCCCGCACCTGACAAGCCACCAATTCCTGAGAAACCGCCGACACCCCAACCCAGTGAAGAATCAAATGATTCTGAGCCTGAAAAGGAACCAGAGAAAGACGGGGAGGACGGTGGTGGACCAGAGAAAGAAGATGAGGTGGAGGAAGAAAAGCAAAACGGCAGCGGTGATGAAGAAGAAAGCGATGATGAATTTGAAGGTGAGAGCATGGAAGAAGACGACAAAGAGGAGGATAAACCAGAGCAAGATCATCAAGAGGAAAAGGAGAAAGAATCAGAACCGGAAAAAGAGAAAGAGGAATCGTTGGAGGACGACAAAGTGACCTCAGAGGGATCTACCTCTGAGAATGCCCACAGCCAGTCTGAGCAACTGAAACAGGCACAACCCGATCCACCCGCAGAGAAGAATAAGTCGAAAAAGGCAAAACTACAGGAGGTCTCGAAGAAGGCACATAGGGAACCAAGTCAAAGCAAGGGTCCCGATGTGCTCGAAAAGTCTAAGAGCGAGTCAAAGGGAACTAAGTCAACCAGCAAAGAGTCAAGGAAGCCAGTCAGCAAGGAGAAGCTAGATGTGGAGCAGTCCAGCAATGAAGAGGAAGAGAAGTCGGTGCATAGTGAGGAAGTGGAATCGAAAATCCAAATCATCCCAGCTACGGTTCAATCCTATGTGCCCGCAAAGGTTAAAAAGGGCACAAAAAACAGGGTGCCACTCAGAACCCTCCCCCGCCGCTTGGCGAAGGAGGAGAAGGAGGATCCAAGCAGCTCAAGACAAGGAATTGTCGAGAGACTGAACAAGAAGAAGCATCTGCCCTTGTACGTTCTTCATGACAGCATGCTAAATACACTTGGAGTCATGGACCAAGTGTATGAATACTTTGCCAACATTGGTTGGGAGCAAGTACTCGGCTGGAGGAACACGGTACACTCTTCTTTAACCATTGAATTCCTTTCCTTGTATGAGTTTAAACCAGTGCAGGGATTCGGTCTGGAGACACCCGGAGTTGTGAACTTCTATATAGCTGGAGAGAGCTATAGCATGTCAATCTCAGGATTGAATCTGCTATTAGATTTCATCCAACCAAAAGATGTGCATGCGAAGTGGTAGAAAGAAGCAGCAACCAGCGTCGGCGATGACTGGAGTCCAAACATTCAGCAACGGTGGGAGGAAATTGGAGGCAAAGGCTTCTATCTTTCGGGCTCAAGCAAGGACAAGCACCTCTCTGACCACGCCCTCCAGATTTGCCATAGATGGATGGCATTCAACCTTTATGGGCGCAAGGATGGCACAGGCCAAGTGACACAGCATGAGGTATTCCTATTATGGAACATGGTGCACAAGCGGAAGGTCAACCTCGGCTACATTCTGGCGGTCCAATTGCAGGCTCAGACTAGCAACACCAGAGCAACTGTTGTAGCTTTGGGCATGTTCGTGGCTAGACTGTTTGAAGGTTTGAAAGGTGACGACCTCGACGACATCTTTGAGGGGTACCCAGAGCTTGACGAAGCGACAGAGTATCTCGATGCCCAGAGGCTGGAGCGGATGCAGCTAGTTAGGTTCACTGAAGAGAACACCCCATACTTCTTCCCTTTTGATGAAGCAACATACTTTGACAAGAGAAAGGCCCCCAAGGCACAAGAAGGATCACCCAAGGCACAAGAAGGACCGAGCAGGGCACAGAGCAGTGCAAATTCAAAGAAGCTTGAAAGAATTGAGAAAGCCCTGCAGAGCATTTGTGTTCATCTCGGGTTAGACTACCCCTCCTCTCCTTAAGTCATATTTTATCCCCAGTAGTTTAGGATTTGTTTTTATTTTTATTTGTGTGTTTAGTGTCTATTTTTGTTTTTGTATATTTGCGTCTGTATATATAGAGTCTGTTTTGGGCATATCTAACCCACATTACTGCTTGTGCCCGCAAGGGTACTTTGCACAGCAAGTGTGTGGGAGGGATATGCCTAGGTCGTTGTGTTTGTATGTTTTGTTTTTATTTTGTGTGTGCATGTTGAGTCTATAGCATATGAGTCATAGATTGACATTGGGCATATATAGACATAAATTTATTGTTAGGCAGATGGAATTAATCAATCGTATGTGAAAGCAATATATAACTACCCAGTGAGCTTTGAGCCCAAATTAACATTGGCGACTTCTTTCTGTGTGTTTGAATTCCACCACCTCATTTGATGCGTATTTGTTTGTGCCCTGTCAAACTTGATTTCATGCTCTCATGTATGCTTAGATGATTAAGGTATTTTCTTTCGTCGTTATTTGGCCATATTATTCACTGATAAATGCTTCTCATTACTGCCATTATTTGAGCCTACTTATTTGTTCATGACCCGTGTTCCAAAAATCTCTCTTTAAATAGTATCTTATGACTGGGAATGAAACCTTTTATGCTCATATTGGTAGTATGTTTAAGCCAAATAGTGACAGGGTGCCAGAAATGGGCACAAAGAAAGAAAAAAAAAGAAAGAATAAGAAAAAATAGAAGAATAAAAAGTGTTTGAATTTTTATTTTCCCAGGTTTTTATGTGGGCACAGAGCTGCCAGTGCTGATTTTGCCCGAATACTATTGAAGGTAGCCAGTTTCTAAATATTTCCAACCTTGATCCGCATGCCCCATTACAATCCTCACAAGACCTTTTGATATGCATGCATGTGAATATCATAAATTGTTTATACAGGGTGTTTGCAAGTTTGTTGATGATGATTTGGTGGAATTGTTGAGAGTAAACACTTAACCTAAATACTCGAGAAAAAGGCGAGCTGAGTGCACACTTCAATAGTTGTACTAGCCTGTGTTTGATTGATTCGATTTGCCTGCATCATTTTGTTCAACTGTTATGCCCTTTATCAACTATGGATTCATATGTTGTATTGTCTTGTTTTGAGTCATTTGAGTCTTCTGTTTTTTGTTTTTTTCGAGTTAAAGTTGCATTCATACTTGAGGACAAGTATGGTCCAAGTGTGTGGGTGTGATGAAGACTCAATTTCGTGCTTTTTCCTTTATGTTTTTACACCCTTTTTAAGTGTTTAGTATAGAGTCTAGTCTAGTTTTGGGGGTAAAACTGATTACAGGAAGATGAGGGCACAAAACCACCACAACAGGCACAAACAGGTGCTATTTATGCTGAGGGCACAAAGGACTAATTTGCCTGCCGAGGACCCAGTCAAAGTTGTTGCGAGAATTACGCAACAGAATCGCGGGACAGCTCCTATATGCACGTGGAGGTGATGTGGCGGTCAGTTCCGAATCTTGGGGAGGTCCAAACACGTTGGGAAGGAAGTGGAGAGATCAGGAAGTTACTGGAGGCGCTAGGGTTTGTTGCTATCACTCCTAAAATCAAGGAAGAACATGGAGCATGAACGTGATGAAGTGGAGGAGTGCAAGAGCCCCTGCGTGGGTGAAATCTGGGCTGCTTGAAGCCATAATTCATTTGCTATAAATACTTTTATCTGTTTTTCATTCGGAAGGGCGTTTTTACACCTCGAAGATACAATTTCCTGTTTTCATACTTAGTTTATTTTTTGGATATTCTGTCTGCCTGAAGCTGGTGGTTTGCCCGCATAAAGGTAGTTCAGTTGTTTTGTTGGCAAAACTGGGGTTGGGCCCAGAAGTTAATCCAGTTGTTTCCTTTCCAAGTAAGATGTCTCTTATCATTTCTTTTACGTTCATATCTATGTTTAGTGGCTAAGTATCCACTGTTCAAGTCAAAGTAATGGTCTAAGGGTAGAATATGTGCATGAGGTAATCGGACTTTAACGCCTTAAAGGTTCACAATCTTAACTTGTATTTCACTTAGACATAGGTAAAGGGTGGTCGGAGATGAAAGCGCGCATTTCTAATTAACTGGTACTAGTGTTAGTTACGTGGGAGTGTATAGGTGATCATGCCTCGATACCTGCATAGTAACAAGTCCGGGGGTGACAGCCTTGGTAGTTAAGATTGAGTAGTATATGCAGGCACAAGACCGTGCCAAACCTACTAGAATCGGGTCACTTTTGCCCTCAAAGCTGCTATACTTGCAAAACCTTTGTGTGATCCTCTCCTTAGGTTCCTGTATAGTTAGGTCCCTAGGTGTCGATCGCATCATCTAGACGATATAATGTAAGAAGTGATTGGGGAGTGGCCGATCTTATCCATTTCCTGTAACCGGTTAACCCTCAAAGTGACAATTATCTATATTTGGCCATGCGGATTCAGTTTTTGACTTTTCTGCTAGTTTGGGCACAACGGGTAGTAGTGGTAATTACATATGTTTTACCCAAGATTGCGCATACCTACCAAATGACTCGGTGCTTTGACTTGAGCAACTTTTATTACTGATATTTTCTCTTGTGATTTCCTTTTCAGCATTTAGTTAGTTTAAGTTTATTAGCAAGGTTTTTAGAGTGACACTGAAGACCTAAACCAAAAATAAGAAAAGACAAAAGGTTATGAACACTCCTCGTGGGATCGACATCCGTCTTCATCAGCTATACTAGCCGTTGAGGGTAGATTAAACATTTGTGGACTATTTGCCCGCAAGTGTATTTTGCACATCAAAACGATGGTGTGCCAGGTGCATTTATTCTAAAGCCACCAAAGATTTTATTGTGATTATTAGCCTTTACATGGATGATTTGCTAATTTTTAGCAATAATATCATTGGTATACAAGAAACCAAAAAATATCTCATGTCCTCCTTCAAGATGAAGGATTTGAATGAAGTAGATACCATTTTGGGAATTAAAATTAAGAAACATGAGTCTGGTTATGTGCTTAATCAGTCACATTATTTTAAAAAATTATTAGATATGTATAATCACCTTGGAATTAAAGAGACTAGTTCTCCCTATGATTCGAGTATAAAGTTGGAAGAAAATAATGAAAAGATAGTTGCACAATTGGAGTATGCTAGTGTGATTGGAAGCCTCATGTATGCCATGCATAGAACACGACCAGATATTGCATTTGCAGTATACAAATTATCAAAATACACTAGCAAGCCCGGTACTGACCATTGGAAATCAATAACTAGGCTTCTTGGATACATTAAGAAAACAATTAATCATGGCCTACATTACATCATAAATCCTGATATCTTAGAAGGATATTCAGATGCAAGTTGGATCACTAGTATTAGTGATAATAAATCTACCTCTGGTTGGATTTATACACTAGGAGGTGGTGCAGTAAGTTGGGCATCTAAGAAACAAACTTTAATTGCCCATTCAACAATGGAGGCTGAATTTATAGCCTTAATAGCAATAGACAAGGAAGCAGAATGACTGAGAAATTTATTATTGGATATAGAGTTGTGGCCACAACTAATGCCATCAATTACCTTGTACTGCGATAATGAAGCAACGATGTCTAAAGCTTACAATAACATATACAATGGAAAATCTAGACATATTGGAATAAGGCATGCCTATATCAGAGAGTTAATAAGAAGTGGTATAATCACCATTGTATATGTTAAATCAAAAAATAATTTAGCGGATCCATTAACGAAAGCTTTACCAATATATTTCATTTGTAAAACTACACAAGAAATGGGGCTAAAACCCATAAGAGAAACCGACAATGGGAACCCAAATTTAAATTAGTAACCTCTAATTCTAAAGTTCAAAGGGTAACAGCAGATTGTCGTCATGTTTCTGTTAAATAATTAGAGCCTCATCTATAAAATAAGATAATACTGTTACATTCCAAGGATGAGCTATGCTCTTAATGGAATTAAATTACGACTACAGTAACAGGGTCAATTAATTTCACCTATATGAGTATAGAAGTGGTGCCGCTTCGACAAATAATAATTACGGGATATTATTTGCAGATACTCATAAAAAGGGATATAGCACATGGCCATAATAGTGCTGAGAAATCCTAAGTCCTAGATTATTATAATTAAGTATAGTGTGTGTGGTATCCATGGTTTCAATAATAAGAGTTTTGGTTCAATCTTCGGACACCATAAACTTTGTTGGAACTATAGGATATTTACACTAAGTAAAAGTTCAAAATCGAGAGATATTTTATAACGCACAATACTCTCTATGCGATGTAAGTATATTTTACAACTCACAAACTAGTGGGGGATTGTTGGATATAGTTTGTTAGTTTGTAAGTTTTCAGATATGTATGATAGTTATTTTTCCAATAATTGTGTCTATCCATTTATGCCTTTTCATCAAGAGATATAATCCTAACAGTTACGTCTCTTAGATGATGTCTTTTCTGTTGTTATAAATAACTATTCTTCTACATCGCTAATATACAGAAAAAACAATTAATCTAGGCGTGCTTGTTGTATCCCATTGGAAATTGCTCTCAAACTAGTGGGGGGAAAATATTTCCTTTAGGATAGTGAAATCACACCTCAAGCATATACAAAATCTACTATTTCTGCAATTTGTTCTAACATTATCCACATCACCATGGTGGCTGGCACCGCTAGCGCCAATACTGTTGCCATTGAGACCAGCGCAAGAAGGCGTACAATGCAGCCAACCCTACGAGGACGCCGCTGACTGGAATTCATATAAGGAGATCATAGATTTTTGAGGAGATTCCACAAGATGAATAGCAGAAACATGTAGATTGATACAAAGAGAAAGACCCAAGTTTGCCGCTTTCTCATGAGCCAGAGCAGTAGGGCCATCGAATTGTGGTCCTACTTGATCGATAGAGATGGATGCGGCGCTAGGGGTTCTTTCGCCGTGAAATGAAATATATTTGGGGATTTGGAGATTTGTTTTTCTCGGTTGAGTGATATGGTGAAATTGGGAATAAATTTGGGAAATATAGTCTTAATTTGGGGATTTTTTCGATTAGGGTTACTGAAAGTCATGTGAGTCTCATGCGTTAACATTCTGTCAGCTGTTAACTAGTCCGTCAAAAAGTTTGGGACTATATTTGCATATCATAGTATTTTGGGGTCATTTTGGCTTCAAAAATAGAAAAAAGACCACAATTGCATTGTTTGAGACCAAAATCAAATAGGGGAATGCTTTATGGGACCAAATTTGTAATTTTCTCTCCGTCTTGACTGATCTTCAGTTCTTCGACTAATTGAAGTTTCATTTATTCACCTACTCTTGAGTTCAAGTAATTTTTAGTTTGATAGCTTGACTTTAATTCTTTCAATTGACTGAGCTTCTCATGTCCTGTAACTTGATCACCTGTTTTATACAATGACTCATTTCTAGTACATGATAATTACCTGACTCTTTGATCATCTTATATTTTTCCTTAACACTAATTAGTTAACATCTCTCAAAACTTAATAATATTTTTCCAACATATATATGATTTGGTTCAAATAAGGACTACTGCTTCGTGTAGGAACGTGAGGACAATGCTTGTTTACTGTAATATTAGTGTTTTTCTTAATGTATTTTGATGCTACTTTTTATTTTTATTTGTAATGCTTTTGTTATTGTATTTTAGTGCTAAATGTTTTAACACCAAAATACAATACGAAAAATACTAAAATTACGGTAAACAAGCACCGTGCTCACGTCCCCACACTAAGCCTATTCCCTATTATAACCAATCTCTCTCTCTCTCTCTCTCTCTCTCTCTCTCTCACACACACACACACACACACACACTAGTTTTATTAATTTATTAGTCTTTATTTCCTTAATGTATGTATATACTTTTTGAGTTGTACTCTTTTTTTTTTCTCCTTTTCTTTTATCATAATAGAGAACCTTAATTAGCCTTCTTTGGCTCTCGCTTTGTGTGTCTTCATGAATTCTAACAAGACTGATATCTAAAGTTCATAAAAAAAAATAATCATGTGAAGGAGAATAGAAAACTTGTATGCGAATCGTAATAGAAAGATTAACCTTTAGAGTGAAAATTGTTTTCTAAAAAACTATAACAATATTTACCAAACAAAATGTCCAAACGAAATATAGAGATTTTCTTACTTTCCCCCCCTTGCGTTTGCATCAATACAAGGGGCTGTTACTTGTTAGCCTCAATAAATGAACGGTATTTTTCTGTGGATGCATGCAATTTATTAGATCTCGAAAATTTTGTATTGCGTCACAATTGCTAGAAGAAAAACCTCTATATACCAAAAAACTTGACGCCCCGTCCTAGATAGCTACTTGCAATACCAAGTCCGACTTTTTTTTAATAAACGATAGTAGTAATAATAATAATAATAATAATAATAATAATAATAATAATAATAATAATAATAATAATAATAATAATAATAATAATAATAATACTTTATATATATATATATTAGTCTAGACTCTAGAAGCTATAAATACTTTGGTAGTCTTGATATGAATTAATTATAACTTAATTCACAACCTTGGAAAGTTTTGATATAAATGACATATTCATATTTACAATTTAGTTCTAATGTTTGGATGTTTTAATATAAATGATTCAATATTTTTGGCAAAACTATCATTTTGAAAAAAAAATCTTCTATTATAGGTTGTCGTCTTAGCTCACTTTAAAAATAAATTTGTCCGAAATGGATTAGAAGAATATTTTTCAGAAAATGTCAATGATTTATGTTAAAACGTTCAAATGTTGAGAATTAAATTATAATTCTTAAAGCGTTCAGCAATTTGTTAAAATGTCCAAATATTATGAATTAAATTGTAATTAACGATATTAATTTCGTTGTCGTTTTCTCTTAATTGGACGTCTATAACTCTCTCACATTTTCATATTTTATTTCATTTTTTTGGGGGAATTAACACGAGCACGTTGCATAGCTAGAGACCAATACTTTTTATATAAAGAAACGCACACACACACACATGAATTTTCATTAATTATCTAAAAATAATAAACGATCAAATACCTTGGAAAATGTTATTCATACGTGTTCATGTAACGATCCGACTACCGGATTGACGGTTTGTTCGGTATTTATTTTAATCTAATTGTGTGCACGGTAAAATTTATAGTGTAGCGGCGAACAAGAGTATCATATTCACATGGATTTAATATTTAATTAACTAAGTACTAGAACTTTAACTCCTAAATGCTATCCAGCCAACTGATTAAAGTGCTTGAACTAATTAAAGTACTTAAACATATAATATAAATGGAAATATAGAGAAGAAAGAGTAAAGAAGAAACAACAGAGAAACACGAATTCTAGAGTTGGAGAATCTTATCTAATCCAATTATTTAATTATTTCATCATACAATATATGTAGAGACTTACATCTAGCTAGAACAATCACAAATATACTTTAAACCTCCTCTCGAAGTGCGTAAAGTATGGATCTCACAACTAGTACTAACGTCTCCGTTCAATACCTAGCATGAAACTCCTAATGGCTCTGAAAGTTTATTGCTCTCTCAATTAACCTCAACCCTCTCGAGTGCTATTGATTACTGAGTTAATTATTCTAGATCACGTGTTAAAATTCGTCTCTTGATTTATGAATTAATACATCAAATTGTATCATTTACCAATCAGTTAAACAATATAGATAAAAATAAGAGTGATCAAAGATCAAGATAAAGTCATAGAAAATATGATAAAACCAGTTAAATAAACATCATAAATAATTCATCATCCAACCTTAGAAAATTGTGGTTTAGCTATCCATATAGAGATAGAAAACTAAAATCCAACAAGAAATCATGTCTAACATAAATATAGATAAATAAAACTCGGAAGTAATTATTCTGTCACTATTATTGCTCGGCTTGAATCTCTTGGTCTTGTTCTCCGTGTTCTTCTTGCTATTTAAAATGGCACGAGCCATGCTTTGTTTCTGGAATAATTTGTCTTAGCCAAAATATTAGTACAGATCGTGCTATAGGTTGCACAGTCGTTTGTGTTATCCGATGTCACTCGACGCACTTTACTCTTTTTTTTCTGTTCTCACTCGTTTTTCGTTTGATTGATCAGATTCCTTTTGCAATGTATTTCTTACTCGATTTCCTATCATCTTAGGCTCTTTCCAAGGTCATTTGAAGCTCATACAAAAAATGACATTAAATCCCTTCAAAACAAGCAAACTCGTAACATTTCACAAAATACAGAAAACTATGCGAATTTTGTCACTTCATACATGCAAGAGACATCAAAACCATTCAAATGAACCTCAAAATAGATGCAAAATATGAGGTTATCACGACTGTCCCCACAAACCAACACGAGTCTTTCCAACGTGCTTTGTCCTCACTCACACGCTACTTGAGAAACTTTCTAGGGATCACTCATCCCACCATTGTCCCCGGTCCAGCACGCTTAACTTTGGGGTTCTGATGGAACGAGTGCTAGAAAAGAAGATGCACATTGTGGTATAAGTAGCGCCAATCAAATTCTTTGAACTCTCCTGGACTATACAGTCACATTTCTGTATAGCCTCAGAATTCATCTCTTTCAGGTGGGTTCGACTCATTCATGTGCCCCTTTGTTAAGAAGTTTGACATGAGCCCCCCGCTCTTTATCCGTGCCTTACACCTGCGATCACTTCATGCTTCGGTCTTGAATGTCAGAGTTCAGTTGCTGAATCATGAGAGAATACGAAAGCATTTTGTACATTCATGATTTTAATGTAGTCATCGTCACAATTAATCATGGCTGATTTGTTTTAAATTACAAACTTGTCTAATTTAAGAAATTCTTAGACACATCATGATGAGGTATTACCTCATATGTCATAATATCTCTACTGAAACACTTTAATTTAAATTATATATTCACTTAATTTAAATTATATATTAAGAGCACCAATTGTGAATTACTTCTGGGACACCAATTGTGGACTTGGATCAATGGATCTTTACTCATTTCCGGTACACTATATTATAATCTATTAAGTTCTCTTATTCAAGGATTATTATGTTGCTTACTCTTGATATACCCTATTTAATGAACTTTAAAATTAATCAATCTTTCATTTTCGTGAGTAAATAAGGATGTACGGTAGGAGCATTGTGTGCCCTTTTTTTCATAATAGCCAAGTGACTAATTGGACCTTCGGTTCAGGATATGGTATAACACTTATTTTAATTAATTATGGCTAATCATCAATTGAGCTCACTGTACAAAATCTTCATATTTAATTATTCATATAATGAAGCACGCACATAGTTATAATTCGAAATACAAAACCGGAAAATAATTGAAATATTATTATGTTACCAGAAACCTATAATTATATTTATGGCTGACGTTGAGTTTGTTGAGATTAGGTTGGGGATTTTGTGGTTGGAATGATGGAAAAAGAAACAAAGTAATCTGAGAGAGAAAGAGACAAAGTCCCGACTTCTAGAAGTTGAAGATTTTTGGCTTTTCGTGGCACATTTTATTCATTTATCATTTTCAAGATTTGGAAAGAAAACATTTATTGAATTATATTCTTCATGTTATTCTTAGGTTCATGTAGACCATGTATGTTTTTTTGTAAATTGTTATATATTAACATTTTGTTTTTAATAAGAGGTGCATTTTTTAAAACATTAAAGCAACATATAGTATAATTGTGTGGAGACGTCAATACACACGCACGCTGAGATACAACACATGATTTTTTTGCGGTTGAGTTTCCGTGTGGTCATGACCTTGATTTCGTTTGTTCTTTTTTCATTTCATTTTTATACACCATTCGTTTCATATTATTTGATCTTTTAGATTTTTTTCATAATAATAAAATGTAAAAGACATGACAAATATACTCTCTCTCTTTCCACCTATATCAAATTCTAGTGAGTTATATGGAAGTAATCTCATTAATTAACGGTATATTAGATATGGAAGTAATCTCATTTATTAATGGTATATTAGATATATAAGATTTTATAGTATTTTGATATGATAAAATTGGGAAAAAATACGTGAAAATGATAAACATTAAATAATTTGAAACAAACATAAAAATCTAAAACATGAAATAATTGGAGTATATAACCTTATTTAGAACACATAAAACACTAGAGGGGAAATTCTTAGGCACGATTAATTTATATATTCACTTAATTTAAATTATGTATTCACTTGATTTTAAATTATAAATCATCTAATTAAATAAATAAATATTTTTAATAAAAGCACAATTAGTTTAGTGTTCGGTTCAACGAATTCTCGTTCGATATAGAGAAATCAAGAACAAAGATGTTCACATTTTGCTTTGAAATGCATTATTAGTGGAATATATGTGGCAAAAATATACTAATTATGAGCATTGAGGCCAAAATAGATGCGTGCAATTTTCTTAAGTGTTGTAGTCTTATAATAGTTTTCACTAATTGTAAGAGTTTGATGATCATTTAAAATAGTTTTACTATTCCAAACACATTATATATATATATATATGTGTGTGTGTGTGTCTGTGTGTTATAATTTTTTATTATTATACATTTTTGAAAGTATACAATTAATAATTATTAATTTTGAACAATTATCATTTTTTTAAAAAAATATTAAATCATTAAACATATTTATACTTCAATTATAATATAAAATGAAATCATTAAGAGAAATATTCTTATATGATATAATATTTGGTGCTGAGCATTGAAATTGTTAAAATATTTGGTGCTGAAATTACATCTATTCAGTGCAGAATAGGTGTTGAGCGTGAGAGTTTTGTTTATACCCACACGGCACACCTATTAACTATTAGTTTGTTAGATTTGCACATGTCAATCATCAATATTTACAGTAGAGTTGTCGGATGCGGTAGGGTAGATGGAAAAGAAATATCTAGTTATCGCAAAAGCAAAGCTGCAAAAGGTAGCCGTGGAGTAAAGGTATAGATAGAGTGAAGTTGAAGTGAAATAGAGAGTAAAGGTATAGACAATCATGGAAGGGGAAATCAACAACTTGATTCTAGTTTGGAGTATTGTGGTTGCATCCTTGTGCTACTGCCACAAAGTAGGCAAAATATTTCCAACTGGAAATGCAAGAATGTTTGCAATTTCCCCAATAATATGCCTCTTCTTTGTTCTACCCCTCAACTTCACCTCCATTCATTTTGCTGGCATCACTTCTTTCTTCATTTCATGGCTTGCAAACTTCAAGCTCATGCTCTTCCTCTTCAACCAAGGCCCTTTATATTCCAACCCCCCCATCCCCTTGTCCCGATTCATCCCCTTAGCTTGTTTTCCGATCAAGATTCAACAACAATCTCATCAACAGATTACACCCAAGAGATCGCCTCTAAATCATGTCACAAAAATCATGATCATAGCCCTTCTCATTCGAATTTACAGCTACAAAAGTTACATCCATCGCCATATTATACTGCTATGCTATTGCTTGCACATGTATTTCATGTTAGAGATGCTGCTTGCCCTTTTTGCCGCCTTGGCAAAAGCCTTTTTACGAGTCGAGCTCGAGCCTCAGTTCAACGAGCCTTACATGGCCACCTCACTACAAGATTTTTGGGGTAGGAGGTGGAATCTGATGGTGTCAAACATCTTGCACCCCACTGTCTACCGGCCGGTCAGGTCGATTGGGGCCCGTTACGTGCCGCGGAAGTGGGCCCCAGTCCCTGCCGTTTTGGCTACCTTTGTGGTTTCTGGGCTTATGCATGAGCTGATTTTCTACAACATCGGGAGATTGAGACCGACGGGAGAGATGTTTTGCTTCTTTCTTTTGCACGGGGCGTCTGTGTCTTCGGAAATCGTGGTCAAGAAATTGTGTGAGGGGAAATTTAGCCTGCCGAGGATTGTTTCGGGGGCACTAACGTTGGCGTATGTGATATACACAAGTTTTTGGCTCTTCTTTCCACCGTTTTTGAGGGCTAAATCGGATCTCAAGGGCTGCACAGAATCTCTTGCATTCATTGAATTTGTTAAGAATCATCGACTCGTTGGCCCAACTGATGTTTCTTGTCCATTCCTGTAAATCCAAATTCACCCATATTTATATTTATAATTTTGTGATTCTCCACCCGCTTCCTCGATCAATATTTATTTCATCACATTTCCTTTCATCGATCGCCAGTTTTTGTACTATAAAGAGACTCCAAATTAAGCTTCGATTGAAAACACACCAATCATCTTATACGCATTTAAAAGGAGATCAGGGAAGGTGTTTGATTGGGTTGTTTATGTGAGAGTAGTGAATTATTAAGAAAGAAAAAGAGAAGACGGGGCTGCTGGGGGTTATTCCGTTATTGTTTGCGAGATGAAGATGAAGATGAAGATGAAGAAGGTGATAGAGAGAGAGAGAGAGAAACTTTCACTTCCTTTATTTTTAAAGTAGTGGGCTAGTATTGTTGGGCTCGTAGAGAGAGATTACTGACGTGGGCTTTGAAGAGTTGGGCTTGAGAATTTAAACTATAATTCATTCATTACTCATCTTTCATTTTCCTTTTATTTATTTATTTATTCTTTTAAATATTAATATATTAATATTAATTATATATTTATATTAATAGGCTATTCGTGGATCTATTCAACCCTATTATTTTCCAAAGTCAAGTTTTGATTCTAGGTGGAAAAATCTGATATGACGAATATATTATTCGTCCTAATTATGCTCATATGTAGGTTCACTAATTATTGGTCGACGAGATGTATATATTCTGAATTTTAGTCGTGGGCTATTTATGATATGATTTGTTATAATGATATAATATGGATAAATTTGGTCACCACTGAGTCAATAACATTCATCCAAATCTATTATTTATTTTAAGTTAATGATTTACTCGGGCGATGTGTCTTGTGACCTGTGATGATGGTCCATTACAGAGCTTTTAACGTTTATGTTTAGTTTCTACTATAATAATATCAAACATTTTACGTTTTAATAAAAATGTTGTCTCTTCTTCATTATTTTTTTATTTTAATTATTTTTAAGAAAAATCGGGGCGTTTTAATAAGAAAATATTGACTTATAGTGTAATGTTTGAATTTGATTCATATGTGATATGTTACAAATAGTATTTTATCTCTTAATTTCATTTTAGTCTTTTGAAAATCTGAATTATGGTGTAATGTTTGAATTTGATTCATATGTTACAAATAGTATTTTATCTCTTAATTTTGTTTTAGTCTTTTTAAAATATGATATCATCTATCATCTCTCTCTCTCTCTCTCACACACACACATTTGTTTAAAAAATGCAAGGTTTTCATCCAAAATATTCTTAGTTTTCATTATTTCATATTTCTGTAAATTAATGGTTCATTGGTTGTTTTTATATTTATTTTTAATATAAAATTAAACAAAAAAGTTTTAAAAAGATAACAATATCGCTACTATGCGGCGTTCCCAAGCCAAGTTATTCACTACCCACTAGAGATGTATTTTTTAGATTATTTTTACAATTATATTGAGAGACTAATTATAATGGAGAATTGATGATGGTCTAATCATAAATATGAGGCTTAAAAAAGCTTTACTAAAAATTGCCTACTGCAGGCTAACGTAGTCATATTCCCATTATTTTCCTGGCTCCGGGCTTCCTAACTCAGCATGTTATGTATTCAATAAACGGACTAAAATATTAACATATATGTACATCCATTATAATACTTTCATGCACTATTATAGCTTGATAAATAATATAAATAGATTGACCGGAATATTCCGAATGTCAATATTCATCTTCTTATTTTGGTTAGATATTGAAATTAAACTATTTTATATAATTTAATTTAAGTATAAAAAATAGAATTGTTGAAACTTCATTAATTAATATATCCAATTAAGTGGTGATCCGAAATCAACCGAACTAAATAATCTGACAATTAGATAAAATTGATCCGAAATCAATCGAGCTGGTTCGATTGGCATCCATGTCACATATCCAATACAAGTCTAAATTGGTCTCAAATTCAAACTCAAAATCAATTTTAAGTAAATTATAAATCAATTTACTTATTGTTCTTTTCTGATCAAAGAAGCCAACCCGAAATTCAAGATTTTGGGCCGGGGGGGCAGGGGGATTGATGACAGGGAAAAAATCTAAATACATCAAGCAAACAAAAAAAAGCTAACCAAAGAGCAAGAAAAATTCTTCTTCATCTTCAAACAAGAAAATCAAAATGCCTACTTCATCATCAAACAACCAAAGCTCCAAAAAAACTACCAAAGTTTCTATTTTACCGTTTCTATTTCAGAGTTTCCAAAGTTTCCAAAATAGATAATTTGTCCAGATTCTGAGATCCAAAATACACAAAAATCAATTCTGAAACTAGAGTAAAACGGTGAAATTTGATATTTTCAGAGATCCAAAATATGCAAAACATCTCTGAAACTGAAACTAGACAATTTAATCCTAATCATAAAGTTAAATATTGCTAGTAATGCCATCATTTTCCACCCCTCCCCTTTTGTGAAGATGCTTTCAAGCTAGACAAGGCCACAAAATTTTTACCTCCTTAAGTGAACACCTGCATTGATTCTTGTTCTTTACCCTTATTTGCACCAACAACAGATGAAGAACCACCAATAAAATGATGTGGAGGAAAACTCATTGGAGGAGGAGCCCTAATTTGAACATGCTTTAGTTGTGAAGCACAGATTGAGCTGGAAATAGAGTAAGTTGCTGACACTCCTTTATTCACATCATCTCTTGAATTTTTCTCAGCAACCTTGGCAACCTTTGCTCTTTTCCTTGCCTATGAAGTAGATAATTACAACTATCAAGCATTTATCAATCAATTTAAATAAAACTATCAAGCATTAAAATTCATTTACTTACAAGAATCTGTCTCCCTAGCATAGTTGGTTTTTTTGTGGCGCATGAGTGTTCAATAACCTATAGAACCAATTAAATGTGAACAAATATATCCGAATAAATAATTAGGATAAAAAAAATCAAACAAATCAAATAAACATATATCTCATAATGTCACATAGAGCCTGATTGATATTCTCCATAACCTCATCTTCCTGGGTTAAATTAGGATAGTCAGGTTGTGTAATTTTCTCAAGTTCAGAAGTGGTAAGTCCTATTGAACTTATAAAAAAATTAGAGAAATATATTACTTCAATAAAAATAATAACAAACAAGAAGACGGAGAAATCAACTCACATATATACAAACATGTCTGCAAAAAATATATAGATATATATCAGAAATTAGCTCAATAACATATTTCATGGTCTGCAACTATAATTATTAATATTTGTCATGTGTGCAAACAGCATGCATATGTACAAACATGTCTGCAAACAAGCAATAAATAAGCTCTTAGTCTTACTATATATATCAGAAATTAGTTCTTAGTCTTACTATACAGAGATCAGACAAGAACAAAAGAACTTTCTCACCTTTCTCAATTGGCATCCAATTCGGTTGTGACTCTCTTCTCCACAAAATTGGTAAGTGACTTTAAATTTTTGCTTGCCCATTTTTTGAAGAGAATTGTTCTTCTTCTTTCGGTCTTCATTGACATCAAATCATCTTTCCTTTTGAGGCCTATCAGTTTTCTTTTGAGGCCTATCAGTTTTCTTTTTATGAATTGTTCTTCTTCTTTAGTTCTTAGTCTTACTATACAGAGATCAGACAAGAACAAAAGAACTTTCTCACCTTTCTCAATTGGCATCCAATTCGGTTGTGACTCTCTTCTCCACAAAATTGGTAAGTGACTTTAAATTTTTGCTTGCCCATTTTTTGAAGAGAATTGTTCTTCTTCTTTCGGTCTTCATTGACATCAAATCATCTTTCCTTTTGAGGCCTATCAGTTTTCTTTTTATGAAAAGTTGGTGGAAGTGGTGGGATGTAGCTAGTTTTAGACCACAATTCTTCTCCATTCATTAGACTAATGGAGTGGGCATAAACCGCAAAGTAAGTTTCAATTGAATAACATTTATGCACATAATCTTCCGGATTACATCCTTTGGCACAAATTACATTGATGGCATGCTTGCATGGTATTCCCAACAATTCCCATTTTCTACAATCACAAGTGTGAGTCTCCAAGTTGACTGCACATCTTGACCCATCAAAGCTTGATATCTCATAGTTGTATTCATTGGATTTAATGGGAATACAGTCTGAAGATGTTTCCATATTCTTCTCAACTATCATTCTTATTCGGCCACAAATTTCTCTCCCTTCCCATTTTCTTTAAGCCATATCTCTATTTTTTTGGATTCTTGACATCATATACTCCCTAATCCACTCTAACATAGTCAACATGGGCTTCTCTCTAGCATCCAGTAAACATGCATTAAACTGTTCGTACATATTATTCACCAGTGTCTCACACTTTCCAAAAGTTGAGAAGTGTGCTTTTTACCATTCTGTGTGTGATTTACCTGTTTGCAGCCGCTCCAAACATTTCTTATCCACATTTTCAATTTCAAGCATGCATATATTAAAAGAAGCAACAATAGTTTCATTTTCTACTCTCCACAATAATTTTTTGAAGTTATCACCTCTAAATCCAGCCTTTTTCATATTTCCATGCAAATGCCCGACACAAAACCTGTTTTCCACCCATGGTAATACCTTTTCAAATGCTCCAATCAGCCCTTTCTGTTTGTCTGACATGAATGTGTATACATCCTGTCTTTTTCCTAACAAGTCTTCCTTTAATAGTTGCAAGAGACCACTCCCATGATTCTTTATTTTCAACTTCAACTACTGCATATGACAAAGGGTATGGATCATTATTAAGATCCATGCACACAATTGTCAAGAGAACACTTGAGCATTGTCCTCTCAAATGTCAACCATCAACACCTATCCATGGCCTACATCCAGACTTGAAACCATTTTTTACTGTAGCAAGACAAACATATAATCTCTTGAATTTTTTTTGAGAAGGTGTATTATCCAATTGAAGAATAACAGTGGAGCCTGGATTTTTTTCCCTTAATGTCTCTGTATAATCCCATAGCTTGGAGTACTGCTCAGTGATGTCCCCTTCATGATTTTTAATGCTTTCTGTCTTGCTCTAGAAGCTTGATAAGGTGACACATAAACACCAAGTTCACTGATTGCAGAGTTCCTAAAACCTTTTGCACTCTTCTTCGGATCACACCTAAAAGATTTTTCAAATCTCTATGCTAACCAGCTTCATTTTGCGTTATCCATATGGTATTGTCTTGCACACGTGTGTGTCATATCCATCTCTCTTATCTAAAATGATTCTTTATCTTTCACCTTCAGGGCATTGATATGCCAAACACACCCTTCTTCCTGCTTTTTACACCTTGCATATTTCTTCTTACATCATTTTTAATAAACTTGCTAGGTCTTTCTTTCTTCACAGAGTAGTTGTTCACAACATCCTTGAACTTAAGCTTAGTGCTGAAAATTTGCCCTAGAGTGAATGCAGGATTTTGAATTGAAGATGGTGATGATCTCTCGCTGCAGTCTCTGTCGCGCTATCAAAGTCACTCTCATTGTTGACATTATCTGACACATCACTATTATCCGAGCAATCTTCATCATTTATCCCTTGTTTTGTGCCTATCCACTTCACATCTTTGTCAATATTTTCATTAAAAATGATGTCATCTAAGAGTTCATCACAACTATCCTTCTTGCATATGAAATCACATCCTCATCTTCACTTTCAGAGTTGATCACAGTTTCTGAGTCTCCAACAGGTTTAACATGTGGAATATTATGCTCATTCATAAGCATATTGATTGGGCTAATATTACATGCATATTTTGGGCCATTTGTGGTATTATTTTGTTGTGTTAATTGCACCACAATCATGTTTTGTGAAGAAAAGTGTGTTTTGTGAATGATTGCAGGTGATTAACATAAATATGAAAGAATTGGCCGAGTTTGTGGAGATTTCCAGTCAAGAAGATTGAAGGAAATATGGCGAGTCTGGAAGGCACGCAGTATGGGCATACTGTCTGGAAGGGGTATCGAGATAACAGTTGCTGGGCTGCTGTACGCGCGGAATTGGGCCTGGACGCGATTTTGTGATCTTTTATCATTGTTGAACTCTATATTTATCACTTTCCTAGTTAGATTAGGGTTATGACTCTATTTCCTTCATTAAATAATTTTATTTAAGGATATAGAGAGAGATTAGGATCCATTTCAGATTCACGCCGCACAGAGAGAGACGTGTTCCAGCAGATTTATTTCATCTTCTTCATTATTTCACCGTGTTCTGCTATATACTATTTTGGAGTTCAAATTTAATTATGCAATCAAGCTAAACTCGTTTCTATTCCGGTGAAGATTAACAAATCCCTAACATAATTATTCTGTGAGATCTAATCATTCTTATGCTTTAATTAATTGCATGTATCTGTGATTCTCGGTGTTTAAAGTCATTAATTATTTCGACACTGCTAGGTAGTCGTGAATATTTAGTAGATTAGAATTAAATAGTAGCCAATTAAACCGGCCATCTGTAATTGTGGTTTAAGTTTAATTAGTGGTACAACGATTCTTCAGAATTGAAAGAATAACAGTCTTAATTCAACGGTCCTGTGTCAAAGTCTATTGGTTTCGAATCGGATTTCTCTAATGCTCAAAGTTGTCGACTCATTAAATCTATAGAGTGTCTCTTACGGTTGTCAGTCAATTAGAAAAATAATTGGTGAAGCGTCTTCCTGATTATCAAGAAACTAAAGAGAAATTAGGTCGCGTCAGAAGTGTCTTCGGTGGCTATAACTGGTTTGCATGTATTAATTGGAAATATCATTGCATCGAGGATCGGAATAATTAAGCTAGGGTGGAGTTAATTGGAAGGCGGAATACCTTTAAATCTGTTAAGAAACTACTCTCTGTTTATTTACTTTATTTTAGTTTTTACGTTATAACAATAAAATTCGTGTGGAAAGATTGGTTACTACAGCCTGAAGTGTTGAATAATTCTCGTCGATCCTTTGGGAGACGATCTTGCTCGCCACTGTTCTGGGTAGTGTGGGCATACCGACTGCAGGTCGGATTATTTTTGGTGAAAAACGATGCACCAAATTTTGGCACCATTGCCGGGGATCAATTTTAAGTAGTAATTATTCTAATATTTTCAGTTTGCTATTTTTCTTTGTTTTTTTTTCAGTGCATGATTCGATCCTTACAAAAAGGAAAGCTAGTTTTTGATCCAGAGCCGGAACGAACTTTACATAAGTTGAGGAAAGCTGCCAGGGAGTCTATGGAGGCTTCCGAATCTGATCTAGGAATATTTGATCTTAATCAATTGTTTGAGGAAAACATAGCCAACGACGGAAAAATCGAGTTCTCGCAAATGCTGCTGAACCTGAACCGCCAATCAGGGAGTTGGGACGACATAAAAATAATCAGCCCATTTTCATCGTGCTTCCCACGATTGCAAATAATTCTGAGACACGACCTGGTTTCATTCATGTTTTGCCTAAGTTTGGCGATTTGCCTGGCGAAAGTGCACATAAGCACTTAGCTGAATTTGATCTAGTCTGTTCTACTCTTCGCCCTCAAGGTTTTTCTGCTGATAATTTGAGATTACTAACCTTTTCTCATACTTTGCAAGGCAGGACTCGAGATTGGCTATTTGATCTTCCATCTGGATCGATTACCACCTGGAATGAGTTGGAGGAACAATTCTTACAGAAGTTTTTTTCGGAGTCCATGGCGGTAAATTTGAGGATGGCGATTAGTAGCATTATGTAGAAGCAGAATGAAAGTCTAGCAGACTACTGGGAAAGATTCCAACAATTGTGAAATGTCCGGACCACGGTTTCTCTGAATATCAGTTGCTTACTAATTATTTTATTGTGGCATGTCAAATTTTGACAGAAAAATTGTTGATGCTGCTAGCGAAGGATCTCTCATGAACAAGACCTTAGCAGAAGCTAAACAGCTTATCATCGATATGGTCTCTAGAGGTCAGCAGTATGAGGATGAGGACGATGACCGATATCGACCTGTGAAGGGAATTGAGCGAGCAGATAGCTCTAGTGTCAATGAGAAGATCGATGCTATGACTTCTCTAGTCCGAGGACTAGCTGTGGCATAGACGCAGAACGGTCGCTGTGGAGTGTGCTTGGAAAATGGCCACTTTACTGATGTTTGCCCTACTTTGCAAGATTCTTCAAACGAGCAAGCATGCTATGGGTCCGGTGATGCGCAACAAGATGCCCTTAGACGGAGAAATTATGATCCGTACTTAAATACATACAACCCAGGTTGGACGAAATATCCAAACTTCAGCTAGAAGTAGCCCGATCAAAATGCTCCTGGAGTTTTGCCTCAGAGGCAGCCGCAGGGTGGTCAGTATGCCCATACCGATCGTGTTGTGCCAAGCATGAACAATATCATGAAGTATTTGGAGCAGAGCAATGCCCCTATCAACAGTTTGGCACAGAGCCAGAAAGCCTTCCAGCAAGAGACGCAAGCCACTTTGGGGAGTATGGGCACACAGATCACCCAACTTGCCACTCAAATGAACAAGATACAGGCGAATCAGGGCAAACTCCCATCCCAAACTGAAATGAATCCAAAAGGGCATGTTTGTGCTATCACTTTGAGAAGTGGGAAGGAGTTAGCTGAATTGGAGGCTAAGAATAAAGAAAATGAGCAAGACGGGCATGCTACAGAGCCAAGCAACAACCCCAGAGCAGAGAAAGAACAAACTGCCGAACCTACTCATTCTAAGGTCAGTGTTGAATCTAAAATTTCTAACTCTCTGGTTGCAGCACTCTTTCCTTCCAGGTTGGTTCGAAACAAGAAAGAGGATGACAAAAAGGAGATCCTCGAGCTGTTGAAGAAGGTAGAAATCAATTTACCTTTAATTAATGCTATTAAGCAAGTTCCCAAGTACACAAGATTCTTGAAAGAACTATGTGCTAAAAAGATGCGGTATGGGAAAGATGCGAGGTATGTCTACTATCTCTTGCATCATTGGCAGTAAGAAAGTTGAAAGAGTCATGTTAGATTTAGGTGCATCCCTTAATGTTATGCCTTTGTCTATGTATAAGGAATTGCAATTTGGACCTATGAAAGAAACTCATGTTATCATTCAGTTAGCCGATAGGTCTAATGCATATCCTCAAGGTGTGGTTGAAGATGTTCTTGTTAAAGTTAATGATTTGATTTTTCCTGTAGATTTTTACATTGTTGACATGGATGATTCTTTCTCTGCACATAGATCTTTGATTCTTTTAGGAAGGTCATTCATGAAAACGACAAGAACAAAAATTGATATTGATAAGGGTATGCTTAACTTTGAATTCGATGGTGATATTGTCAGATTTAATATTTTTAAAGCTATGAAGCATGTTGAGGGTCCTGAAGCTTTGTATGTGATTAATATCGTTGACCTGTTAGTTGACGATTTTGTTAAGAACCATTTCAGAGAAGATAGGTTGGAACAGGTACTCTTTGGTGGGCTGACTGAAACTGCTACAATAACAGATGAAGATGAGGAGATTCAAGATGTCATCATGCAGCTGTACACCACCAATGAATTTTCTACTCGGAATTTGAGGGGCCGTATGCCCTTACCAATCAACTCAGAACCAATTTTACCATCTCATGTGAAGGCCCCCATACCGGAGTTGAAGATCCTTTCTGAGCATCTGAAATATGCTTTACTGGGAGAACAAGGCACGTTGCCTTTAATCATCAGTAATGTTCTTTGCAAAGGGTAAGAAGCAAGGTTGGTCGAGCTTTTGAAGAAGCATAAAGGTGTGGGGATGGAGATGACTACTTTCGACAGAGGTAGATCTACTATCCCCGAAATTGTCTCTTGATCATGCCTCCCCATATCGAGCCTCGGACGTTAAATAAGGGCGCTTCTCGGGAGGCAACCCTAGTCTTTTTTCCTGCTCTCGTTTTATTTCGTTAATTTCCTTTTATTTTTTTTCTTTGTTTGTTCATTTCTGTTTTTTTATATATAAAAAAAGTGAAGAGAGACCCTCTGTGCCCACATTGTAAGTGGGGGGAAGGTTGTTCTAACAAAAGGCAGGGGCTAAATTGCAAATTTTAAATTTCCAATTTGGGGATTCAATTATTATACCATAATTTTGCCTTCCCAATTCTTTTAAATCCCTAATTTGACTATTTCTGCTGCTATACATCTCACAGGTTAACCCTCCCTCTTCACAGCTTCATCGGTGATCTCAATTCTCGTCAAACTCTCGCCGATCTCATTGTCGTCCTTACCCTTGCCGAGCTCAAAGAATTTTTTTATCAACATACGTCGAGCTGGGCGAGCAGAATCGAGCAGGCTGTCATCCATGTCTCCCGCTCTCCATGATTGTCACAGTTTGCTCTTTTTACCCACTCTACTTAGTTTGTTTTCCTTTATGCTTTCCTGTTTGATTTATGTCACTCCACTTTTTCTGCACAGTGAGGACGTTATGTTGTCTAAGTGTGGGGGGAGAGTTATTGTTTTTCTGGTTTTTCCAAGTAAAAAAACATTTCTTATGTTTATTTGTTTGTTGGATTTTGTCGAGTCATTGACTGCTTGAGACTAGATTACATGAGAATGGGGGTTATAACATCGATTGACTTGATTTGACTGGTTGATGCTCTCGTGATTGAAATTGTGCTACTACTCGTATGTGTTTTTGGATGATGAAATGTGCAAACTTGATCAAATTTGATGAGCATTCTGAAGTGTGAGATTTGAGCCTGTTGAGCGTGATAGTTATATGAAAAAGCTCATTTTCATTCTTTTGCTAAGTGTGTCTGACTTGATTGCTGAATTTCTGATTTACCTTGTTGCCATAGTCATACAGCTTGTGAGTTTCTTTTTGCATAAAAAATGATGAAGGCATGTATGATTAACCCTTGCTTTGGCCTGAATAAATTATCCATACCCGGCATTGTCCCTTAGTGAGCTCTTTTGTGCCTGAAGCTTCTCTTTCTCTTTCTTGTTAACAATCACTATATAATTCAGCCTTAGACCTTTTTAGCTTGCTCTTTTCCTATGGAAACATGTAAGTGATATGGTATTTTTTTATTGAGCTAAGTTCGGACTCTACTTAGGATAGTTGGTGCTGGAAGACTAAAAAAATTATGAACTCCTGTTCTATTCCACAAAAAAAATGAAAAAAGAAAAAAAGAAAAAAAAATGAATCCAATGAAAAAGAAAAAAAAGAGAGAAAAAGAAGAAAAGAAAAAAAAATAAGGAATAGGAAGGATGTGAAGAAAAGAGGGCCTGTACCCGATTGATGTTATTTTAGTTGCCCCGTATTGTTTTTTGAAGATCAGCACTCAACTTGAAATTCATTAAGCTATTTGAGAAGTTGCAGCCGAACTTGATAAAAGTGTTCTAATATGCTTACATGTTTTCAATTATTTGAGCCATTTCACCCTTTTTATCCTACCTGTGCACCCTAGCCCCATTATAACCCGTGCAAAAGACCTTTTGATATGTACATAGTTCTCATTTGCATGGTAGAGGCTTTGACATATGGGCAAATATGTGTTTGAAGGCATTAAGTCACGACCTGTGTGAATTAAAATCTGTCCTTACCTTCTTTTGAGAGAAATTGAGTGAATCTTGGTGAGGCAGGATTGAGTTTGCATGTTTTTTACTTGAATAAAAGGCATGAGTACAATTCATGAAACAAGAGAAGGGTTAGTGGATTGTGGATGATTGTGTTGTAGTCCTGACTTTGAGTGTTTTCCGATTAAGACGGCCAATGCTTGACTTGTCTTTTTCTGAGATTTATTTTGAGTTGCTTTTCTGTTTAGATATGCTCGAGGATGAGCATTGTCTAAGTGTGGGGGATTTGATTGGGCTAATATTACATGCATATTTTGGGTCATTTGTGGTATTGTTTTGCTGTGTTAATTGCACCACAATCATGTTTTGTGGAGGAAAGTGTGTTTTGTGAATGATTGCATGTGATTAGCATAAATATGAAAGAATTGGCCGAGTTTGTGGAGATTTCCAGTCAAGAAGATTGAAAGAAATCTGGCGAGTCTGGAAGGTACGCAGTATGGGCATACTGTCTGGAAGGGGTATCGATATAACATCTGCTGAGCTGCTGTACGCGCGGAATTGGGCCTGGACGCGATTTTGTGATATTTTATCATTGTTGGACTCTATATTTATCACTTTCCAAGTTAGATTAAGGTTATGACTCTATTTCCTTAATTAAAAAATTGTATTTAAGGATATAGAGAGAGATTAGGATCCATTCCAGATTCACGCCGCACAGAGAGAGAGGTGTTCCAGCAGATTTATTTAATCTTCTTCATTATTTCACCATGTTCTGCTATATACTATTTTGGAGTTCAGATTTAATTATGAAATCAAGCTAAACTCGTTTCTATTCCGGTGAAGATTAACAAAGCCCTAGCATAATTATTCTGTGAGATCTAATCGTTCTTATGCTTTAATTAATTGCATATATCTGTGATTCTCGGTGATTAAAGTCGTTAATTATTTCGACACTGCTAGGTAGTCGCGAATATTTAATAGATTGGAATTAATTAGTAGCCAATTAAACCGGCCATCCGTAATTGTGGTTTAAGTTTAATTAGTGGTACAACGATTCTTCAAAATCGAGGGAATAACAGTCTTAATTCAACGGTCCTGTGTCAGAGTCTGTTGGTTTCAAATCGACTTTCTCTAGTGTTCAAATCTGTCGGCTCATTAAATTTATAGAGTGTCTCTTACGGTTGTCAGTCAATTAGGGAAATAATTAGTGAAGCGTCTTCCTGATTATTGAGAAACTAAGGAGAAATCAGGCCGCGTCAGAAGTGTTTTCGGTGGCTATAACTGGTTTGCATGTATTAATTGGAAATATCATTGCATCGAGGATCGGAATGATTAAGTTAGGGTGGAGTTAATTGGAAGTCGGAATACCTTTAAATCTGTTAAGAAACTACTCTCTGTTTATTTGCTTTATTTTAGTTTTTACGTTATAACAGCAAAATTCGTGTGGAAAGATTGGTTACTGTAGGCTGAAGTGTTGAATAATTTTTACCGAATTTGGGAGACGATCTTGCTCGCCACTGTTCCGGGTAGTGTGGGCATACCGACTGTCGGTCGGATTATTTTTGGTGAATAATGACTCACCACATATCTACACTTTGAGAACTTCCAACTACAACCTGCTACTCATCAAGATAGACTACCTTAGTACCTCCCCCTCAATCTCTTCATTGTTGCTACATATGTTTGCCATTTTAGCTTTCAAATATATTGTGAACTCTCTACTTTGTGTTGCCCCTTTTTATCAATACCTATGTATCATACTCACAAAGAACAGGTTGCATCTTATCATTTTCATCCTTGGCATAAAACTTCTTCGACCTTGAATACCCTAATTGATTACATAAACCTTCTAGGTATTTCCACGATCACTTATAGGTATCAACAAAATCAAATGCGCTTGTTGTCTCCTCTAAATACTCAACATTATCCATATCATTAATCACCATACCTCCATATCGAAGCTTCATCGTATATCAATAATCACAGTCATTTGTAAAATAATATTAAAAAAAAGCTTAAAACATCATATACCAAATTATATTATAAATTAAGCTTAAAAAAGAACAAGTAGTAACTTATTTTCACATATATTCAAATTGATTTTTTCCAACAAAAATACTTAGAATATTGGCTTAAAGTTGAATTTTTGTTGAACAAGCAGTAACTTATTTTTTCATAGATGAAAATGCAGAAGTAGAATGACTATGGTCTCGACTCTGGGAAAATGTCAGTTTCCTAAAAAATTAACAAAAAATAAAAATAAGAAAATGCCAAGTCGCATTCTTCACCACCATTCTGCCTCTCCATATTTTGTTCTGCAATCTAAATAAAGAATGAATCTTTGAGTTTATTGAGATTCAAGAATTAAAAAGATAGTTTATCAAGAAATTTCACAATTTTTCCTGAGCCCATCTTCCTTTTTTCTCGATACCCCACTAAAATACTCAATAGCAGTGGAGTCGCGAACCATTGAAAGCGCTGGACTTTGCTACAGACATAGCAAGGGAGACTCTGACTATTAGCTGTAGGGATTAGAGAAGATGACACTAGGTAGAAGTCTTATGCACACAAAAGTTTGTCAAAGTGGCATATAATTAAATTTCTTAATTGTCTTATTCCTTCACCCAATTTTCGCTGCAAAATGCCTCCCAAAAAAGAACAATTTGACTTGAGGTTGAATTGTTAAACTAGCATACAAAATCATCAAAATTGCAAGCAACAAGTGAGAAAACTTACGAAAATCTGGGTAGGGCAAATGTATATAGCACTTCCTCCGCAACATCAGGATGAAATCGAAGATTTAATTTTCTTAGTTGTCTTCAAACTTTACGAGAATGAGATATTGAAGAGAGAGGGGGGAAGGGAGGGAGAGAGCGAGAGACAGTAGAAGAGAGAGAAAAAAAAGGTGTTGTTGATTTGAGAATGAGATAGTGCAGGGAGAGAGAGAGAGAGAGAGAGAGAGATAGAGAGAGGTGTGTGTGTGTGTGTGTGTGTGTTGATTTGGGAATTTTGGTTGATTTTAGAAATTAGGGCTCACCAATTTGATTGGTTATTATTTTAGACGGGCATGAGCTCCTCACGTTACTCTAATCCGATAAGTTTTGACGGACTAATTATAAATTGGTACTAAAAGTGTACAAATAAAATCCAATGGGAGAAAATCTGCAAGCTTTATTTCGTTTGAGGTCAAATATGAGAGTATTGGGACCATTTCCCCATCAAGGCATGTCATGTGGGACTAAAAATTGTAATTTTCTCTTACATTTTATCAGGTAGTTTTGTTTCAATTGATAAAACAGAGAGTGATAAATCAAAGAGAGCAAGAGAACGCCGACGAGAGAGAGAGAGAGAGAGAGAGAGAGAGAGAGAGAGAGAGAGAGAGAGAGAGAGAGAGAATTAGATCTTTTTTCCTAATATTATTAATGTATATGAATAATAATTTTTAATAATAAATATAGAAATATGGTATTGTAGCACTTTTTTATGATAATGACTAAAAACAATATCTTCTTAAAAAGTGATTATGTATATAATTTACTAAGTAATAATGACTATTTAGAAATTTTTCTCATTTTGAAAAGGAAAAAAAGGTCAAATATGCATATAATGTTTTCTCTTATAATCAAAAAAGCCCCCGAAGTACTTTAATCTTAGGTTCAATTAGACCTTATTGTTGTAATTATTAACACACACACACACACACACACACACCCATTTCCTTGCTACTATACCACTCAAAACAATTTAATGTCAAATTTCTTATATTTATTTTAATGTTTTAAGCATGTTTTCTCCAATTTATCTCTATTTATTTTATAGAAATGTCAAAATCATTTTCTTGAAATAGATATGTGCCATTTTTTTTATGTCGATAGTAACTCGCAACCGCGCTGGGTAAACCCCGCCCCTGTGTAATGGCCTGCAAACCACACAGGGGAGGTAAACCACACTTGGTAGACCGTCCCTGTGTAATAGCCGGCAAACCACATATCTTGTTTGGTATTTATTTTCACCCAAACTGCAAGTGCACAGTGAAGTTTATAATGTAGCGGTGAACAAGAGTATCGTATCCACAGAGATTTAATATTTAACTAACTAAGTACTAGAACTTAACTCCTAAATGCTATCTAGACAACCTATTAAAGTGCTTGAACTAATTAAAGTACTTAAACATATAATATAAATGGAAACACAGAGAAGATTGAGTAAAGAAGAAATAACGGAGAAAGATGAATTCTAGAGTTGGAGAATCCTTATCTAATCCATTTATTTACTTGTTTCATCATACACCTATGTAGGGACTTAAATCTAGCCAGAACAACCACAATTATACTTTAAACCTTCTCTCGAAGTGCCTAAAGCGTGGATCACACAACTAGTATTAACGTCTCCGTTCAATGCCTAGCATGCAACTCCTAATGGCTCTCAGGGTCTATTGCTCTCTCAATTAACCTCCCCCCTCTCGAGTGTTATTGATTAATGAGTTAATTACTCCAGATCACATGTTAAAACTCCTCTCTCAATTTATGAATTAACACATCAAATTGTATCATTTAGTGATCAGTTAAACAATATAGATAAAAACAAAAGTAATCAAAGATCAAGATAAAGTCATAGGAAATATGATAAAACCAATAAAATAAACTTCATCAATAATTCATTATCCAACCCTAGAAAATTAGGGTTTAGCTATCCATATAAATATAGAAAACTAAAATCCAACAAGAAACCATGTCTAACATAAATAAAGATAAATAAAACCCGGAAGTAATTATTCTGTCTCTATTCTTGCTCGGCTTGAATCTCTTGGCCTTGCTCTTCGTGTTCTTCTCTGCAGCTTTCTATCTCGGTGTTTAAGAGAGGAATATGGTGTGTGTTGTTGTGGTTTTTGGTGTTATGGTAGGGTTTGTGATATTTAATTTCCGTGCTTGAGAATATATATATATATATATATATATATATATATATATATATATATATATAGGAAGTATCCTAGTCGAAAAAGGAAAGAAAACGGGCCAAAAAAAAGCAAAAATCGGACTTCCAGGGCACGATTCGCGACCCCACCCGTGACCGGATCAGCCCATCCTGGGTAATTTTCTGCATAGTCACGACAGAGAGGGGGGTACGAAGAACAAAATCCGCGACCCCGGTCGCGAATAATCTGATTGGTCGTGGGTCCACATGGCAGTCCAGCAGGCTTTCACTGTTTTGCTTCGTTCTCACTCGTTTCTCGTCCGATTGACCCGATTCTTTTTGCAACACATTCCTAACTCGATTTTATATCTTTCTAGGGTCTTCCCAAGCTCATTTTAAGTTCACACAAAAAATGGCATTAATTCCCTTCACAACGAACAAACACGTGACATTGCACAAAACATAAAAAATAATGCAAAACTTATCACTTTATGCATGCAATGCTCATCAAATACCACTCAAATGAACCTCAAAACACATGCAAAATACAAGGTTATCAACTCCCCTAAACTTAAAACATTGTTTGTCCCCAAACAATAAATAAAGAAAACAAGAGCAAAAACTGGAACGTAGAACCAAATCAACAACTACCAAACAATTCGTATTAAATGTAACGCTTCAGAGAATTTGAGATATCAAAAATACCATAGGTAAGCAATCAAATCATATGACAATATATCATGACAAATCCGACAAGCATGCCTTAAAACATTGAACCTCACCGGGTGCGTGTATAGCTCTGGCACTCAAATGCAAATAGGACGTGTTTACACTCATCGAACATCAAGAATTTGAATAACACCTACCGTAAGCTTGCACACAATCTACTATCTCCATTGCAAAAATGTGTGTTCAAAGTGAAAATCATAAAGGACTTTTCAACGGTTTTAATGTAGGCTTCGGGTTAGGATAGAAAATTTTGGCTAAGTGACTAAACAAATGAAATTCAAACTCAACAAACCATTAATCACATATTCCAATCATTTTCTACCCCCTTTGCAATACTCACCAATCTTCAAACTACACAACTTCTCTCCATCGTTTCAACTCAACTTTAGACTCTTTAAGTCTAATTCAATTTTTTCTATCAAGCTCATGGACTATTTGAGTCTCTTTTTGTATATTGTTGGCACTTTCTCTTTTTTTTTCCAGTGCTCTTTTCATATTTTTCTCACTACTTCTTTGAAGTAGAAAACTCCAGCACTTTTCCCATATTTTATGAACCAACAGAAATGCCACTAACCAAAACATCTCCCACACAACATCATTTTTCATATCGATTCCACCAATTTACGATTATCCTATTCACCACATCATGCACAAAATAATTGGAAATTCTCAACAAAGCATGGCAACAAAGAAATAGCAAAAAGGCTCAAAATGGCTATAAAGGATAACATAAATCGGGTCAAAGTGTATGGGCAGAATTTGGCTAACAAAAGATGGCCTTTAATCACTTTCACACTTAGAAACATACAAACGCAGTTTCAACACAGACATATGTGCAAGTTCTAGAGATAATCAACCAAATATGACCAATCACACCAGAAAACACAAGATTTAAAAAGTTTTAGGCTCTCAAAAAACTCACAGGCTCAATCAATACTTTAAGGCACAAAATTGTTAAATCCATCATAAATTACTGCAATAAATCAAATCATGATTCTCCTATAAAATTTCAATCCTCAAACCTCATCATCATTACACATAATATGAACTGTCTAGCATGCTATCAATTTAACTCTAAATTCCAACAAAAATTAGCAAGATATCTAAAAACAAAATAAACTCCAGGCTAAAAAAAAAAAAGACGAATCGTGCATAACCTCCCCCCAAACTTATTCAAAACTCAGGAGAAGAATAAGTTTGCAAGAAAGCAAAACAATTCGTCTTAAACCAACTCACAATGTGACACCAGCAACGAATGGTGAATAAGAGTGTCGGAAATCCTACGGACTGCTACTCTTAATCACAGTCCATGGACCTGCTGCACACTTAAAAACATAAAATAAAAGTAAATGAAAGTGAAAAATAAAATATTGGGTTGCCCCCTAACAAGTGCTTATTTTAACGTCTTCAGCCAGACGACCTGTTTTAAATCACGGGTCTGCTAATTGGATGACAGCCATTTTCTTCTGGTGATCAGAGCTAGAATTCACTTTCCTTCGGCTAACCATCGTTAACTCATTTTCTTTCCCATCTCTCCATGGGTAAAAGACACCTTTCTTCTTTGGAATATCCTACAGCACAAAACTCTCATCAAAAGGATCAGAATGCTCCAAATTAGAAAAGTTCACATAAAAAGAATTTAGATTAGGAAAAGAAAAGAAATATTGGCCCGACTGATACTCCCCCATTGTCTGGTTGGCCTGTAACTTCTTTGAAATTATGACATTGCAAGTCTTCGGCATTTGCAGCACATCATACTCCCCCATCAGTTGTCTTCTTTGAGAAGATAAAATTGAAGTTTCTTGAAGGACTATAGAAGCTGGTGCGAATGGCATGTTTACTTCATCCGGTTCTCCCAAATTGTCTTTTAAAATCTGCACAGTTTCGTCGTCCTCTAAGAGCAAGTAAGGGCGTGCATTTGTAGTTCTTGGAAGTTGGACAGGTTGTCGTTGGCATTCAATGATGTTAGATAGTTATAGCATTTGGATCTTCATTATCTTAAATTGTGTGTCCATGGATTCAATTATGCTTTCTAACTTCTCACATCGAGCTTCCGTCTCTCCCATGTACTTCTCAGCTCTCTCCATAAATGCCATTAGAAACTCATCCATGTTTGGTGCATTACCTTGGCGGTAAAGACCACTACCTTGGTAAATATTCTCAATAGTCCTTGGAATTTTGTGGTTCACACTTTCCCAAGGTTGAATCATACATGCCACGGATCTTGATTGCATGTGTGCATCAAATTTGCTGACTGATAAAGTTAGGGTAGACAGCTGAGTCGCCAATCTCAAGATGGGGTTTATCTCGTAAATCTCTACAGCATCTCTCAGATTCTGGAATTGATAGTCTCTATGCCACAGATAACTACTGGTAGCCATGTCTCACACTCCTACAAATACCAAAAGATAATAAATGAAAATAAAAAGAAAAAAATGTCTAAATTAGCACAAGAAATTTTATTCTAATATTAGCAATTAAAAATTAAATTCCCGGCAACAGCGCCAAAATCTTGTTCGGTATTTATTTAACCTAACTGCAAGTACACAGTGAGGTTTATAGTGTAGCAGTTAACAAGAGTATCGTATCCATAGAGATTTAATATTTAACTAACTAAGTACTAGAACTTAACTCCAAAATGCTATCTAGACAACCGATTAAAGTGCTTGAACTAATTAAAGTACTTAAACATATAATATAAATGGAAACACAGAGAAGATTGAGTAAAGAAGAAACAACGGAGAAAGATGAATTCTAGAGTTGGAGAATCCTTATCTAATCCATTTATTTACTTGTTTCATCATACACCTATGTAGGGACTTAAATCTAGTCAGAACAACCACAATTATACTTTAAACTTTCTCTCGAAGTGCCTAAAGCGTGGATCACACAACTAGTATTAACGTCTCCGTTCAATGCCTAGCATGCAACTCCTAATGGCTCTCAGGGTCTATTGCTCTCTCAATTAACCTCCCCCCTCTCGAGTGTTATTGATTAATGAGTTAATTACTCCAGATCAAGTGTTAAAACTCCTCTCTCGATTTATGAATTAACACATCAAATTGTATGATTTAGTGATCAGTTAAACAATACAGATAAAAATAAGAGTAATGAAAGATCAAGATAAAGTCATAGGAAATATGATAAAATCAATAAAATAAACTTCATAAATAATTCATTATCCAACCCTAGAAAACTAGGGTTTAGCTATCCATATAAATATAGAAAACCAAAATCCAACAAGAAACCAGGTCTAACATAAATAAAGATAAATAAAACCCAGAAGTAATTATTCTATCTCTATTCTTGCTCGGCTTGAATCTCTTGGTCTTGGTCTTCGTGTTCTTCTCTGCAGCTCTCTATCTCTGTGTTTAAGAGAGGAATATGATGTGTGTTATTGTGGCTTTTGGTGTTATGGTAGGGTTTGTGATATTTAATTTTCATGCTTGAGAAGATATGTATAGCGTAGGAAGTATCCTAGCCGAAAAAGGAAAGAAAACGGGCCAAAAAAGCAAAAATCGGACTTCCAGGACACGATTCGCGACCCCACCCATGACCGGGTCGGTCGCGGGTCCATCTTGGATAATTTTCTGCACACTCGTGACAGAGAGTGGGTTTTGAAGAATAAAATTCGCGACCCCGATCGTGAATAATCTAACTGGTCGCGGGTCCACGTGGCAGTCCGGCAGATTTTCACTGTTTTGCTTCGTTCTCACTCGTTTCTCATCCGATTGACCCAATTCCTTTTGCAACGCATTCCTAACTTGATTTTCTATCTTTCTAGGATCTTCCCAAGCTCATTTAAAGTTCACACAAAAAATGTCATTAATTTCCTTCACAACGAACAAACACGTGACATCGCACAAAACATAGAAAACAATGCAAAACTTATCACTTTATGCATGCAATACCCATCAAATACCACTCAAATGAACCTCAAAACACATGCAAAATACAAGGTTTTAAAATATTAATTGACCAATTTACCAAATTTATTTGGCAATGCTCGATTTATTTTTTGTGGAAATAAATCAGAGATATGGAAAGTTCGTTTAGAGTAGAATAATGTAGTAAATTTACTTAAATTTTTCCAAGGTCAAATGAATAAGTAATTATAGTTCAAAGTTGACTATTTGGAACTTGAAACTTGGAATAAAATGAAAATGAGGAAATGGAATTAAATGTCATCCCACATTGGAAAAAGATTGAAGTTGAAAGCATTTAATAAAGAAAAAGATGCAAAGAGAGAGCAATCAAGTGCTTCTTTCTATGGTGCACATGTAATGGACCCGTTGACTTTTTATTATCAATCAAGTACTAAGCACGTAGCGAGGATGGATCCGAGCACGAGCACACGCACATTGCAAGGGCGCTTGATGGCGCACTTTATACTTCGCTCAATCGAGACAGAGCAAGCAAGTAAGGTGGCAGCCCTTGGAACGTGAATCAGTGCGCCCATTGGACGCACCCGCTGGCTGGAAACCACTTCAGAGCTGCCCTTGGACCATAGCTTACACCAATTCAAGCCAACTGTCCAAAAGGTGCACCCCTTCACCAACAGCCACCAAACCACTATAAATAAAGTCCCTCACCCATAATGGTATTCAAAGATTAAGAACACAACAACAAGTCATTCGAATAGATTTGAATTCATAAGCATTAAATACATGTCATATCATATAGTGCTTCCTAAGAACATCGTTCTCTTGTTCTGGATATCGAGTTGTTCACCGAAGATTAGATTCGGAGTACAACAATTCTAATTTTATTAGTCATTTTATCTTGGAGACGATTGTCGAAGTCCGTGTGTACAAGTATGGGGCAATCTCATCTTATGAAGAGAGAATCCAATTCTCAACTCAACTACACCTAATTGTTGTCCCGTTCCTCAGAAAAAAGATACACCAATACCCTATACAAACCACATATGGGAGGTAAATCACACTTAGCAGACCGCCTCTGTGTAATAGATACCACACATGGGAGGTAAATCACACTTAGCTAGTAGTGTTGGTGGTGGAATTCGAACTTGAGCCTTTGACTTCAAAATAACACCACTCCACCACTAGGTCATCTCCAAGAGGACAACTTGCCATAATTTTCTCATCACATTTATTTCAATTTATGTTTACGCCTATTTCTCTATATCATTTTACAAAAAAAATGTCAACGGTATATTATTATTATTATTATTATTATTATTTGAAGTTTAAAAATAAAAAGTTATATAAATTACAAGTAGAACAAAAATCCGAAAGAAAACTGTAACAACCCGGATTTTCAGAAGGTGATTAATTAATTCCTAATTTTAATTAGGAAATATGAAGAAGGATTTTGAGCATAATTAGGATGTTTCGGTTCTTAATTGTGTTTTTAGGATTATTTTTCGTAAAATCGTATTTTTGAGAATTTTGATTCCAGCTCAGTCGCAACCAATTTTGGTCACGTTTGGAAGGTGTTGACCTAAGGAGCATGCCGGTGCTTTCGGATTTTAAATCTGAAGTCGTTTGAGTTCCCGGTGATTTAAATCGCGTTTAAAGGAGTTATGAATAGTGTTTTTCCGTAGGAGCGCGATCGTTAGAAATTTGCGAAATCTCGTGTGTTGGCCCGAGCCTTGATTTTTTCAAGCCTATCCTATAGGAAATTTCTCAAGGAATCCGTTGGCGTTCCCGGATTTTTATTCTGAGGTCAATTGAACGCTCGGGAATTTTATTTGTCCCTTGCGTGGAATAGTAACTTTATTTTTGAAAAGAGATTAATTTCTCATTTTTCTTCAAAACGACTCGTTCTTTATTCCAAGTCAATTTGGTTCAATAGTAATCGAGCCAACGAACCTGCCGGTATTTTCGGATTTAATAAACGAGGTCATTTGGACCTCGCCATCGAATAAAGCGCCTTTTATCCGAACCCAATATTTTTAAAGCAGTATTGTTGCATTGCTGAAGCTTCCCGAGGAAGCCATTTATTTTTCTATAAATAGAGTCTCTCCCCTTTCATTTTTCCTCGCTCATTTCTCATTCTTAAATCCCCATTTCTGTAGTAGAGAGAGAGAGTAGAGGGAGCCCTCTTCGTGAGGGCACCCCAGTGAGAGAGAGAGCGGAGTGGGGGCGCCGCGGGGCTGGGCAAGGAGCCCCGTGGGGGCAAGGGAGCCCCGCGGGGGCGCAAGGAGCCCCGGGGGGGCAAGGGAGCCCCGCGGGGGCGCAAGGAGCGCCGGGGCGCAAGGGAGCCCCGCGGGGGCAAGGGCGCGCGGGCGCGTTCGGCAGCTCCGACACGTTTTCTTGCGGAGGCCATAACTTTCACCTCGGTTGGAGTTACGAGGCTCATGAGTACTCAAATCTAAGGTATTTCGATGATCTACGAGTTAGCAGTGGCCGATCGTCCAGAATCATGATCGTTCGAATCGGATTTTCCGTCCCCTTTTGTGGTAATTTCGGATGCCTTAATTTTTTAATTCTCATGTTTTAAGTTATAGTTAAGGGTCAAGGGTTTAGATATCATTTTGGTGTTTTATTAGGAGCTCGAATAAGGTTTCAAGTCATTGATCGACTTTCATAAAGATGAGGTGAACCCCGAGGAGGCCCGAGGAAGGATTTTCGGCTCGTTGCTTCGTCTACGTGCTCGTTATCGAGATGTTTGTCATCGAGGTGGGTGGTTCTAAACCAGGTATAAGGTTTGAGCTATTAAGCTCTAGAAGCACGATAGGGCAAGATGAATATCCAATTAAAATATTTTATGCTCTGCCTGTTTAGTCTCTGTATAAGGAAAGGAAATGAATAAAGGAAGTTATATGCATGATATTGTTGAATTGTTATTTGAGTTTGATAAGTAAAGGAAGTTATTATAAGTTAAGTGAGCTCTCAAGTATGTTTAGATATGCTAGAACTGTTTAAATACGATTGATGCTAGCATGAGATCTAGAATTGCTTTAATTGCAATCGATGTTTATCCGCGTTCATTTCCTCGCATTTGAATATTTATACTTTGTTAAAGCTCGTATAGTTAAGGATTTCCTTTTAGGGTAAGTTATAAATCCCTTATAGGCAAGGATCATGCTCAATTAAAGGATTAGCCTTAGACGATTGCTCTAGGCTTGGTATTGTTAGCTAAGTTAAGTAAGGAAGGTTAAGGTTAAGTAAGGAAGGAAGTTAAGGAAGGATATAGCTTGTGTTGTAAGCAGGTTATCGAGCTCAAAGAACAGTTTATTTACATTATCATGTTGTGACCTTCGTGTCACTAATGTTGAACATTTGAAAGTAAAGAGAGTCACTGCTGGGTAATCCCCTCGCATACTCAGAGGATACTTGAGGTAATCTCTCTCTCATCCTAAGGCATAAGGGTGCAGTAGACAACAGGTTTGAGCTAGGAAAGGCGCCAAGAAAGGAAGTAAAAGGTTTTGCGGGTATGGAGAGGGCTTTTGCGATTTACTCTCCATATGCCGTCAGTTTATAATTGGATATTCCAAAGTTTATTAAAGAGTTTTCTCGTAAAACCCCACTGAGTACATTAGTGCTCACACCCTTTTTTTCAAATGTTTTTAGGTTGAGATGCTGAGGCCGGTGATGTGCTGCTGGTGGGGTTGTCTGAGGTTTCAAGTTTGTTGCTCTATATGGTTACATGTTTTATTCCGCTAAGTTTCTGATAAGTACTCTGATATTAGTATTTAGTCTTGAGATGTGTAACTTGATTCTTGATAGTAGCATGTTTTAAATGCTATGAATCCTAATTATCAACAAAGTCTCTGAAGCATGATCTTTTGACATACCCGTCTATGCCTTTATTGATTCCGAGTTATTTGAATAGTCATACCTGTTGAGCATTTTGGTATCTATTCATCTTCAGTTGGCTTGTGAATAAGTCTTGCATGCTTGTTATTATTGTTCGCCTACAAAGAGGCTTTTTCTTTCAAGCATGTTTCTGCTCGTCCAAGTTAACCTTAAGTAGTTTTCTTGATCCGTCCTATGAATAAGACAATAAGGTATATTTGACTCCGACCTATTTATGAGTCTTAGTTGATGTGGCCTATGATGAGGTCTTGTTTATTTGAAAAGTCAAATCCCTATCTGTTTGTCTTTGGATTCTGTTTAAATTTCGGTTGGCCTATGATTTGGCATTCCTTTGACTCGAGTGAATCCTTTGACCCATTTGACCCTTATTGATTCATTGAAAATGATAGTTCTTCCAAGTCATAAAGTTAAGTTGCCTAAGTTTTTGAGGCGCTAACTTAGTTTAATTCTAAAAACACCCCCTTGGATTTCCGATTTTTCGTGCTATTTTACGCACAATAACCCCGTCCCCCTCCTCGGGACCGGGCTATTACAAAAACACCCCGTGCTCTTAAAACACAGTCAATATTGAGTTTCCAATTTATAAGTTTTGTACAAAAATAAAGTTAAAGTCATTCAATTCTCGTTATTGGGTTTTAGAAGTAAACGTTTTGAACTTTAATAATAACTAGTATTTCTCCGGTATGTTGGACAGATTTAAATATTTATAAATTAATATTTTAAATTTTAAATGTGGTCATATTGTAATTGAATGAGAAAATATTTTGGGACTTAAATGTACTCAAAATATTTATATGTAGCTACACAAATATTATATGCTTGGGTAGAGACCTTCTTCAGATATTCTAATAATTACATTTAACATTTGAAAGCATATAATTGTATATGTACGTAGTTTTACTAAATATCACAATATCAATTAAACTAAAAATAAAAAAATTAGATTATATATTGGTATATTCTATTAATATGGTATTAATCGAATAAAATACATGATTTCTGAGTGGCAAAAAATAATTAGGCCCAATATAATTTTGTTATATTATTTTATATCTATGTTGTATTTTTAACCCAACGATCATAATCAAATTTGTGTAAAACATTATATAAAATTGATATTTTTTTTGGTGTAGCAATCATTTTTTAAACTTTATAGAGATTTTCTTTAAATTTGGATATAACAATTTTTTGTTCCATATTGTTAACTACTAATTCATGTAATTGTTTTTCTAAGAAAATAGTGCAATTTTCGGTATTAAAATATTTAACTCTACACAACTATTTTTTTCTCACCTAATTACTACAATTACATAAAAAATAATATTGGGCTTGGCAAAAAATAAAATAAAAAATATAACAGTAAGAATCTCTATAGCATGTTAATAAATTTCAACAATTTTAATATAATATGAAAACTCTAATTTTAAGAGGAAACATGCGAGTGTGTCCGTCTTTATTCAAGATGCAACATCTTCATCATTTATCCCTACAAAGGTTGGTGTGAATCACCAATTCATTTATCTCTATCTTCTCAACATATGCACACTCGATGAAGAGTTTTAAAGCACTCGAAAGATTTGTAAAACAATTATGATTCAAAGGGTCATAATTTTCATGAGAAAATGTAATCATTTGGATCGGATAATTTTTTTAATATTTTTAATATGAAAGTGAGATTAATTACAAAAGTATATAAATATGTTCAGAAAATGAATACATAAAGATATGACCTATTACAATATTAATTAGATAATAGTTACAGTACTAAATAGGTAGACTTAATGTTAATTAATAAAATAAGTGGTGGATTTCAGTATACAGAAATGTTAAAAAGATAGTTATAATATTAGATAAAAAGAATTCATATCAATTGATCATATACCTACTAAAAAATATTAAGTAATAAAAGAAACAATTGGAAAGTGTTAGAAATAAAAGAAAAGATGGAAAAGAAAAAAAAACAAAAAGGTAAAAAAAATCCAAAAAGTAAAAATCGAAAAAGAAACATAAGTGAAAAAAGAAAAAAAGGGCAAAATTATATGGGTGTAAACGAGTCGAACAGAACCGAGTATCATCGAGCTCGAGCTTGTTTAGGTATTTGTGGACTTGAGATCGAGCTCGGTTCGGACTCGACTCTAATTTACAATTCGAGCTTGGCTCGTTTAAGAGACTTAATTCTTAAAGTTTTTAATTATTATTCTTCGTTTAGCTTATTTAATGTTAGTCTTAATTTTTGTTATTTTTTTTTGTATTGCTATTTACATGTTAATTAATATAGACTATACTCCCTCCTGTTTTTAATAGATGATGTTTTGGCTACTTGAATTATGTATTTTATAAATGATGTTTTGGAAATTTATATCAATTATACCCCTAATTAATAATGACTAACTTGGTCAAAATCCTCAATTATAAATGTATCCAATTAATATACAATGGACTAAACAAGGTTAATATGGGCAAAAAAATAGTTTATTAAAATATGTGCGAAAGCTTAGGAAATCATCTATTAAAAACAGGAGGGAGTATATACTATAATACTAATAGTATATATAACTAAGAGTTTAAAATTAACTCATAGTTGGTGCTAAATATATTATTACTCTTGACCATTTGATTTCTTGATTTTGATAAGATTTTTGAGAAATCGTTATTATTTTCAATGTCATTGATTTCATTTTATATTTTTTTTATTTAATGATTTGAGAGTGATTATTTTGTCAATATTAGTCTTATTTTTTTTGTTAATTTCATTTTCCTTTTATTGTTATGTACATTTTAACTAATATAGATTAAATACTATAATAATAATAATAATAATAATAATAATAATAATAATAATAATAATAGTAAATATATGTAACATAACTAAGAATCTAAGATTAACTATATAACATTGGTATTGTGAATATTGTTACTCTTGAATATTTGATTTCTTAATTTTGATAAGAAATTTTTAAGAAATGATTATTTTTTCAATATCATAGATTTCATTTCGTATTTCTTATTTAATGAATTGGGAATGATTATTTTGTCAATACTAATCTTATTTTTTGTTAATTTTGTTTTTTTTTTCTTTGTTGCTATACATGTACATTTTAACTAATATGGACTACATGCTATAATAGTAATAGTATATATAAGATTAACTATATAATATTAGTGATAAGAATATTGTTTCTCTTGAACATTTGATTAGTCTTAATTTTTGTTAATTTTCATTTTCCATTATTACTTTGCTACTGATAAACCTGGGGTTTTCATGCATTTTGGGTGCTATTTGGTATTCATTTTGAGTCAATTGCATGTGCATGCCTTGTGACTTGTTGGTTATGATTTTATCATTTGTTGTGTTGTCACGTGTTTATCGAGTTTTGGCAGGAAAATCGCTTCTGTTGAGTGATTTTCAAAGTGAATAAAGTGGAGAGTGAATGGTTATGCCAAAACATGGTTTAAGCGAGTTTTAGAAGGTGAAACGAGCAGAGAAAATGAAGTTCCGGACAACAAGAGAAGAGCACGGACCGTGTTATGCAGTGCACGACCCGTGCTCATCAAAGACCACAATATTGAAGTGTTGCGAAAGAGCATGGACCGTGCTCCTGTCTCGGCAAGAAGGCTGAATTTTGAGAAATAAAGAGCACAGATCATGCTCCGGTGAGCACGGACCATGCTCCTTTCAGAGATCAGCGACGAGTTTTCTTTTTGGACAAGGTTCTACTTTCTTTTGTGGGCTTCCACTCCCTTTACTATTTTAGGGGTCTTAATGGACGAAAAATAGTCCACTTTTTACCCTATAATAGAGCAGAGAAGAGAAGAGACGGCGGAGAAAGACTGTGCTTGAAGATTCAACATCCGACATAAGTTGTTTTACGATTTTTAGTTTAATTTCATCATGTTAGCTTTGATTCGTACTTTATTTTTCTTGGATTGTAATTTTATGATAAGTGGTTATATACTTATTAATTCTAGGGTTTGCGAATATGATTGAAGTTATGGATTAATTTAATTCTTTAACAATTTCCCTTCTATTTATTGTGTTCAAATGTTCAAGTGTTGTTTTGTTTCATGCATTGATTCGTGGTCATAATCGTTGTATGCTAGCTAGTTAATTTGAGATCTGACGGAGATAATTAACTAGTGTGGTTAATTGAACAATTTGATACACATTCTTTATAACTTGTAGGGCGTTTTAAATCTGATGCTTTAGGGAGTTAACAAATAAATCTAGAGACAAAAGTAATAGATAGTTTGTTAATCCACATGACTACCTTGAGACCTGACAGAGATAGGTAGTGACATTTCTGACGCTCCATTGATAATTGGATTAAAATTGAGAATTGATAGAATTAGATTAATGCGTAATGGATTCATGTGTATGCATTTCTTAGGATTAATTATTTAATTTGATTGATTAATTGTTTTTGGCATTTTAGCTATTTTAGTTATTATTTATCTCGTTCTTGGATTGTTGAATTTGAGATTTAATTTTAAACTCTTTGCCTAGGATTAGTTTAACTAAAAATTAGGTAGCCTATATAATAGAAATCTGTTAGCTTAGTACTTAGTGTTAATTATAATTACAGTCCATGTGGATACGATACTCAATTTACTAACTTTATTGTATTGATCTGTGTTAATTGTAGTTAAGAGCATAGAATATAGTGCATCAACTACTTTCGATGATATTAGTTTAATATCATTGATTTCATTTTATGTGTTAATATTTAATGATGCGTATTATTTTGGCAAACTGTCAATATTAATCTTACTTGTTATAATTTTTGTTTTCCTTTATCACTTTACACGTATTACAAATGTTAGTGCCACAACTATGCACTAAGTGTTTGTGTTGTTTTGTTGGCGAGATATGTTCGACGATGTGTGCTTGAGTATGTCCCTAAAGCTATTCATTCCGCTATGCGTAAAAAGAAGAATAGTTGGCAAACTGTTTCCTTTGATGTCCCAGACAGAACTAGGGACACATTTATATGGCAGTTTCCATATATAGAAGATCTTACGTGGATCCGTTCGTGGAAGGCAAGATATGTTCGATTGACTGTCTTGTGGAGTAGATACCGAGCTGCTAATAACCCTCATATCCAAGGAAAGTATCAACACACTTTTGGGAAGATCACAAACCATCAATTCACTTCCATATTGATGACGCATGAGGATCGGCGACAAGTGAGAAGTGAAGGCTATATGAAGACCGATTCATTGTGAAATTGGTGGATGACTTTTTAGCATATTTTTGTGAGTGAATTTCATTTGTGTCCTATGTATTTTACTAGTAGTTGTTCCTAAACAGTTCAACGTGATAGACTAATCTTTGAGTGTTTTGAGTGAAATACGTGAGGGGTTTATTAATCCGTTTTGTACGCAATCTCGGGATAGATTGTAAGTTGAAGTCTTGGGTAACTAGAAGGAGTCTAGTGTCACGGTTGTAAGGGGATCTTACAGCTTTCGGCTAGCGAAAGAATTCGTGGAGAAGAACGGGTGACATAATAAGGGAGTCATGTATGTGTAAGAACCCAAATACACTTCATGAAGGAGTAACAATCGAATCTTCAAGTTTGAAAGCAATCCCCCCAGAGTAGGTTATTGAACCGAACTGGATTACCAATCTCGTGCGTATTTTACTGCTTTATATTTTATGTTCTAGTATCTGTCTCACACACATAGTAGAACAGTTAACAAACATTATTGATTAAACACTTGTGAGCAGGATTATCATTTTTCAACAAATTTATAGTTTATAATTTATAAGTTATAACTAATAATATAAGAGGACGATAGTCTATATAATATATACTATATATTTTTAAATTTTTTCTTTAATTTTTTTATTAGTTTAATACTAATATATTATTGATTTTATTTTCCTATTATTATTTATTATACTAATACACAATGTAAATTTTTAAATAAGATAAACTATTATATATATATATATAGTTCATTAATTTGCATATTTGTATATATAATAGCTACTCTTGAATCTTGATCGTTTGATTTATTAACTTTAATAATATTAGTTTAATGTTATTAATTCATGTGTATTTTTAATGAAAATATTAATTTGACCAAAGTTACATTATAAAGAAATAATATTTAAAATATTATAAAACAATATGTGTTTCGAGTTCTAAATCAAATAGCTTGCAAGACAGCTTGTGAGCTCGACTCATGAGACAACTCATGTGGCCGACTCATTTCACTACTCGCAAGCCGACTCGTAAGACAGTTCGTGAGACAACTTATTAAAAAGCTAGCAAGCCTCACGAGCCAAGTTAGTTTGTGAGCTTGACGAGCCAAGCTCGAGTTCGGCTCGAGAAAGTGGTGAGCTCGTTTATCGGGTTTGAGCTTAAACGAGCCAGTTTCGAATGATCTTTTTTCGAGCGATGTCGGAATATCTTGCAAGTAGATTGGCTCATCTACAGCCCTAAACAGAAAGGGATCGATCCTAAACCTATCGATTTTGAGATTGACATCAAACCACTCCAACACAACTATGTTTCTGAAGTATTTTAGTAGAAATATTATTTAAAATCAAGTCTTGACTAGCTATTTTTATGACAATTTTACTCTTGCGGTTTTGTTTTAATAATAATAGCAATAATTTATTTATTTTTAGAAGAATAATAGTTTATTTTGACACTTTTATACGATGAATGAACTAAAAAATAAGTAAATAAATGAGATGATAAATTAAAATTAAAATTTTCTATTAAAGTTTCAAAAATTAAATAATTAGAAAAAAGTTTGGCTGAATTCTATTTGGAGTGACCGGAGGTAATTGACGGATGGGATCATCTATTTCAGATTTGGTGTTCCAACCCGTATTCCATGATCGAATTTATAAATTTAATAATAAATATTATAAAAAAAATGAAATTTAATTATAACATAATCGATCTAGTCACATCTATCAATAAAAGATTGAAATTTTAAAAATAATATATCATATTTTTAAAATAATCAACCATAATAATCATTTCTTTGAAAATTAAATACTAAGAAATAATTATAAATCCCAATTTGGTGGGGGTAAATCCTAAAAATAATCATAAAATTAAACTAAAACATGATAAATTAAATTAATTGTGGAACATCGGTTGAAACATCTAATTTGAAATAGAAGATCTCATTTGAATAATCCATACCAACAAATACAAATATTAATAGCATATTTATAGCTAAAAATGCTCGAATAGACTTGTTTGATCCTATGAGTAAACACGTAGGATGTATTGATTACTTCTTTTTTAAAACATACAGAAATTTAATTCAATTTTTTTTTTTCTTTCTAAAAAAAGCAATTCCGTATAAGTTGTGGATAACGTTAGGAGCCTTGGTTCCTTTTACCCTATTAAAATTTAAAATTGATTGTTCCTTTACTTTGATCGGAGTAATTAAGGTTTGTGGAATTGATTAGGACCCTTTGTGCAAATCGGTTAGCCATTAAACATGAAATTCCACGTGTATGATTTTACGCATAGAACACCATGGGAAAGAAATTCCACATCTTTCCGACAAAGCCAGACTTTCCACGTGGCGAGCTATTATTGGTTACTTGTGGGGACGATCCCACCGTCCAACCTTCCAATCAAAATGCCTTTTCTGTGCAATTTCAATTTCCCTAGTACCTGTGTGAATTGTGATGGATTTCCACCCACCAAAATTCTTTAACATCAACACATATCTAAAACTGTGTGAATTGGTGCAATACCCCGTTAATGTTATAGAATTTCCCTTCCACCCATCGTCAAATTATTTTTATATTTATAATATTATTTATGATTTAGGGGGGCAAGTGATTTGATTCCATCTGTAAAGTTTGATAGTTCTCACTCCTAAAAAATTTAGTTAGTTTCATATTATAGCTCATGCCCTAATTTGTTATAAATTATTTTAATTACATATAATATTTAAATAATATTTTATATATTTTTTACCACAATAATATTCTATATTTATATTGTATAAGTATATCGATTTCAACAAATCTACTTCATGAAACTTACATTTAATCAAGTATATATATTATATTTTTATGTAAATATAATATTAATTAATTATTTCAAATATACTTAACTTTTATCTTCATTTTCTAAAGTATTTTTAAGCTCGATTATATTCAACTCCCACATTTAGATCAATGAGTCAATCTTAAGGTATTCAATACTGGACTCAGTTCGACTTATCAATAAGAAGTGACTGACTCATCAATCTTGAGTTTCTTAGTACTAGACTCGTCACATTTACATCCACACATATACATGTTCATGTGTATGTGTAAAACTACTAAATTAGTGCGTTGTTTTGTTGTGTTCTTTGCTTGTGTTAAGATTAATTAGTTAGCACAATAATATAAAGAACAACATGAACAATAGTTCAAAGTATAAAAAAGCAATAAAGAACACAAAGAGTGATAAGATCTCCTCACACCTTAGATTCCATCTAGTTCTAACAAGTAAACTCTTCATGAACTAGCCTAGCAACCTTCTGGTCCATCGCGTGTTCATCGAGAGTTAAGATCTTTGAAAATATGTTCATCTTGATGTTCAAAGAACACTTTAATGAAAACTCCATTTTAATTAATTTCAAGACCTATATGAGTCTTCTTATGTATTCATTAATGAGTTGAATTTTGGATTAAAGTTTAAGAATTTCTCCTTATTATTCAATACAAATTCGAGTTTTTTGAGCTCTAGAATTGTATTTATTTGTTCTTATCTGAGTTATACCTTTTGTCTACATTATGCGCCCATCAAGTGTCAAAAAATAATTTCACAAAAAAACCAAACAAAAACACGCGCTCAGGCACAAATAATTAGCCCTAAGAACACAATATTATATAAATAACCACCTGGAACATTAATTTGCTATTTCATTTTCAGAGCCAAAATGAGTGTTTAAAGACCACGAGAGTGACTAATGAGTACATACAAACAATACACCATTTTTAAGCATATAACTAGATATGTCTAGTTTTTGAAAAATGGATTATCGCCTCATTCAACATCCTATCCTATGCAATTTAAAAAAAAATCAATTAATGTTAAAATTTGAAAAAAAAAATGGCGTTTAAAATAAAAAATCGCATAAACGTGGTGGTTTCAGAGGCAACATGTCAAGTGCACACGTTATTTTTAATTTGGGTAATTTTACGTACAATTAACCCGTAACTTTTTTTCACTTATAATATAATTGATCGGAATCAGAATGAAATAGAATAGTGATGTTGGTGGTGCTGACTGTGTTCCACGTAGGTCCCACATCACGAGTGTACGACTGGTAGTCTGCTAGAGTAGAAAGCATGGGTCCCACCAGTTGTACCCCAAAATTAAACCAATCAAAATCGAGAGATGCACCACATCAGCGTCAGGATCTTTATTGACAGATGATGGGTCCCGCCAAAAGGCACCGCCCTTTTTTTTTAACTTTCTGTGCTGCCCGTAACCACTTGCCATTTAGTCCATACACCCATCAATTGCTTAATCCTTTTTTTTCCCCTTCAAAATTGTTATACATTATCATCTTGACCACATTAGTAAAAATATTAATATCCATTAATTACCCTACTCTGCCGTCATTTCCATTATTTTTCTATTTTTTTTCCTGCAAGACGTCTCTTAATTGCATTTTATCTCATATTTTTACCTCATTTATATTATAAGTATTTAGTGCCGGTATAAATAGATATTAATAACATCTGAATAGAAAGTTGATAACCTTTTTAAAATATACGTATTCCCCCGTTTCTCAAAATGAAAAAAAAAAAACTATATAATAAGAGATATATTCTCTATTCCAAAATTGTAGTCTCCTAATAAAATGTGTTAAAGAATTTTATTATTATGTGGTAAAAGGGAATGAAACTACATTTTGATAGAAGAAAAAGTATGAATCTAACTATCCAATATATAAGCACAGGAGGAGCCTGCAGGTGTGGTATAAATTATGTAATAAATTTAAAATTCCTCCAAATTCAATTAGTGAGGCAGTGAAGGTTGGACCAAAGTCCAGCTTTAAAATAGATAGATTGAGCCTTTATTTATCACATGATAATTAATTAAATAAATAAATAGTTTATTTTATCTCATTTATGGACTATGGTTGATGATTTTTTTGGCTAACTTATTATTATTGTACATTGAGAAATGAATTATTGAAAATTTTGTTGTTGAATCAATTATTGATGAGTTTCATAGTATGAAAAAAGGACAAGAATAACTTAAAATGCCTAAACATAATAAGGTCAGTAAACATTGTTTTTTTATATTGCTTTAATTATTTAATATTTTTAAATTTATTGGTTATTTTATGGTAAACATGTGATACGAGATACAAATATATTCTCTTTTATTCTGATAATTAAGTGGTCTTGTTATAAGACAATTTATCTTCATATATATACTTTTGCCATTTATTGAATACTTTTGAGTAAATTATGCATGTATTGTGGGACAAAATATTATTGATGCGTTGATATATCACACAAAAACACACACACATTCAGTTTTAATAATTTAGATATTTAAAAAATTCATCCCCTAATTACTAAAAATTCTGACTCCGTCCCTACCATTAAGCTCTAGGGTTTTATTCAAGATTTTACGTTCTAAGTATTTTATTCTTTTGAATCTTCAAAATTGTGATTTTGTTTCGAATTATTTTCCTTAAAAAAACACATGTTGATTATATCTACAGAATGTGTTTTCATGCCTGCTAAATTATATGTTCTCGTGTAATCATCATAAATTATTTTAGTCCCACTAGCATTTTGCATTGCTTCATATAGACACAACAGAAAAAAACAAAAACAGAGACCAGTATACGAATTTAATTAAAGAGCATCTTGAACACAATCACATATAAGAGTGCAAAATAAATCAAATTTATATACAAATTATAGTTTTTGTAATTAAAACGGCGATTAATTATGATGAGACTCTACATTAAGTCAAATTGGAATTCATATCTGTATAAGAAAAATCTAATGAAATATTTTCAACTCATTAATATCGAAAACGTCAAACGAGCTAATAGAGGAAGGTATAACTAAGTAATGAATAAATAGAAAATATGTGTTCCCGAAATTAAGTTTGTGGGTAAGGATGATAACGGGGGCCGGTAATGAATCTTATGAGTGCCTGTAAAAGTTCGCAGGTAAGATACATAGAAAAATTATTCACTTAATCAATATAGACACGGATAATTAATCACAATTTTTTACAGGTGTGGGTACCTTAGTAACCAACGTACCCACTCCCGTATCGTATCCACACATAAATAAGTACATATTTAATATATGTATATCTATATTATAAGTATATATTTAATATATGTATATGTATATCTATCGGTTCCAGCCTATTACGTCAATTTGTCACCCTACGAACAATATATTATTATTATTATTATTATTATTAGGATTAATTGTATCAAAAATCATGAACTTTGAGATTAGTTGTAAATTTAACGAGCTTTAAAAATAGGTAATTAAAACAATAACTTTGAATTTGTGTGTTATTCAACATCCCCAAATTTTTATAGAATAACTTGAACTCCAATCCAACATACAATTTGCTCGTCTCTTCGAACTGTCATGACTCGACCATCAATTTTTGAAAAAATGGTGTGAAAATGGCCACAATTGTATGTTGGATTGAATTGTCAATTTATTTTATAAAAAAATGGGGATGTTGAATAATACACAAATTCAAAGTTGGTGTTTTTATTGTCTACTTTTAAAGTTCATGTTAAATTTACAATTAACCTCAAAATTCATGATTTTTAAGACAACTAACCCTTAATTTTAATATAAAAAATGTCAATTGTTGGACAAGTCTATATAAACATTCTACAGAATAACATTAAGGGCTCGTTTGGTTGGCAGAAAAGTAATGTTTTTTGGGAATATGATTTTTGGGAATGTGATTCTGAGGAAAATGATTACTAACAGAATTTTTATTTTGTGTTTGGAACACAATAAGGAAATTGTAATGATTCTCTTTTTATTATTGAATTAAATTTAAAAAAGAGTAGATAATTAAATATCTAAAATATATATTGTATCTTATTTCATGCTACTAATATTTATAATTTTAAATTACAAACCATATAATGCGTAATTCTTCAATTTGCATTAGTACTATATATATTGATTGCAACATATTATTTCAATTTAAATAAAATGACATGATTAAAAAATAATCAATTAAGGTAAATATTGTATTGGTGATCCAAATATTTTTTTTATTAAATTGAAAATCAAAATTATCTATATAAATATTTTTTTATTGAATTGGAAGTCAAAATTATCTATATTGACAATGGTATGGTTGTTTGTAGTCCACAGTGTTGTCTCAAAAATGATATTATTAAAATTTTGATAGAAATGCCGAAAAATGGATTGATAAAATAGTCGAATTTTGATCGTAATTTCTTCAATAAAAAAAAATTATCACATTTTTTAATTTATTTTTTTCATTTATTAAAGTTTATATTTTTTCTATGTTATTTATTTTACTAATTTTTTATTGAAATTTTTTAATTCAAACTTAGTATTAATAATAAAAAAAGATAATAATAAATCTTATTTTTTCAATTTAAAAAAATTCATTTTTTTATTTTTAGTTAAAAAATATGAATCCAAACATAATAATAATTTATAAATAAATAAATTATAATAATGAAGAAATCGAACAATGAAATCATTTAACACTAGATTCTCAAAAATAAGGAAAAAGAATACCTAGTTGGAGTAGGTATTCAAAATCCAGGAAAGTTGCACAATTTTCCTTATTTTGAGAAATGTGATTCCTCTCCATATTGCATAAAAAATGAACCAAACACAGTAATACTAAAATAGGGAATCTAATTATTTTTTCAAGTCAGATTCCGTACCAATCAAACGGGGCCTAAGTTTAATTTATATTAAAGAAATTAGGAACATACTCGTCAGATCGGCAAAAAGGCCACTATACATATTCCCTCTCTATTTATAAAGATCGATCATATATATATTTTTATTTTTCATCTCAAAATTAGAATTCACTTTAAATTCCTAATAAAAATCCATTATTTTGGATGTGTAAACAAAAAAATATAGTAAGAAATTTTAATAATTACTTTTCAACGTGAATTAATATGATTATGATTTACCTATAAAGTGAGGAGACTATTTTTATGAGAAGAGTGGATAACACCTGTTAATTGTTGTGCGTATGGATTAAATGCTCATATATAAAATTATTAATTTTAAACCTTTTTTAACATAAGTTTAAAATTGTACATAAAAATATAAATTTAACACTTTTTTTTGCAAGTTTAACATCAATTGCAATTCCTCCAAACACAAAATAAATTTGTAAAATTCATGAATTTAAATTAATTAACCTAAAATAATGTGCTTTTAAGTTAGCCAAAATAAATTAAATAAATGTTAGATTTATGTGTGCGTGCGTGTTTTCTTTAGAGCAACAATCTTGAGTTGGAAATTACTGAATACGGGAATTATATATATGGTCCTGACGTGCTCTGACATTAATTTACGTACATTAATGCACAAACATTCAGGTAATGATAAATAAAAAAATAAATTGCACAATAATTGATGGTTTAAGAGGAGTTTTTGCATGTGCACGATAGCATAGGGATTTAAATCGTAATGATTTAGTGTACGCCATTTTGAAGACCATACGCAATTACCAAAAAGGCCTATTAGAATCGTAATCTCTACGGCTTTACAATAGCTACTACTCATCACTATAAGTTAATATATATATTTCAAAATTTATCGTTATACCTCATATCTACATTTACAAAGGGGACACATAAAAATCATGATACATTAACATTTTTATTAAATATGAAAATACTATATTGATGTTTCATGATTTATGCTAGCTACACAGATTATAAAATTTCCCATTTATTTCAAGATGTCCGTGTTATAATATTTAGTGAATTGCATAAGTGGTTGATCAGTCATTGATGAATATAAACATGGAGCATCAAATTACCTTATATATCTTGATGGTAAATTACACTTTAATTAATATCTACACTTTTAGATTGTTTTAAAAAAAAATAATTTACTTTTTTCATATTTAACAAAACACTACTCACTTTTTCAATGAAAATACAAATCTAATATTTGATCAATTTCTCGCACGAAAATCCTATGCATTATATTTAATTGTATTTAGGATTTCTATTTCGTAGCCGCGCGTAAAAAAATATTCTTCAATTAAGAATCTTTAAATACAATCAATTATTTCAGATTTTCGTGCTGAAAAATTGATCAAATGTTAGATTTGCATTTTTTTTAAAAAAGTGGGTATTATTTTGTTAATTTTGAAAAAAAAAATGTTTTATTTTGTAAAAATACACAAAAATGTAGATATCAAACTACAATTTTCCCTGGATCTTAATTCGCTGGATATTTCCTATTCAATCCAGATCTAACATCACTATATATGAATGGCATTTTTTTTGAATTCAAATATTTCCCCCGTTTCATAACTTTAGTCTCTTATTCCTTTTTTGTTCGTCCCAAAATTATAATCAATTTTCTTTATATATGTGTATTAAATTTTCATTTTCATTAATATATCCCTATTTAATATTCTTTGATTATTTTCTTTTGAATTAATACATAAGGGCATAGTAAGAAAAATTTATGCAATTTTACCTTTCTAAGTATAATAAATTTCTTAATTAATATGTGTAAAAAGAGATGAAAGACTATATTTGAGGAGGGAGGGAGTAATTACCAAAATATCACGAGATTTTTGCTATTCAAAACACAAATATATATCAACGCTTTTTAACAAAAAGGATATATGAATAGGCAAATTAGATGTGGCCTCCACCATGTGGCTCTGCCCATTCCAAAGCCTCTATTTTACAAAAATAAATATTAATATTACATAAGAAAAGTTCATCAAATTTAATTCTTTTCCCTTTTTATTGTAAAGTAGAAACATTTACAACTAGACTGCCTAATGTGTCATGTGTAGATCAGTACTGTTTAAATGAGATGTAAATCTACCAAGATTCCTGCAGTGCTCCCCATCCCTCTCCTTCTATTTTTTTTTTCATTATTTAATTTTGAAATAGCTGATTTACACCCCTATAAGTACTCTCTCTAGTTGATCATTTTTCACCATCACATTCACAAATCAATACATTTCCACTCTCTTTATTTAATCTGAAAAGGGTTTTCTCTTTATTTAATTTCTTCTTCAACGCCATCAATTTTGAGAAAACAATGGCTACAGCTGAGGTATACTACTTTTATTTATTTTAATTTGTTTGGATAACTCTTGATTTTTGATCGTCAGATCTTGATCAAACGTATCAAGTGAAATATTCATGCCCTTTATCGATCAATTGCGTAGTAGTTTAATTTAATACTATCAAATTTACGAAGGTTGAAATTTACAACATCAACTAAGATAACGGTTTTGGCTGGCTTCGACAGTATTAAGAATCGTTGTCTATGTGCGAAATTGAAATTCTTGTAGTGCTTAGTTAGTAACAATAAGGTTGCTGAATTTTGTTAGATGATATCAACTTTAGCGCATTTGTTTTGGACTAATTAATTTGTTGATTATTCTAATGAAATATGAATATAATCGTATAAATGCATATAACAAGTAACAACGATCAACATCTATATCTTTCTCTAGATCTAAAGAAAAACTCTGAAATTAATCAGCTGTTTAATTTTGACTTGTGCTAGTGTGCTACTAAAAAAGTGCAATACAAGAAAATTTTATATCACACGATCATCTCTCTCCCTCCCTCCCCCTCTCTCTCTCTCTCTCTATATATATATATATATATGTGTGTATGTATATTATATTCATATATTCCCTGCCATTTGTAGGTTCAATCATCAGTTCCCGCACCAGTCCCGGAGAAGGAAGTGATCGCCACCGCGGAGAACGAGAAGGCGGCGGTGGAGGAGGTTCCGAAAGCAGCCGAGTCGGCGGCGGAGGAAGCAGCAGCGCCGCAGGAAGCAGTTGAAGAAGTTGCTCCGGTAGAAAAACCAGCTAAAGCGGAGGCCGAGGCACCGGCTCCAGAAGCCGAGATCGAGAAAGTTCCGGCTGAAGAGCCAGCCGCCGAAATCGCCACCACAGAGGTTTCAGCCACTGAACCAAAAGAAACAACTCCGGATGAGGCAGCGGAAGAGCCGGCAGCCGCGGCTGAGGAGAGTAAAGAAGAAGAAGAGCCCATCGCTGATGCGGAGGCTGCAGCTCCGGTCGAGGAAGCCGCCGCCGAGGCTGCGCCAGAAGCAGTGAAGGAGCCAACTGAGGAGGTGCCGGTTGAGAAACCTGAGGAGTGAGAAGGTGCATGAGAGAGAGAGAGAGAGAGAGTCGATATGAGGAATTATCCCGCCACGTCAGCAGATGCTAGCAGAAGTTGGTCAAGTTTCTTTATTTCTATCCCATTTTATTACTTTGTTACTATTTTCGAACTAGTCTATTAATTACTACTAATATTCTATGTTGTGGTTTAAATTTTAAGAAAATATTATGTGTGTGGTATGTTGGGGCCAGATCAAGTCAGATGGTGTACACCATATTATTCACTTTTTCTTATATTATGGTTTGTTGGTCCCATTATGGTTAAAGTTCTCTTCTGCTAGCTATCACATGTTGTAATTTGAGATTAATAAATACTAGTATTTTATATTTGATAATTATGTTCGTATAGATACTGTAAATACTATAATTATAATATGTGATGCGGTTAGTCGGAACCTTTTCGCATAAAATAAGAAAATGACAGTGGAAATGTTATAAATACCTAAATGTTCGACTATTCACGTTATAAATATGTCACCGAAAATTAGTTTGTCAGGTAGAATTGGAGAAAAGAAGATGAAAACATTAAGTATTAAATTATAATTTATTGAAAGTTGAGATATATTTAAAAAATATCGGGTAAATTATAAAAAATTCACCATCTTTGAATAAATTTATAATTTAGACACGACTTAATTAATTTTATAACGTTGAAATAATAATCTAATTTTTTAATTTGTAGTCAATTTGACACCTCTAATTTTTTTCCAACAATCAAAATATGATGTGATAATATTTTTTCTACATATATAAGTACAAATTAATTCAATTTTGGTGTATCGAATATGATGATTTTTATTGTGCATCGTAAGTTTTAATATCCTCCCGTCGTCAAAATTCTGCTACAAAACAATTGGATTATTATTACAATATTTTAGAATTAAATCGTATTTAAATTACAAATTCATTTAAATGTGAATAATTTTTTGGCAATTAACCCAAACATGTCAATAGTTTAAGATACAGTATGATATTAATCCTTATTATTATTATTATTATTATTATTATTATTATTATTATTATTATTATTATTATTATTATTATTATTATTATTATTGTTATAGTAGTTAATTTGGACAAAAAAGTGTTCGTGCTTTTGCCGCGCGAGTCTGCAGTCATAACATTGTCATAAACTCATAATGTGATTTCTTCTGAAAAGAAAATATGAAACTTCTAGTTACCGAATATAAGTTGAGGCATAACTTCAAATTATCCTGACATTCGAACTATATAGGATGTTGGTAAAATTAATCAATACATATTCCATCCAAGTCCAAAATTTATGATGCTATAGCAGAACGTTATTTGTTTTGAATAAACAAGGGTTAATTACGACTTCAATTTGTTTTTATAATTAATATGATAAAAAAATAGATCGCAACCATCATATTGGAGCAGTGAGTAAATATTTTCTTTTAATGGCAGACAACAAAATAAACAAGAAATGTTCAATCGCCATACGTACCCTGCCCCCCATACTATTATGCCTTATCAATTTGAGCTTAATTATCAGCTTATGCATTATTGACAACTATTGTCGAGAAAAATTCACTTTGGTCCCATAGGACACGCCTTGCTCCCCTTTTGGTCCCAGCACTGTCTATTTTGGTCATTTCTCAAAAAAATCGCTCACTTTTAGTCCCATAGATTTCAAACTGTCAATTTTAGTCCCTAAGATTTAAACGGCACTTTGACGGATTAACGGAGAGGATCGTGGCCCTAGCCGGACTCGCGTCCATCACCGGAGCATGGTCGATGAGTTCGGGAGCTTCGTTGTCGCCGAAAACAAGTGAATCGGCCGGCCGCGCACCTGGGGGATTGTCGGGGTTCGGTTGGGTTCTGCGGTGGTCCCCGAGGTTCCGACAAGAGAGCAGCGACAGCTTCGAGCGCGGAGATGTGGGAGGCGGCCTCCAGATCCGATCCACGGCTAATCAGAGGGGGGTGGCACTTCTGAAGCAAGGAGCAGGAGAGAGGGAGTCTGTCGTCGTCTGAGAGGTCGTCCGACGAGGCTGACGTGGAAGAGAGCAGGTCTGGGGAGGCTATTTCAGGTAGCATCTCTCCCTCTGTCTCTGAGGATGAATCCTCATCTGTTTCTTTCTCTGCATCTGTTTCTTCCTCCCTTTCTTGTTCTGGTGCTGAGATTGTGGGGAAAAAGGAGATATGTGTGGTGGGATTTTTTGGCTTGCTGGATGTGGGGATGGGTGTGTGGGCTGCAGGGGGTTGCAGTGGGAGGCTGAATGGTTTCGGGGTGTGTGAGAGGCAGTGTGGGGGGGGGGGGCTGGAGTGTAGTGGGGATGAAGGAAGGTGCTGCCTGGTGAAGTGACGGGATAGAGGGGCTGATTCAGATGGGGAGGAATCAGCAGAATCCAGCGACAGTCCAGATCGGGCTGCTGGGTCTGCAGAAGAGGCAAGTTGCGGTGGGGGCTAGAGGTTTCGTTTTTTGAATTTCTGGGACCTGGTGACGATCCCAGACACGGTAGGGAGGGGATTTGGGTAATCTGATGCAGAGGGTGAAGGAAGAGAGATGAGATTTTGGTTGTTGGTGTTGTAGGTTGGATCAGAAAGCTGGTGGGATGTTTTTGAGTTTTTGTTTGAATTTTTCCCAGGATTGGAACTGAAAATTAGGGCAGTTTTTGACTTCTGAACTAACGGGCTGATTTCTGGGAGATGAATCTGAATTTTTGGCTGTTTGTTTTGTAGATTTGGAAGCAGTTGAATGGGCAATTTTTACCAATTTCTTGGCAGATTTTTTGGAGGATGAAGAGGACTTCAAAATCTGGGCAGATTGCCCATAATTTTGCCTTTTTCGACCCATAACAACAGATTTGGAGTTTTAGACCCCAATTGATTTGGTTTAGTTGATTTGGATTTGTTGGTTTTGTGGGAATATTGATGTATTTTAGTGCCAATTATCCCTCCAAAAAATATGTGGAATGTCCCTCAAAAATATGATAAAAATCTGTCAAAATTGCCTCTATATAATGTTATTGTTTGTTGGTTAATTGTTACTTTAGGACTGAAATTAAAAGTGCAATGGGACGAAAATCGACAATAAATTTAACGTTTTCCGTCATGGAGAGGTCAAAATAGACAGTAAAAAAAAATTTGGGACCAAAATAGACAGCTCTGGGACCAAAAAGGGGAGCAAGGCGTGTCCTATGGGACCAAAAGTGAAATTTTCTCACTATTGTCACATCACATTCAAAGATCATAGGAAAATTCCACCGTGGACACCCACCCAATGGACACCCTTCTTCAAATTACATAAAGTCAGAGGTCTTTATTAATTGTCGATCACCTTAAATGATGCAATGTTATAAAAAAAAGAGAATTAATTGTGTTGCCACTAAATAATTGTTAATTTTACATAATATAAAGTGATATTGCACAAATTTAACAATTATGTAATAATTGTCAATTATATTATGTAAAATTAACAATTATTTAGTGGCAACACAATTAATTCTCTTTTTTTTATAACATTGCATCATTTAAGGTGATCGGCAATTAATGAAGATCTTTGGTTTTATGTAATTTGAAGAAGAGTGTCTACTGGGTGGGTGTCAACGGTAGAATTTTCCAAGATCATACATACGTATTGTTTAATTTGATTTGATGAATTTACAGTTCTGAATTTGGAATGAAGCAGGTGGCTGCAGTTGCTAGCAGCCACAAGTAGGGCTGGAGAAAAACACCACAAATTTAGTATACCGCATTTATATATCCTTCCAGAAAAAATAGTAAAAAGTATTGAAATTTTTGGTGTACTGATTTTTTGGTAAGACATAATGTCTTATTGAAATTTTTCGGTACATGATAGTTTGAAAAAAAAGTTTATGATATATTGGCATATACTGAGAGTTTGGTATTCCGTTATATATTGGTATATATCGAAGTGAAGTACCAAGCATTATATATTTATATTGGTACATAATAATATGCTGATATGTACCGAATATTAATAATATATATTTTTTATATTTTTTTTGCACATCTATAATACAATATAATAATATAATCTTACTTCGTAAGTTAATAATATTTTTCGTTCATCACTGGGCAATTTGATTTTCTAGTTTTGAATTCTCATATATATGTTGATACCACGATATGTGCATGCAGGCTGGTTATTTCGAAGGAACAAGTTGTGGGATATATAAAATATGAATTCATTTTATGTATATTTAGAAGGACCGAGGGCCGAATATATGTCATATGAAAAACAATTAATCTTCGTGTTCATACTGTGACTATAATGTGTGTGAATGACTGAGAGGCTGGCCGGGTGAAGTGTATGATTATTATTTTCTATTTTATGATATGCTTGAGACAACAATCTGATAATAATTTAGTGATTTCCCACCAATAATGAATTAACGATGGTTACATAAATCACTTTATAAACAAATGTACGTAGTATGAACTCTTCCTTAGAATCTATTATTTTCAAGTTTGTGTTATAAATTTTGATATTTAATTTTGAGTATTCTGGCTAGTTAAATTTAATATCTCAAATAATTTAATCAAGTGTATAAATATTGATTAAATGACATGTGTAATTTAATATTGGAGAAGTCAGTCTGTATAAATTTATCCTATCACATTGAGGTTCTGATATGGATGACAAATTTAAAATTCAAATTTTAAACATTAAATATTGGAGCCATTGATTTTACTGTCTATATATACAACTACATCTTTTATTGCTTTGATTGAGTATGTTTACGTATCGCATCCTGTGTTTTGAATCATTAAAAAAAATTGTGTACTAATTTTTCAAATTTCCTTTGTTGATACAATAGGTAACTGCATTTACAGTTTGATTAAAAATATCATCACAACAGTCATGATATGGTTCTTCAAGTTCTTCTGTGGAGTACCTGTGCATGGAAGAAAACTAATATGATCAGCTATGAATATGTTTATAAACAAGGTATGTTGTTGAGTATGACGTGTTCCAGATGATGTTATCACTTCGTTTGATAACATCGCAATCAATGTCGTATCTAATGTTGTTCCGTCATTCTCGTCACATCGAGTATAACACTCGGAACATTAACCTTATCCTTTCCTAGTATTTTGGATTAATTTATTATAAATTAATCTGAATAAATTGTGATTTTTGTCACATATCATTTTCCACGATTTTAGGGATTTATTAAATATTTTATTTTGATTTAAAATGTGGATAATGTTTGATTTTGACTTGATCAAAATCTGTTGCGGATTTTATGGGGACGTGATGTTCCCACTCCTTCTTGGACACTAACTGCTGCAGGAGATCGTGGGTCACTGGAGTAACCGCTACTATTGCACGATGTTGAAGAACGTGTGCCATGCAATGCAGAAGACTGTTATCTCAAGTCCACATTCAGCAATGGGTAGTGGAAGACGGTTGATTCAAGTCCAAGTCATCTAGGATCGTGAAGCAACTACCAATACAAGATGGAAGAAGTATTTAAGGTCTCCTTAGACCTTAAAATCATTTATGCAAGCAGGTTATCACCGTGGTTTGTGAGAAGCTCTGAATCTTGCATCTAGTGTCATCTCTGAAATCCAAGACATCTTCCTCGACATCTGCCTAGCGTCCCAATCAGCTGGAGACTTTCATTCCAGTTGTGTGTGTAGGTTAGATAGTCAACTTTGAGAAGTCTAGGATTTAGAGTGACTTGTTGTAATCTATCTATGTGTTTAGATAGGTTTTTTTTTGAGTGATTATTCGAGTGAGTGAAGCTAGGATAGTCCTCTGTATATTTTATGCAGTGTTGTCAAGGGAGTGAACCGAGACAACATCAGCATTGCTTTTGTGTTTCACTTGTGATAGTGAATTTCGCCTTGATGCAATCACATACCGTAAGGAGTGTGATTTAAAACTTGTTTTGTGCAAAGTTCTGTTTACATTTGCGCTGCATGTTTAAGGCAATGTGGTAACACTAGCTTCAACATTACTTTTAACTTTGCAATTTACATCCATAATTCACATTGTTTCAGACAACAAATTCTAACAAGTGGTATCAGAGCCGGTACTTGACACACTAAGTACTCGATCCGGTGTTGCTTGAAATTCCGTGATGGATATCCAGATTAATCAATGTCGTCCTCCTGCTCTAGACAACAATGGTGGCAACTATGTCATGTGGAAATCTCGAATGAAGATTTATATTAAATCTATCGATGAAAGAGCATGGATGACAGTTATTGAAGAATAGAGCCCTCCTAGGATGGAAGGTCCAAATGGAGATTTTGTGTTAACTCCAGAATCTCAATGGACAAATGATGAGAGAATAGTCTCAAACTTTAATGCACGCGCTCTGAATGTGATTTTTGTTTCAGTCGATGTTCCATGCTTCAAGATCATTTGCAATTGTGTTACTGCATATCAAGCATGGATCATTCTTCAGGAACATTGTGAAGGGTCTGTCAGTGTAAGGAAGACCAAACTGAGGCTACTCACATCGAAATTTGAAAATTTACGCATGTTTGAAGATGAAACTATTTCATCTTATGCTGAAAAATTGTGTGAGATCTCAAATCAATTGACCGCTCTTGGGAGTCCAATCTCCAATGAGAACATGGTTAGCAAATTGCTTCGAACTCTCCCAGAAAGATTCAATATGAAAATTTCTGCAATAGAAGAAGCACATGATGTGGGAACCATGAGTTTGAGTGAAGCGGTCAGCATCTTACTAACGTTTGAGATGAACCTGCAAAACCAAAAGACGAACTCAACTTCAAAAGGAATTTCTCTCCAGACAACAACTGTGTCATCTGATGTTCATAATGATGTTGACAGTCTTCAGGAAATCAATGAGGAAGAAAATCTAAGTGTTGCGCTCTTGACAAAGAAGTTCAACTCACTTGTTCGGTCCATGAAGAAAAGCCCCCCAAACATCAAGCCTCGACGACTGTTTGATTCTCCATCCTCATCAACATCAAACTCTGGAAGATCAAATGTTAAGAAGGAAGTTGTTGATGCTGAGAAAGACATTGACTCAGTTCAATGTAGAGCATGTTCTGGATTTGGTCATTACTCTAATGAATGCCCAACAGCACGAAGAAGACAAAGAAATAATTTCAATGTTGTTCTCAGTGATGAGTCTGATACTGAAAATGATTCAGATCAGAGAGTGTTGTTCATCAATGTCATGGAGGAAGACGACCAGATTATTGATGCCCTGAACGGTATTGATGAACTTGACATACTTGACATTGAAGAATGTGAAATTGAAGATGAGGTTCTCCCAGATGTTGAAGATACAGCCACTGAGATCTCTCCCAACACTATTAATTGGTATGAAATGACTCTATTGGATGAGTTTAATCATACTTCCAAGATCAGAGAGGTTGATCCACATGAAGAACGCCCCACTGCCTCTCTTGAAGAGCTCAATGATGTTGTGAATGAAGTCTGCAGTCAATGGACAACCCAATCAAAAGAACTGAAATTTCTTATGGAAGAAAATCAGTTTCTTAGAGAGAAGATTGTAGGTCTGGAAATTAGACTCACCAGGAGTGATGTTGAAATCACTAAACTAAAGAAGGAAGTGGAGAGCACCTCAAGAACGTTTCAGAAATGGAATTAAGGAACGAATGTCCTAAATGAAGCATTAACATTGGGACAGACAGACAGGGCTGGACTGGGATTCTCAAACAAAATTTCCATGACTTCCTCAAACAACAATGTTGTGAAATTTGTGAAGGAGAACAACCCAAACATGCCGACATGGAGCAATGTTGAAGATGATGATCAGAAGCAATGTAAGGGCTCAAAGGTTCGAAAATATGTGTGCCATTACTGTCAGGACATTGCTTCAAGTTTCACGATGATGTTGCGATCGGGAGAACAACATCAGGGATCACATCAAAGAACAAGAATCCGATGAAGTCCAAAAAGATGAAGGTTACATGCAATGTTGTGTACACATCACTGAAGGCTAACATTGCCGGAACATGGTACTTCGACAGTGGATGTTCTCGACACATGACCGGCAATAAGCAGTTTCTTGAAGAATATACCACTTCAAACAAAGGCAAAGTCAGTTACGGAGCAGGAGCTCAAGGAAACATTGTCGGAAAAGGTACATTGAATGTCAAACATTTTCTTAAGCTTTAGATTATCCTACATGTTGAAGGACTGATGGCAAATTTGATCAGTATTAATCAGCTTTGTGACGATGGTATGCATGTCAAGTTTGATAAAAACACTTGTGAAGTGTTTCACAAACATGACAAATGCATAATGTTTGGTAGCCGTGTATCTGACAATTGCTACCATGCTGACAAAGATGAAACTTGCAACATGACTCTTAATGATGAAACAAAACTGATTCATCAAAAACTCGGTCATGTAAGCATGGTAAATTTGAAAAAGCTGATTATGTCTAATGCTATCCGTGGCCTACCAAAACTGAATGTTGATCACAATGTTGTGTGTGGTGCTTGCCAAAAGGGAAAGCAAACCAGAATACCTCACAAAAGCCTGGGTGGTTGTCAAACAACAAGATGTTTTCAACTCTTACACATGGACATCATGGGACCAGTCGATACAAAAAGTATGAGTGGTAAGAGTTTCATCCTTGTCATTGTTGATGATTTCTCAAGGTATACTTGGGTTGAATTTCAAAAGGAAAAATCTGAAACCTTCAAGGTCTTTAAAAGATTATGCCGCACAATGTGTCTGTAATTTGACACCAACATTGCATGTGTAAGAACAGATCATGGAAGGAAAGGAATACTGCATTCGATGATTTTTGTGAAAGGAAATGAATACTCCATGAGTATTCATCGCCCAAAACTCCACAACAAAACGGAGTAGTAGAAAGAAAGAATCAAACTCTGCAGGAAATGTCATGTGCAATGTTACAGGCTAAAGGACTTTCAAAGAAGCTGTGGGCTGAAGCTATTAACACAGCGTGTCACATCGGAAACAGAGTCTATTTTCAACCAGGAAGAAAGGAGACCCCGTATGAACTTCTAAGAGAGAGAAAGCCAAATCTCAAATATTTTCATGTGTTTGGATGTGTCTGTTACATCCTGAATGACATAGATCACCTTGGAAAGTTTGATTCCAAGAGTGACAAAGGACTGTTCTTGGGATATGCTCAAAACAGCAGAGCATATCAGGTTCTTAATCTAAGAACTAAGACCGTACAAGAATCTGTCAATGTTGTGTTTGATGATCTTGCAGGTCTGGCAACAAGAACTGAAAAAGATGATGTGTCATTTCTATTACATGAACCAGATGTTGCCAATAAGGAGTCCAGTAACACTGACAAAAGTGCTTTGAAAAGTCATGATGTCAAAACTAATGTTTCTTCTCCGTCAGTGAAGGAATCAACATCACCTCAGACACTAGATTCATACTCGTCATCTGAAAGCGATGATGAACAACTTCCACTGGCTCAGTATGAACCAAGACGTGACCCTCCAAGGAGAATCAAAAGAGATCACCCAAATTCCCAAATCATTGGTGATGGATCTCAAGGGGTCAAAACCAGAACAAAAAGCTCAGTCGATGTTGCTGAATTGGTTAAACAGGTTTGCATGTCAACAGTTATTAACCTTGTGTCTATATCATGCTTTCTATCGAATGTTGAACCTAAAAATGTCAAGGAAGTACTAAAAGATGAATTTTGGGTAGAAGCAATGCATGATGAGTTGATTCAGTTTGTTCGAAATAATGTGTGGGAATTGGTTCCAAGACCTGAAAATAAAAATATTATTGGAACTAAATGGATTTTTAAGAACAAGACTGATGAGTCTGGTAATGTGGTCAGAAACAAAGCCACACTAGTGGCTCAAGGTTATACACAAGTAGAATGAATAGACTATGATGAAGCATTTGCTCCATTTGCTAGAATAGAGTCTATCCGTCTTCTATTTGCCATTGCTTGCCACATTGGGTTTACACTGCATGAAATGGATGTCAAAAGCGCCTTTCTAAATGGTTTCTTGAATGAGGAAGCCTATGTTGAACAACCAAAAGGCTTTGAATGTCACGAAAAACCAAACCATGTGCTGAAACTACACAAGGCCTTGTATGGGCTTAAACAAGCTCCTAGAGCTTGGTATGCTCGACTTACGGAGTTTTTGATTCACTTTGGTTTCTCAAGAGGCGTTGTTGATAAAACATTGTTTATCAAAAGGATTCACAAACACATTACTGTTGCACAAATATATGTTGATGATATTGTGTTTGGATCCACTTGTTCTAACCTCCTTAGGGAGTTTGTTGATGCAATGTGCAGCACAATTGAAATGAGCATGGTCAGCGAATTGGCTTACTTTCTTGGTCTCCAAATCAATCAAGACAAAGATGGGATTTTTATATCCCAAAGTAAGTATGCCAAAAATTTGATCAAACGCTTCGGACTTGAAGCTGCAAAGCCCATGAAAATACCAATGGGATCCTCTGAAAAATTGAGCAAAGACGATGTTGGAGTCAATGTTGATCCAACAATTGTACAGAGGAATGATCGGTAGCTTGCTCTACTTGACTGCCAGCAGACCTGATATCATGTTCAGTGTTGGAGTATGTGCTAGATACCAAGCTCAACCCAAGGAGTCTCACTTGAAAGCTGTCAAAAGAATAATTCGATATGTTGCTGGTACAGTCGACTTTGGAATCAGGTATTGTAAAGCTACAAACACCAGCCTTATTGGATACAGTGATTCAGACTGGGCAGGCGATGTTGATGATAGGAAGAGCACAAGTGGTGGTTCCTTCTTTTTGGGGAGCAATATGGTTTCTTGGTCAAGCAAGAAATAAAATTACATCTCCTTGTCAACAGCTGATCCGAATACGTTGCAGCTGCTAGTTGTTGTGCTCAGTTGGTATGGCTGAATCAAATGTTGAAAGACTATGGCATGACAAGCTCATCACTAACCTTGCTGTGTGATAATGCTAGTGCTATTGAAATTTCCAAGAACCCTGTTCAACATTCACGCACTAAGCATACCGACATTCGACATCACTTTATCAGAGACTTGGTGGAAAAGGAGATCATAAACATCAAATACATATCCACTGAGAATCAAACTGCAGATATTTTTACCAAGCCTCTTGATTTCGAGAGATTTTCTACCTTGAGAAAGTCTCTTGGAATGTATTCTATTTAATTAGTTCTTTTTGTTTACTGATGTTGAACTCGATGTGAGTTCTTTTTATCAACATCAGTTGTTTATTTTTTTATTTATATAGTTATTTCTTTTAATTATAATTCAAGGCTTACTTAATGAAATTAGTGTGTTTCTACTTTTATTTAACAAAATCAGCTACTTGAAATTCTATGTCTGTGTTTGTGAATGAAATACCCGTAATTCTATAAGATGAATTATAGTTGGGTTTATTCACTGTTTGTCTGTGTTGTAGCTGATGTTGTGACCAAGATTGCAAAAAAACGATATTCGTCAGAAAATATATGCCTAGAATTATATTTTTTTTGTGGTTTTCGTCTTTTTATTCCTTTATATATATAAAAAAAACAAACAGAAACTATTTTGGGACCCATAAAGATTCACTTTTTGAATTTTTATGATACATACATGTTTTGATATGGTGTATCCCTATCCACTAATTCTGTTTTATTTAAATATTTTCTTTGATAAGGAAAATAAAAAAAGTGGGTGATGTGACAAGAGGTTGTTCCGATTTTTGAGGGTGGGAGAGTATATCAACTCTTTTTTGGAATTATTTTGTTCTTTATTTCTCTCACTGATTTCCTCTCGAGCCTCTTCGTCTTCCTGTTTTCTTTTTCAAGCTCGTGCAGAAAAATCAATGGCGGAACCCAAAAACCTCTCAGCCATGTTTGAAATGATGAAACAAATGTTTGAAAAAATAATGGGGACACCGTCCTCTGCCTCCACACCAGCTGGAACCTCAGCCCTCACTCCTTCTGTAACTTCTACTCCAGCAGTAACTGCAACAGCTGAAGGTACTTCCGAAGAACCAAAATCAGAATCTCAAAAACCCTCTTCTCCGACAACACTATATACAACATCTGCCATGGAAGAAGGAGACGCACCAGACTCTACCTTGGTGTTAAACCCTACTCCTCTTCAGCAAGTAAATCTTGGTGAAGAGAGAAACCCAAATGATCCAGATCTAGGCTTACACACTCAGATTCTCACTGAGAAAAAGAAAAGTGGTCCTACTAGGAAGTCTAAGCGAGCGAACAGGTGCTGCTCAAGGAGGAAGTTTGTGAAGAAACAACCAAAAAGGCAAGAAAAACTTTGCAAATGAAGGAGGTAGCCATGCGCTCCCTAAGAGATGAGTCTGAAGAAGAAGATAATCCACAAGTAAAACCCTCTGAGGAAGCTGAAGAGGATGTAATCGCTGATGTTGTACATCAAGAAGAGCTTCAGACTGTCGAAGCTGAAGTTGATGTGTCTGCCAAGCCTGTGCCTTCAGGAACAACATCAAAAGACAAAGAAAAGCAAGGTGCCCCCTCTGATTCCATAAAGAAAGCCACATCTCAAGAGTTTTCTCCAGAAATGGTCTTTTCTGAAACTGCTAGACAGATTGTCTCTCCCTCGCCTTTACAGTCTGGTGATGTTAAAGATGAAGTCAACTCAGGTGACTCCGATCCAGTCTACCCTCTAGGTTCCCCTCATAATGCTTCATCTGCTTTTAGTAAAACTTTTTACTCTAAGCATGCTAAGTCCCTACATCAGTCAATTGTCCTTCAACCTATGAGAGTTGAAAAGCAAATAGATGTTCTTAGCTTTAAAAAATATGGGATGGACGTTTTCTTGAAAGAAAGGGGTCTCTGGAAATTTGTGACTGCTATGTCTTCATTTGAACCTGATGTTGTTGCTGAGATTTATTCAAATGTTTCTCTTGAGATGGGTGATATATCTAAGAGCAAATATGGGGAAATCTATGTGAGGGATAAGGTTTACAGTTTTAACCCAATAGTGATCAACAAGTTTTTAGGTCTGGGCTGTGATTCTGATGTTGTTAGTGATAAGTTACATATTTGCACCTATTTTTAGGTGATTTTCCCTTGTTTTACTAAGCTTTGTTGTGCGTTTATTGGGATTTGATGATCTTTTGAGTTTTGTAAGGGAATAAAGGTGTTTTATAGGAAAGAAGGCTAAAATGATCATTTTGGAAGCAAAAGAATTGAAGAAGTTCGAGTAGGAAGAGTCCAGGAGCTTCTGGCAGATAAGGCGTGCCACGCCTTAGTATGCTGGCGGGATTTAATTCATAAAATCATAAGTGGGCCCAGCAGAGATATACATGGACGAAATTCTTCTTTCCAATTGGCGATTTTTCACAAGGAAAAAGCCTTAGAGTCCAAGAAGGAGTAGAAGACTTACTATTGGGAGAGAGGAGAGAGAGAATAGAATATCTAGAAGACACATATATATCCAGAATTAATTTTCTCTCTCCAGAGGAGACGCCATTCACGCCATTCATAATTGAAGAACGCATATTTCATAGTTTTCGTATTTTTCTAGACTTTGTTATTATTCAATGATGATGTTCTAAACACTTTTCTAGCGAGAGGATAATCGAGACTCTGATTCTACACGTTTGTGAGATCGAATTGGTTTTATTATAATTTATTTCTCTCTTTATTTATAAATCCTCTGTTTTTTATTTCTGTTATTGTTTTAATGATTATGCAAAGTGCACGTTGTATGATTGTTAGAATGATTTCTTACTAGTGAATTATCTAGATCCGTAATTATCTAGATTATTTTCCTAAGTAGCGCAATTGGATAGATTGGGGGTAAACAGTTCCGCTTTCGACACTTTGGGGATTCATAATCTTATCTGAACGGGTCATCGTATGATTTTCGTGGGTTTGAATTTGTGTTTGTCTGGTTCTTAATGCTGTTAGTAGATTTAATTCTATGGTCGTACCTAAGATTGTCTATTAATTAGAGAAGTAGTTAACAGTCGTACCTTGGCTGCCGAATAATTAAGGAGAAATGAGGTTGTTAGGTCGTACCAATAGGCATAGCCAATTTAGAAAGAGAAGTGAATTATATATGTGCATCTGTGATCAAATTGTGTAGTCCGTTGTCGAGATTATTCTTGAGCTAGATATTTCTCTTATTTGATCTTCATTTGTCATTTTATTTCTTTGCCATTTAATTGTTTTCGTTGAATTATTTTAATTCCAGTATTCAAACCCCCCTTTAGTTATAGGATTTTAGATAAAAAGATTAATATTTAATTTACCAGTCTCTGTGGTTCGACCTTGCTTGCTACTATTGCAATTTATTTGGATATTGAAAAGCAGGTTTATTTTTGTTGGTTTCGACACCCATCAAATTTTGGCGCCGTTGCTGGGGACTGGTGTCAAGTTAAATTTATTCTTTTTGTCTAATTTATGTCAATTATCCCAACAGGTGAATTGTTGTTCGATCTAGAAATTGAGAAGACTGCTAGGCAATTGCGAAAAGAAGCTAAATTGAAGAAGCAGCAACCTCCAGCTTCATCGTCAAGTTCGAGTTCTGAAGAAGAATTGTCGGAACAGTCAGTTGAAGTTGAAGTCGAAGTAGACAGAATGGCGAACAACAGAGAAAGAACTCTTCGTGAGTTAGCCGTTCAAGATGTGAATCAACCTCCGTTGTGCATTGAGTATCCGGAGATGGAGGTCGATTTTGAGCTGAAGTCTGGTCTTATTCACTTACTCCTGAAGTTTCATGGTCTTGAGAATGAAGATCCGCACAAACATCTGAAGGAATTTCATATGGTGTGTAGCACAATGAAGCCAAAAGGTGTCACAGAGGACCAAATCAAGTTGAGAGCTTTCCCATTTTCTTTAGAAGATAGAGCCAAAGATTGGTTACTATATCTACCTTCTAACACAGTAACAACTTGGGAAGAGATGGGGAGGATGTTCTTGGAGAGATTCTTCCCGACCACCAGAGCTACATCACTCAGAAAAGAGATTACCGGGGTCCGACAGAAGGATTCGGAGACCCTCTACGAGTATTGGGAGAGATTCAAGAGATTGTGCGCCAGCTGTCCGCAACACGGGATTTCTGAGCTATTATTAGTCAATTACTTGTATGAAGGACTGTTACCTGCTGAGAGGAAGTGGATGGATGCATCGTGTGGAGGCACAATCAGTGAGAAGATGCCTACACAGATTAGAAAGATCATCTCTGATATGGCTGAAGCATCACAACAATATGGCCGCAGACAAGAGACTCCCATCTGAAGAGTGAATGAAGTTGGCTCTTCTTCTATCGAAAGTCAGCTATCTGAGCTGACGGCTCTAGTGAAACAGTTAGCCACGAGAGATCTGCCACAGGCTAGAGCATGTGGAATTTGCCTTGCACCAAATCACCCTACTGATGCGTGTCCTACTCTTCAGGAAGACGCAGGTGAACAGGTGAATGCTGCAGGAGGTTTTCCAGGCCCACCACGTAGGAACTACGACCCATATTCGAATACCTATAATCCTGGATGGCGAGATCACCCGAATCTCAGATATGGCAATAATCCACAATCCCAGCAGTATCAGCCGAAGCAGACAGCTCCCCGAGAGAGCAGTTCCGCGGATAACTCCATTAAGGCGTTTGGATCACTTGTTCAACAATTTATCGTAAAGTAAGATGCTTTTAATTCCAAAACTGAGGCGAGTATTCAGGAACTACGTGATCAAATGTCTCGAATGGCTTCGTCGATGAGCCAATTAGAGTCTCAAGGGAAACTACCTTCTCAAACTGTAGTTAATCCCAGGCAGAATGCGAGTGCAATCACTTTATGGAGTGGGAAAGAATTGGCCGAGCCAGCCAGAGAAAAGAAGAAGACAGCTAGAAGAGAAGTTGAGAAAGAAGCTGAGATTGCTCCACAAGATGGCGCACAGAGTGCACCAGAGAAAGATAGGCAGTCTGAGGCCTATGTAGTAAAGCTACCATTCCTATCTCGGCTTAACAAATCAAAGAAGGAAGAAGCTGAGAAAGAGATATTCGAGACCTTTCGAAAGGTGGAGGTGAACATTTCCTTGATCAATGCCATCAAACAGGTACCTCGATATGCAAAATTCCTAAAGGACCTGTGCACGAACAAGAGGAAGCTGAAAGGCAATAAAAAGGTAAGCATGGGCGAGAATATTTCTGCAGTCATTCAAAAGAAATTACCACCCAAATGCAAAGATCCAGGTATGTTTACTATCCCCTGTAAAGTTGGTAATCTGAGGATTGAGAGAGCTATGCTAGATCTAGGGGCTTCAATTAATGTCATGTCTCTTTCTGTCTATTCTGCTTTGAATGCTGGACCTCTGAAAGAAACTGGTGTAATTATTCAACTTGCTGATAGGTCAAATGTGTATCCTGAGGGAGTGTTAGAGGATGTGTTTGTAAAAGTGAATGAGTTAGTTTTTCCTGCTAATTTCTATGTGCTAAATATGGCTGAAGAAGGATATTCTAACTCTGCATCTATTTTGTTAGGAAGGCCATTTCTTAAGACCTCTAGAACTAAGATTGATGTGCATGACGGTACCCTTTCTATGGAGTTTGATGGAAATCTGATTAGGCTCAATATTTTTGAGGCTATGAAATATCCTAATGAGGTTTCTGGTGTCTTTATGCTTGATGTGATAGATCCTTTGGTCGAGAAAGTGTTTGAGGTCTCTGACTCTGATTTTCTGAAGACAGCTTTGACTAATGCCTTTGATCTGAAAGAATTACAGATTCTAGACAGCATGTTTAGCGTGGACGAACATTTACACGACGCTGTTCAAGAATTGGAAGCTTTAAAGCATGAAGTCCAGCATGTTTTCAAATTAGACTTACCTGTTTCTCATGTGAAATTTCTCCCTTCAATTGTGCAGGCACCCAAGCTGGATTTGAAGCCACTTCCTGTGCATCTCAAATATGCATTTTTAGGAGATAATGACACTCTTCCAGTCATAATCTCGAGCAAGCTTCAACCAGTGGAGGAAGAAAGATTGATTCGAGTGCTACGGGAATACAAAGAAGCTATTGGCTGGACCATAGCAGACATCAAGGGACTGAGCCCTTCGACTTGCATGCACCGAATCTTGTTGGAGGAAGATAGCAAGCCATGTCGTGATCCTCAACGGAGACTCAATCCAGCGATGACTGAAGTGGTAAAGAAAGAAATACTAAAGCTCCTCGACGCAGGTATTATCTTTCCGATCTCTGACTCTAAATGGGTAAGTCCAGTTCAAGTCGTTTCGAAGAAATCCGGTTTTACTGTGGTTGAAAATGCAGAGGGTGAGTTAGTATCGACCCGAGTGCAAAATGGTTGGAGAATGTGTTCTGATTATAGAAAATTAAATGCAGTAACAAGAAAAGACCATTTTCCTCTGCCTTTTATTGACCAAATGCTTGAGCGCTTGGCAGGTCGTTCCCACTATTGCTGTCTAGACGGATATTCGGGTTTTCATCAAATCCCGATTGCCCCGGAGGATCAAGAGAAAACTGCCTTTACCTGTCCTTTTGGTATTTTTGCTTGCAGGCGGATGCCCTTTGGATTGTGCAATGCTCCTGCAACGTTCCAAAGGTGTATGGTTAGGATTTTTTCTGATTTTGTTGAGAACATTATTGAGGTATTTATGGATGATTTTACTGTATATGGGGATTCATTTGATGCATGCCTGATTAATCTCACTAAAGTGTTGCAAAGATGTGTTGAAACTAATTTGGTTTTAAATTATGAGAAATGCCACTTTATGGTTGATCAAGGAATGATTTTAGGGCATATTGTGTCATCTAGAGGCATAGAAGTCGATAAAGCTAAGATTGATGTTATCAAATCGTTGCCTTACCTTACGTCTGTTAGGGAAGTCCGTTCTTTTCTTGGACATGCAGGTTTCTATCGACGTTTCGTCAAGAATTTCTCCAAAATTGCTCAGCCTTTGAGTAAGTTGTTGCAAAAAGAGGTAGAATTTGATTTTGATGATGCCTGCAAGAATGCCTTTGATTTGTTGAAAAATATGCTAATTTATGCACCTATTATTCAATCACCGAATTGGGAACTTCCTTTTGAAATTATGTGTGATGCGAGTAATTATGCAGTCGGAGCTGTTTTGGGCCAAAAGGTTGGTCAAGTTCATGTTATTTATTATGCATCTAGGACTCTTGATCCAGCTCAAGTAAATTATTCCACCACTGAAAAGGAACTTTTAGCTGTTGTTTTTGCTCTAGAAAAGTTCCGGTCTTATTTGCTTGGTACAAAAGTCATTATCTTTTCTGACCATTCTGCTCTCAGGTTCTTATTCACCAAAAAGGATGCTAAACCGAGACTCATTCGTTGGATTCTTTTGCTTCAAGAATTCGACATTGAGATAAAGGACAAGAAGGGATCTGAAAATCTAGTTGCCGACCATCTTAGCCGGTTGCCCACGAGTGAAGCACCGCGACCGTTGAAAGATGAATTCCCAGACGAGTGTCTCTACTCCATTCAAGCCTTTACACCCTGGTACGCCGATATAGTTAACTATCTTGTAACTAAGGCTTTACCAAGTGATTTGTCGAGAGCTCAAAGAGATAAAATCAAAAGTGATGCCAAATATTATGTATGGGATGAGCCTTATTTGTGGAAGTTTTGTTATGATCAAATTATTAGGAGATGTGTTGATGAGCATGAAATTCCTTCCATCTTGATGTTTTGTCATTCCTATGCATGTGGTGGACACTTTGGTCCCAAAAGAACTGCTAGGAAAGTCTTGGAGAGTGGGTTGTCTTGGCCTAATATTTTTCGTGATTCATATTTGTTTTGCAAATCTTGTGAAAGGTGTCAAAAGACTGGAAGCATAGGCCATAGGGATCAAATGCCCCTTAATCCTATCCTTGTTTGTGAAATTTTCGATATATGGTGCATTGATTTTATGGGACCTTTTCCCAAGTCTAATAATTTTGTGTATATCATACTTGCTGTTGACTATGTTTCCAAGTGGGTTGAAGTGCAGGCTACTCGTACTGACGATGCTAATACTGTTGTTAAGTTTGTCAAGTCCCACATCTTTGATAGATATGGCACACCTCGAGCCATTATCAGTGATCGTGGTACTCACTTCTGCAACAAAGTGGTAGGCGCATTATTCAAGAAGTACAACATAACCCACCGGACCTCTACTGCTTACCACCCACAGACAAGCAGCCAAGCCGAGGTTTCTAATAGAGAGGTGAAAGAAATTCTCGAGAACACTGTGAGACCTGATCGAAAGGATTGGAGTTTGAAGCTCAATGACGCGCTTTGAGCGTACAGAACGGCTTTCAAAACCCCTACAGGTATGTCTCCTTTTCGGTTGCTTTTTGGTAAACCATGTCACTTACCCGTCGAGCTTGAGCATAAGGCTTTCTGGGCCGCTAAGCAACTCAACATAAGTGTGGATGAAGCTGGAACTCATAGGAAATTGCAGCTGCAAGAGTTGGAGGAAATCCGAAATGATGCCTATGAAAGCTCCAAGATCTATAAAGAAAAGACAAAGCACTTTCATGACCAAGTTCTCATTAGAAAGACTTTCACTGTTGGTCAAAAAGTTTTGCTTTACTATTCCAAGCTGAAATTGTTTCCTGGAAAATTGTGCTCTAAATGGCTAGGGCCCTTTGTTGTCACTAACGTGTTTTGACATGGTGCAGTTGAGATTAAGAGTTTTGATTCGGGAAAAATTTTCAAGGTGAATGGACATCGTTTGAAGCCGTTCTATGAGGGATTTCAAGTGCAAAGCACTGATTGCATTGGGCTACAAGAGCCCCATTACTCACCTTGACGAATAGGGAACGTCGGGCATAACGACGATAACCAAATGCGCTAGGGGGGAGGCAACCCACCTCGTATCTTTATGTTTTTAGTCCTTTTATTTGTTTCTTTTATTTTCGTGTTTGTTTTTTAGACACTAATAGGCTGACAAGTGATGTTTAGGTTCTCTGTGGCTGTTAAGGATGGAAACATGTGCATTTTTGGAGATATTGGCGTGCTAACGCAAACTGTGAATAAGGCATGGCCATGCCTTATTTTGCAGAGGCTCCTGGACGGTTTTGAGAAGAAAGGTGTGTTGGGTGCCCTATTCAACTTGGGGAACTTTTCTTGTTATTTCTTTTCTTTATTAAATAAAAAAATAAAAAAAATCGAAAAGAAAAAAAAACGTGTTTAGTTGTTAGGTAATTTTGTCTATCTTCTAGATTTTAGTCAACACTTCCTATCTTAGTCAAAATCCCCAACATTCAAATCCCTAATTGGAGAACTTTCCACACCGCTGCCATCTCTCTCATCATCTTCATCGTGCCGCTCATTCAACCGCTGGAATTCTTGTCACAGCCGTTCATCCGACCGCCGAGTCCTCTCTATCCGGCCGATCGCCGCCAAGTCAAACATTCTACAGAGCCACCTCTGCCTAGAAGTCCAATGCCGCCACTACACAATACCGCCAGTGAACTTGCCGTCCGCAGCCGCGCATCCACCACCTCCGCAATAGCCGATTTCAGGGCAGTCCTCCTATCTACTTTTGTTAATACATTGAGGACAATGCATTGCTTAAGTGTGAGGGGGTTGGTTTGGAATTTGATTGGGGTTTGTCATCTCTTTCAGTTGTTGTCACTTGTTAGTGATGTTTTGTGCTGTTTTTGTTGTTTTACTTTTTTTTTCTCTTTGTTTATGAAAAAAAAAAAACATCTCTCTGTCTAAATTGGTAGTCTTTCTCTCTTTTGTGACTTAAATTGTGATGCTTCATTGAGATGAATTGATGTACAGTTGAGTATTGGCATGATTTGATTGAGTTTACATTCTTTACACCTTGGTCTTTTGCTTTTGATGATGAATTGAATGAAAAGTGTGTGGAATGATATGCCAATGACCTTTATTTTGGTGAGTTTTGAGCTTGAGTGTCATTTAATTTAATTGCTCCTTCTTTCCATGTGCGAATGTCATGCATAGTTGATTATCTTCTAGAACTTGCTTTGTTATGCATTTGGGATTATCTCAGTGATGCGGAATGTGAAAAAGGGTAATTAGGAAAAGCCAATTTTAGCCTTCGTTTTGAGCTTACCTTTGAAGAAAAATACCTAGATAGTCGTTTTGAGCCTTGGCTTGTTTTTATTGAATTTTAACCACGTTACTAGCCATGTTTGTCCTTCTTTGTTTTGATTACCATGATTTGATCCCATTAATTGAAGGAATGTGCATACTTTGTTCATTTGGGTTGGTATTGTCATTTGGCTAAATTTGGGGAGTAGAAGTGAAGTGCTTGAGATTGGTTTTGTGAAAAAAAACAATAGAAAAAAAAGGGAGTTTGGAGCTGTGATTGGGAAGTGAGAATTGAAAAAAAAATGAAAAAAAAATAGAGATTGTGAAAAAAAAAAGAATGAAAGACTTGGAGAAGGTTGAAAGGAAAGAATTTTTTTTTGTTGATTAGAGCCTTCTTGTGTGAAAAAAGGAAGAAGGATGGGAAAGTTGTGCCGTTTTGATGTCTTTTGAAAAATGGGTGCCATTCCTTCAATTTTGGAGCCTAAATATCCTTGTTTATCCACCCCAACCTGAAGCCCCATTACAACCAAAATTGAAGTCCCTAATTTTCTATTTTTGCTCACTGTTTGGTGCCTATTTGATATATTTGCAAGCTTATGGAAGGGTCTTCTATGTTTTGACTTGAGTGTCCAGATATTTGAGCCTTAAACACATTTGAGCGATTTTGAGTGAATCTTGGTGAGGGTCTTGAATTCCACTACACTTGGATTTTGAGAAATCATGGAAGTATTCGATCATTTGTGTTAGATGTGGAAATTCATTCTTTTCATTGTTGGTGCTTAATTTGTGTTTTGGTTCATTTATTTGGAGCATTTTGGTTTGAGTTGTGAAAGGGCATTGAAGTTGTTTTTATTTTGGTTTTATTCTCTTGCTTGAGGACAAGGAAAGCTTAAGTGTGAGGGGGTTTAATAAGTTGCATATTTGCACCTATTTTTAGGTGATTTTTCCTTGTTTTACTAAGCTTTGTTGTGCGTTTATTGGGATTTGATGATCTTTTGAGTTTTGCAAGGGAATAAAGGTGTTTTATAGGAAAGGAGGCTAAAATGATCATTTTGAAAGCAAAAGAATTGAAAAAGTTCGAGTAGGAAGAGTCCAGGAGCTTCTGGCAGATAAGGCGTGGCCACGCCTTAGTCTGCTGGTAGGATTTAATTCCTAAAATCATAAGTGGGCCCAGCAGAGATATACATGGACAAAATTCTTCTTTTCAATTGGCGATTTTTCATAAGGAAAAAGCCTTAGAGTCCAAGAAGGAGTAGAAGACCTACCATTGGGAGAGAGGAGAGAGAGAATAGAATATCTAGAAGACACATATATATCCGGAATTAATTTTCTCTCTCCAGAGGAGACGCCATTCCCAATTGAAGAACGCAGATTTCATAGTTTTCGTATTTTTCCAGACTTTGTTATTATTCCATGATGATGTTCTAAACACTTTTCTAGCGAGAGGATAATCGAGACTCGGATTCTACACATTTGTGAGATCGAATTGGTTTTATTATAATTTATTTCTCTCTTTATTTATAAATCCTCTGTTTGTGATTTCTGTTATTGTTTTAATGATTATGCAAAGTGCACGTTGTATGATTGTTAGAATGATTTCTTGCTAGTGAATTATCTAGATCCGTAATTGTCTAGATTATTTGCCTAAGTAGCGCAATTGGATAGATTGGGGGTAAACAGTCCCGCTTTCGACACTTTGGGGATTTATAATCTTATCTGAATGGGTCATCGTATGATTTTTGTGGGTTTGAATTGGTGTTTCTCTGGTTTTTAATGCTGTTAGTAGATTTAATTCTATGGTCGTACCTAGGATTGTCTATTAATTAGAGAAGTAGTTAACGGTCGTACCTTGGCTGCCGAATAATTAAGGAGAAATGAGGTTGTTAGGTCGTACCAATAGCCATAGCCAATTTAGAGAGAGAAGTGAATTATATATGTGCATCTGTGATCAAATTGTGTAGTCCGTTGTCGAGATTATTCTTGAGTTAGATATTTCTTTTATTTGATCTTCGTTTGTCATTTTATTTCTTTGCCATTTAATTGTTTTCGTTGAATTATTTTAATTCCAGTATTCAAACCCCCATTTAGTTATAGGATTTTAGATAAAAAGATCAATATTTAATTTACCAGTCTTTGTGGTTCGACCTTGCTTGCTACTATTGCAATTTATTTGGATATTGAAAAGCAGGTTTATTTTTGTTGGTTTCGACACCCATCAGTTAGCTTGGATATTATTGATGATATATTGACGACTATGACTGGTGGATTGGTGTCGAAGTGGGCAAACAAAATTTCCACTTCAAAACTCACTTTCTTTTATGCCGTTTTACACAAATTAATTGTGTATAATTGGTTGCCTACCACTAATTCCTCAGTCCTCACTGTTGATCAAGTTATGTTGCTCTTCAAGCTTGGGACAAAAATCCCCTTTAATCTCGGAGAATGCATTTTCGACTGTATGCTGAAGGCTGCTGCCAAGTCAAACACTACCAGTATCTTACCTTTTCCCTGCCTCATCTATGCCATCCTCATTGAAAAAGGTGTAAAGTCCAACAAAAAAAATATAGTCAGTGAAACCTCGACTATCTCCATCATCAAACCAAAAGGAAATGAAGATCGTGTGATTGATGTTCCTTACACCTCTGTTCTGAGCTCAGCTGCTGCCTCAATGGATGTTGTTCAGGATGTTGCTGCAGATTGTGCACTCTCTCCTCCTATTTCAGAAAGTGATATAACAAGTGGTTCTTCGCACTTGACGACAATTTCTATGCAGGTGTTAAATTCTTACTTATCTCAGATGGATTCATTGATTCATCAAAGCACAGTGCTCACCAATGCATTGGTTGAGTTTCGTCAAGCACTTCGGGAAACTCTTTCTACACAAAAAGAGGGAGTAGATGTTGTTGGCGATGATGGTGGTGAAGGGGAGAAGACTGGAAAGTCCGTGGCCAAAGCTAAGGGGAAGAAGAAAATATGAATTTTCTTTGTCAAAAATAATTTAATTTCATGGTTATGTATTGTGCTGGACACAATTTTATTTTGGATGTGTTTACATCCTTGTTGTTTTTTGATGTGCTAGACACATATTTATTTTTGTTGTTGGGTATCCATGGTTGGATATCCTTGGATATTTATGTTTTAATCATCAACATGAGTTGATGATTTTGCTATATATATTCTGTTCGCATATGTTAATGTGTGATGTTTTTATGTTGAGAATGCTTTCAATATTGATATTCTATTTTTCACATAACTTATAGTATGTGATGTTTTATGTTGGGAATGATCTTAACATTGTGATTGTTTTCGCATGTTTTAAGATATGTGTTGTTCGCTATGTTGAGAATGTTCTCAACATTATTTTTCTATACAGGGGTAAATACCCACTAACCTTGTATATCATGTATAGGGGATGATACCCACTAACTTTGTATATTATGTTACAGATAACACTACTACAATTTTTTAAATAAACAACACCAAAAAGACAACGGTTATATATTAAAACCGTTGTTGTTTGTTAATTAACAACGGTTTAGGTGAAAAACGTTGTTTATGTGCATGCACATTTTAGAAAAAGACAACGCGTTGTTATCCAACGTTGTCTATGTGCTGACCTTTTCCCTAAAGACAACGGTTAAGACGACGGTTACACTAAACCGTTGTTTGTATATAATAACTTACAACAGTTTATTATAACTGTTGTCTTATGTACATTTTTGTTAAAGACAATGTTTCTTAGAAAACCGTTGTATATTTATATGCGAATTATGTTAACCGCTTCAGTCTTTGTTTCGCCTCTTCAGCCCTAGCCACCCTTCAACCCTACCTAACAAAATAAAAAATGAATATGTTAATTAAAACACTTTTTTTTTTACCATTAGAATGGATTTTGAATCCTTCAATTGTTCCCCACTTCTAGAACCCATCCGCACACCCCTCAATCTATCACTTATAAGTTATACATATTTTAATTCATTTTCTATGAATTTCAATCCATACTTATAAGTTTTATCACAAATTAATTTTCTATGAATTCATCAGAGAAAGGCTTGTGCACGACTAAAATGGAGGACTCTGATTGGTCGGTTGAACTGAGCAAGGTTTTTCTCTCGACTCTTGCAAATTCTTTAGTTTTTGTTTCTAATTTTCGTATATATACTTTCATGTTTGTTTATAAATATATTTTTATGGGCAAGTTCTTTGTTGAGGAGTGCAATACTCTTCTCTCCGCCGCCTATAAAGGAATCATTGGAACTCGACCCGCCTCCTATCGCACATCTCTTCCATCAAATGCTACAGATCTGAGATCTCCTATTTCGTAAAGAAGTCAAGAGCAAAGAATTCACTCAAAACACTCTCTCCACTACAAGTCTGCGCAGGTTAGGGTTCTGGTTTAATTAATCATTTAATATTTAGAGTTTTATGGCTCTCTGGAGAGAAACTGGATCAAGTAATTTAATGAATCTTGGATATTTTCGCATCCATCATAGATGTTCGATTTTGAAATTGTAGGGAAGTAAAACTATTTAGAACTAGTTCATTCGGCATATGAATTAATTGATTTGGATTGTTTCAAATCCGACAAAGACTTGGGGGATTTAGAATTTATTGTATAGCGATCTTAGTTCCTTTACCTATTCATTTTTTTAATATTTTATTAGGTAGCCTTGAAGTTTCTACAAGATTTTTTTTTTCATTTTGTATATTTTGACATTGCAATAGTCTTGTGTGTTAGATCAGTTTGGTTTTTTGTAGCCTCTAACCTCTAGTGTTTAGTTGTAACAATAGTTTAATTAGTTCACATATTCTGTAAATTTATAGCTCTGTTTTGAGTGTATACTAATTGATTTCTAAACATTTTGAAGTGGTGGAAACTTTATCAAAACCACTCTTTTTAACGTGTAGAAGAAAAAAAAATGAGCATTTAGTTTTGTTGACATCTTTTTTTTTTGCTATTTCTTAGTGCAACTCCTTTTGGATGTGTTGATATCTTCTAATTTAATCATGAATAAGCATAATTTGTATATTGGTGTTCGCCCAATTCATGTCCTCTTGTGTATCTCAACTTATGTACTTAACTATTCCAATTATACTTCTTCACTCTTCAGGTTAAAACGATGAGCCTTTTTTTAGTACAAGCTGATGTACTTTGAGCCTAGAAGATACAGTAAGTAGTCTGATGGTTCTAGTTAAAGCTCAAAATGAGTTTTATTTAATTATAGCTTGATAGAAGATACATTAATATATACCCTTAATTTCTTGCACTTTTTATTTTCTTACAATGATAATCAAAGAGTTCTTATATGCATGTGCAAGTTTAGCTGAGCATGGGAAGATCTTGGATAAATAATTTCTATCAATTTCCACTAGTTGTACAGTGAAGAATTCTCTTATTTATAAAGGTACATATTTTCTAGATAAGCGTACAAATAAAAATCTTTTACATATGGATTCGATTGATACTTTGCTTCCATTTTGCAGCGGAGATTTTGGCAAATCACAAAGTTGATATGAAGTAGTGTTGCTGTCATGGATTTATTCAAGAGCAGCAACATAAAAATAGAGTTGCCATGATGGCCTCTTTCTTGAACTAGATGATTATGTAATCTTCATTGTTTTACTTTTATTTGCCCAAATTAGTGGCAATTCCATTATCTTGTATCCATATTTAAATGCATTTTGGATGATTTGTAAATGATGTTTTGCATTATATAAATATAGTTTTCTTATTATATTTTCGTTCTATTGCTTATAAAATGAGGCAAATTAATAAAATATTTTTGAAATTTAAATTTTGCATAAAAAACAGTGCTTTGACCATTAACAAAATAAAATCATTGCTTAATTTAGAAAATAGACAACAGTTTTCATAAATAATCGTTGTCTCTTCATTAATTTAACAACGGCTATAAATTTAGAACGTTGTATTAAATAAGAATATACAACATTTTTTCTAAAAACAGTTGTCTTATTCACAAATTTTTATGGAAATTAACGACGGTTTTGATCAAAAACAGTTGTCCATTCGTAAACACTACAACGGTTTCAAACCGTTGCCTATTAACACAACAATAGACAACGGCACTATTAACAACGGTTGACATGGTACACAGACAACGGTGAATCACTGTTGTCTATTAGTAAAATTGTAGTAGTGTAATAACTCAAGGGGGAGCAGACCTTAAGGGGGAGTTTTTGAACTCCAATATCTTTTGTTTTCATATTCCGCTGCGACTCTAATTATGTGTATATTGAACTTTATGTTTTGTACAGAAAGGATAAGCTTAAGGGAGAGATTGTTGAGTATGACGTGTTCCAAATGATGTTATCACTTCGTTTGATAACATCGCAATCAATGTCGTATCTGATGTTGTTCCGTCATTCTCGTCACATGGAGTATAACACTCGGAACATTAACCTTATCCTTTCCTAGTATTTTGGATTAATTTATTTTAAATTAATCTGAATAAATTGTGATTTTTGTCACATATCATTTTCTACGATTTTAGGGATTTATTAGATATTTTATTTTGATTTAAAACGTGGATAATGTTTGATTTTGACTTGTTCAAAATCTGTTCCGGATTTCATGGGGACGTGATGTTCCCACTCTTTCTTGGACACTAACTATTGCAGGAGATCGTGGGTCACTGGAGTAACCGCTACTATTGCACAATGTTGAAGAACGTGTGCTATGCAATGCAGAAGACGGTTATCTCAAGTCCACATTCAGCAATGGGTAGTGGAAGACGGTTGATTCAAGTTCAAGTCATCTAGGATCGTGAAGCAACTGCCAATATAAGATGGAGGAAGTATTTAAGGTCTCCTTAGACCTTAAAATCATTTATGCAAGCAGGTTATCACCGTGGTTTGTGAGAAGCTCTGAATCTTGCATCTAGTGTCATCTCTGAAATCCAAGACATCTTCCTCGACATCTGCCTAGCGTCCCAATCAGCTGGAGACTTTCATTCCAGTTATGTGTGTAGGTTAGATAGTCAACTTTGAGAAGTCTAGGATTTAGAGTGACTTGTTGTAATCTATCTATGTGTTTAGGTAGGTTTATTTTTGAGTGATTATTCGAGTGAGTGAAGCTAGGATAGTCCTCTGTATGTTTTATGCAGTGTTGTCAAGGGAGTGAACCGAGACAACATCAACAATGTTTTTGTGTTTCACTTGTGATAGTCAATTTCGCCTTGAGGCAATCACACATCGTAAGGAGTATGATTTAAAACTTATTTTGTGCAAAGTTTTGTTTACATTTCCGCTGCATGTTAAAGGCAATGTGGTCACACTAGCTTCAACATTACTTTTAACTTTGCAATTTACATCCGTAATTCACATTGTTTCAGACAACAAATTATAACATATGTCATCTTTTTTTTTTCAACAGTTGCTTTTATTGAAATATTAGCATATATAAGATGGTTAGGTATCTCAAATTAAAACTCAATTTTCAGGTGCAAAAAATAGTCGTTGATCGAGTGCAGGAATCAACATCTATTTTCATGATAATGTATATTCACAACAGTAATAGGAAACTTAAGAGCAAGAAGAGCACAAAATTCAGTTGACAAAATTCAAATTCAGAACCATCAGTATTCATCACTCATGCAACACTAATCGATATAAAAAAGGATACACATACACAAACATCATAATAGTAATCACAACATAGAAAAGATTAATCAGTCAACTACTGTTAATACTCAAATAGTTGCAACTGTGTAAACCATTTTCATAACTCAAGTCTTCTTTTTTTCTCTATTTTGGACACACATTGTCATATTATTCATGTTTCAATTATAAAGATGTTGGAATGCATAGCTGATAGCTCAATAGAAAATATGCCCAATACTAACATATTTTATTATATCATTTCAATCTTGAGTTTTAACTGTAATTAAAATATCATTACTACCAGAAATGATCATATTAGCTTATTATTAAACCTTAATCTTTCTCCTTAATTGGATTCACAATCATTCCTCAAAAGCAAGATGGATCAATGCACAGACTTAACAATCGAGTATTTTAAAGATAAATTTGAGATGGAAGGCAATTGGCTCGATGTTTTGGCAGTGGTGGCGGAAAAGGGAAAAGAGAAATTAACAAGAGCAACGACAGAAACACATCCGTCAACGAAAAGAGAGACTTATGATATCAACGACCACGGAGAAGCTTCCGCCGTGTCGACGTCCAAACAAAGGAAGTGCAATTTGCGACCACCACTACCGGAAGAATTCGAGAAAGTGATTGAAGAGATGTCGCGTGGGAAGATTCTGACGCCAGAGCTACATTGGTGATACAGAAGTGCTTGTTCGACACCGACTTGAACCCTAGTCACAATAGGTTTTCCATTTCGATGAATCAGATTATTAGGCACGATTTCTTGACGGACGAAGAGAAACGCTATCTTTACACTGATCCGTCAATGAAGAAGAAGAAGAAGAAAATAGTTAAGAAGTACATAGAGGTGAAGATGATCAAGCCGTCGTTGGAGTTGGAGACCGTTAAGATTAGCCGGTGGGATATGCCGAAGAGTAACGGCGGCAAGACGCCTTCTAGCTACGTCATAAACGGAAAATGGTCTCCCATTGTGAGGAGGAATAATCTAAGAAAAGATATGCAGGTGCAGCTTTGGAGTTGTAGAGTTGATCAAGATTTGTGTTTTGCACTTGTACCCCTACAGCCATAGAATTCTTCACGGTTTCCGGTTGAGTTGAGTTAGGGTTAGATTAATTTGTTTTTGTTGATTGGAAGTGTTAATCCTTAATTCTATGTCAATTTAAATGATTGTGAATGGCTTTTGCTTTTGTTTGTACTTTTCTATTCCTATACATTAATTTTCAATTCATATTCGTTGCTGATTATATATATTAATCCTTAATTCTATGTCAATATAAAAATGTTTTTGAGGCCTGAATTATATTGTTCGGACGTACAGAACAATTTGATACCTCGTTATCGGAATATATAAGAAATTATAGTTGAATTGTAAGATGAAGGGAAAAAACTAATATTTCTTTCGAATTTTGTGTAATTGATTTTCAAGCTTCAAATTAATCCACGACTATAATCCTCTAGGTAAAATTTACAACACAAATAATAATAATAATAATAATAATAATAATAATAATAATAATAATAATAATAATAATAATAATAATAATAATAATTGACAAATTATTGTATATAACGGTTGTATATGAAGCTTGTATCAAATGGATACTTTATTGTGTTAAGAATTATACTTTTCAGGAGTTAGAGTTTTTTTAAGGACAACAACTTAGGCCGATTTGGAAAAAAGAACAAATTTATTGCGAGTCGAAATTTAAGGACATTAACATTTAAGTGTTGTATCCGTAGGCCAATTTTCAGCCCGAACGGGCTATGGACGCAACACTTAAATGTTAATGTCCTTAAATTTCGGCCCGCAATAAATTTGTCCTTTTTTCCAAATCGACCTAAGTTGTTGTCCTTAAAAAAACTCTAACTCATGTAGGAGAAACAATAGACTGCCTTTTTTTAAGGACAACAACTTAGGCCGATTTGGAAAAGAGGACAAATTTATTGCGGGCCGAAATTTAAGGACATTAACATTTAAGTGTTGCGTCCGTAGCCCGTTCGGGCTGAAAATTGGCCTACGGATGCAATACTTAAATGTTAATGTCCTAAAATTTTGGCCCGCAATAAATTTGTCCTCTTTTTCAAATCAGCCTAAGTTGTTGTCCTTAAAAGAACTCTAACTTTACTTTTTAGTATTCGAAGTGATATTTGTTTTAATCCAAAAAATGTAGTAATTAATAATTACACAAATGTCACCTCCCATTTTTTAGCAGTAATTTTCAATACAATAAACGTGTTACTTTAATTTAATATTAGAAAGCGATACTTTGCATTATATATATATATATATGTGTGTGTGTGTGTGTGTGTGTGTATTTTTGGTCATCTATATAAGACTATATAATTAGACGCAAAACCAACCCTTATTAATTAATTATGTAACTCAATTAGTATACTACTCATGGACCCATGGTCATCGTTCAAAAGATGTCCCTTAGCATGTTGGTCCACACCCTTCCAAATATCATGCTTTAATTTGCCAATTATTCGAAATATTTACTCATTTCATATATTGTTCTTACACTTAATTGTACCATCCTACAGAACGATAAATTATACCATCTTATAGAACAAAGTATGCCGTTTATTTTACTAAAAACTATTACTAAAGAAAGTAAAAAGAAAACAAAGGAAATGACATTTTTATAATTATTACTATAATTTTTGGATTGCAAAAAATATCATTTATAATATTGAAAAAAATCATATATAATACTGAAAAGTATTATATATGCGCTTAACGCTTATACTGTATGTACGCACCCCACGATGTACATATATAAGGCTTATGTACATTTTGATATATTGGAGACCATCTGATGAACGGCTTTACATAAACGTAAGCAAATACTAGAATCACATTGTCAAACTCAAATCCTTCTTCAAGTCTTCAACACACTCATGCTTATATACATCCTTGTTTAGTCTTCAATTTCAGGTTGTTCCTATCTTTTAATTACATTTAGTTTTTATAGTTTAATTAATTATTGACTTGTTGATTCTTGAATTTAGTTTTTATATTTTTAATTAATTGTTCACTTTCTTTTGAGGTTTTTAATCATGCCTTTTAAACTTAGAAAATATGACTCTAGACATGAAAAGCGTATGAAAAATGAAAAAAGTTGAAGTGTTAATATATTGAGTCTCAAAGAGGAGCTTTTGAAGTTTTGATAAGTTCATTATAAAAAAAAATCACAAATTCCTACTAAAAATGTGATTATTCATGAGAACATATTACTGTTAAAAATTGACAATGCTACAAACAAGACTTCACAGATTAGCGATGGTAGGCATTGAAAATAATATTTTGAAGAAAATAGAATATGAAGACTTGGTTGATGAATTTGTTTCCAAGTGTGTTGAAAGAATATCACTTTTTAAATAGAAACTTAATATTAGTTTAAGGTAGTATTGAGATATTATTTACAATATATATATTTGTAATATGTTAATGTTTTGAAATTTATTAGTAAATTAAACATTAATTGATGTTTTTTTAATACGAGGGATCTAATTTTTATAATTAGCACATAGTTAAGTAACTATTTAAGACAACCATGATTAATTATATTTCATATATACTGGTGTACGTATTTGTGAGTTGTACACTCAAAAGAATTTATGGCTTCGTTTGTTAGCTCTCGAGAAATTTTCAAGCTATCTGTATTTTGTTTCTTATTAGTTAGTGGCCAAGTCTCCTGTAGAGCACCTTAGGCCTAATAAGACCCATACACCTATCAGACGAATTCGAGTCAACGCGGGTCAATCTGTATAAAAAAAAAAAAAACCCTACAAAAAGCAGTATCAATTCTAAAACTTAAAAGTATCATTCAAAAATTCAAAAAGTATCACTTGTATCATTAAAAAATAACCGGTCTGCCATTTATCTTATATGAGTTTAATTATGTAGTTCAAATTGTGATTTTTTCTATTCCAAAGTTTAGGAATTTAAATGTTTTTAGGGTTCATTTGTTTATAGGATTTTTTTAGTATTTTTTATATTTTTTAGGGGTTTATGTTGTGTTTTCTGGGGTTCATTTTTTTTAAGTTTATTAATCTCAATTACGGGTTATATTTATTTTAAAAAAATTAAATCCGTTAACTTTTATTTCAGGGTTCGTTAATTTCATTTTAGAGTATACATTTATTTCAAAATAAGTTTTTTTTCAATTATCATTTATATTTTTTCCGAAAAAATTATATTAATTGTCGAGCGCAATGTATGAATCCCAAATTTAAAAAAAAAAATCATTCACATTAATTTTATGGTTCATTAAATTAATTTTAGGCTATATATTTATATTTATTTAAAAAAATTAAATTAATTCATTTCAATTTTAGGGTATACAATTTTGGGGGAAAACAAAAAAAAAAGAATAAAAAAATTGAAAAAAATAAAAATAAAATCTAGCACCTGTACCTCGTGCGCTACGCGTGGCTCACATGCGTGGGGTCCACACATCAAAAATGGACTTTTTTTTATTGTTGGGCCTTATTAGGCCTGTGCCAGACTGATGAGTCCAAATCCATACACCACATGTATAGGAGACCATCTGATGGTTATAGTTTTGCAAACATAATAGTAATTCGAAATCTATTTTGGTCATTAATTAATTGGTGAAAGATTTCAATGCTCTTACAAAATGAAATCATACGATTAGCCTTTGCTCAGAATCTTTTCCTCTCAATGTTATTCAGTTAAAAATCAATCTATGAAGAAAATCTAGAACTATTTACATGTTGTCTTTAGCAAGCAAGGTAAATCAGAAATAACAGGAGAACTAGGAATCAGCATATACGAAACCGATCTAATTGCGATCATAGAGTATATATATGTGCACATAGCATGATATTTAAACATAGAAGCATGAACTAGGAAACCACACCTATGCTGTAACCATATATATATAGCATCTCTAGAAAGCAATAAAACCCAAAACAAATATAAAAGTTAAGATAAAATACCGGATCGGCACCCTAGACTAAGGGAACACCATATTACCTTTTGCATTTTCGAACACGATGTTGTGAGTCGCAGGAGATGGAGGATGTGCCATTGGAGTCTCCCGTGGCTCTAATACTGCTGTAGGGATCATACTCCATATTGCATCTTTCTCCGATATGGATTTCAACTCTGATTAAATTATATATATGTATGCTGGCAATTCAATCCTTCTTAACTAACAGGTGGCCGGCAATACAAATTACTTTAAATTAAATTATAACTCTCTAAAATAATTTATATACTAATTAATTTAAATTATAATTAAATGTTAAATATATATTTGAAAATTTTATATTCTATACAATAGTTTAATTTAAAAAATAAATATTATAAATTATAAAAATGAAATATTATATTATAGAGTGAAATGTAGTTATGATTAAGAGATGATTTTATTCATACATCACATTTTCTTTTACAATAGGATAAGACACGTATCCTTAGAGAATAAAGTCCATGCTATAACTACATATGCACTCAGTGTCACAATAAATAGTTAAGTGTCACAATAGATATAAATAATTTGGTAGTTAAGTATCACATTATGTCTAAAATGCACTGTAGGGGATCTAACATTAACTTTAACCCAGATAAACTATGGACTAAAAAACCAATTTGGAGCGAGAACTCACTCCAATGTTGTCCCAAATCCTACCCCAAATTGGTGCAGTACCAAAATTGGGATAGAATTTGGTGCTGCACCAAATTGGTGTTGATGGATTCCACAATATTTAATGAACTATTTTATTATTTAAAATCATTATTAAATGAATTATCTAATAAATTTAATTTAATTTATAAATTATATATTCACTTAATTTAAATTATAAATTATCTAAATAATAGCAATAATATCAATAAAAGCACAATTAATTTAGTATTCACCTCAACGAATTTCTTACTCGATATAGAGAAATCAAGAACAAAGATGCTCACATTGCGCTTCGAAATGAATTAGTGGAACATATGCGGCAAAAATATACTAATTCTGTTAAGGCCAAAATATATGTATATTTCATAAGTGTTGTAGTCTCATAACTATATTTCACTAATAGTAAGAGTTTGATGATACATGTATTTATCATAAGTGTTGTAGTCTCGTAATATTTTTCACTAATTGTAAGAGTTTGAGGATCATTTAAAGTAATTTTATTATTCTAAGTACAATATATATGTTATAATTTTTTAATAATATATAATTTGTTAATATTATATTTTTCAAAGTATATAATTAATAGTAATTAATTTTGAATAATTATTATTAAAAAAATACCAAATCATTAAGCATATTAATATTTAAATTATATATATATATATATATATATATATATATAGGGATGGGATCTGGTGAGAACCCGTCGCTAGGTGAGAACCGGGAACCGATCCCATCCGTCCATCTTGAAAAATCTACGCACCAGATGAATTCAGATTTTCGGTGGCATTTCTGTAATTATCGCAAAAATTTTCAATTGGCGCGTCTCATTAAGGGCAAAATCGGAAAAAAAAAATACTGGAAACATTGGCATCTTTTCGCGAAGAACAGAAATAAAAAACTACCCAGATTCAACTTCTTCGCTGCGAAACTCAAATCAACAACCAAAAAACGAGATTGAAAGTGAAGAAACTCAAATCTACGACGCTTCGAATTAAAATCGAACTAAGAAAAGAAAAAATGGCGGAAAAGAAGAACGATTCAAGTTCAAAACTGGAGAAAGGTACAAAAAAGAACCCTACCTTTCTAGATTTCAATACTCTTTAATCGCAAATTCAGAAAAAGCTGAAAAAACAGTTTTTCGCATTTGCTCATTCGTTGATTTCTAAAAAAATACAGGATATAGAATCAGTATGTGTAGTAGTTAAATTCAGTGGACTGGTTTTGAGGAATTTATGTTGTTTTAACTGTATAAGAAAAGTTGATTTTCGCATACACAGAACACGAATTTCCCTGTACATGATTTTAAGGCGTGTTTGCAAAATCTTCATTTTAGCATTTTGTGTAATACAATTTAACATGTTCTATAACACATTTTAGCATTTTGTGTAATAAATTTTAGCATTGTTTAAATTGAGTGGGATTGTCTTGAGCATTGTTTTGAGCGTTTCCTATAATACTTTTTAGCGTTCTCTGTAATAAATTTTAGCAAACTGAATAATACATTTTAGCATTGCTCAAATTTATTGGGATGGTCTTGTGCATTGTTTTGAGAGATCTATTACTAAAATTGCATTTTAGAATTCCATGCCATATATTTTAGCATTCTGTCCAATACTTTTTAGCATGTCGTATTATGCAGATACAAGAAAACGAAAAGCAAGAGTTGTTAAGGAAGATCAAGAAAGAACGCAAAATGCAAGGAATGAAGAAGATATAATAAAAGAAGCAGCTACAACTGAACACAACTACAAACTTCTTGAAGATGGGTACCCACTTCTGACAAGCAGAGCAATCCCATCTCCACTAACTAATGCAATCAAGAATTTCAATGAGGCACAAAGAGAGGCAGTGATCAATATCGGATTTGGTGAAATCCTAAACCTACAAGTTAAAGAGTTACCGCACAAGATGACATACTGGATTTTAAACAACTTCAATCCAAGAAGATGTGAAATAGAACTTGCTGACAATGGAGGGCGAGTGCACTTAGATAAAGATGATGTGCTATTAGTTCTTGGATTGCCAAAGGGCAGAACCTTGATAAGAAAAAGGACTAGAAACACAACATGTGAGCTGACTGAGACTTGGAGGAAAAGATTTGCCAGGCACAAATATAGGATTGTGCCATCAAATGTTGTGACGGATATGCTTGAAGATGTTGAAGGAGGAGATTGGTTCAAGAGACAATTCATTGTGCTTCTGACATGTTGCTTGATTGAAAATGGTGGCAATGGATACATATATCCTAACATCATGCACCATTTACAAGATATTGACAACGTGTCAGAACTAAATTGGTGTGAGTTTGTAATCCGATGTCTGGTGGAAGCTTCGCTACGGTGGCAAATAAACAAAGCAAGGGATTTCAGAGGACCAATACTATTCCTCACAGTAAAAATCCTCACAATTATTGTACTCTTATCATTTTAGCATATATTTACAATAATTTTAGCATATTTATATACAGATTTTAACTTCTTCTTTCTGCATTGTTTCATATTACTGAAATTCGAATTCTAACAATATTTCCAAATGCAACAGCTTCTATATGTTGATAGGGTGGTTTTGTACAAACGATATGTGCCAAGATCAGTGCCAGTTATTAGAGAATGGGACACGAACTTCTTATTTGAGAGACAAGTTCTGGAAATTGATGCAGGAGGATTTGGTTTGGGTTTTATAGAGGATGCATTCATGGAACTCAATGATGATGCTGGACAGGAGTATGAAGGAGCTGATGTTGCGATTGCAGCAATAGAATATGGAGAGCCAAGCAATGCTGAGACGAGCAACGCTAAGAGACTTCCAAGATGCCGATCTCCAACTGTGAAATATAAGCAATCTATAGCTCAAATGATCATTGAACATTCGAAGACAATAACCACATCAATGCAGGCAATACTTGATCTAGTTAATGATCTTTCCAATGAGATGTTAAATGACAATCTCTTCAAGAGGATGATTGATGCTGCACTTATGGTCACGAAAGCTGATCCATCAACCTCACCAGCATAGAATACACATAAATCATCATCTCAGAGCGATGATGAGTTCTGGGCGTGTCCAGAACACATCAATGCAATAATTGAGATGGAGCAAGCTGTACTGAGGAGAGACGCTTTTAAGAAAATGATGGCTTATGATGCCCCAAGCTTCAGCATAGGACTCACACAAGAAGAACAGAATGAAAAGTGGAATCAGATTTTGAAAGTATCAGGACTCTATGAAGTAGTGTATGCTACTGAAAACATGGGTGATGAAATAAATGAATAAATGGCTGAAGGTGAAGATACTGAAACAGAAAATGAAGAGGTACATTTAATTTTAGCATCACATGTATTCCATTCCAGTACACCTAGGCATGACATGGCATCTGATAATCATATGATCACATTACACAACAGATTCAACGGACAACATGTAAGCTTACAAGAAATGAAAAGGAATTATACTGCTGGTTGATGGATAATGATGAATCAATTTTATAAGTTCTTTATGATAATGTTTCATTATGTTTGCTATGTGATAAGTGAAATTACTTAAAAAAAGAACACACTGATTTTACAGATCTCAATTTGTATACTCCGATGGTCGTGTGAGTATTACAATGCAGGACATGGGGACGTTGAGTGCAGAATCCTATATTTACTCATCTGTGATCGATGTCTGGAGTACAATATTGAACCACAATGAAGGAGTAAGAGATCCATCATGTTGCAGAAAATTCTTTGCCACAACAGTTCCCACTGTAAGTGAAAATACAAACCTGCATTTATATTATAATATTATAAAAATAAACTATAACTTTTTAAAATTTTAACTGACAGTGCTTCTTCGTTTCACACCCACCAAAACACTTTGATGTAAAGAGAAGAATGATACAGTTCTCAGAACTGCTTCTTATGGAGATGAAGAGCTTCAAACACTTGAACATTGATGACATAGATCTGGTAAAATAATACTTATTCTAGCATGAAGAAATTCCAGGATAACCATAACATCTTACATTTTAGCATCTTATCTAATCCATTTTAGCATCTTATTTAATTCATTTTAGCATCTTATCTAATACATTTTAGCATGTTCTTTTGCAGTACCTATTCCCAATATATTACTCACAGCATTTCTTCATGATAGCAATTGATGTTGAGAAACAAAAAGCAGAAATAGTTGACAATTCTTCAGCCATGGATGGTGATGAGAATGAAGAGAAATATGGTAGCATCCCACAAACTTTGGTAAGCATATAATTACAACATCATTGTACATTTCAAACTACATAAAACTAATATTAAGAAACACAATGCAGGTTGAATTTTTAATTAATTTCCTCTACAACAACGGTCAAAAGAGAAGAGCCACAAAAATGTCAAAGCAAATGAAGTCTGCTGAAAGACTGAAGATGCCATGGAGAGATGACTCAAACAAATCTGACTGTGGGGTATATGTGATGAGACATATGGAGACATACAATGGGAATGAGTGGCAGAATTGGAACTGTGGCATAACTCCAAACAATTTGAAGCAGTTGAAATACATGAGAGCCAAGTACTGTGCTGCAATACTTGCTGCGGACAGTAACATTGAAAAGGAACGAATCATAGCTGAGGCAAAAATCCGCTACAATCCTTCAGTTGACATTGATTCTATTATTCTGAACAAGAAAAACTAGTTTGTGTTATGTGTTTTTTGTATGAATATGTCTTACCACAATCTTTGTTTGGATTCTATTATTCTGAACAAGAAAAATGCTATATACACAATGCTAAAACTTTATACCCGAGATGCTAAAACTATGTTATACCTCAATTTATATATATATATATATATAATGTTAAAATTAGAACAGAATGCTAAAACGGTATATCCATAATGCTAAAACTCTATACCCAAAGATGCTAAAATTAGAAAACATGACATACCTGTTCAAACTATATGTTGAATCGAACGAAACAACATCACCAAAAGCAACATAATTTCTCCTTGACAGAGCATCAACCCAAAAAATGCGTGTCAGTCTGTCCTCTTTGCCAACACAATACTCAAAAAAGAACCCAACATGTGATTGTTGCCTTAAATGAAACTTATCCAATACCATTTGAGCATCAGCCCCATGAATGTATGCTCTCAAGTCACGAGCATAATTCTTGAAATCAACTCCAGTGCAACCTATATCAGAATAGCTCCCAACACCTTCCTTAAAAAGCCTATAAGATCTCATTGCACCTATGTTTGCTCTAGCACAATTCAAAATAAAATTCTTGTGCACATCATCTAAATTTCTGTTCACCTTCATAAATCTTTTGAAATCATCCAAAACTAATGGGTGAGAATGACGTTCTTCAAAAAATTTAACAATGTATCCTTTCTCACAACAAAACCTGAACACAATATGAGCCCTACAATTAGATCTTTTAGAGACTCTACGCTTCTTTGTTTTAACTGCATCACTTGAATCACTAACCTTAACTACTGCATTCTTCTCACCCTCTCGACTACAGTAAACATATTTCCATATAGTTGTACCATCTTTAGATTTCTTCTCTGATCCAAGACGAATGTCAAAACCAAATGATTGTGCATAGATCCTATAAAATTTCACACCCTCATCCAAAGTTTTAAAACTTTGTTCAACAGTTGGCTTCAATTCACAATGTGGTATAAAATATTCTGTCATGCCAGGAGATATCTCTACAGTCATATTACTATGCTCACTTGAAACAGAAGACTTTGAAACATTAAAATAAAAAAAATTATAAACTGAACAAGGTAAAATAATAATACAATCACATCAAGAGATATTCAGAGACACGAATTTCAGCATTAGCTATGTAATATTCTAGCATCGTTCAACATACATTTTAGCAACAAAATAATCTAATGTTTGCATGGTGTGTAAAATTATATAGCCAAGTCACAACATTTTTTGTAAATGTTTGAGAGAGTGCGATATAAAACCAGCATCTTATAATGCTAAAACACATGTTACGAAATGATAAAACAAACACATTAACATGCTAAAATGTCTTATATTACGTATTCAATAAACAGATCAAATTGATGCATCTGTATATTCTCAAACTAAACCCTAGCATTCCTAACAATTAGAAAACGAATGATACAACACAAAACTAAACAAAAACAGATCAAATCAATAAAAAATAAAAACGTAAATAAACTCCAATAGAACGAATTGTAGAATCAATACGATACAACGAATTCGAAATTAATCACCATTAAAACTGAATCAAACAATGCAAAATTAAAAACATACCTAGAGTCGCCATAGAATCAGAGATGTAGAAATTTCACGACAAATTGATTTTCAACAATTACAAAAAAAAACGATCTTCACAGATAAAAAATCGTGATACAGTTTTTTATCTTCGCTGCAAATTACGAACGAACAAGATCGAACTGAGATTTAAGGATTTAAGGAAAAAATTTCGACTGAGATTAAGAATTTAAGGAAACAATTTCGACTCCAAAAAAAGCGGAAGGATTAAGATGGAAACAAAAACAGAACAAAAGGTAAGAATTATTAAGTTACTATATTACCCCTCCGTCCAGAAAGTTGCCTAAAATTACAACAATGTCACCGTCCCATCACTTAAATATGTTTTAATCTGGGCCGTCCAGATTTACTTAAATAAGGACTAGGATTGGTTCCTAGTTCCTACCTAGGGGGAGGGTTCTCATTTGATCCTCTTCCTATATATATATATATATATATATATATATATATATATATATATATTCTTTTATTTGGTGTAACATTTGGTCCAAAACATTGAAGTAGTCAAAAAAATTTACTGAAATTGCATCTATTTGGTGCGGTGTTTGTACTGGAATTGCTTTTAGAGATGATATTTATTGTCATTACAGAAGTCTCTATTTCTTCCAGTAGGATCATAAATTCACCATTATTTTCGATGAAATATATAATACTGTTCATATGGAAATTCGTGGAGATCGACATAAATATTTAGCAATCCAAGACTAACCTCCTGGTCCAGGTATTAAATTTTCATGTCTCACATAAGCAATAAATTCGTTGACTAATAACTAAAGAAAAGAAAGAAACTAACAAGTCCAGAAACATTCATTTTATATTGAATTAGGTGATGCATACTAGGTTTATCACAACAAATACTGTCTATATATATATATATATAGATAAAGGGCTGCAAAATCTCCAAATATTCAAACATTAACCAGTACTCAACAATCAATGCAGTGAAAACCTATCAATCCTTCATTCGTTTCTATATATTCGAATGTTTTCGATGCCACGAGCGTTGGTTTTGTGCGTGGCGGTGCTGATATTGTGGGGGGTGGCTGCTCCGCCGTGCGCGGGGTGCCCGTCGGGCGGCCGAGTATGCAGTGACTGCATCGTCCGTCAGATGAAGTCGGGGTGCCCGGGGTGCGTACCGTTGATGCAGTGCATGGGGAAGTGTTTGTGGGGCGGCGCGTCGCGTTCAAACTGCGTCAAGAAATGCGACTGCGACGGCGGATATCCGCGGCTGTCCGATTGCAAGAAATGCTTGGCGCAGTGCAAATGCAGTTGTTCATCAGCCTAGATCATCATCGTCGTCGTCGGATTTGGTAGGCTGTTTTAGTTTATATAATAATCGTTTTGTGACTACTACTTTTGTAAGAATCTCTGTTAATTTCTTACTCAAGAAATGAGAAAATTTAAATAAAGAATCTTAGTTAATTTGGAAGGTTCTCAGATGGCCAGCTATGTCACTTGTGAAGGAACAAGAAACACAATTTCATTTTACCAAATTATATACTCCTTCCCTTTCATAATAATTGATGTCGTAACCTTTTTGTAGCGACCCGATTTTTTTTTAATATTTAAATTTGCTACATTTTTAATTATTTATTTTTTCTTTCTTCCTAAAAATATTTATTTTATTTATTTATGTGATATTAATTGATTAAGTCTAATAAGCCGCGCCTAAGTAATTTATAAGCATGAATTCATTTTAGCATATAGAAATTTTATAGCATGAGTATCTATTTAATTTTTATAATGTCTAATGTGTTACATTTTATTTATTTTTGTCCAAAGTTATTTATTTACTTTTCAGGCCCAAATAGAATTCTTTGAGCCCAAACCTTTAAGCCCAAAATAAAAATAAATAGAAGACCCATTTGATGAATCCTTTCTTCTTCTTCCTCTCTTTTCTTCACATCCACGAAAAACCTAAATAGAGAGTTTATAATAGCACCAACTCTACAAATCTTATCATCTTCTTCTCCATCTATCAATAGGATAAGTATTAAGTATTCTCTTTCCCCATCTCTAGCCCTAAACAACTAGTATAAATAGAGAGCTTTATCCCTCTATTTCCCTCATACCCAAAAAAAACCGATATAGAGAAATCTAGAGTTTGAGTTGTCTTCGTGTAATTTCGTTCCAGGTATGCATATCTTCTTTAATGCGTTTTTTTTTCTAATGCATTTGCATTGCATAGTTATGGGGGGGTGCTATGGAAGATGAAGAAGATGGTTGTGCCATGGTGGCGACTGCGACGAGTCGACGATGAAAGTGTGTGGTGGGTTTATTAGCAGAGCTCGACGTCGACATATTTGCAGGTGGTCTTGGACGTTGATGGTGTAGACGGCAAGATGGCATCGGAGTGATATCCTCATGTTCGACGGAAGAAGAAATAGAGAGAGATAAATGAAGAATTGGTATCTGTGAAGCTACTGTTGTCGTCGTGAATAGATGAAGAAGAAAGGAAATTGATTTGTTCTTTTTCTAACACTATCTATTTTGCAGGTGGGCTTTAATTGATCTAGAAAGATTTGGGCCTTAGATAAAATAACTAAAGGCCGAGAGGGTTGTGATTAGTGGCCATTCAATTGTTTTATTCAAAATTCATACAATAGCATGCATAAATATATATATATATATATATATATATATATATATATTTGCGTAGGGTACTTGGCACCAAACCAAATTAAATAGGTCATGCATTTGTCATGAAATTTTCACGTAAATGATAGGTTAATCATTAATTTTAATTAAGCATGCATCATAGATTAATCTCATGCATAGTTTTATTACATTATATTATGCATTGTGTTAATTTAAGATAATTAATTTATAGGCAAGACACGCAGGACTTAATCGGTTAATATCGAGGTCAAGGTCAAGGTGGGGTTTTACGTGATCATGTCCTGATTATTCTCTCTATATTTAATTATTCAGTTATGTGATGACACAGCACAGTACAGGGCCTTCGGGCTAAATGAGACAGGGCCTACGGGCTTCATAGTATGAGCCGACGGGCTATATGGTTTGGTCTACGGACTAAACAACTTTTATTATTCTCACTTACTCGTTTAATTTTATATAGCTTGGATAATTGGACACTCCCCACTGAGTTAAAGTACTCACCCCAAAAACTTTATCTTTTTCAGATGGAGGCTCGGGTGATGCTTAGCGGGTCAAGATGCGATGGTGGTGGTCATGGTCTCGATTAAATAAAGATTTTAAATAAATTTAGATATTTTTCTTATTAAGATTTTCCGCTGTGATCTTTGAGACATTAATATTTGATTATTTGGGATTTTTCTTCCATCTATTAATAAAAACATGTTTAACGTTTCATTTTTATTAAGAGTAATAAAATTGGGGCGTTACACTTTTAATTTAATTTATTTCAAATTATTTGATATATATATATATCTTACACTTTTTTGCACTTTTTTTTCTTTCAATTTTACCCCTATAAAATCTCATACATTAACTTTCTTTGATAGTTGGAAAAATATAATTTAATAGGAAGAAATGGTATATTTGTCACAATTTTTATTTCTTAATTTTTGCTGTAAAAGCTAAAACATTAATTATTGTAAAATGGAGAGAATAATAATTAAGTCGACATGTGCTCATCACTAATGAATCAAATAAGACCTTTTTTTATAGTTTAGGAACTAGGATCACATTTCCACCATCCAATTTAATGATCTAATGATTGAAATTTAATGTAAAAGATGGTGATAATTTCGTAAATAATAAGACAAAATAAAGAATGAGTGCTATTTCGTCCAAATTCATTAAATGATGTGAGCAATTTAAAAAAAAAACTTAAAAACTTTGAACGACCATAACTTGCTTGTTTTTAATCCAATGCATGCAAAAAATATATCAAATTCAAACTCTCTTTGTACTCTTTCATTTAAGAAGTCAGAAGACTATGTTTAAATAAAAAATATGGACGAAAAATATAAAAGATAAATATTTACGCATGTCCAGGTTGTAAATACTTTCGTTAGTTTATAATAATTTTTCGTCAGTATTATGATAACATATGTTAACGAAACATTTGTCATACGCTGCCAACGAAGAATTATCATAATGTTAGCATAAAACTGATTTATTAGGGTTTATACAATCTCAGTTATGATTTATTTCATCTCAATTATTATTTATTTAATCTCAGTTATGGTTTATTCCATCTAATTATGATTACATTTTTTTGAATTTATTTTTTCTTTTCAGTTTCTAATTGATTATAATGGTTTACTCCATCCAATTATATATGGTTTATATATATGTTGACAAAGTATTGTTTTATGTTAACATAGTGTATTCACAGTGCAGACGAAACAAAATCACAATGCTAACATAGTACATATATATTATTGTTATGATTTGTTCCGACTCATTTAGGGTATATCACATCTAATCAATGTTTATTTCATCTAATTAGATTTAATTCATCCAATTAGAGTTTCTTCCATTTAATTAAGGTTTATAGAATAAATTAAATTAGGCTTATAATTAAATTTTAGAATATATTTTTCGCTAACAATATTAGTAAATTTTAATTAGCATCACGATAACGCTTCGTTAACACAACGCTTCATTAGCATGATGATAATACTTCATTAGCATGATGATCCTGTTATCAAATACTCCGTAATTTTTATAAGAATTTTCGAATTATGTTAATGTTCCTGCGTGAATTTTTTTTCAAATATTACAGAATTGGTACTGCGCCTTTTAATCAAATTTGGGTCTTTAATTTTTTAGGATTGTGTGATGTGAAATGTGGTACTAGCCAGTTCCCATACTAAGATTGATTTTCACTTAACCCCTCCCCTATATATATATATATATATATATATATATGAAGTATAGTACGAAGGAAAATCATACAGTAGAAAATAAGGATAATAGAGGACAATTGTATGTATAAATTAATTGTGTCTTTCCAATATGAAATGTATTTCTCAATCAGTGTGAAAATGGAAAAGACACTATAATTATGAGATAGAGTGGGTAGATTATATCTGATGGCAGACGGTGAAGATCCACAGGACAATAATTTGGTTAATGTTCAGATTTGAGTACTATGTCTATGTCTATATGTCAATTAAATCTTTTTCACCGCATCATTTATGCCCGGATACCGAGTTTTCCACTCTAGCATTTCGGGACTCGCGCCTGTATCATATTATTCTATCATTTTGTTTAGGGAAAAGGTGCAAGTAGCCCCCTCGACTATCACGATAGAAACATTTTGCCCCCTCTATGACTTTTTAGACCAAATAGCCCCCTCAACTTTTAAAGTTGAATCATGTTGCCTCTCCAATAGATGTTGCTAGTTGCATCGTCATGATACTTTTTTTTTTCTTCAAACACTATCAAAATCCAAATTTCACGTAAACAAGCTCATCCAGAAATTAAATATAGTTAATATAATGTACTGTGGAAACAATAAAATACGGCCATAATTGTAAAACTATTCTTCCCATTGTGTTCGTATAAATAATAAGTTCTCAATATGAAATATTCAAAAAGAAAATAAAAAGGAGAGAAAAATATGAAGAGAAATATGCAGCAAGTGGCCTGAGTTCTGTCAATGAATCACTTAACATTGTATTCGCGTGAATTTTGTCAATGAATCACTCAACTTTGTCTCGTCCAATATTTTGAAATCGATAGAAAATGTTCAAATAAAAATAAAGATAAGGAGTAAAATTTACAGTCAATGGTTTGATTTTCTCATAATGAACTAAATAAAATAAACTATTTCTTGCTCAAAATCAATTCAAATTTCTGTTGTTGTGAGTATAGATTAGTTGACTAGCCTTTGATGGAGAGAGAAAAAATTAAAAATGATTCAAAAAATAGAAAAGCCCCAAATTCAATACGAAAGCAGATAGTAGACAACAAACAATCAAAGTTCCATTACTTCCCTCTGATTCTTGGTATTGCTGACAAGCTCTGTGGCACCCTCGTCAGCACCGCCATGGGCCACCACGAATTCATGTGTTCTCTTGCCCGATGATGAAAACACGGTCCACGAGCATTTGCACAAGGTCAGTTGGAAGAGAGAGAGAGAGAGAGAGAGAGAGAGAGAGAGAGAGAGAGAGAGAGATTTGGGGACAGAAATTAACTGTGATATCACGCCGTTACATTGCCGTCTAACAAGGGACAATCAAAGGGGCAAAATGATTCAATTTTTAAAGTTGAAGGGGCTATTTGCTCTAAATAGTCATGGAAGGGGCAAACTAATGATCCTCACGAGATAGTCGGGATGCTGTTTGCACCTTTTCCCTTTTGTTTAATTTTCTATTTGTTTGCTCGCTTCTACAAAATTTTATTAGGCAAAATGTAGTTTCAATTCGTAAAAAATATGGCAACTAAAAATATCATGCCCTGCAAAATATTATTCGTTCCGTCTCATTTTGATAGGCTTGTTTTCTTTTTTAGTATGTCCCGATATATAGGTATGTTTCTATATATATTTAGCTAATTTACTAATATATACACCTATTTAATATGTTTACATTAGACATTAATTTAATATCAATGAATTAAATAGGGACAAATTAGGAAGTTTTTTGATTAATTGTCTTTCTCAATCCTTTTTTTAATTTATGTGAAAAACTCCTTCAATCAGTCTATCAAAATGGGACGGAGAGAGAAGTAAAATATTAAAAAAAATCCTTACTTTTTAATTTTTTATCACACGTGTCCCGTGTAAAAAGTTCTGGTGCCGGAATGATCCGAATTCATGGGTGGAAATTAACATTTTTTGATTAAAAAATGAGAAATATGTGGTGAACAGCAAAATCGCAATAAATAACAATCATAGCAATTATTATCATTATTATAATTATTATAATAATAATGATAATAATGATAATAATAATAATAATAATAATTATTATTATTATTATTATTATTATTATTAGTTTGTGTACAAATTAAATTAAATATATTTTTACTTTTCATTTGTAAAGATCGGTGGAATATTTTTATAAATGAATAAATATTTCGGCACGTGAATCAGACGTGCCATTTCATCATTCTGACATGGCGGCAGCAGATAGTTGGACCAAGGAATTAATTATTTGTTAACAACTTTAAAGGTAGGGTCTTTTTTATATCATATCATGGTATTGAAGCTCATCGTTTTGGCTGTCTCCAATTATTGAGAAAAGAAAAGAAAATACATTTGAAGTAAGAAAACTAAATAGCTTAGATAAAATGGATCGGAGTTAGGTTGTCAAAAGTGCATCATGCAGTGGGATAATAAGCATACAATGCAATCCCACACATGCCCGCTTTGTCAGCGATATCCCTCTCCAATTTTATGTAACCTCCATCTCCCCAATTCTGACCCCATGAATTCTTGAATAACCAAAACTTGATTCCCTCTTCAGTTTTACCATAGCCTACTGCAGTGACAGAATGGGTGAGATTAAGTCCACAAGCACCAGTTAAAACTCCACTTTTGTAAAATTGGAAAAGTCTAGGGTCAATTGAAACAGAGACAGGCTGATTAGTAACTGCAGCTAACAATGCAGTCTCATTGCTTGGCTGCACATAGCCAAATCCAGTGATCTTAGTTGATAGAGATGATGGCTTATTATTAATGCATGATCCTTGAACCATCTTGTATGGATAATCAGCGTCTGAAGCAAGCCCTCCATTTTTCTGCACGAACTGCAAGGCATGCTCCACGTGTCCTCCTTGGCAACCTTCAGGCTGCTCGTTGCAGTCCATTATATGCTGCTCTGATAGTGAAATTAGCTTACCTGTTCGGATGGCCATTATGCCTTCTATAGCAGCAACAGCTGAAAATGCCCAGCAACATCCTGCATGCACGTATATATATATTTAATTATATATATATATATATATAAGATTAATTATAACTAACCACATGATCCTTGGTTCTGTACAGGAGTGACCGCTTTGTGGTTTCTCCAGTCAATACTGTGTACACCTTTCGAAGATGATTGATTTGATATTAATGATGTATTGATAGATGATGGTGGCTTGAATCCTGCTGCATACTTAGCAATGAACTCTTCATTCGTTAAATCTGCAAATTTATTGATCCCAAGCTCGTATGTCCGGTTTCCTTCTCTATTGAAACTTTCTATTTTTTGCACATTTTCATTGAATATTTTAAACCGTTTCGCCTTCTCTTCCTCGCTGTCGTAGTGTCGTTCATTTTCAGCCATCCATTTCTCATATTTTATGAACATGCTATCGTCGCCGGATGACAGAGAAAATGATAATTTTGCAAAAATACACAACAAAACTATCAAAATTATATTTTCTTTGTTGGAAGGCATGATCGATCACTTATTACAACTTTATTTCATGAAAGATATTCTTGTGTTGAGGTTGCTAGTCAAGGATGAGCTTTATATATATATATATATATATATATATATATATATATATATATATATATATATATATATATATATATATATATATATATATATATTTTGCATGTTCACTAGTGTGGGATTAATATTAATTTATTATGGAATGAATTATGTGTCATAGGAGATCATGCAACGTTTAATTTGGTTAACCATACAATTCAAGAGGAAAACTGCTATAATGGCTGCATTATACATGTTCTCAGTAATGGTATATATATGATTACAAATACGCGGTTATTTCTTATATGATCTGATACAATAAATTCGGATGAAATATTTCTCTCCTACATTATATGCAAAACTCTATGTTACACATTTAAAAATATTATTTCTTATTCCGTTTTTTCTTCATTTTCAATTGATTGTACTTCAGTTTAATCACTACAAGAAAATCATCAAATTCTAGCGGATTTCATATACGTTGGAATTTTTCGGATTCCAGCGGCTATTCCAGCGAAATTTGTGCTCGCTAAAATTTTCCACTGGAAATTCCAGCTTATCTTTGACTTGATTCCAGTGAACAAAACCCATTGGAATGATTTTTATTTTTATTTTTTTAACTTTTCCAAATCCAGCAAAAAAACTAAGCTGGAATATTTTAATATTTTTATTATTATTTTTTTCAATTTTTTTCCATATTCCAGCGGTATGTTTTCGGTGGAATATTTTAATATTTTTTATTTATGAATTTTTCCGGATTCCCGCAGTATTTTTCCGTTGGAATAGTTTAATATTTTTGTTTCGATTTTTTTTCCATGTTCCAGCGGTATTTTTTCACTGAAATATTTTTTATTTATGATTTTTTTTTCTTATTCCATCGGTATTTTTCTACTAGAATATTTTAATGTTTTTTATTTATGATTTTTTCCCAGATTCAAGTGGTATTTTTCTATTGGAATATTTTAATATTTTTTATTTATGATTTTTTCGGAATCCAACGGTATTTTCATCCACTTGAATATTTTATTATTTAATTTATTTAATTTATTATGTTTAATAAAATTCCAGCATTATTTTTCAGCTGGTTGAAATTTCATTATGGGTTATAATTTTTGTTACATCTCTATATAAAGTTATAAAGAATAATTATTAAAAATGAAATTAAAATTAATTTGTAATCTTGATTAGATTTTTTTTTAAAAATATATTCAATACCACCTAATAAATAATATATCATTTGAACTTTTATAAATTAATCTAATGAATGTAATATTAAAAGTTTATAAATCATGCAATTAATCATGCGTTATACAATAATACATAATATATATATATATAAGATATACACATAATATATAATAAATATAAAATATATAGTATTATTAATGAATTCATCACTTAGTGCAGGTGGTAAGAGCTTCCGCACATGTACGAGAAGTCTTAAGTTCGAAACTTGGAAACAACAGAGGAGAAGGGGAATTTTTAGTTAGCGGGGCTTAGTGCGCGAGTTGGGCGGGCTTTTTGGCGAGTGAAGACCATTTTCTTTTAATAAATTTAAATGATTCCAGCGCATTTTATCCATTGGACGATATTTGATCCAGTGCGAAAAAAAAAAGCTATTTGATTCTAGTGGGAGAAAAAAGGGTTGGAATCTTGTTACAGCGAAATAAAAAACGCTATATTTGATCCAGTGAGAAAAAAAAAAAAAAAGCTATTTGATTCTAGTGGGAGAAAAAAGGGTTGGAATCTTATTCCAGCGAAGAACATTCGCTGGATTAGAAATTTCGCCGCATCCTTTTCAGCGAAAATTTAGCCTATTCCGGCGGAAATATGTGCACTGGAATTTGTGGAATTTCTTTTAGTGAATTTTAAACTTAGCTAGTAATTAGGGTTCACTTTCCCAATTATGGTATAAAGTTTATAGTTTTTATAAAAAATAATCAATTATTCATTAAAAAATGAAATTAAATATTGAAAAAATAATTATATACTCTAATTGGGAAAAATGAACCCTAATTATGAAGTGTAAATTAAATTAAAGTACAATCAATTGAAAATGAAGAAAAATGAAATAAAAAATAATATTTTAAATGTGTAGTATAGAATGTTGAACAGAATGTACAGTAGATGATTTTATCCTAAATAAATTAATACATGACCCGGATTATGAATGGCCAAAAAGGGCATTTATCTAAATTACTTTTATTTCCTTGTTTGTTTATTGAGTTGGCCGAAAGAATTCGCGAGGTGAGTTTCGAATCCGAACATATATATAGTAATTTTTCTAACGCTTTAAGTGCCCAAGGGACTACTTACTTTTAGTACTTAAGAATATATGCCCACGTGGAAAGAATGTCGAGCACGTTAAAATTTGATCATCGGAAAATTTTGACAATCTTTAATTTGTACAAAAATTATAAAGCTGTGTTAAAATTGGTGAAGTTCAAAAAAGACATGTAAAATTTATAATTTGATGTAGATATTGTAATTTTAATGCAAATAATTCTTATAAATACGAGTATGCGGTGTTCTTATATTCTGTTGATTCATATAACTAATTATTACATATTTAATTACAAAATGAATCTTTAATGATGGGAATATATTTTATAATGAGAAAGTATTTTCTCATAATTAACTATTATGGAGTAGAAAAGGCTTCATGTGATATACACAAGATCATGACATTTAATTTACCACTTGAGATTTCCTTGGTTCCTATCATTAAATTATAATTTCAGCTCATTAAATCAGGGATGAAATTTCCTATTACACTTTTTTGTGTTTCACTCCATGTTTTATTAATAAATTTATGATTTTAATAATATTTATTATAAAATAAACATTAATTATAACATAAATAATCATAGTCAACATTTAAAAAAAATAAAAAATTATAAAACATAATTAAAAAAAATCAACCATAATAATGAATTATTAATTAAAATTTAAAAATTAAATATTAAAAAATAATTATAAATCCTAATTGGGTTGGGTGCAGTGAAACCCTAAAAACAATCATAAAATTAAATTAAATTACAAAAATATAAAATTGAAGAAAAAATAATATAAGAAAAACTCATAATTTGAACGTGTAACACGGAGTGTAACACAAAGAATGTAACATGAAATTCCATATGACTAAATCATGGGTTCAAATTTCCTGTTACAATTCTATATGTTTCACTCTGTGTTAAACTCTGCGTTACACTTTTAAATTATGTGTTTTTCATATATATATATATTTTTTTTTTGTGATTTAGCTTTATTTTAATTTTTTTTAGGTTTCACCCCACCTATTAGAGTTTATAATCATTTTTTAGTATTTAATTTTTAATTTTCAATTTATAATTCATTATTATGGTTGTTAAATTCAAAATTAAAATTTTTAACTTTTTTTAAATCATTTTTTTGTTTATAAATGTTGACTATGATTATTTATGTTATAAGTGATTTTTATTTTATAAAAAATATTATTAAAATCCTAATTTTTATAGTGAAACACAGAGTGAAATACATAGAAGTGTAACATGAAATTAGAACCCATGAATTATAATTTAATGATGGGAAGTATTCTAAACACAACAACAATTTTACTCTTTATATATAACCCTCAAAATTAAAAAAATTAAATGCTCATTTTTACCCTCGTAGCCCCATTTATTTTCAACTATAGATTTCATCTTCTTCCTCAAAATCCTAACAAATTATTGCCCTCAACATCTTAATTTTTTAAAGACAAACAAATTATAACCTCAAAATTTTAATTTTTCATAACAAGATTATGGAGTTGGTCAACGACTGCCGCTGTTCTATGACATCATCAAGAACGTTACGACACTCTCTTTACAGTGTGGAGGATCGCAATTTTTTCTTTTTTTTTTTAGGAGGGTCGCATTTTTTCATTATGGGTGGCTTCATGAGGTGATGGACATTATGGTGATGACAGACTATAAATTAAATAAATAAATAATCATTGCATCAATGATTTCATGGCTTTTGCTCAATCAAACTTGATGTATTCCTACGTACGTGCTCCCTAGCTTTGTTGCATCAATTCTTCGTTATAAGATTGTGGTGGTAGTCAATCACCAGTTCGACCAAATTAAAGATGAAAAACTAAAAGGAGTTGTAATACCTATCACATGTTGACAACTTATTAAAAATGTTTTACTTCATAATTTGGACAAACAATATTTAAGCGGATCAGATCCCCTGTTCCTATCCGTATTACATTTTGTGTTCCATAAGTAAGTTTTTTTTTTAAAAATTTACTTTTATATACCCTAATTGGAGAAAGATGAACCATAAATAAAAAATTTAAATTAAAAAAATTAAAGAGTTGGAACAGAAAATATCGCAACAGAATTGTAACAGGTGATCACATTTCATATTTAAGATTAGGGCCGCTCCTTGCATGAAGCAAGTGAATCGGTCACCTCAGGCCTCAAAAATTTTGAAAATATTAGGGGCCCCAATTTTTTTCAAAATATAATATATTTATTAATGGTTGTAAATTTTATTAAAATATCATGTTGGCCCAATGTTGAGTGGTTTTGTAACTCTTAAAGAGTGTTAGGGATCGATTCCCTATAGAGGCGAGGTTTTTTTTTTCCTTTCTTTTTATATTGATGTGTTTTCATTTCTTCTCTCTCTCCGTATTGTTTTTACTTTCCACCTCTTTCTTCTTTCTTTTTAAATTATTAAATTAAGGCTTTGGTTTTTTTGTTTCCATCTCTTTTTTATTTCTCTCTCTCATTAAGCTTCACCAAATTCAGTATTTTTTTTAAATCTTAAACCTTAAATCTGAATTTTTACCATTATTTTTTTTCTTTTCGATTCCTAAATCCAAATTATTTTACTAGTCTTTTTAAAATTTTAAAAAAAACTTAAATCTAAAAATCTATATTAAAAGGACTGCATTTTTACCAATAATATATTATAAGATGAAAAATATATATTTTTTAAATTTATAATTCTAAATCCAAATATATTACAAGACGAAAAATAGGACCTCATTTTCCATCTCGACTCAGGTCACTAAATCATTAGGATCGGCCCTGTCTAAGATAGCTTACGAAATTGGAATTAACCAAGTTTAAATAATTAAGATGTAGGGGAGCTTTACTTTGTTGGTGTTTTAAGAAAGAAGATAACATTTGAAGTTAAAGATAAATGGGTCCATAGGGTAAAAATGAAGATCTAAATAATATTTTTAATTTATTTAATTTTGGAATCTATAAAGAATCAAATGGTGTGCTTAAAATTTCTCATTGTCGTCAAAATTTAATTGATATTTAGTGTTGGGAATATTTGGTCACTAAACTATTTATATCAATAATGACAAGATATCATTAATTATCATAACGATCATCACCCTAAAAAATATATCATTATCATCATTATTTACTTTTAACTAGAGGTCATTAAATGACTAGTTCATGACTAAAAAATCCCATCATTAGAAATTTTAATGAGATTACATTTTAAATAATGACATAATCTCTTGTCATTAAACAACAATTTTCATGTAGTGATCGTGGAATAATCTTTCATTTCTTCATAATAAAACTCAGACAAAATCGTTGAATATCGGGGTCAACTTTCATTTTATTGGAAATTACAATTTATAAGACTTATTGTGAATAATAAAAATAATATGCCCGAATGCCTCTTGTGGCAAATGAGATTATATCTAGTTCACTTTATGTATCTCACTTGGTGTCCCTTTATTAATTTAATTATTTTTCTTCTGTTTTTTGTCACTCAAATTTCATTTTATCATAATTTATTTTAGTTTTAAAATTATTAATTTGGAATCCAACCCAATTACGGATTATAATTTTTTTTAATATTAAATTTTCATTTTTTTTAATTAATAATATATTATTAGGATTGATTATTTCATAATTAGGGTATATAGTTTTTAAATTTTAATGATAAATGTTAATTGAGATTGATTATAGTCTAATCATTTTTATTTTTATAACAAAAATAATTATGAATTTATAGTGAGATACATAACTTAGACAAAGAAAATGAACTAGAGGATCTCGTCACCTTTTAGACCCTCTAGAACATGTATCATGGAGACATAATATTATAGCATTATTCTTCTTGAATTGTATGGTTAACCAAATTAAATGTCATGATCTTGTGTATGGTTAACTCTCTCTCTCTCTCTCTCTCTCTCTCTATATATATATATATATATATATATATATATATATATATATATATATATAAAAGCTCATTCTTGACTTGCAACCTCATATATTTAGGTCCAATAATAAGTGATGACTTCCAATACAAAATTCATTTGGGCAATTTTGTTGTGTATTTTTGCAACATCATCATTTTCTCTCTCATCTAGCGACGAAAGCATATCCATAAAACATGAGAAATGGATGGTTGAACACGGACGCTACTACGACGACGAGGAAGAGAAGGCGAAACGGTTAAAAATATTCAATGAAAATTTGCAAAAAATAGAGAGCTTCAATAGAGAAGGAAACCACACATACAAGCTTGGGATCAATAAATTTGCAGATTTAACGAATGAAGAGTTCTTAGCCAAATATGCAGGAAACTTCTTGAGGCCATCTTTTCTTGAAACATCAACCCAATCATCTTTTAAATACAAAAGTGTGAATGGCGTAGACAGTCTAGACTGGAGAGACCACAATGCTGTCACTCCTGTAAAGAACCAAGCACAATGCGGTTAGTTCTCATATTCATCTGTCGGCTAAAATGCGTTAAACCCTCTCATCTTATTCAAATATTGTGTTTTTTAATCTGCATCAAATCCGCTTGTGTCCTTAAAAAGTATGGACAACTTCCATTTCTCAAATTTTGGACCAAAATAACCAATTTAATTACTTCACTATAAAAAAATTGCGGTATAGCGACGGCTTTGTCCGTTAAATTTCGCAATTCCGTTAGATGGTTAGATGGACTATTTTTCCGTCGCTAAATATATGATCGGCAACAGTTTGAGTTAATGACGGAATAGGTCGGTCGTTAAGCTTTAATGACGGATCTGTCCGTCGTTAAAAAGGTCGTCCGTTTCAGTTGTGATGACTTTTAACGACGGACGTAATTCTTCCATATGAAAAGGGTATTTTGGGAAAATTTAAAAGTAGGAAGTTGTTCTTTAAGAAGTAAAAGCACGAGGTAGTTGGGTGGAATTTGAAAATTACAAAGGGAGTTTCGTGAATTTTTTGATATAGAATATGGGGGGTTTGACATATTTTACCCTTATCTATCCATACTTCTTCATTGTATTTGCGTGTGAAATGATTAAATATTGGCGCTCTAACATGGATTTTCTACTCGTTGAGTGACACTACCAAAATAATTAGTTTTAATCGCACAAAAATCATATCGCAGTATTGACACTAAATTGCGATAAACATGTTTAATTTGCAAATAAATAAATAAATACGGTGTTAGTTAAATTTAAGAAGTTCATAATTTTTGGTGAAATTAAATTAACTCAAAATTTTTACTTTCTTCCACGACTAGAGGAATAGCTAGAGAGTACGTGATTAATGTTTTTTACGTTTTAATTATGCAAGCGAAGTACTTGGACGCGAGATGAGAGTGGGCTCAAGCCCATTAATAAAAAGGGTGAAAAATGGGCCGTGGGCCATACATGCAATGTGTGTCATGCACGCATCACTCCTATCTTCAGCACTCATATTTGCTATGAGAGAGTTATGACACTAATTTTTATTTTTGATTTTTAATTTTTTAAATTAATCATGGATTAGTTATCCGTCGTTAAATATTTCTTTTTTCAATTTTTTAATTTTTTAAAATTCATCGCTAAATTTAATTATGATTATTTTTTCCAATTACTACTTAATTAGGAATTCTAAATTATTTTTTAATATTTTTAATTATTTATTTATTTTATTTTTTCAATTTTTTTTGTTTATATATATTTTAAATTATTTTTATTTTTAATTACAATTTTGAAATTAATTTTTTAATTTATTTTACTTTTTCAAATTTATTTTATTTTTAAATTTTTTTAATTTTTTTAATATTTCATAACTTTTTTTTAATTTTTAAATTACTACTTAATGACCTTTTTAAAATTTTTATCACTTTAGTTTTACTAATTCTATCGCTAATATTGTTTCCGTCGTTAATTATGATGTTAAAATGACTAACGATGATGTTTTTCATGACAGAGTAGATCCATCATTAATTCTAGCACCAACATGATTAAGTTATTTCACATTTATCATCCATCTATATATTAAAGCAAAGTAATATGGGTTAAATCGTCATTTAAAAAAATCGGTTAAAATTTGATTTAAAATAATATTTCTGCTGAAAAATCACTAAAAATTAAGTTGGGTAGGGTTCGAATGTTGCTAGTATCCTTCCTCATTTTTATTTGTTTCATTTTGAATTCTTTCTTTTCCTTTCCATTTATTTCTTTCATTCTTGGTAAATTTTTTATTTTATTTCTTTTTCATTTTTGCTCTTTTCGTTTTTTTCTTTTATGTTATTTTGGGTCTATTCTTTTATCTATATCCCTTTTTATTTTATTTTTTCTTTTATTATTTAATATTTTTAGGTAGATGATGAAATCCACCATTTTTCAATAATTTACATTGATTGGTTTTCTTTTTCTTTTCTTTTTTAATTTTGCCTTTTTTATTTTTCTTTATTTTCCTTTTCGATATTTTATTTTATTTCTATCATTTTTTAATTTGTTTTCTTTTATTATTTAATATTTTTTAGGTACATGCTCAACCTCATCATTTATTTTGATAATTAACGTGATTTTTTTTTACTTTTCCAATTTTTTCCTTTCGATTTTTTTTCCTATTTTTTCTCTTTCATTTTTGTTTTTGATCTCCTCTATCATACCTACCTATGTTCATTTTTTTTAGTACTTAATATTTTTCAGGTACATAATCAAGGCTACCATTTATTTTGATACGTGACATTAGTTCTTTTTTTTTTTTCAATTTTTCCTTTTGAAATTTCTTTTTTTTTTCTTTTTTTTTTCTTTTTTGTTCTTTTCTTTTATTTCTAACTTTTCTAATTTTTTTCTTTATTACATAATATTTTTTAGATGCATGATCAAGTCTGCTATTTATTTTGATAATTAGCATCAATTCTATTTATTTAATATTGTAACTTTTTTATTACTTTCTTTAATTTTTTTAACATTTAGATATAATTAATATTATTTCTACCTATATAATATTCTAATTGTAGGTTATTTAATATTGTAATTAGTTGAATACTTATGTATTCATTTTCTGAAGTTATTTATATGGTTTTAGAATCTATCATTTCCCTATTAAGTACTAAAAGAATTATTCACTCCAAGTAATTACATTAATTTCCTCATGATAATTATGACCCTTCGAATCATATTTGTTTTGCCTATATAAATAATTTTTTCATAAAAACACTTCAAATCACTTCTTATAATATTTTTCTAATTAGTCATTTATCATGAATTACAATTATGTTTAGTGTTTTAAAACACTCTATCCCATGTGCATATATATGTTGAGGAGATGTAGATGAATGGATTGGTATAGTTTGAAAAATTAATAAAATTATACGAATAATCATGATTACTAATTTTCAATTTTTTTGTCTCAAAAAATTCATTTTTTTTTTGTTTAACTGATGTTGTGATATTTTGTAAAACTACGTGTATATTTATATATTTTTAAATGTTAAATGTAATTAATTATTAATATATATGAAAAAGGTTTCTAACCAATTAAGCATATAATATTTGTGTAATCACATAGAAATATTTTGAATACAATTGAGACTGACAATATTTTCTAATTCAATTACAGTACTATCACATTCAAAATTTAAAATATTAATTTATAAAAATTTATATCCGTGCAACGTACCGGAGAAATAATAATTTTACATATATTTTCAAATTGTAATATATAAAATTGGGTTGCACATATATGTGCAGGATGTTGTTGGGCATTTTCAGCTGTTAGTGCTATCGAAGGCATAATCGCCATCCGCACAGGTAAACTAATTTCATTATCGGAGCAACATATAATGGATTGCAACGGTGGCCACGAAGGTTGCCAAGGCGGAAAGGCGGAGCATGCGTTCGACTTCGTGCAGCGAAACGGGGGCCTTGCCTCCGCCGCTGATTATCCATACAAGGCGGCGCAAGGAGCATGCACTAATAATAAGCCATCGTCTCTTTCAACCAAGATCACTGGATTTTCCTTTGTACCATCGAACAATGAGACAGCATTGTTAGCTGCAGTCAGTATGCAGCCTGTTTCAGTTGGAATTGACCCTAAACTATTCCAATTTTACAAAAGTGGAGTTTTAACTGGTGCCTGTGGAGTTAATCTCACCCATTCTGTTACTGCAGTAGGCTATGGTAAAAGTAAAGAGGGCATCAAGTTTTGGTTATTCAAGAATTCATGGGGGGCGGATTGGGGAGAGGGAGGTTATGTAAAATTGGAGAGGGATATTGCTGACAAAGTGGGCATGTGTGGGATTGCATTGTATGCTTCTTATCCCACTGCATGATCTACAACTGTATTGTTGTTAGGGTGTTGTCGTCTCGCTTTTAACAACTTGCCAAAAGTTAAAGAAACTTAGAAATAAAACATGTTTAATTAATACAATATAATATGTAATATGTGGTGAATCTATCAATGCTCTTGCCTTTGTTATACTAATATTATTTTAGTTGATTACTCCTATGGATATATATAATGAGCCATCACACGGGCAGCCCATAGGTCAGGTCGCGCGACTTGCCCCGTTTTGGAAATAAAAATCGGTAGAGAAAGAATCATTGATCATGACACTAAAACGTGCCGTCTGGACACAGAAAAGTATCATTCATGTTACTTTGTTTATGCAAGTTTATTACATTTTAATTAAGGTTTTTAATACATGAATCACAATTAGGGTTTATGCTTAATTCTAAAAAATTAATTCACTTTTATTTCATGGTTCACTTATTTCATTTTATGATATATATTTATTTCAAAAAATTTATTGTCGAGTGCAGTGTATGAGCCCGTGCGTTAGCGTCAAGCGAGCGCACTACGCAAGTCATCGGGAAAAAAATCTAAATTAATTCACCTTAATTTTAGGATTCACTAATTTCATTTTAGGGTACTAGGATAGCATCTTACATCATCCAGTGAGATGATCTAATGTTTGAGATTCAACATATATATCGATTTCTGAGTTTGTTGGTTCAATCTTGTAGATATTTGAGTTTGTAAATATTTGGATTTGTTAAGATTGAGTTTAAGTAATTCGCGTAAGAGATTAAGTAATTCGCCACATTTCGATTTTTGTTTGTAAATTTCGAAAGTACACAATAAACACGTAAAATAATATATATATATATATATATATATATATATATAAATCTCCGATAAAATACATAAAATATCATAAAATATCAGTATTTATAACACAAGTATATCAAATTAAAATAATTACGTCATGATGAAGATGGAGGAGGGCCCCTAAACTGCATCCGCATCTGCTCAAACATAGCAGTCTGCTACTGTATCATCTTCTGCCGCTGACGTATCTGTTCTTGCTGGGCTTGGAGAAGCGCTGCTTGTGCGTCCATCTTCGTCTGTAACTCCCAGATGGCATCCTGATACACTAGCAGCTGAAATGCTCCGTGATCGACTGTCGAGCCAAAAATGCAATTCTTCTTGGAGTGCTGGCGGGCAGTATCGACATTCATGGCACTTATATCCACCTCCGGCGCCTCATCTGTGCTAGGAATCGGCTGGCTCATCTCCTCAATCTGAGACAATACATCAGGCTATTCACAAAATCAAATAAGAATGACTAAATATATATTTTATATCTAAAATAAAAATTTATAAAAATTTATAAACTAACTTACAGCGATACGAGCAGACTTCCTCTGAATATGATCCATCAGCGGTATCGTGCAGTCTCTTGAATGTCTCCCACATCATGTCATTTGGCCCGACACCCTTCTCCTTAGCCTATTAGATAGAGATGTGTTAGCATACACATATTAAAAACAAATAAATAAATTAATAAATTATTTAGTACAAACCAAAGCTGTAGCATGTGTAACTACACTCCTAGAGCCTCCTCGATGCTTCACAATGCCGGTGCCAGGACCATCGGGCTTAGTGAGTCGATTATGTGATGCGACGGTAGACTTGGCCTTGAAGGCCTCACTGTCCTAATGCTGCTTGAAACCTTTCCACATCTCAGGAGGCATGAAGGCAGGGCAGCCCCTTGGTCCTATTCTTCTTTAAACCATAGACCATGTCCTTGTATCTCTCAGCAGCCTTGGTTTTCTATCTCGTCATGATGGCATCCTCCTCAGCGGGATCCCAAGAAAACTCCTTCTGCAACACATTGAAAACATATGATAATGTTAAACTTAAAAAAACTCAAAATAGAAATAAACGCTCATAATTAAGATTGTAGAACAATACCCGAAACTCCTCTATATACTGCTGCCTTCTCTCAGCGGGCACCATCTTCCAAGTGTATCATGTCGGATGCAAAAATTTCTTGAAGTTGCATGTGATGGCGGATGCGACTTGATGAGCTGGCATCAAAACACTTCCAAATGCACAAAATAATTAAAATATTAGAATATATAATAATAAAGATAACAATATATAAAATTCAATTATATAATTCAACATACTCATCCTCAATCCAACAAACTCGACGTCCCTCTGCATCGAATGCAGGACGTGACGATCTCTCCAGTGATATATCACCAACTGGACCACAAAGGCCCATAAATGATGATGATGATGATATTGGATCGTCATCTATTGTGAGAGTATGCAAACCATCAACTTCATCCTCTTAAAAGGGTGAGGATGTGATTGTATTATCATCTTGCGATGATACTTTAACATTAGATCGGGCCTTTATTTTGCAAACTGTCTACCAATCACTTCGAGAGCGATTTAAACTTGGGTATTCACGATAACAAACTTGGATTGCTTGTTTAGCAAGCACAAATGGATCAGATCCTGAATACTTACGCTTATGATTTATGGAGTGTTGATGTATCAAACCACTCACATTTGAACAACACTGTTGAAAAACCATAATCCGTGCACTTATGTGTTTTAAGTATACTGCATGCAAGTGTTCTTGGATATATTGGGAACAGACGCAAGAACAATAAATAAAAAGCAGTAAAAGAACGCACGGGATTGGTAACCCAGTTCAGTTAATCAACCTACTCTGGGGCGACTTTGTCCAAACTTGAAGATTCGTTCACTACTCATTCATGAAGTGTATTGAGGAACTTACATATACAGGACTCCCTCCTTATATCGCCTATTCTTCTTCACGAACTCTTTCACTGAACGAAAGCTATGAGATTCCCTCACAATCATGACACTAAACTCCCTCTAGCTACTCATGACTTCAACTTACAATCTCTCCTGAGATTGCGTACAAAAAGAATTAAACAAACCGATCACGTGTTTTACTTATAAACACTAAATGCTAGACTATTACGTTGAACATATTAGGGAACAACTTCTAACTATTACATAAATCACAAACCAAATGACTCTCAAATAATATGCTAAGAGAATCTAATTAAGTGCACATCGATTACTGCAAGGAATCGGTCTTCTTATAACTTCACTCCTTAGTTATCATTGATCTTTAATCTTCAGCAGCATGGTAAGTGAATTAGGGTTTGTGATCTTTCCAAATGGTTGTAGATGCTTTTCTTGTGTATGAGGGTTAATTTGAGCACGACATCTACTCCATAAGGCAGTCAAACGAACGGATCTTGACCTTCCAAACACGATCGGCGCAAGATCTTCTAAGCATAAAAAATGCCATAATTAATATGTTCTGGGATTTGTCTGGAACATCAGAGGGAACAGTTCGCCAACTGTTCTGCATATTTGCATAGTAGAATCAACACTTGTCTTCAGGAACATACCCACGACCACATTATCGAATACATCATACCAAACAAACTTAGTGTATAATAGTGGCACTAATAATCTTCCCATTTGGCATTTATGGAAGACAACAACTATCGATCTGCACAACGCATGAATAAACTTCGCAGATCAAGAATATATCAAAAAATGATATATTGAAGAAACTGTCTGACACAGTTCCAAGCACTGCCCCTGAAGCTATACTGGGAGTTTTTTCAAATCACGAACATTGTTTTTGCAGTCAAAGCTGTGCAGTTAGGTTGATCAAAAATTTATACAGACCAAAAAATTAAAAGCGAGGTAAAACATAAGTCCCCGTGATAGTCGAGGTCCGAATCCTTTCCCCGGTCGATTGGACATCTCGGGGGTGAATCTTTTATTTCTTCGATGGATGGGCATTTGCTAATGGCCACCCCGCCGATGGATCGAGGAATTATAGTCACCGGGGCCTTACCCTTACATGAAACCTTGGCCACCGGAGCAATAATTATGGGGGAATCAGAGTCAGAGTCACCGAACTGTTCCAAGCCGGTGAAGCTCTCCTTTGCACCATCACACCAGCTCTTCCCCTCTTCTCTGGCGGCCGAATCATCACTAGCACTCATCGTCTCAAAATCCCAGAAAATCACAAAACTCTAAAAACCCGTAAAATCCCAGAAAATCGCAAAACTCCAAAAACCAGCTAAATTCCAGAAACCAATAATCTGATAAACCCTGCGCCAAATTCCAGAAACCGACCAATCCATGAAAGTTTAGAAACTACCAAACTCACGTTGCATGGAAATATAAAGGAGTAGAGGGCGAGAAAAAACCAGGAGTAAGAGTCTGAAAACGCGGTAAAAGAGGATTGGGCTTATCCTTGAAAGATTCCTGTACAAATCCACGCAGGAAAAAGACGAGGATGGTGGAGAAAATCGTGCCTAGGGTTTCCAAGAAAGTAGCGGAAGGGATAAGGGTTTTACGGAATTTGCGGCTAGGGTTTCTTCGTGAAGAATCTGGAAAGACGAAGATGCAAAGAGATGGAAGGCTCCTTACTCAAAATTCAAAATTGTGAAATTAATCGAATGACCCTAGACCGTATGCTTTAATCCGATGGTTTATCTCTACCTAGGGAAATGGAAAGGACACACGAAGCGAAGCCCTATCTTGTCTCAAAGTCTGGATCTCCATGAGGTTTGCTCTTACGACCTCAAAAGCTCCCCCCCGGAGACTTGTCTCCAAGTCTGGAGCTGCATGAGGTCTACTCTCACGACCTCGAAAGCTCCAGACTTGTCTCCAAGTCTGGAGCTCTGTGAGGTCTGCTCTCACGGCCTCGAAAGCTCCCCCAAGACTTGTCTCCAAGTCTGGAGTTATGTGCAATATATACTCACGACCTGGGAAGCTCCCTCAGGACTTGTCTTCAAGTCCGGAGCTCCATAAGTTCCTCGTATGACCCCGAGGATATTCTAAAATTAATATTCGGGCCTAGGGTTGTACAAATGTAGCAGTCAATAACACCGACATTCATTACCCGATCCTTGTGATGCAAATTTTCTACTTTAAGTTTTAAATCCCGAATCGAACTTGCAAGTGGACAAGTAAATTGTAGTACAAGGCAAAACGGGGTCGATTCCACAGGGAGTTAAGATGATTCAAGGCATGCAAGTATCACTGTAACATCCCAGATTTTCAGAGTTCATTTAGAAAATTAAAGAAATTAATTAGAGCCTAGTTAAGGATGTTTTGGCCCTAAATTGCGATTTTGAAAGTTATTTTTCGTAAAATCGTCTTTTTGAGAATTTTGATTCCAGCTCAGTTGTAGCCGATTTTGGTCACGTTTAGAAGGTGTTGACCTAGGGAGCGTGCCGGTGCTTTCGGATTTTAAATCTGAAGTCGTTTGAGTTCCCGGTGATTTAAAACGCGTTTAAAGAAGTTATGCATAGTGTTTTTCCGTAGGAGCGCGATCGTTAAAAATTTGCGAAATCTCGTGTGTTGACCCGAGCCTTGTTTTTTCAAGCTTACCCTATAGGAAATTTCTCAAGAAATCTGTTGACATTCCCGGATTTTCATTCTGAGGTCAATTGAACGCTCGGGAATTTTATTTGTCCCTTGTGTGGAATAGTAACTTTATTTTTGAAAAGAAAATCTTTTCTCGTTTTCCTTCAAGATGACTCGTTCTTTATCCCCGAGTCAAGTTGGTTTAATAATACTCGAGCCAACGAACCTCTCGGTATTTTCGAATTTCGTGAATGAGGTCATTTGGACCTCGACATCGAATAAAGCGCCTTTTAACCGAACCCGATATTTTTAGAGCGGTATTGTTGCACTGAAGTAGCTTCTCGAGGAAGCCATATTTTTGGCTATAAATAGCAGCTCTCCCCCCTTCAATTCTCACTCATTCACTTCTTCATCCCATTTCTGTAGAGAGAGAGGGGGGGAGCCTCTTCGTGAGGTACCCCCAGTGGAGAGAGAGAGAGAGGGGAGCAGGGGGGCGCCCCAGCCTACAAGGGAGCCCCGCGGTACAAGGAGCCCTCCCGCCGCCGCGGCGCCCCATGAGTACTGTTAAAAACTATCAAGGAACCCCTAGATTAGGTTTTGATGAGATGTCAAAATTATTTATGAAAAACTGACTAAAATTCAAATTGCAGATCAGAGCTGACCAATCCAGGACATCAAAATGGAATTCAAGTAAAGTCAAAGTCAACCAATCAGAAGAATGGTCTACAAGCTGAAGGTCACGTCATCCAGTCAAAATTCAACTCAACTAAGGAGTTGAACCAGTCGAAACAAACTGACAGCTAAGTCAGTTGAGCTGAGGGAGAAAAGAACTGACTAAAGACTGAAGAAACTGATAAAACATCAGTTTAAGCTAGAGACTGGAAGTATCCAACTGATGACCAAACTAAAGCAAACGAGTCAGATCAGCTGAAAGGCTAGTACTTTAGTCAGCCAGCTTGTGATTAGTCAAGCTGACAAGAAAGCTCAAAGAGAAATCAGTCAAGCTGACAAGGTAGCCAAGAACTTGAGATCAGCTGAAATGGAGAAACACAAGTTCAGAACTGCCAACTGGAGCAATAGCCAAACTCAGCTGACAATCCCAGAACTACCAACTGGAGTAATAGCCAAAATCAGCTGACAAGCTCGGAACTGCCAACTGGAGCAATAGCCAAACTCAGCTGACAAGCCCAAAACTGCCAACTGGAGCAATAGCCAAAATCAGCTGACAAGTTCGGAACTGCCAACTAGAGCAATAGCCAAAATCAGCTGACAAGCTAAGAACTGCCAACTAGAGCAATAGCCAAGCTCAGCTGACAAGCTCGGAACTGCCAACTGGATCAATAGCCAAAATCAACTGACAAGCTCAGAACTGCCAACTGGAGTAATAGCCAAGCTCATCTGACAAGCTCAGAACTGCCAACTGGAGCAATAGCCAAATTCAGCTGACAAGCTCGGAACTGCCAGCTGGAGCAATAATCAAACTGAGCTGACAAATCCAGAACTGACAGCTGGAACTCAAAACTGCCAAGAAAGCTGAAGCCAGAGAACCCTGAAGTTTATTGCTCAAACCGACGAATCTTGGAATAAATACTTCACCAAAGATCCTGGAATTAAATATCTAATGAAGATCGATTGGCAGAGTAACGGCTACTTCAACCAAAAGCTCCAAGCGATCATTAAAGACCACCTGCCGTTGTTGAGCCAATAGAGCCACCGATCAATGGACAATGGAACTCAACGGTCATAAAATCACTCCTCTATAAAAGACGAGTGAATCAGAGTTTAAAATACTCTTCGCAAATCCTTGATACAAAGAACTTATCGCCTTCACAACTTTCGCATATACAAGAAAGAGCTTTTTCTTTCTCCCTCCCACTCAAGCTCAAGTTCAGCATTTGACAGAAACTACGAGAGTCCAACTGAGAAGAAGAATTCACAGAATCAAGATATTCAGCCAGCTGTTGACGATCCAGCCAGGACAGCCTTCTCAGTTCCAACTAAACAACAATAAACTACTCAGCTCAATTAAAGGAGCAAATCAGTTGATAATCCCTGTTCAAGACTCACCTCTTGAAGATCGAAAGAGATCTAAAACCTTGTAAAGACGAAAATAGCAGCTACCTTCCTAGCGAGCAGTTAGGGACTTCAAGTGTGAGCCGTCGACCCGTTGAGGTAGCGAGCAGTTACCAGGTTCAGCCAACTGTCCTTCATTGTGTAATTTGTAAAGAAACTCAAGTTATATAGTGAAGTTGCCCTTCTGCGGAAGGAAGAGAGGACGTAGAAGTTTGAGACTTTGAACCTCTATAAATCTCTTGTGTGCTGTACTAACTTGTTTATTGCATATCTTTGAACTGTACACAATCTCACACAAGCTGCACCCAAACTGCCTTAACTGATCCATAAGGTTGTGCATAGATAAGTCTTTCTAAAGCAAGTCAAAAAGGCCCCTATTATTCCGCATCTAAAGCAAAAAGTTTTTTGAAGTTCTTAATCAGTTTATTCACCCCCCCTCTAAACTGATATCGACTCGCCCGGGACCAACAAGTGGTATCAGAGCGGTTGATTCTAAGGATCAGCCGTTTCTGCAGATCAACTGAATCAGATCTACTTATCTGTGCTAACATTCTAGCTATGGGAAACCATAACTGGAGCAGGAGAATAAAGGCGCATCTCTGCTCAATTCATAAGAATATGTGGGAAGTCATTGAAGATGGTCCAATCATCATCATGATGGACAATGATGCTCATATAGTTGATATCAATCAACCGGCAAGGATTCCGAAGCCAACAAATCTTCTCACCAGTGAAGAGAAAAAACTAAAGAATCTAGAGTTCGTTGCTCAAGCCACATTATTCCAAACTCTAGATGAAGACGGAATGAAGGATACAAAGAACTGCACAACTGCCAAGGAGATATGGGACCTACTAGCAGATCTATGCAAAGAGTCCGAAGCCATCAAAGGAAATAAGCTCCAACTGGCGGTCGACATGTATGAATCCTTCAAAACGCAACCAGAAGAGTCCATCTCGAGCCTTGAAACCAGATTTCTAGGCATCATCAGTGAGATGAACAACCTCGGGAGGAGTTATCCCAATTCTGAGATGAATTCCAAGATATTGGACAATCTCACTGAATAATGGGATATGAAAGTGATAGCTACAAAGGAATCAAGGAATCTAAATAACATCACTCCAAGAGAACTATTTGGTTCTCTCAAAGCTCATGAGTACAGTCTAAACCGAAAGAAGGAAGCATCAATGTCGTCAGCTCAAGATGCAGCCTTCTATGGTGAAAGGAACCGGTTTAGAGACACTCGAGGAAGAAACAACTTCTGACCTAGGAGCTCACCAGCCAAAAAAAATCAAGGCGGATCTTCAACTGAATGAAAAGGAGAAGCAACTGAAAAGAAAGAGAATCTAACTGATGCCATCAATGATCAAATCCAATCAGTTACCAGGTTGCTAGAAAAGTTGAAGAGAGTTCGGGATAAACAATCAGTTCCACCTCAAACTGATGAAATCCCAAAAGATGAGAGAACTCATCAATTAGCTGAACGGTCAGCTGAACCATCCAGGAGTGGCAACCGAAATCTTGGAGAATGTTTTCACTGCCACAAACAAGGACATTACAGGTTTGAATGTCCAGAACTCCCTGAAGACAAGAAAGCCAAGGTGAGGAGAAGCTTCTTCAAAAGGAAAGCAATGGTTGTAAATCTCGAGAATGCCGTGCTAGATGATTCAGACTATCCTTCTGGGATTGATTCTGACGGCTACAGCTCGGATGGTGAAGCGCTGTTCTGCCTCATGGCTGACAATGATGAAGAGGTAAGTACAGCTGATTCTCAAACCTCTTTTTATCATATAAATGAAGCAACTGTCTCTAGTAATGAACTTGATATAAAACTTATGATGCTAGAAGACCAATTAGCTTCAATTTCATGCTTACATGTTGAACTGAAAGATGAAAATGATGAACTGAGAAATAAAGTTAGAAAATTGAGCATTGATCATAAAAGATTAAATTATCTTGAGTCTCAGTTTATAGAATTTGAGAAATTGAAATTGAGAACTGCTGATCTAGAGGCTGAAAATAAAAAACTCAAGCAAGAGATCCATGAAAGAGAAAAAGTAAATCTGAAGTTCAAAAAAGGATCTCAAACTCTAGATGAGATATTAAGTCATCAAAGAACTGGAACCAGCAGCTCAGGGCTAGGATATAGCAAGTTCATTGCCCTGGAGAAAGCAAAAGTCATTGCTCAACCTAATGATAAGGGAATCCTAAAAGGGTTCACTAGATCTCATGATCCGCTAGCTGAGCCAACCAAAGGAAAAGGAATATTGAAAAATTCCCAAACTCAGCCCAGACAACCTGGCCAGTTCTACCAACCAAAAACATCAGGTCATCTGAAGCCCAGTTTCCAGCCAAGACCATCAGTTCACACAAGTCAAACCAGTCATTCAAAGCCCTCAGTTCAGCAAAGGCCACCAGCTCAATATAGAATACCGACAAGGCAAACTGATAGGTCAGTTCATTTCAAAAAGAAGGACCAGTTTAGATCTCAAGCCTACCCTACCAAGCAGTTCAATCAAAGCACTCCTAGGAGAGATCAAAGAAATTTATTTCAACCTTATCATCATTATAATGAGTATCTGGATTCAAGAAATGAACCAAGAGCTGATCCAAAAGGATTCAATCCAGTAAACTGGAAACACACAAGGCATTGGCCTGATAGAAGAGCTCAAAAATCTCGAGATAACTGCGTATTAGTTGAATTGTTTTATCCCACTAACTTTCAACGTAGGTATCATTCAACTGATTCTAAAAGAGTTGAAAGAAAGTCAAAACTGATCAAACGATCAAAATCAGTTGACTCTCTGAGTGATAAAAAGCCAAAAGCTTGGCAAGTTTGGATTCCTAAAAGCTTGATGTATCAACAAGGACCCGATATGAAACGGGTCCCTAAATGCAAATCCTTGTTTTTGCAGGAAAAGAGCATCCTATCTATGAAGAAAACCAAAGATATTTGGTATCTAGATAGTGAGTGCTCTAAGCACATGACCGGAGACAGAGAAGATCTCGACGGTTATGAAGAAATCAAAGGCCCACTTGTCACATTTGGAGACAATTCCAAAAGTCGAACCATTGCAGAAGGGTTCATAGTCAAAGGAAAAATAGTAGTAAATGGAGTCTCCTACGTGGATGGACTGAAGCACAAACTACTCAGCATCAGCCAGCTGTGCGACAATGGCTACTCAGTTGACTTCACCAAAAACTCCTGCAACGTAAGAGATAAGTCAACTAGAGTAATTTTGCTTACTGGCATAAAGAGAGGCAACATGTACATTGTTGACTGGTCAACTGGCTACTCAGAAGCTTGCTTTCTTTCTAAAGGATCAACTGAAGCAAGCTGGCTATGGCATCGATGAATGAACCATCTCAACTTCAAAACAATCAACTACCTAGCCAAGAAAGAGTTAGTTGAGGGGCTTCCCAAGGAAATATACAAGAAAACAGGTGTGTGTGGACCATGTCAAAAAGGGAAGCAAGTGAAGTCATCCTTCAAGAATATGAGTCATCCACCAGAGACAACTGATTGTCTTCAACTGCTACATATAGATTTGTTTGGTCCAGTTAGACCACAAACTCCAAAAGGCAAAAGATTCACTCTTGTAGTAGTTGATGATTACTCAAGATATACATGGGTGGAATTCTTGAGGAGCAAAGATGAAACTTATGACAAGCTAACGGCGTTGATCAGAAGGCTCCAGACTGAAAAAGAAAGATCAGTTCAAAGGATTCGCTCCGACAATGGAACTGAATTTGTGAATTAACAAATGATCAGTTTCCTTAACCAGCTTGGAATCACTCATGAACACTCAGCTGCAAGAACTCCACAATAAAATAGTGTAGCCGAACGGCATAACCGTACACTCAAAGAAGCAGCTCGAGCAATGATAGCTGATGCCAACATAGTTGAAGGGTACAGGGCTGAAGCAGTCAACACAGCTTGCCATACTCAAAATGGAAGTGCCACTGTAGCCGCGCATGACAAAACACCTTATGAGCTGTATAAGGGTCGTAAGCCTTCTATCTCATATTTTAAAATATTTGGCTGTAAATGTTATATTCACAACAATGGCAAGACTCAATTGAAAGCTTTTAGTGCTAAAGATGATGAGGGAATATTCCTTGGGTATAACTCTCCTCATGCACAAGCTTACAGAGTGTTCAATAAACGAACTCTTGTTGTGGAAATAACATGTCATGTGGTATTTGATGAATTTGCTAATGAGTACAAGAACAAAGAAAGAATAGACACATCAGTTCAAGTACTACCTAGTGAAACTGAGAACTCACAGGACTATGTGGATCACATTGTTCCAGAGCGGCTTGAAGTTTCACTAGAAGAAGGTAATAAAACTGGTACCAAATCAGTTGAGAACAACTTGGTCAATGAAGACACAAATCGTGCTGAGACCACAAACCCCACAACTGAAACAGGGGGAATAACTGGTGAAAAAGCAGAACCAACTGATGAAAGGGCGACTGATGACGTCACCACGGAACTGCCAGCTGAAGCTATCTTGCCCAAATGGCTCCGAAGCCACCCAACTGACAAGATAGTTGGTGATCCAAGAAGTCGAGTCCAAACCAAAAGTTCAACTGAGCATGCATTATTCATATGCTTCATATCTCAAATTGAACCAGCAAACGTCAAAGAAGCTCTAGAAGATTCAGACTGGATCATGGTCATGCAAGAAAAACTGAACCAGTTCACAAGAAATTACGTATGGTTTCTTGTTGATAGGCCAAAAACCCAGAAGGTCATTGGTACAAAATGGGTTTTTCGCAATAAACTGGATAAACAAGGAGTGATCACAAGGAACAAGGCTAGACTGGTAGCCAAAGGATACTCACAAAGTGAAGGGATCGACTTTGATGAGACATTTTCACCAGTTGCAAGATTGGAAGCCATCAGATTGTTCTTAGCCTATGCAGCTCACTTCAATTTCACAGTCTACCAAATAGATGTCAAGAGTGCTTTTCTTCAAGGAATGCTCAAGGAGGACGTGTATGTCGAGCAATCGCCAGGCTTTGAAATTGGTGATCAAGTCTTCAAACTGAAGAAGGCACTCTACGGACTGAAGCAAGCTCCTAGAGCGTGGTATGAAACTCTAACAACATTTTTGCTGAAAAATGGGTTTTAAAAAGGAGTCATTGATCGAACTCTATTCTGAATAGAACGATCAACTGAGATCTTAATGGTTCAAATTTATGTGAATGACATAATTTTTGGATCAAAAATCAAAGATCTATGCACACGATTCGCTCAACTGATGCAAAGCGAATTTGAGATGAGCATGATGGGAGATATGACATTCTTCTTAAGACTCCAAGTGAAGCAGCTGAAAGATGGGATCCATATCAGCCAAGCGAAGTATACCAAGGAGCTAGTTAAGAAGTTTGGAGTAAGTAAAGGAAAAACTCTCAAGATTCCCATGAACACATCAGTTCAGCTAACTCTTGATGAAGAAGGAGAATCAGTTAGCCAAACATACTACAGAGGAATCATTGGGTCGCTACTTTACTTAACAGCTAGCCGGCCAGACATCTCTTATTTAGTCGGTCTATGCGCACGGTTTCAAGCTAATCCAAAAAAAAGTCATCTTGAAGCAGCTAAGAGGATTATCAAATATCTCAAAGGAACCATAAATCTTGGACTATGGTATCCCAGAGATGACAGTTTGAGTCTAATTGGCTATTCAGACTCAGACTTTGGTGGATGCAAGATCGACAGAAAAAGCACCAGTGGAACATGTCAGTTTCTTGGAAGCAAACTGATATCCTGGTTTAGCAAGAAGCAGCACTCAGTTGCCACGTCAACAACTGAAGCAGAATATGTAGCTGCTGGAAGCTGTTGTGCTCAGATACTCTGGATGAAGCAACAGTTGAAGGACTACAAAGTCGAAACTGAAGAAGTACCTATCTACTGTGACAACAATAGTGCAATTGCGATATCTCAGAATCCAGTTATGCATTCAAGAACCAAGCACATTGACATAAGACATCACTTCATCAGAGATCACATCGAGAAGAAAGACATATGCATCAAATATGTCAACACTGAGAAGCAGATAGCTGACATCTTCACCAAACCATTGCCTGAAGCAAGGTTCATGGAGCTATGCATACAGTTGGGACTACTGGAGCTAGCATCACAGGATGAAGATGATCAACTGAAAGAAAAAGGTCATGAATCCATTCCAGCTGAAGAGAGAAACTGAACCAAAAAGGCGAGAAACTAATCAGTTGGACTCACAAGCCATCAGTTTGAAGTAAAGGCAAGAAGCTGCTGAGAGAAAAGTAAACTGGAGATGATCAGTTTACCCCATCAGTTCAACTAAATCATCAGTTCAGTTGCTCAAACTGATGATCCGGTCAGTTATGCAAAACATACAAGCTGCGAATTGATTAAACTGATGAAGGAGTCATAGGAACTGAAGTTAACTCAAAAGGAGATATCAGTTCAAAGACCAGCTGAAGGAGAATAGCTGAACTGGGAAGCAGCTGAATAAAGGACCAAGTAGTCAAGACCAGTTCGGAACTGAGGAGAAGACATCTCAGTTGGAACTGATCAACAAAAAGATCGTCAGTTACACTCGAAGCCAACTGATGACGTAATCAGTTTCAAGCCAAGGAGAAACTGCTAGAGAGAAAAGATAAGTTCAAAAGTTTGAATAGTGGAAACGGTAAAAACACGTGTCACTTGAATGTTACCGTTGAACCTTCTCTCTCTCTCCTCATTTATCCCCAATGGATAGAAATGAAAAGCCAATCGACGGGTCGATTGAATGCATCCGGCCATTGAAATATAGGCTTGCGAAACGTTTCAACCATTGGATGAGCCTTATCTCAATATATAAATAGGGCGGTTGAATAATTGAGATAAGCTTCCCGATGTTTACTGTAAAGTTATTTGTTTCCTATCTATCTCTCGTCAAAAGAAAAACTCTTCAGCCCTGAAAAATCAATCCCTTAGCCTCTCAAATTAACCTCTCTTCGAAGAATCATGGCTCAAAATCCAATTCGCAGAAGATTCAATTTCCGACAGTCTGGAGAAGACTCTAAAGCTTTCTGTGAAAAACTCGATAGAGACAAGTTTTTCAATCCAGCCGGATTTCTCCAAGACTGAAAAGTCTCTCCTCTCAGTAGAATGATCGTCGAAAAGCTTTCTCAGGCAAAGCTGAAGAAGTTCCTAGAGGTATTTCCAGAACGGATCTACCCAGAACCAGTTGCTGAATTTTACTTAAATTCAAATGGATCTTCAAATCCCAAAGAAATAAAATCGGAAATAAGAGGACACGTTATCATCGTAACAGTTGAGTCTCTGAGCAATATGTTCGATCTTCCGAACAACGGACTCAAGCTGGAAGACGTTCAAGTCAATTTCTAGGAAGCTTATGATTTCTGGAAAAAGGAAGGCGAAAATCAACCATATAAGAGCAATCATCTCATCTCAAAGCTGCAAGATGAATTTCAAGTGCTCGCTGCCATCGCCTCAAAGATAATGGTGGGAACAATTGGCAGTCAGTCTGAGATGTCAGCAACGAAGTACAAAATTTGCGCCGCCATCTACAACAAAATGGAGATCAACTGAGCACAATACTTCTTTGAATAACTGAAGAGATATGTTGATATCATTGAGAGAAGCAGGAATGATAAGAAATTCCCTCAACGAATTGGATATATCAGTCGGGTCAGCATCATTCTAGAGAAGCAGTTTCCCTGGATGGGTGAGGAAACAGAGTTCAAGACTATAGTCAGCAATGACTTTATTTCTAAACCACTCAAGATTGTGGAGATAGATCCTGACCAAACTGAACAGCCAAAAAGAAAGAAGCCTGCAGCTGAAGGCAAGGGAAAGAAGCAAGTCACTGAAGACTCTGATGATAACATCCCAATAGCTCAGAGGCTCAGGCAACAAAGTTCAGTTGCTACCAGAACTGATATCATTGGACAATCAGCTAGGCAAACAACTGTCAGATCAGTTCCAAAGAAGAAGCCAACTGGTCAACCAAAAAGGAGAAGAATCTTACTTTCTCAATCCAGAAGGAGAAAGGAATCAAGCCCTATACAAAATCCAACGATCCCATCAAATTTAACTGTTGAAGATACAGCTCCGTGCGAAAATCCAGATGATATCATCCCGGCAAGAAGGATTCCTCACAATGGAGCTGGAGCTGATTACTTCCAAATGACGTGCCCTCCAATGGCTCAAGTTGAAGGAAATATAAGAGCCTACTCACAAGGAGAGTCCGTGAAGAAATGGGCTGATGAAACCACACAAAAGCACATGGCTCAACACTATGCCCAGGAACTAACTGGTCATGAGGAGCTCTTCCACACCTTAACCAGGTACATCTACTAGTTTTTATGGAGACATGTATACCAGTCGGAGATGTTTCTCTCATTGCTTGCATTCCATGGAATGAGCTTCTGGAGGCGAGAAGAAGAATGGAGCCTATGGTGGACGGACAGTGAAAATGCTGGGATCACTAAGGGCAAACACCTTATGAGGCAGCTACAGCTGAGGAAAGAATGCTCAAACCCAGCTGAAGAATCGATGAAAGACGTGTTTGATGAACTGTGTAGGATTCAAGGATTAACACTGCCAGTCATCACTACATAAATGGAACGAGAAAGATGGTCGCACCCCCATGTTCAACATAAATGGCTATTCAATCAATTGATGAAGAAAACACAGAGCCATCAGTCTGGACAGCCATCAACTGCCGTAAGCGATCAAACATTTAATCCAGTGGATGATATCATTGATGAGGTGATAAGAGAACTACACTCTGAGAAATCTCCTCACAAAGCTGAAGTTGAAATCAACATTATTCATGAAGAGTCAGAAGAATCAGCTGAGAAGACTTGTCAGTTTGAGAAGGCAGCTGAACCCCAGACAACTCCCTCACAAGACCCAACTATTGAGAAAGGAATCACCTCACCTATTCCTCCAGCTGATCAAGAGCCAGCTCCTTCAGACAAGTCAGTTGATCAGTCAGGCCAAAGAAGTGATCAATTTGTCTACCAAACAAGTATGGAAGCGGACGAGATATCCCACACAGTTCCTTGCGAGGAACTAGCTGGAACTGAAACAGGAGAGGAAGCGGACTCCAAAGCAGTTCAGTTCGTTGCTCAACCGAGCAGTTCCACAGTCCAGCTCCCTCCATATTATGTGGAACTGATCGATACCCTGCAGCAATAGGTTAAACTGCACACAGAGCAGATCAAGCAGCTGCAAGCCCATCAAAGACTCCAGATAGCTGAAACTGAGTCGGCAAGCAGCGATGAGGATGAAGAAGATGACAGCTCGGAACCGCTGGCCAAAAGGAGGAAAACTGATCACAAGAAGGACTGAGTGGCTGATCAAATTAAACATGATTAGAAAAGCCCTAAGTGTACTTCTTGTTAATCAGTTTGTAATTATCTTTTGATATATTTATAAAAGTTTATTCTTTTGATTTCAAATAAATGTTAAGCTTCACATTTATTTTGAAATTTTGACCGTTGCAAAACAATGACACGTGTCAAGGTCATTAATTGCCAACGACCAAAATAAATCAGAGGCTAGTACCATTCCAACCATCATATCTATGAGCCTGTCCAAACACTCATAAAAATCCTCTCTCTTTCAAGCCTCTCAGAAAGCCTCCTTCTCCTCCTTCAAATAAAAATCTCTCTCTCAAAGATCTTGAAAATTCCCAAAATCTCAGCCAACCTCAAAGATGGCCGAATTATCCAGATCTTCAAATTCCTTCAAGGAACAACTCATGAGAGATAAATTCCTTGATAGGAAGAAATTTCAATTGATTCTAGATGAATCAAACAATCCAACCCTTCTGACAAATCTTCACAAAATAGGAGTTCTTCACTACCTGGAAACACCACCAAAATTCTTTAGACAAAGTTTGGTGAGTGAATTTTTACTTCAAGCAAAATTATCTGCAGATGGAAAGATGATATCATCAGTGATTCAAGGAAGAATGCTACACATCAATGAGAAAACAATTGCTGAAGTATTTCAACTTCCAATAGAAGGATCATCCGTTCAAGATCTAAAGGAATCTGCAGAGTCATACTAGAGAGAATGGAAAGCTTCAACTTGCAACAAACAATTCAGTTTTACCACAGCTAAAACTGACCTCAGGCCCGAGTATGGAGTTCTACTTGACATATCGAACAAAATGTTATTCGGGGCCATTGGAAGCATGAGCCAACTCACCCAAGAGAGATACAAGGTCATGATTCACCTTGCTGAAGGGAGACAAACAAACTGGGCAGAATTTGTCTTTCAACAATTCAAGCATCAAGTCATCAAGGCTGCAGACTCAAAGAAATCGGGCAAATTTGAGTCCAAGGTAGGACTTGTTCTAAGAATGAGCAAGATGCTTGAAGATCTGCTGAAATTTCCAAGTGATGAATCACTACCAGTCCTTATTTCCGACTGGATCCCCAAGAAAGGAACTGCCCATCTTCAGTCACTGAAGAAAAAGATAAGAGGTAAGGCCAAGACGAGCAACCACAGTTCGAGCAACTCAACTGCCAATACCGTTCATTCTCCAAAATCAAAGAACGGATCACTAGTTGATTTCCAGGTTTGCCTTGATCCAGATGAACTTATTCCATTCGTTGGAATTCCTCATCCAAACTATGGAGCGGACTATTTCAGAGGCACATGCCCTTCGCTCCAGCTTACTAAAGAGAATATTTGCACTTTCTATAGTGGTGAATATGCAGTCAAAGGTGCACAAAAGGAAGTGACCAATCTCCTTCTCACTCACTTTGCTTTTGTTGCCCAACGTGACCAAGAGTTGTTCAAACAACTTCACCGGTACTTCTACTGGTACAACTGGAGACATTCTATGTCCATCCAGTCTCATTTTCTTCTAACTACCTTTCATGGCATGAGCTACTGGCAACGAAAAGAAACTTGGAGCATCAAATGGATAGGTTCATCAAATCCATTTCCTCCAACCATTGTGCAAGTCCAGCACATTATGAATCACCGGCTTGTTAACAAGATTCCAGCAACCGCCTTACTAGCAGAGTTCAAAACCAGCATCATGCCTCAAGCAGTTGAGACTGCAGATCAACCAGTCAACTGCCCAACTAGCTCGCTCTGTCGACAACTGAACTTTGATAATTTATCAAGTCAGTCAGCTGAGCCATCACGACAAACCCCACCTGTCATCCAAAGGAGAGAATCTCATCTCTCACATGCTAAAGCCATGGCTTCTCAGAAGAATCCAAGGCTTGCTGATGAGAGCGATAGTGATGATGAAGACACTGCCACATCACCAAGTCTCCTATCCAAGAGCTATGTGACTCCACTGCTCACATCTAGCTCAAAAGGCATGCAACTGTCTATGAAAAGTGATTAGCTTGGGTCATCGCCAAAGGGAACTTCACACTCCCTTAGTCAAAGGATGAAAAACTCGTCAGTTGCTATCCAGCTTCACCTTTGCCAAGCTAGAGGACAGCAATGCCTGAACTGTCAACGCATAGAGCTACATCCAAAGGAAGCAGTGCTGCTAGTCCAGGTAGGCCCTTCAAGAAGCGGAAACTGTTTACAGAAAAGCTGAGCAACTGATCAAGACAACTAATCAATTCAGTTCAGTTGCAACTTCAACTGCAGCCAGCTCATCAGCAACAACTGAGAATCAAGACTCAACTGATCATCCAACTGCCGAGCCATCAATCAGTTGGACTGTATCCCAACTGAAAACGGATAAGTTTTTTTTAGTTTTTCAAAGCTTATCATAATTACATTGTTACCGTTGCGATTATGAAATTTCTTATATTATATTTCAACGGTTACAATTTGAAAATAGGGTTCCATCTCACAAAGTTGCCATTAATATCTCTGCATTGATATTAAAATAACTCTTCAAAGAGGAGAAAGACAATATAATTTTTTAATGAGATATAAATAGAAAGATCTGCAGAAAATATTTCGCTATTTATGGCAACTACCCCATTTTCAAAATCGCTACATCTCAGCCACAAGATCATAAAGTTACTTAACCATTAAACAGCTGAGATGCAAGCGTTATTAATTCAGCTAATCAACCATCAAATCGAATGACTGATCAGCTAAGAAAAGTAATCGAGTACCCACGATTTCTGCATGCAAAGATGAATAAATATGTGCAAAGAGATGAAGGCTCCGCTCATCTGAAAAACTCTTTCTCTTTCTTGCTTCGATCATTTGTTAGCCTCCTCTCTCTCATCAAAAACTCTTACATATCTAAACTAAAACAGCATCTTTGTGCAGAAATGAAGCCCCCATTTCACATGGTGGATGTAAAATCTCTTGAGCGCAAGATGAAGAAGGACAAGTCTCTAAATCTAGAGATGCTTAATGCACGTCTCGGCCCAGATACTTTTCAAAGAATTTATTGACCATTGGAGGCCACTGGTTTGCTACCTTTCTTGACACTCCTGCCAGTCAAGAACATACCTACTTATGTTGCCGAGTTCTACTACAACGCAACCATCACCGGCGATAACATCATCTCCACCTTTCAAAATTAAGTGATCACGGTGACAAAAGATACGATGATGTCGACTCTTCACCTCCCCAGCAAAGGCCCAGACGTAATGGACCTGAAACTGCCATGTAAATACGCACTGTGGGATGCCTGGAAACTTCCTCACGTGCGCCACATTGACAGTGCACACAGACTGAAGGAGAGCATTCCAAGTGATATCATCCAACTCTTGGATATCACCGGCCATATTCTACATGGCAACTTCGAGACAGTCCAGCTCTCCGAGCTCAAAGCCCATCTCACAGCCGCTCTATACTTCGGATGTCAAGCCAACTGGGCCTCTTTCATCCTTGCTCAACTAAGAGCCAACGTAGAGCAAGCGGCATATGATCCATCAACTGGCTCATTTCGTGAGAAGGTCGGGTTTATGAATCGCATAAGCCATATCATTCAAAGTCAGTTTGATGAGGTCATCCCAACTGGTGAACAACTCGGAAGAAGGGACATGCTCTCAACTATCTATTGCCATCAGATCCCGAAACATTCACGTCCACAAGGGCCTTCCAACTCAGATCGTGGAAAGGTACCTTTGGAGGCACCCATCAGCTCATCTGACGAAAGAGAGCTGATGATTCAGAGCGGACCTCTTTCAAGGCTGAGTGATCAGCCTACAATATTAGCCAGCTCCCAACCTCTACCTTTAGTCCAACGGGACTCTGTTGAGGTTGATTTTGAAGCAGTTCTAGACCATCAGCTCATAAGCTATTTCGGTCTCATTGAGGACACAAACTCCTCTCTATTCGCGCAACTCTGACGGTACCTGCAGTACCACATATGACGATTCCAACTGGATGAGTCAACAATGTTCCACCTCATCCACACCCGTGGCTCCACCTTCTGGATCACCGAAGGAAGATGGAGTAGAAACTGGATGAATCATCCACTCTCCTCGCCACCAACGCTTTCAGACATAATGGATTCGATGATCGAACGAATCCAGCTCCGTATACCAGCCGATGTTCCTCTCCCCGATAATGAACCGGCCAACTCCTCATGCACACCCTTCGTTGGTGATCCACCCCTTCCTTCAACCGATGAGATCTTCAACAACTTGGCCTCAATGAACTTCAGAGAGCAAGACATCTCTGATCAAGGTCAGTTCATGACAACTGAAGACGCCTATGCATGGCTCTCCTCACCTATGCAAATTCCTTCAGTTCCCTCAATTCCTGATGACAATTTGGCAACTGCCTTCACCTTCTTGCCAAACTTGTCACTACCATCATGCGATCCATTCCACCTTTTGGATGATGCCAAAAAGGGGGAAGATGGACAATATGATGATGGATGCTTGACTCTTTGGGATCAGATTCAAAGAGAAATTCATCATGAGGGGGAAGATCAGCTTCAGGGGGAAGCATGGAGAACACAAAGAGTCCAAGAAAGAGGAGAATCGAGCAGAAAGAAAAGGAGCAATTGGAGCAATTTTCAGGAAGTAGATTAGTAGTTTTAACTACTCTTGAAAATATAATACAAGTTCTGATCATGCTTATACTTCAAGTTTGTCATGATTACAATGCTCATGCTCTAATTCATGCTCTGGAACTTCATGCTCTAATACTTCAAGTATGAATGCTTTGACATGCTCTGATACTTCAAATTTGAATGCTTTGAAACTTGAATGAAAAATGCTCTAATACTGGAATGAAAGCATGCCCAAGTGAAAGAATGCTTTGAAATTTAAAATCCAATTGCTTTAATACTTGAATTTCATGCATATCTCAAATGCTTTGATACTTGAATGATAACATGAATGACAAATGCTCTGATGCTTGAATGAAAATCATAAATCAAATTTTCTCTCAAACTTGCTCTGAATTTGCTATGATTTTAAGAATCTGCTTAAGCATTTGCTACACTTGCAGTTTTTCCATCATCATCAACAAAGTTTTGACATCATCAAAAAGGGGGAAATTATTAGAAAAAACTATCAAGGAACCCCTACATTAAGTTTTGATGAGATGTCAAAATTATTTATGAAAAACTGACTAAAATTCAAGTTGCAGATCAGAGCTGACCAATCCAGGATATCAAAATGGAATTCAAGTAAAGTCAAAGTCAACCAATCAGAAGAATGGTCTACAAGCTGAAGGTCACGTCATCCAGTCAAAATTCAACTCAACTAAGGAGTTGAACCAGTCGAAACAAACTGACATCTAAGTCAGTTGAGCTGAGGGAGAAAAGAATTGACTAAAGACTGAAGAAACTGATAAAACATCAGTTTAAGCTAGAGACTGGAAGTATCCAACTGATGATCAAACTGAAGCAAACAAGTCAGATCAGCTGAAAGGCCAGTACTTTAGTCAGCCAGCTTGTGATTAGTCAAGCTGATAAGAAAGCTCAAAGAGAAATCAGTCAAGCTGACAAGATAGCCAAGAACTTGAGATCAGCTGAACTGGAGAAACACAAGTTCAGAACTGCCAACTGGAGCAATAGCCAAACTCAGCTGACAAGCCCAGAACTGCCAACTGGAGTAATAGCCAAAATCAGCTGACAAGCTCGGAACTGCCAACTGGAGCAATAGCCAAACTCAGCTGACAAGTTCGGAACTGCCAATTGGAGCAATAGCCAAAATCAGCTGACAAGTTCGGAACTACCAACTAGAGCAATAGCCAAGCTCAGCTGACAAGCTTAGAACTATCAACTGGAGCAATAGCCAAGCTCAGCTGACAAGCTCAGAACTGCCAACTGGAGCAATAGCCAAGCTCAGCTGACAAGCTCAGAACTGCCAACTAGAGCAATAGCCAAATTCAGCTGACAAGCTCGGAACTGCCAGCTGGAGCAATAATCAAACTGAGCTGACAAATCCAGAACTGACAGCTGGAACTCAAAACTGCCAAGAAAGCTGAAGCCAGAGAACCCTGAAGTTTATTGCTCAAACCGACGAATCTTGGAATAAATGCTTCACCAAAGATCCTGGAATTAAATATCTAATGAAGAACGATTGGCAGAGTAACGGCTACTTCAACCAAAAGCTCCAAGCGATCATTAAAGACCACCTGCCGTTGTTGAGCCAACAGAGCCACCGATCAATGGACAATGGAACTCAACGGTCATAAAATCACTCCTCTATAAAAGATGAGTGAATCAGAGTTTAAAATACTCTTCGCAAATCCTTGATACAAAGAACTTATCACCTTCACAACTTTCGCATATACAAGAAAGAGCTTTTTCTTTCTCCTTCCCACTCAAGCTCAAGTTCAGCATTTGACAGAAACTACGAGAGTCCAACTGAGAAGAAGAATTCACAGAATCAAGATATTCAACCAGCTGTTGACGATCCAGCCAGGGCAGCCTTCTCAGTTCCAGCTAAACAACGATAAACTACTCAGCTCAATTAAAGAAGCAAATCAGTTGATAACCCTTGTTCAAGACTCACCTCTTGAAGATTGAAAGAGATCTAAAACCTTGTAAAGACGACAATAGCACCTACCTTCCTAGCGAGCAGTTAGAGATTTCAAGTGTGAGTCGTCGACCCGCTGAGGTAGCGAGCAGTTACCAGGTTCAGCCAACTATCCTTCATTGTGTAATTTGTAAAGAAACTCAAGTTATATAGTGAAGTTGCCCTTCTGCGGAAGGAAGAGAGGACGTAGAAGTTTGAGACTTCGAACCTCTATAAATTTCTTGTGTGTTGTACTGACTTGTTTATTGCATATCTTTGAACTGTACACAATCTCACACAAGCTGCACCCAAACTGTCTTAACTGATCCATAAGGTTGTGCATAGATAAGTCTTTCTAAAGCAAGTCAAAAGGGCCCCTGTTATTCCGCATCTAAAGCAAAAGGTTTTTTGAAGTTCTTAATCAGTTTATTCACCCCCCCCTCTAAACTGATATCGACTCGCCCGAGACCAATAGTTATAAATCCCTTATAGGCCGAGATCAAGGTCAATTAAAGGATTAGCCTTAGACGATTGCTCTAGGCTTGGTATTGCTAGCTAATTCAAGTAAGTAAGGAAGGTTAAGATTAAGGAAGGAAGGTTAAGGTTAAGTAAGAAGGAAGTTAAGGAAAGTTAAAATTTCTATTGTAAGCAGGTTATCGAGCTCAAAGAACAGTTTACTTACATTATCATGTTGTGACGTTCGAGTCACCGAGTTAAACATTTGAAAGTAAAGGGAGTCACTGCTGGGTAATCCCCTCGCATACTCAGAAGGATACTTGAGGTAACCCTTCTCTTATCCCAATGCATGCCTCAAGGTACAGTAGACAACAGGTTTGAGCCAGGAAATGTGCCAAGAAAGGAAGTAAAAGGTTTTGCGGGTATGGAGATGGCTTTTGCGTTTTGCTCTCCATATGCCGCCAGTTTATAATTGGATATTCCAAAGTTTATTAAAGAGTTTTCTCATAAAACCCCACTGAGTACATTAGTGCTCACACCCTCTTTTTCAAATGTTTTCAGGTTGAGATGCTGAGGCCGGTGATGTGCTGCTGGTGGGGTTGTCTGATGTTTCAAGTTTGTTGCTCTATATGGTTACATTATTTTGTTCCGCTAAGTTTCTGCTAAGTACTCTGATATTAGTATCTAGTCTTGATTAATGTAACTTGATTCTTGATAATAGCATGTCTCAATTGCTATGATTTGTGTTATCAATAAAGTTTTGAGAACTGAAAGCATGCTCTTTTAACATCCCAGATATTCCTTCATTAATTCCAAGATAATTGAAGAGTCACACTAGTTGAGCATATTGGTATCTATTCAGTTTCAGTCAACCTAGGAATGGGTCTTTCATGCTTGTTGTTGTTTTTGTCCTATGAATGGGATAATAAGATATATTTGACCCTGACCTATTTATAGGTCTTAGTTGATGTGACCTATGATGAGGTCTTGTTTATTTGAAGAGTCGAATTCATATCTGTTGGTCTTTGGATTCTGTTTAAATTTCGGTTGGCCTATGATTTGGCATTCCTTTGACTCGATTGAATCCTTTGACCCCTTTGATTCGTTGAAAACGATAAGTTCTTCCTAATCATAAAGTTAAGTTGCCTAAGTTTTTGAGGCGCTAACTTAGTTTAATTCTAAAAACACCCCCTGGATTTCTCATTCTTCGTGCTATTTTACGCACAACAACCCCGTCCCCATCCTCAGGATCGGGCTGTTACAATCATACTCATGTCATTTCACAAGTCAAGCAACACATAAACATGGATTTGGTTTGGTTTTAATTCTAAGTATAAAATTTAACAATTTGTTGGAATAAATGAAAATAAAAACAAAACAATCACAAATGCAATAGAAAGGGGCAACAAATAAAGGAAAGACCCTAGGGCAATGTTCATCAACATGAATATTGGATTTCGGGATTATAACTCATATTAACACCACTCAAGATTAATGCCAAAAATAATTATAGGCTCTCTCGAGCTTCTAAGATTTAATTGAACAAAAGGGAACTCTCCTATCTCTAGGATTAAATTCCAATTTACTCAAATTAAGCACAATTAATCAACCAAAATCCAACTAGGCACAAATTTTCATTCAATTCCCAATACTAATTAGTTCTTCTCAAAATATAATCAACACAAAATCCAACTTAAGGAGGCCAACCCTAGTTAGATACAATCATACCATTGATTCATGAGAAATAAAAAGAGGGGAGATTAACATGCTTTTTTCATCTATAAATCCAACATCCAATGCTAAACCACATTACCCTAGGATTAAAAGATTCAGCTAGACATGTTTAAAACTAAAGAAAAACAAAAATAAACAAGAGAAAGGAAAAACATAAACATAGATTAGAGTAAATCCGAAAAGGTGATGGATAATCTTTAAACTTCAATTTTTGTCTTCAAAATCTTCAAAAACTTCAAGCATCCAACACAAAATTTTCTCTCCCAAGTCTATCTTCTATTTTGGGGGCTAAGAATGAATGTTTTCCGCCCTAGTTTTTGAACAAAGATGGGTATATATACTACTACATTTTTCACCTAATAAAAATAAAATGAAAATGAAACAAAAATGCAAAATTGGGACGGAACAGGGGGCGCGACACGGGCTCGGTCGCGTCTCGGTCGGGCCGTACCGGGTGGCGTGACCGACCTGGTCATGCCGGACCACCCTGTCCTCGGGCCGCGCCGGATGCCATGTTTTCTGGTCCTCTCATTGGACGCACGGTCGCGCCGTCCTTGTGCCTGCGCCGGGCCTGGCTCGGGTCACGCCGGGTAGCACGACCGAGCTGGTCATGCCTTCTCGGCCTGAGTCGGGCCGCGCTAGGCTGTGCTTATCGTGATATTTTCCGTCTCCGGAAAAATCCCGAACTTACCCGAGCTTGATGAAATAAATCACTTATTTTAAAACAATAATTTATCTGAAATTACTTGGTTTTAAAATACCACTTCAAAATACTGGTTTTAATTTCCCGACCATGAAAACATCCGAACTAGAGAATATCTAATTCTCTCGGATTTTAAATCACCTTATTTAAATTATCTGAATTTAAACACTAATGACTGGAGAATATCTGATTCTCCCAGTCCTGAAAATATTTACTGGAATATCAAATTCACGATAAACACAAACCGCAAATTTAAAAGAATAGGAATTAAATTTATCTGAAATTACAATTCCGGCTTTCCATAACTAAAAAGGGGATTAAACCCTAACTGAAATAATTAACCCACCTACGGGAATTAATTGACCTCGAATTCCATGGAACTTAACTGATACTTTCGACCCTAATCTGACTGGAAATTACTGTACTAAATAGTAATTGAAACAATTTACTGCAATTAAGCAGTAATTAATTTACGGGGTATTACATTCCACCCCCTTAAAATAAATTTCATCCTGAAATTTACATACCTTAGAGAAACAATTCTGGGTATTTTGCTTTCATCTTATCCTCAAGTTCCCATGTCGCTTCTTCCTGACCATGGTGACTCCACAGGATCTTAATCAAATCCAGTTTCAGGAGGCATGCTGATCAGGGATTCCAGTTCCAGTAGCTCATTTCAGTAAGGTTTGTGAATTAGCATTTTGAATCCTCGAACTGAATTTATTTTGAATCAGTGTCTCAAATAGTAAGTTCAGAGTTTTCAAGTTAGAAACTTGAAAAGTAGCCAGAAGAGTTCTATTTCAAGTTAGCGTCTTGAAATAGAGTTTAAGAGATCAATATTTCCCAGTAGAAGTTTCAAAAGTCAGTCGGGGATGTTCAAAGAAGTTAAGAATATACGAGTCAGTGTCTCGAAATTGGACTTAGAAATGTTCTAAGTCAAGGAGTTCGTCAGTAAGAACTCAATTCAGTTCAGAGAGCCCTAGTGTCGTTGTATGTGTGTGTTCAGACGTGCCTATATAAATGAGTTTCTCATGAGAATTATCCTTTATATTTCAGATGGCAGGACAGAGATGTACGGCACGGAAGAGTGTACCCCATCCGATATCTGTAGCACAGTGTACCTTTTGGCTCAGGACTTGTGAGCCAGAGAGTGGGGAAACCTTAGCAGGGTTCTTGTCACGCTACCACGAGCTATGGTTGCATGCAAGGCTCAGAGATGTGGAGGGTATTCATCACCTACTTAGAGTGCTTCCACAGTTGTGGCGTGGATGGGCGACAGAGGCCTCATACTATTACATATGCCATTACTCTCAAACCTTTGAATTGATGGCGAATTTACCGGAGTTTATTACCCTACTCATGCACCAGTACCTTACTCAGCGTGTACCTCCTCCAGGCCCTTATGTTCAGATGCACGACTATCTTCTCAGGGATGAGCCACCTAGGGGAGTTTACGAACATCTTGTTCCTCCCATTTTCACAGCACAAGTAGCACCACCTCCGGAGCCAGCAGTACAGATGGATGCTGATCTCCTGCTACATCAGAGATGCAGGAAAGATGAGGAGGCTGGACCCTCACGAGTGAGGCAAGAAGTCTCAGGAGATGCGGGTGATGAGCTTTCTCCCAGGAAGCGCCAGACAGTGATAGGTTCTCCGGAGAGGACCATAGAGGTTGTGCATGAGGTGCGCTACCAGAAAGCTGAGGAGGAAGGTGCAGCAGCTGCAGACCGTCTAGTACTGGCAGTTGAGGAGGAGTCAGAAGAGGATCCCTCGGAGGATTCACAGTCAGAGGAGGGAGACGACCCCTCGGAGGATCCAGGATGGTCGGTCGGCCAGTAGCTCGTCCGACTAGTTTAGCTTTTGTGCTATGTTAGTGTATTTTGTATCAGGATTATCTATTTTTTTATGTACATTGCAGTAGTTGAATGTGTTCCCTAAAGGACCATTCTTGGGACTTAGGCATTCCCACTTTTTGAGACAGGAATGCGTTAGCTTGTAAGCATTATGTCGTCCAGGCATGGCTGGTTTTTGCAGCACCCATGCATTAGGAAATGTACTTGTAAGACCTCGTTGGAGGCGATTTTCCTAATGTATGTATGTATGTATCTATATATATATATATATATATTTAAGACTAGAAGGGTTGTTGGTTATGCTTCAAAGTTTGAGCGCGTTTTACATGCTCAAGATATGTTAAGGATCAGTTAAAGGATGAGTTATTATACAGTAGTTGGCAGTGGCCTAATTATTAATTATAAATTGAAATTATAATTTGCAGAATGGTACCACCCAGAGCAGCACGAGGAAGAAATGCAAATGTGAATCCCGTAAGACAGAATAGGCCTAGAGGGAGACCTCCAAGGCAATAAAGACAGGAAATAGTAGAGGAAGAACAACAAAAGGAACACGAGGAACAAAGACAGTAGACACCTCCCCCAGCTCGACAGCGCATAATTGAGGAGCTTTTTCTGCGACAGAACCCTCCATCGTTAGATGGAGCAGGAACCCCGGCCGATACTGAGGCGTGGATCCGAGCGATGAAGCAGATTTTCAATTTTCTCCACTGTGATAACCATACGCGACTCTCCTGTATAGCATTCCAGTTAACCAGATCTGCAGATTTTTGGTGGGAGTCTAGAAGGAGAACCATGACTCCGGAGCAGCTTGATGCTTACACATGGGATCAGTTCAAAACTGGATTCTACGACAAATACATTCCTAAGACGTTAAGAGTCAAGAAGGAAGCAGAGTTTCATACTCTGAAACAAAGGAAGATGTTCGTCACAGAGTACGAGCGGATATTTTGCGAACTGTCACGGTATGCACCTCTCCAGGTGGATATTAACGAGAAGATAGCATCTAAGTTCAGATCAGGACTAAGGCATGAGATTGCCATGTCCTTGGCAAGTCGGGAGGACCTGACCTATGCAGAGTCCTTGAACAGGGCATTGTATATCGAGGCAGTAATGCCTGAAGAAAAGAAGGCTCCAGTGTCAGCTCCAATACCAACTCAAGCACCAGCACCAATCCAGACTCCATCACAGAACTTTCGTGGGAAGAGAAAGTGAAATGATGGAGGTAACCAGAACAGAGACTGAGGTTATAGGAAGCCTTGGCAAGGAAACAGACAACAGGGACAGCAGAATGCCTCTGCCCCTGATAGAGATGTGCCAGCACAAACCAACTATCCGTTCTACCCAAAGTGCAATAAGACACACAAGGGAAACTGCCTGGCGAGTAGTTCAGGTTGCTATAACTGTGGCCAGGAGGGTCACTATGCAAGGAATTGCCCGAAGGCACAGCAGGAACGGATCCCTCAGCAACTTAAGGCATCGGGGCAACAGAGTCAGCAACCCCAGCAACAGCAGTATCAGCAGCAATAGCAGAGGCAGACACAGCAAGGGAATTCCAGGTCTTACGCAATGAATTCCAGTTCCTCCGGAAAATGGAAGCAGAAAGGTAACCTTGCAGGTATGGGCAAACTTCATGGCATGCTTATAGTTGTTTTATTTGATACTAGAGCATCGCACTCTTTTATTTCATCTGCATGTTGTGATAAGTTAGAACTTAAAACTGAACGAGCTAGTCATAAGATGAAGATTTTAACACCAATTGACGGAACTGTGACTACGACTCACATTTGCTCGAACATAGAAATAGACCTGGGAACAACTAGGATTAAGACAGATAATCTTAGTATCCTACCGATGTGGGATACAGACGTAATCCTATAGACTTGTTCCTCAACTCCTGGACCTTTCGATCCAAAATGGCTTTTGGTCACTCTTCATAAGTTAGATCTAGATCTAACTCAATCTCACTGTGCTTAATCACATGCTTGGGATCATATATGTATTTCCTTAACTGAGAAACATGAAATACGTTATGAACATTACCAAAACTGGGTGGTACTGCCAATCTGTACGCCACTGAGCCTATTCGCTCAAGGATCTCGTAAGGTCCTATAAAACATGGTCGTAACTTTCCTTTTACGCCGAATCTTATTATCCCCTTGGAAAGACATAATTTTAGAAAGACCTTGTCTCCTGCTGCAAATTGTAAACCTGTACGGTGATTATCCGCATACGACTTCTGCCGACTCTGGGCTTCTTGAATCCTCTGACGGATTTTTTTTACAATTTCAATCATTTCTGACACTGAGTCTGGCCCAGGAATCCTTCTCTCACCTACTTCATCCCAATAAAGTGATGATCTGCACTTTCGCCCATACAAAGCTTCGTATGGTACATTGACGCGCACTCGCGCCGCTTCTGTACCCGGGTCGCGCCGGCTTCGTGCCTTAGAGTCCCGACCCGATCGATTTTGCCCTGAAAGTACACAACAGTATTTAAAAACACTTATTACACAATTAAACGGAAAAGCAACATTAAAACAACAACATAAATGAAAAGATCACTTAAAATGAATGTGTTATGCTCGGAAATACGGGCGAAAATCCTGTTTGGCACCTTAAAATACAAGAATCAAGTAATGAGGAGCTAACTGTAGAGGCCTGTTTTATGCTAAGGCCCAAAATCAAGGTCCATAGTGCCAGGGTCGTCCGATGTCGAGAGGTCAGGGGTTCGAAAGTTGAGGTTAAGGTCGCAAGACAAGTAAGGTTTGAGCCTCCGTTAGCGTCCGAGTTAAAAAGATCCTGTTATCGATAAAGGAAGGACTCGGTCAAACCCTAGAAAGGCTATCATAACTCCTTGAAAATCAAAAAGTAGGTTTGAAGCCTTATATAAGGAAAGAGGCAGGACTTGGAGGAGGCACGCAATCAGGAACACACATACATCAAAATACTTACGCGGCTACTCAAGATTCTCACTCTGAGAAAACCCTACTTTATTTCTCTTTTCAGTCTTTTCCAGTCGAATTTGTTTCCTTTATCACGATCTGACTTGAGCGTCGGAGACTGATCAATCGTCAACTCTCCGACGGTCCTTCGACTTCACGTAGTTGTCTGTCTTGTAGGTCGCCGGGGCCGGAACCCTGCATTCTATCAATTGTGGAATTTGACCTCTACAAGGACCATTGTGGATGAATGAGGAAAAAGGTTGTTGGGAGGAAGAGATGGCTTGTGGCATTGGATGAAGGAAGAAGAAGTTGGCCTGTGGCGGTGGAAGCGACGATCTGTTCTGATTTTCTTTGCGCTTTCTCTTTTTAATTATATGTTTTAATAATACTAAAATTTATATTTTTTTAATGAAAGGGTAAATAAGACTTTTACTGTGGTGTATAAAGAAAATGATAATAAAATAAAATAAAATGTGTGGTGTATAAAGTAAAGGGTAAATTGCCTTAAAATACATCAACTTTGACGTGTTTTTGGTTTTTCAAACATTTTAAAAAAACATAGTTGTAATAACATGAACTTAACACTTGTTTGATTTTTCACATGATTTCAACTTTCAGTAAATGGAAATGACTTGATTGCCGGTGATTTCCACGTATACATCTATGTGGGCACCAAATTATCTTAAAATACATAGATTTTTGATCGATTTTGATCAGATTAGAGTGTCCGAATTTGAAAATTATGTGAAAAACCAAACAAATGTTAAGTTCATGTTATTAAAACTACGTTTTTTAAAACGTGTGAAAAATCAAAAACACCCAAAGTTTGTGTATTTTAAGGCAATTACCCTAAAGTAAATGTGGTATGTACATAAATTTTTGTGGTGCATTTAGAAACACCCTTATAAAATAAGGGTAAGATTGTTTATATCATATATATTTCTTACAAATGTATTATTATATTATTGTAATTTGTAAATTGTAAATTAAAGGTTTTCTATAGAATATATAATGCACACGTATGTATTTTTTATATATTTTATTAATATTAATTAAATCAATATAGATTATTGATATTGACAATCATATAATAATTAACACTATATATATATATATTATGGTTTTCCTTGAAAAATATATATTATGGTTGTAAGGATAATTCACCGGACAATCATATTAAATTAATATATCCGTATACGTAAATCAATTAACTAAACACAATTAATTAATATTTTAGTATATTAAAATTAAAATGAATTAATTACTAAATATAGTATGGGATTTTGGGGGGAAGTAGTACTTACTAAATAAGGCACAACTTGTTGCTTTTATATATATATATATATATATATATATATATATTAAGATTAAGATTAAGATTATTTCTCTTAATCATAGTCAATAGAAAAATATGTAAGTTCTTATTTCTTTCTAAATAAATCAAAAATATAAATTAATTTCTATCATGAGATATTAATTTATTGGTCGATAAAATGCTAATTAAAAATTATATAATAAATAATTTAAAAATACATTAATTTTGCTCCTGGTCTCTCTTATTTTATAATTAGAAATGGAAATATTATTGAAATATATTGATGTTAATAACTAATAGTGTGTGTATATATTATCATGTTTACCATCATTATGTAGTTTAAAATAACGATAAAAAAAAAAACTAATTTTCATTATGTTTCATTTGAGAATCCAACAAAATACATTAAAACTATAGGTTAATTTCTATCATCTACCAATTAAAATCAATTGGTTAAATGATCAATTTCATTTCAATCTGCAAGCAATTGTGGATTATTATTTAAGTCGGGTTGAACCTTCACAATTGAGCTAATTTTTATGATGGGGTTAATTAGAATTTCTTGATTGAGTTCCAATCATTAAAACTATATATATGTTTATTTTATTAATAATAGTAATACAAGTCGTTTAAAAGCTAAATTACATTCATTTTTTAATATTTCTTAAAACATAAATATACTTGTGGTCATAAGAACATAGAATCATATATAGAGAAGCCCATTTGTATGTATTTTATGAGTGGGGCATAGCATGTAATAAATTAAAAGCAACTTTTCTATGGATTTTGTATTCTATTTTATAAACTCAAACACAATTATCTCAATATGGGTTAGAAGTAACTTTTTTTTTATTACATGCTAATAAGAAAGATTAAAATATAAGAAAGTAAAAAAATTGAAAAAAGATAGATTTTTCAAGTAGAAGTGTATGGTCATCTAAACTCTTCAAAACTGTAATCGCCGATTTGAAATTGTCAAATATTTAACAAAGTTGACTATTGTTGTCGAAAAGTGGTCTTTGCGTGTTTTTTTTTGTTATACCTCTTCATTGGTTCACGCACACAGTTACATCACAGTTCTCAAGCAAAACATAATTAAATTTGAAGTTTGATTGAATCTATATCACAACATGCATACATCGTTCTCAAGTGAAAAATGATTAAATTAGAATTTAGATTACATTTGAGCTTGGATGAATACACACACACACACACATATATACTCCCTCCGTTTTATTTTATTTTTAGTTTAGAATTTTAATCTAGAATTAATAATGATTTTTTGGACTAATATATCTCTCCCTGTTATATTACATAAAATCCTATTCACTTATATTTTCCTAAAAAGATGAAATTTTTTCTCTCTCTCCATATATTTGTAAGGTTAAATTTGAGAGAGAGGATGCCAAAATATATAAAACAACAAACATTTTGACACAAAAGAAAAAATCTAAAACAACAAATAAAATGAAACGGAGGGAGTATATATATATATATATATATAACCTACATATGTAGTAGAACACTGATTTGCTCATAATAAATAATCTATAAATATACACAAATGAGCACATAAATAATAATGCATAAATAAAAATATATACAAATACATAACTTAAATTTTGTATTTCTATTTCTATTGGAGCCATTCCTATACACATTGTTTTCAATTTATGCAAACGTCATGATCATGGTATGCTAGTCAGAATCGAACATTCTAATTCTTTTCGCCAACTCATGCAACAATAAGAATAAAGCAATTACTTCAAACATATGCTTGTTAAAATATTCTGCATTATAAAAATGCAGTATTAGTGTGCTTGACTCTGATGCAAAATTTAAAAAAAAAAAAATCCCTCTAAGTTTGCATTTGAAGAAAAAATAAATAATTTATGTCTTCAAAACTGAATGATACAAATAAGCGTAGGCAAATAATAATGCAAAATACATCTATACATAGACGTAAGGGTTGGGTAATGGGGTGATAATAGTATGTATGCCTATAGGAAATGAATAATATTATACATATATATTGTATAGAATATAAAATATAAGATATTATTATCCTAATTGCATAAGATTGTTTGATAGATTTATTATTATATGATATGATTGTAGATTGATTGCTTTCTATATGAGATTATTAAATGCCATTAAAAAAAATTAATTTCCTTCGGGAAATCTAGAAATCTAAAATTTAACATATATATAATCTATATATAAATATTTTTTAAAATATAACTAATTACTCTCTAATTAATTATATCCATATATAAATATTTTTTTAATATAGAATTATAATTCCAAATTCGGAAATGTCTTTTGAGCAGGAAAATCAATCATGTCTATATATATGTGGATGTGGTATTGTTATTATATACTAGTATTTCCCATGTGCGATGCACATATTTAATTTTTTAAAATTATATACAATTTAAATTTATAATTTATAAAAATTAAAATAATTTTAGTGTTTAAATAGAAATCACGTAAAATAAAAACTAATAAGACACAATATTGAAATATGGATAATATGGTGCATAACCAATTATTAGCAAAATCTTTTTTTCAATGAAAAAAATAGTCAATTAATTTATTTTTATTTATACATACATTTGTTTTATGATTTAAATATTATATAAACATACATAAATCTATTAAATTATAGCATACATTAATATATATGGTACAATATAGAAATTCAATTGTGTATATTACTATAAATGTGAACTTTCACTATTCAAAATTCTTCATTTATGATGAGGCGCCGTTTTATTACAAGTCATCATGTACATATATGTTGATTATACCTACCAACCCAAACAAAGATAAATATGTTTTAAAAAAGAATGTTTCAAACAATACATACCTTTTTCGCTTAAAAAAATATTGTGTTTATATATAATAGTATTCAAATTCTCTTTATTACAATTGTGACGTCCAAAACTGAATTTCATATTTTATTTATATAGATATGAATAATTACACCTTTTAACACAATTAATCACAATGCTTATTGAAGAGATAACAAAAATAATTAATTAAACCATAATATTAGATGAATAAGTTGCATATCAATGTAAGAATTTAAAATGTAATTGTGAAACTCTTTTTTTTTCTTTTTTTCTTTTTGCCACACGATTGAAGACATATAAGTTCTCTAATAAAATAATATGTTGAAAAAATGATTGGTTAAAAATGTAAATGTTAAATTGAAGGATTGTGTCAAGTAACAAATTGTGTCAATATCAAAGTCAGACAAACTCATAATTAAATACTTCATGTATTTCTTGTCACAAGTTGAAACATCATAGGAGCGAATTAATCTCAACTTCATTGCCAAATTCTTCTAATTAATTTGGTAGTTACAAATCGTGAACAACTCTAAGAACTGTAAATTTTTGTTATCTCAAAAATAAAATTAAAAATCAATAAATTGGAAAACAATAGAATGATATCGATCAATGTTTCTGTTCAGAAACCTTTGGTATGCACACTAAAAAAATTAAGAATGATCATACCCAACTATAACTATCCACATCAAAAATTGAATAAAGAAAAATTCAAGAAATTAACTCAATGCAATCTAAAGCTTATATATAGTAGTTTAATCAAAACTGAACAACTTAAAAATTGAACAAAACCTTGAGTCACCCATATCTCCTTGTCAACCTTGAATTGTTGCTTGCGAAGCATGCCTACTTCTTTATCAATCTCATGTAGTCGTCTCTTTTTCATACTCTCTACAACTACTGCATGATTTGTAGGATTGTATTTATAATACGTACAACATAAAAAATAAACAAAATCAATAATAAACATCACAAGAACACTCAAAATCATTTATAGAAATCAATATACAAAACAAAAATCACAACATGCTAAAGTATTTCATGAAATAATGCAGATAAATATAGTTGTTATATATACTTTCATTCAAGAAAGATTTAATTTGTATGCTCTAAAAATGCAACTATTTTTAGATTGATAAACTTTCACATAAATTGATAGAATAAAAAAATTAATTTCACAACCAAATTTATGTTAATCTTCTATAATGCTAATGGATTAGTTTTGCAAAAATTAACCGCAAATTGAATAAATTTTGCGTGATTAGTGCTGTAAAATTAAAATAATATTTATTATTAAATTAATAATGTATAATATACTATTAAAGTAAATCATATATGAATCTTGACACATTTTGATTTATATATAAAGATATATTATTTGTATATTATATTAAATATATATTGATATATATATATAAATAAATTATTATATTATGTGAAGATGTTATATTATTTTGAATGTAGATGTTTAGTTAATTAGATATATTACATTAGATTATATGCATGAATCTTAAGATATTATATTTTTATATTAAGATAAATAAACTATTATATATAGGATATATTGATATATACACACATATACTATTATATATTATATTATATTGTGTCATTATAACTTATATTAAAGTATATATATTAATTATGATATGATATAAGATATGAGATATGATCAATAATTAAATTAATATACATATATTTAACGAAGTTACTAATTTGGGTAAGTGCGTTTAGGCGGGAAAAGAAAGAAGATTGTTATTAATAGGGTCGTTCTGCTTTTATATATATATATATATATAAAGATTATATAGATATATAAATTACTATGGGTATGCATACTTCTAAAACAAACATTCATTAAATTTTTTTTAATTTTTTTTTGAGGGAACATTCATTAATTTTGAAATAAAGGAGTAGAATTTTGTTTTGGGTTAGCCAAACATCTGTATGGAGCAGGTAATTTGACGATTAACAAGTAGGATATTAAAGTAGTCTATAACCATGAATGAGTCGGTTTATCTGGAGGGAATTAAGGTTCAATGAACCTTGCCTTTACTAGGCTAACGCTGTCCAGTCTCCACATATGACTAAAAATGAGATTTAATTCTGGTAGCTAGATACCAAGAGTCAGGCTCCAGACAAATTTTACATCGTGATGCATTTCTATTTTTGTTCTTTTTTCTCCTGTTAAAAATTGAATATATTATCTGATCACTTGTAGAAAAGTCTTTTATAAATTAATGCCAGGATTCAATTTTGCCATTTGACTATTGAAGTTTTTGTTTGCTACCTAGCTCATATTTATAAGATGACGCCATGACGGTACCGGTGGAGTTATGAATTCATGATTTAAATATTCTGACTTCAAATCACACTAATATCTAATATCTAGAATAATTAAATAAAATTATATGAAGAAGGGATTTTTTATAAACTCTATAATTTTTAATTTTTTTGGCATACTAATAAAGTTCGTCGTCATAGTTTTATTATTCCGCTTACTTCTCAAAATAAATTTACTAATTTTATTTAACTCTACTCATACATTTTTTTAATTTGAGTTATATTAATAGATCACAAGTGCAAAGGGCTTGAATAAGAAATTAAAAATTAAGACATTAATGAAGATTGAGCTTAATAAAATAAATTCGTGGGTCTAGTAGTCATGATATAAACTTTCACCGCCTAGCAGAGAGGTAATTTAATGAAATATAATAAACTATTTACTAAAATAATTAAGATAAATAAGGGATAAACTTTTTTACCTTGATATATAAAACTATTATTTAGGGTGATTGAATTACATTAAGCTGGTCCCTTTCCACTCTACACAATGAACCTGGTCCATTTTCCTGCTCTAGGTTCATTGGCGAATCTTGCTTGAAATCCTTTTGCGGTTTTCTATCGATCTACTACTGCCTACAAAATACTCAACACACACATATAATATAGACTTATATATATGTCTTCATCCATACAATAAAGTGACTCCATTTCAAGAGGCATAATTAATTGTCTTCCATTTATAACGCAAAATGTTGACATGATTTCACCATAATAACGACGATATTGCGGCTACATTCATTCCTTCTCTTCATACATAATCACACAGAGAGAGAGAGAGTAGGAAGCAGAAGAGCTATCCTAGATAATGATCAAGATTCCAATGAATTTTAAAAGGGTTGCGGCGGCTTTCGATGAGATCCCAAGAGTTAAATCATGCGATAGCAGCGGCAGCGAGCACTCTGCAGATTTGTCTGATCTCGTGAATTCGTTTCTAGAGAGAGGAACAAGAGAAGAAAGGAGAGGCGAAGATGAATTTGTCGATGATGGAGATGACTTCGACGTGGATGGTGATGATGAGATGGGAAGCAACTTTGAATCTCTAGATGTTTTGAAGAGTTTATTCAGCTACGAAAACGACGCCGTTAAACGAAGCATTCAAGAAGAGGTGGAGAAGGCTCACGGAGAAGCTGGCGGCTGCCGGAGTTCGTCGCCCGAGTTTAAACGCCGGTTAATGGCGCGGTTGCGTAACAGAGGTTTCGACGCCGGTGAGCTTTACTTCATATATCTCATTTTTCATTAGTTATTTGATATTTTGCTTTAAATTGATTTCAAAGTACGAAAAAATATACAGGGTGTTGGGTTGTGAATTGGGATTATGAAATATGAAGTCCCATTGTCATTCAGTACGATATTTACCTTTTTTTTAGTTTATTATTATGATTTAATTTAATTTAAAATATTTAATTATTTAAAAAATATTAAAATAAAACTATTTATGACATAGGAGATCTTATACTATATTCATAATAGGGCATCCAATATTGCAATGCAATGCAATGCCTTGATGCAGAGCTACCGTCTATACAATGACATTGGATTTCGCTAGCAATTATTATTATTATTATTAGTAGTAGTAGTAGTACTAGTACTAGTACTACTACAGTTCAAGTTCCTAGAAGGGTACTCTCACCGTTTTGATTTGATTGTCGTTTAATTTTTTTCTAATTTATTTTAAAATATTTGTAGTTTATAACTATATATTATATGTAAAGTGGTGTGACAATAATTGACTCTATTACCACTGGATTGACTTTTTTGCTGAAATGAAGATATATGCACCAAGTAATTATTATCGAAACCGTTATGCAACACACAAAGGAATGAGCCCAAGCAACGGTGATCACTTTGTTTGAGACAATAATATTTAAAAATTTCATAGCAATTTGAATTAATCGGTTAGCAAGGACAGGTGTTAATTAAGTAATTGATAGCATAAACCCGTTGTGTCACCTTATCGCTATTAAACATCAAATAATTTACCATCAATCCCTTAATTGCCAACATCTAAGAATTTCAATATATATTCCAAAATTTGCAGGCATTTGCAAATCAAAATGGGAGAGAAATGGCCGCTGCCCGGCGGGGAGCTATGAATACATCGACATCGAAGCAAGCGGCGTCCGGTACATCATCGAAATCTTCTTCGCCGGAGAGTTCACAATAGCTCGTCCGACCGGTGGCTACGCCGCACTGCTCAACGTTTTCCCTCAAATATACGTGGGAAGATCGGAGGAGGTGAAGCCGGTGGTGAGAGTAATGTGCAATGCGATTAGAAGATCGATGAAGAAGGCCGGAATCCACGTGCCGCCGTGGCGCCGCCGCACGTATATGCAGTCTAAGTGGTTTGCCTCCTACAAAAGAACAACGAGCGAAATTCCCAGTAGTGGTACGCAAATGCAAAGCGTGGTTGTACCTTCGTTCCGCTGCAGGGTAGATTTGGCAGCGCCGGGTGGGGGGGTTAGAATGGGAAACTTGGCTGCGGTGTTGAAGAGAGAGAAAATGATCATCTCATGATCAATTGTTTTGTCGAGATTTAATTAGCTATTACTCAATAGGTTGATTTATTTCTTCAGAGATATCAAGAACTAAATTAGGAAAGACATGCATACTTGTATGTTTTCTGTTTCACTCTTCTGTCGACTACAATAATGTATATATATTAAATTAAATAGGTGTTTGAATTTTGAACCAAGATCGAATTATGAGTCTTGGAATTGTATTATTCACATGAATTAGTGAGAGATCCTACAATATAAATGTACCATAAATTTTTTACAAAATTATTGATCTTATATGTCTATTTGGTTTTCGATTATTATGAAATTCAGCATTTAATTAATAATATATTTTATTAATAAATGTAGCGATATTTATCTCAAAGATCTAAATTGATTTTTTTGGGCAAGGAAATATATAGCGCCCCCAATCCACAGGCCCGCGTGCTAACACATACTAGAAAAGAAATCAAAATAAAATTTTTGTAAACTAACATAAATTATTTTCTTAAATTATAAAAATTACACGCTCATAGACGTTTACCATTTAGCAACCAATCATACAAAATAACACTTTTCAACCAACTCATCATTTTAAAATAATGTCTTTCGAATAACCAATTAAAACATGTTCAACCATGAGTAGTTAAAAATCCATTATTCGACATTCAAAATATGCCAGCAAGGCCACTGATGGGTATCAACAGGACTCGCCGGAGATGTAGACGCTCTTTCTTCCGTCACCGGCATTCGGCTCCACTCTTCCCTCAAGGGACCGAGGTTCGATTCAGACAGAGAGACGAGTGCAGCAAGGCTCAGGGAACCTGAACACGAGGGACTCCTTTCGCTACAACGATCTATGCAGACCGAAGACCGGAAAAGGTAGAGTCAGCACTCTCTCTCTCGCTCTCACCAGCAACACCACACAAGCACGAGGCTAAGATAACAGTTGCCCACAGAGATCACTCACAAAGAGCAGAGGAATGGTATCAGAGATCGCTCACAAAGAGCAGAGGAACAGCCCAAGGGATAGAAATTAATTACTGATCGAATTTCAAAGAGGAAGCCGTTTTTGGACTCTCTTCACAGTGAAGGCCACCGCTTCAATTTAATGGAGCAGAGAAGAGAACGAGGGGTCGGGTTTGGAAAATAGGAATAGGCAGTCAATTAGGGAGGGCTACCAATAAATGAGAGGGAGAGAGATGGGCCTAAATTATTGTTGGGCCAAATTACCCAACAATCTCCACCTTTTGGCCCAACAATGTGCATAGATCTTCGAAAGGAGTATCGTAGGTCTCATCATTGCCTTTTCATCCACTTCTCATGCAAGATAACACAGCAAAGAGAAGAACACAATACAAAGTTAGAACCGATCACTAAGATCAACTGGATAAAGCAAGCTCACATAGCTCCACCTCAAACTGAACACGATCCTCAAAAAACACAAAGAATCCAAATTCACACAGAACCCAAAACAGCTCACTAAGAGCCCCCAAACCAAAATACAGATTCACTTAGAATCAAGAAACAACTCACTAAGAGCAAACAAAATAGCTCACTAAGATCAACAAAACAAACAACAATAACAGGAACAACAGCTCCACCTTACTGGAGCAAGTACCAAAAAGCAACACAATCACAAAACATCACCAAGATCATTCTCCAGATAAATGGCTAAATTATTATCCACAACATTAGCCTGAGCATTTGATGAAGACTCAAATTCGTGCTTTTTTCTTTATCTTTTTACATCATTTGTAAGTGTTTAGTATAGAGTCTAGTCTAGTTTTGGGGGTAAAACTGATTACAGGAGGATGATGGCACAAAACCACCACAACAGGCACAAACAGGTGCTATTTATGCTGAGGGCACAAATGACTAATTTACCTGTCGAGGACCCAGTCAAAGTTGTTGTGAGAATTACGCAACAGAATCGCGGGCCAGCTCCTATATGCATGTGGAGGTGATGTGGCGGTCAGTTCCGAATCTTGGGGAGGTCCAAACACGTTGGGAAGGAAGTGGAGACATCAGGAAGTTACTGGAGGCGCTAGGGTTTGTTGCTATCACTCCTAAAATCAAGGAAGAACATGGAGCATGAAAGTGATGAAGTGGAGGAGTGCAAGAGCCCCTGCGTGGGTGAAATCTGGGCTGCTTGAAGCCTTAATTCATTTGGCTATAAATACTTTTATCTGTTTTTCATTTAGGACGTGTGTGTTTTTTACACCTCGAAGATACAATTTCCTGTTTTCATACTTAGTTTATTTTTTGGATATTATGTCTGCCTGAAGCTGGCGGTTTGCCCGCATAAAGGTAGTTCAGTTGTTTTGTTGGCAAAACTGGGGTTGGGCCCAGAAGTTAATCCAGTTATTTCCTTTCCAAGTAAGATATCTTTTATCATTTCTTTTACTTTCGTTTCTATGTTTAGTGGCTAAGTATCCACTGTTCAAGTCAAAGTAATGGTCTAAGGGTAGAATATGTGCATGAGATAATCAGACTTTAACGCCTTAAGGGTTCACAATCTTAACTTATTTTTCACTTAGACATAGGTAAAGGGTGGTTGGAGATGAAAACGCGCATTTCTAATTAACTGATACTAGTGTTAGTTACGTGAGAGTGTGTAGGTAATCATGCCTCGATACCCGTATAGTAACAAGTCCGGGGGTGACAGCCTTGGTAGTTAAGATTGAGTAGTATATGCAGGACAAGACCGTGTCAAACCTACTAGAATTGGGTCACTTTTGCCCTCAAAGCTGCTATACTTGCAAAACCTTTGTGTGATTCTCTCCTTAGGTTCCCGTATAGTTAGGTCCCTAGGTGCCGATCGTATCATCTAGACGATATAATGTAAGAAGTGATTGGGGAGTGGCCGATCGTATCCATTTTCTATAACCGGTTAACCCTCAAAGTGACAATTACCCATATTTGGCCATAGGGATTCGGTTTTTGACCTTTCTGCTAGTGTGGGCACAACGGGTAGTAGTGGTAATTACATATGTTTTATCCGGGATTGCGCATACCTATCGAATGACTCGATGCTTTGACTTGAGCACTTTTATTACTGGTATTTTCTTTTGTGATTTCCTTTTCAGCATTTAGTTAGTTTAAGTTTATTAGCAAGGTTTTTAGAATGACACTGAAAACCCAAACCAAAACTAAGAAAAGACAGAAGGTTATGAACACTCCTCGTGGGATCGACATCCGTCTTCACCAGCTATACTAGCTGTTGAGGGCAAATTAAGAATTTGTGGACTATTTGCCCGCAAATGTATTTTGCACACCAAAACGACGGTGTGCCAAAATTGGCGCCATTTCCGGGGAGTGTAAGCGTACTTTTCTGTCTATTTACTTTTTTTTACCTTAGTATATGCGTCGTTCTAACCGCGTAGGAGATTTACTCTACGATCCAGAGATAGAGAGGTCAGCGAGGGCACAAGCTAGGGCATTTTTGAACAGGCTGCAGGAGGAGAATCAAACTGAAGTATCTAGTAACGATTTGACCTCAGGCGGAGAAAGTCAGGCAAGCAACGAACAAGCTGAGACAAGCAACATCAAGCCACTCTATTTCGACGAAGAGATGGAGGATGATTAGATATCAAACCATGAGGAAGAAGATCAACAAAGACCACCACCGCACACCCTTACTTTGAGACAGCTGAGTTTCCCTCAAACCATGAACATGCATCCCACGGGCATCGTTTTGCCCACAACTACTGGTAACTGGGAGCTGAGGGCAAACTTCATCTCGATTTTGCCCAAATTCCATGACCATCCAGGGGAGGATCCAGAACGACATCTACAAGATTTTGAGATGGCATGTGAGACACAACGCACACGAGCTAATGGGACAGGTGAGTACATTTGCCTGGTTTCTTTTCCTTTCACCTTGCAGGACGGAGCTCGAGAATGGTTATACACTATTCCTGCCAGGAGTTTAACCAACTGGAGTCAACTCCAGCAAAAGTTTCTGGAGAAGTATTTCCCCACATCAAGAGTGCAGAGCATGAGGAAGAAGATCTCAACCGCAAAGGCTGGTCCCCACGAGAGCTTTTACGACTACTGGGAGTGTTTCAAGCAATTGCTCTCGAAATGCCCACATCACCAGATTCCAGATCATGACTTGGTGAACTATTTTGTCTCGGGGTTGAGAAGCGAGGACCGGGCCCTACTGAATGCAGCATGCGGAGGATCTATCCTGAACAAGAGGGCAGCTGAGGCTCTAATACTTATTGGAGAAATGGCCGAGGAGAACAGAGACGATTCATATGAAAGAACAAGTGTTGCTGCTACGGGCAAAACTATCTTTGTGCCTGAAACTGATGACCGAATCGAACAACTCTGCAACAAGATGGAGAAGATGATCACCATGTTTTCCGCTAATACCTTGCGAATTTGTGGGGTATGTGAATTGATGGGGCACCACTCTGACCAGTGTCCACAAGTGAAGGAGAAGAAAGAAACGGTCAACGCGATTAATGGAGAACAAAGAAGGAGGCACAATCATCTTGCCCCCAACTACAGTCAGAGGCAGACAACACAATACTATCATGCGCCCGCAGCAGGACCGTCTTTATCAGACATGGTTCACAAGATTGTGAATGAAATGGTGGAGGTACAAAAGAAATCAAAAGTCTTCGATCAGGAGACAAGGAATGGACTGAGTTATTTGGGAGGCCAAATATCCCAAATTAGTGATGCAATCGCAAGGATGGAGAAAGCTAAAGGAATTCTGCCCTCACAGACAGAATCGCCAAAAAAGGCTGGGGTAAATGCAATAACACTGAAGAGTGGAAGGCAACTGCCTACACCATATCCAGAGACTGCAGAGGATGATGCCCACAGCGATGATGAGCCCACAAAAAAGGAACTAGAGTTGAGGGCAAAGGATGAACCAGAAACAGTTGTGCCCAAACCCATCCTGAAGAGTAATATTCCAAAAGAGATCGAGGTGCCTTTACCATTTTCAGGAAGGATGAAGCGAAACAAGAAAGAAGCAGAGGATAGAGATCTAATGCACATCTTTAAAAAAGTGGAAATCAATGTTCCCCTACTGGACGCAATCAGACAGGTGCCCCGATATGCCCGTTTCCTGAAGGACTTATGTACAAAGAAGGTGAGATTCACAGAGGAGGCACAAGTGGTTGTGAATGAAAATGTGTCAGCATTATTGCAGAAAAAGCTGTCTGAAAAGTGTGGAGACCCAGGGATGTTCTTTATTCCCTGTGAAATTAGAGGACTTCGAGTTGAGAGAGTTATGCTGGACTTAGGGGCATCGATCAATGTTATGTCCCTAAGCATTTTTGAAGAGAGCTGACCTTAGGACTGCTCAAGGATACAAGGACAATTATTCAATTGGTTGATCGCTCCAGTGTCTACCCCGAGGGAGTGCTTGAAGATGTCCTAATCAAAGTGGAGAGTCTGATTTTCCCAGCAGACTTCTATGTGCTGGATATGGGCAAAACCAATCCAAAGGCTGCCTGTATACTTTTGGGCAGACCATTCATGAAGACGGCACATACGAAGATCGATGTCGATAAGGGCACATTGACGTGCGAGTTCGATGGAGACAGAGTTACCTTCAACATCATGGAGGCAATGAAGTATCCCAATGACACTGAGGGTATACATATGATCGACATTTTTGAGCCTATGATCCAAGAAGAAATGCCAAGACTGCTGGCAAAGGATCCACTTGATTGGGTACTTCAAAACAGCAAGATCGATTGGGATGCTGAAGAGGAATGAGATAAGCAAATTAAAGAGGCAATTTTGCAATTGTATCACATCGAAACCGGTTTTTCAAAGGATAAACGTCTGCCTTTGCCCACAACAAGGCAGGGTTATAAATTGGTGCAGTCTATCATCAAGCCACCCAACCTGGAGTTGAAGGAGTTGCCCGATCACCTCAAATATGCCTATTTGGATGAAGGAGAGAATCTACCAGTTATAATCAGTTCATCGTTGACCATGAAGTAGGAAGCCAAGTTGATAGCACTATTGAAGATGCACAAGGAAGCAATTGGATGGACCTTGGCCGACATCAAGGGCACAAGTTCCACCATTTGCATGCATCGGATCCAGTTGGAAGAAGGGGCAAAACCAGTGCAAGATCCCCAAAGGAAGCTGAATCCCTTGATGAAGGAAGCTGTGTTAAAGGAGATTCTAAAGCTGCTTGATATGGGTATTATCTTTCATGTGCCCGACAGTGAGTGGGTGAGTCATATTCATGTTGTGCCTAAAAATTCTAGAACCCAGGTTGTGGAGAATGAAAACAAGGAACTTATTCAGATGAGACTGCAGACCGGATGAAGAGTTTGCATTGACTACCGCAAGTTGAATGCAGTCACAAAGAATGATCATTTCTCTTTGCCCTTCATCGATCAGATATTGGAGAGGCTTGCGGGAAAATCGTACTTCTATTTTCTGGATGGGTATTCCGGATATATGCAGATCGTGGTGGCCAAAGCCGATCAAGGCAAAACGACATTCACTTGCCCCTTTGGCACATTTGCCTACAGAAGGATGCCTTTTGGCCTTTGCAACGCTCTAGGCATATTCCAACGGTGTATGATGAGTATATTTTCTGATATGCTTGAGACTTGTATTGAGATCTTTATGGACGACTTCACAGTTTATGGAGATAGCTTTGATCAATGCCTTGATCATTTGAGCAAGATACTGAGCCGTTGTATGGAAAAAGACTTGGTGTTGAATTATGAGAAGTGTCACTTTATGGTAAGGGAAGGAATCGTGCTGGGACATGTAGTATCCGAGCGAGGAATTGAGGTGGACAGGGCAAAAGTGGAGGTCATTTCCAAATTGCCCTATCTCATCAATGTTAAGCATATTCGGGCATTTCTAGGCCATGCGGGTTTCTATCGTCGATTCATTAAGGACTTCGCAAAGATTGCTCAACCACTCACAAACCTGCTACAATTGGAGGTAAAATTTGACTTTGATGGTGACTGCAAGAAAGCTTTTCATACATTGCAGAATATGTTAGTGTCTTCCCCCATTATCTAACCTCCGGATTGGGGAATGTCATTTGAGGTGATGTGTGATGCCAGTGGATTTGTCGTGGGAGCGGTTTTGGGCCAGAAAAGAGGCAAAGAGAGCTATGTTATCTATTATGCCTCCAAGACATTAAATGCCGCGGCGCAACGTAACTATACCACCACGGAGAAGGAGCTGTTAGCAGTAGTGTTCGCTTTTGAGAAGTTCCGTTCCTATCTACTGGGGGCACAAGTGATTGTTTACACGGATCACGCAGCTCTGAAGTACCTACTGTCTAAGAAGGAGTTAAAGCCGAGACTCATAAGGTGGATATTGCTCTTACAAGAGTTCGATGTGCAGATAAAGACAAGACTGGGGCAGAAAACCTGGTTGCAGACCATCTCAGCCGTCTGATGGTTGAGAGCAAAGAAGAAATCACTGAGAATTTTCCAGATGAGCACCTGTATGAGGTTGCGGGCAAAACAGCAAAGGAGCCATGGTTTGCCGACATAGTGAACTACTTGGTTGCAAGGCAGTTTTCAGTTGGTTTGAGTGACTATCAAAAGAATAAGATGAAGCGTGAGTGCAAGTTCTATATCTGGGAAGCACCAGCTCTTTGGAAAATTGGAACTGATCAAGTCATAAGAAGGTGCGTCAGTGATGATGAGGTCCTAGACATCTTGAAGTTCTGCCATAACAATGCATGTGGAGGTCATTTTGGCCCACGTAGAACAGCAAGGAAGGTATTAGATGGAGGATTTTACTGGCCTACATTATTCAGGGATGCTTATATATTTGTGAAGAAGTGCAAGAATTGCCAGATGACTGGGAATATTTCTATTCGGGAGGCCATGCCACAAACACCTATCATGCCCGTGGAAGTCTTCGACATATGGGGCATAGATTTCATGGGACCATTTCCCAAGTCAGGTAATAATCTCTACATTATCCTGGCTGTAGATTATGTGTCCAAGTGGGTGGAGGCAAAAGCCACTCCAACGAATGATGCAAATACAGTGGTGAAGTTCCTGAGGGAAAATGTGTTCTGTCGCTTCGGAATGCCCAAAGTCCTGATCAGTGATCAATGGACTCATTTCTGCAACTCAATCATAAAGAAGATGATGGTAAAGTATGGGTCCACACACAAGGTTACTACTGCATATCACCCCCAGGCAAATGCACAAGCAGAAGTCTCAAACAGGGAGATCAAAAATATTCTGGAGAAAGTTGTTGGACCAAGGCGCAAAGACTGGAGCAATCACTTGGAAGATGCTCTGTGGGCATATCGCACAGCCTACAAGACATCTATTGGGATGTCTCCTTATAGGCTAGTTTTTGGAAAGTATTGCAATTTGCCCGTGGGAATGGAACATAAAGCATTTTGGGCAATCAATAGGTTGAATTTCAATAACGAATGCGTTGGAATTGAGAGGAAGCTGCAGATCCAAGATCTCTCTGCACAAACCCACCACCCTCACAACACCCCAAGTCCTCTGAAGCATTCAAATACCCCCCCATTCTCGATTTCTCACAAATCGAGCAAAGCAAACCCTACCTCCCCAAATTCTCCAACTCCTTCTCAAGAAAAAAAGGTGAATGCAAAGAAAACAGGAGACACTACCAAACGAGGCAGACGTCACAGTGCCCACAACGCCGGAAAATCATCGTAAGAGACGACGCAGACCACCCAGTTGACCTAGCCAGAGGAGCCAAAACAAAGCACCGAACCGGTTCTAAACCCCTCACCGATCCAGACCATTCTACCACAACACCCACCGCTCCCGCCGCCGCAAGCAGAGAAAAAGAAACGAGCACCGTCGAAGGCTAAGGGCGGTGCGTCGAAGAAGAAGAAGAAGAAGAAGAAGAAGGTTGAGGCTGATAAGGGCAAACCTCAGAGCCCGCCACAAGCTGGGCAAAATCCTGACCCAACACCCCCACCTGAGAAGCCACCAACTCCTGAGAAGCCACCGACACTCCAACCCAGTGAAGAATCAGGCGAGTCTGAGCCTGAGAAAGAACCAGAGAAGGATGGGGAGGACGATGGTGGACCAGAGAAAGAAGATGAGGTGGAGGAAGAAAAACAAAATGGTAGTGGTGATGAAGAAGAAAACGGTGATGATTCTGAAGGTGAGAGCATGGAAGAAGACGACAAGGAGGAGGAGAAACTAGAGCAAGATCATCAAGAGGAGAAGGAGAAAGAACCAGAACCGGAAAAAGAGAAAGAGGAATCGTTGGAGGACGACAAAGTAACCTCAGAGGGATCTACCTCTGAGAATGCCCACAGCCAGTCTGAGCAACCGAAACAGGCACAATCCGATCCACCCGCAGAGAAGAAGAAGTCGAAGAAGGCAAAACCACAGGAGTTTTCGAAGGAGGCACATAGGGAACCGAGTCAAAGCAAGGGTCCCGATGTGCCTGAAAAGCCTAAGAGCAAGTCAAAGGGAACCAAGTCAACCAGCAAGGAGTCAAGGAAGCCAGTCAGCAAGGAGTCAAAGAGAAAAGAAAAGCTACCCACCAAGAGAAGGCTAGAGGTGGAGCAGTCCAACAATGAGGAGGAAGAGAAGTCGGTGCATAGTGAGGAAGTGGAACCGGAAATCTAAATCATCCCAGCTTCGGTTCAATCCTATGTGCCCGCAAAGGTGAAAAAGGGCACAAAAAGCAGGGTGCCACTCAGAACCCTCCCCCGCCGCTTGGCGAAGGAGGAGAAGGAGGATCCAAGCAGCTCAAGATAAGGAATTGTCGAGAGACTAAACAAGAAGAAGCATCTACCCTTGTATGTTCTTCATGACAGCATGCTAAATACACTTGGAGTCATGGACCAAGTGTATGAATACTTTGCCAACATCGGTTGGGAGCAAGTACTCGGCTGGAGGAACACGGTACGCCTTTCTTTAACCATTGAATTTCTTTCCTCGTATGAGTTTAAACCAGTGCAGGGATTCAGTCTGGAGACACCCGGAGTTGTAAACTTCTATATAGCTGGAGAAAGCTATAGCATGTCAATCTCAGGATTGAATCTGTTGATTGGATTTCATCCAACCAAAAGATGTGCATGCGAAGTGGTACAAAGAAGCAGCAACCAGCGTCGGCGACGACTGGAGTCCAAACATTCAGCAACGGTGGGAGGAAACTGGAGGCAAAGGCTTCTATCTTTCGGGCTCAAGCAAGGACAAACACCTCTCTGACCACGCCCTCCAGATTTGCCATAGATGGATGGCATTCAACCTTTATGGGCGCAAGGATGGCACAGGCCAAGTGACACAACAGAAGGTATTCCTATTATGGAACATGGTGCACAAGCGGAAGGTCAACCTCGGCTACATTCTGGCGGTCCAATTGCAGGCTCAGACCAGCAACACCAGAGCAACTGTTGTAGCTTTGGGCATGTTCGTGGCTAAGCTGTTTGAAGGTTTGAAAGGTGACGACCTTGACGACATCTTTAAGGGGTATCCAGAGCTTGAAGAAGCGACAGAGTATCTCGATGCCCAGAGGCTGGAGCGGATGCAGCTAGTTGGGTTCACTGAAGAGAACACCCCATATTTCCTCCCTTTTAACGAACCAACATACTTTGACAAGAGAAAAGCCCCCAAGGCACAAGAAGGATCACCCAGGGCACAAGAAGGACCGAGCAGGGCACAGAGCAGTACAGATTCAAAGAAGCTTGAAAGAATTGAGAAAGCCCCGCAGAGCATTTGTGTTCATCTCAGGTTAGACTACCCCTCCTCTCCTTAAATCATGTTTTATCCCCAGTAGTTTAGGATTTGTTTTTGTTTGTATATTTAGTGTCTATTTTTGTTTTTGTGTATTTGCGTCTGTATATATAGAGTCTGTTTTGGGCATATCTAACCCACATTACTGCTTGTGCCCGCAAGGGTACTTTGCACAGCAAGTGTGTGGGAGGGATATGTTTAGGTCGTTGTGTTTGTATGTTTTGTTTTTATTTTGTGTGTGCATATGAGTCATAGATTGACATTGGGCATATATGGATATAAATTTATTGTTAGGCAGATAGAATTAATCAATCGCATGTGAAAGCAATATATAACTACCCAGTGAGCTTTGAGCCCAAATTAACATTTGCGACTTCTTTCTGTGTGTTTAAATTCCACCACCTCATTTGATGCTTACTTGCTTATGCCCTGTCAAACCTGATTTCATGTTCTCATGCATGCTTAGATGATTAAGGCATTTTCTTTTATCGTTATTTGGCCATATTATTCACTGATAAGTGCTTCCCATTGCTGCCATTATTTGAGCCTGCTTATTTGTTCATGACCTGCGTTCTGAAAATCTCTCTTTAAAGAGTATCTTATAACTGAGAATGAAACCTTTTACGCTCGTATTGGTAGTATGTTTAAGCCAAATAGTGACAGGGTGCTAGAAATGGGCACAAAGAAAGAAAATAAAAAAAAATAAAAAAAAAGTGTTTGAATTTTTATGATTTCCCAGGTTGTTATGTGGGCACGGAGCTGCCAGTGCTGATTTTGCCCGAATACTATTGAAGGTAGCCAGTTCCTAAATATTTCCAACCTTGATCCGCATGCCCCATTACAACCCTCACAAGACCTTTTGATATGCATGCATGTGAATATCGTAAATTGTTTATACAAGGTGTTTGCAAGTTTGTTGATGATGATTTGGTGGAATTGTTGAGAATAAACACTTAACCTAAACACTCGAGAAAAAGGTGAGCTGAGTGCACACTTCAATAGTTGTACTAGTCTGTGTTTGATTGATTCGATTTGCCTGCATCATTATGTTCAACTGTTATGCCCTTTATCAACTTATGGTTCATATGATGTATTGTCTTGTTTGGAGTCATTTGAGTCTTCTGTTTGTTGTTTTTTTTTCGAGTTAAAGTTGCATTCATACTTGAGGACAAGTATGGTCCAAGTATATGGGTGTGATGAAGACTGAAATTCGTGCTCTTTCCTTTATCTTTTTATACCCTTTGTAAGTGTTTAGTATAGAGTCTAGTCTAGTTTTGGGGGTAAAACTGATTACAGGAGGATGAGGGCACAAAACCACCACAACAGGCACAGACAGGTGCTATTTATGCTGAGGACACAAAAGACTAATTTGCCTGCCGAGGACCCAGTCAAAGTTGTTGCGAGAATTACGCAACAGAATCGCGGGCCAACTCCTATATGCACGTGGAGGTGATGTGGCGGTCAGTTCCGAGTCTTGCGGAGGTCCAAACACGTTGGGAAGGAAGTTGAGACATCAGGAAGTTACTGGAGGCGCTAGGGTTTGTTGCTATAACTCCTAAAATCAAGGAAGAACATGGAGCATGAAGGTGATGAAGTGGAGGAGTACAAGAGCCCCTGCGTGGGTGAAATCTGGGCTGCTTGAAGCCTTAATCCATTTGGTTATAAATACTTTTATCTGTTTTTCATTTAGGACGTGTGTGTTTTTTACACCTCGAAGATACAGTTTCCTGTTTTCATACTTAGTTTATTTTCTGGATATTCTATATGCCTGAAGCTGGCGGTTTGCCCGCATAAATGTAGTTCAGTTTTTTTGTTGGCAAAACTGAGGTTGGGCCCAGAAGTTAATCCAGTTATTTCCTTTCCAAGTAAGATGTCTTTTATCATTTCTTTTACTTTCATTTCTATGTTTAGTGGCTAAGTATCCACTGTTCAAGTCAAAGTAATGTTCTAAGGGTAGAATATGTGTATGAGATAATCGAACTTTAACGCCTTAAGGGTTCACAATCTTAACTTGTTTTTCACTTAGACATAGGTAAATGGTGGTTGGAGATGAAAGCGCGCATTTCTAATTAACTGATACTAGTGTTAGTTACGTGGGAGTGTGTAGGTGATCATGCCTCGATACCCGTATAGTAACAAGTCCGGGGGTGACAGCCTTGGTAGTTAAGATTGAGTAGTATATGCAGGACAAGACCGTGTCAAACCTACTAGAATTGGGTCACTTTTGCCCTCAAAGCTGCTATACTTGCAAAACCTTTGTGTGATTCTCTCCTTAGGTTCCCGTATAGTTAGGTCCCTAGGTGCCGATCGCATCATCTAGACGATATAATGTAAGAAGTGATTGGGGAGTGGCCGATCGTATCCATTTTCTATAACCGGTTAACCCTCAAAGTGACAATTACCCATATTTGGCCATAGGGATTCGGTTTTTGACCTTTCTGCTAGTGTGGTCACAACGGGTAGTAGTGGTAATTACATATGTTTTACCCGGGATTGCGCATACCTACCGAATGACTCGATGCTTTGACTTGAGCACTTTTATTACTGATATTTTCTTTTATGATTTCCTTTTCAGCATTTAGTTAGTTTAAGTTTATTAGCAAGGTTTTTAGAGTGACACTGAAGACCCAGAGCAAAACTAAGAAAAGACAGAAGGTTATGAACACTCCTCGTGGGATCGACATCCGTCTTCACCAGCTATACTAGCCGTTGAGGGCCGATTAAGCATTTGTGGACTATTTGCCTGCAAGTGTATTTTGCACACCAAAACGACGGTGTGCCAGCATCATAATTTTGATTCTTATCTTTAGGTTTCTTACAGTATTTAGCATAATGTCCATGTTCACCACATCGATAACACTTCTTGTTATTATGTTTAGAACTGGAATTATACTTCTCCCTCACATGCATAACACTGTCAGTTTTAGCACCTTGGCCATGCTTTATCTCAATTTCCTTACTTTTTAACACATTAACCACAGTATCAAAGGTAATATCATCCCTCCCATACTTAATTGCAGAGTTAACATCATTATAAGCATCAGGGATAACATTTAACAGGCCAATAGCAGTGTAATCATCAATATGTTTATCTCCAGCCATTTTAATATCTTGAATGAGTTTACCAAAATCATCCAAGTTGGTATCCATATCAATATTCAAATCCAACTTATAATTGAAAATTTTCTCAAGCAAAAACATACGACTTGGAAGAGAAGATAAATTATATAATTCATCCAATTTATCCCATAACACTTTGGCAGATTCAATATGACAGACCTTTCTAAGCACAGAATCAGACAGATTCAACATTATAGTAGACAAGGCATACTCATTTGTTTCAGATTTCCTCTGTTCAGTTTTCTGTTCACAGTAATTAAGGTCAATGGCTTTAAACACTTTCTCCTTAATCAACACAAACCTCATTTTTTGTTTCCACAGATTAAAATCTGTCTTACCATCGAAGGGGGCCAAAATGAATTGAGATACAGGGGCCATAGAGATATAAATAGCGGAAGCTTAAAACACCAGGAACAACAAATACCTGATAAACATGGTTTTTACATGCATTTGAGGAGTTATATGGTTCATATTCGAAGGTTAATGCATGCGTTTATTGAGTTTTTATACTAGTTTTGAGTTTCCGTGTGCTATTTGATGTTTTGGTGTTTCTTGTGCAAGTTTGAGCTGAATTTGAGATTTATCCAAGATCCAATTCAAGGAGGAAAGTTTCTAGAAAGATAGAGGATCAAGAGAGGGTCTCAACACAACTTGAATCGGGTCAATCGGACGAGAAACGAGAGAGAACGGAGCAAAACGGCGGAGCGTGTTGGAGAATGCGCGCTGGCACGGACCGTGCTGTCCAACGGCACGGCCCGTGCCATTAAACAAGCAAATTTCGGACTCTCAGTACCAACGGCACGGCCCGTGCTGCCAACGGCCCGTGCCGTCTGTTTCCGGAAAATTGGTGATTTTCCTTGTTTAGACTCTGTATTTCCCCAACTATATAAGACTCTGCTTTGGACGATTTTTAGAGAACTTTTCACCCTATATTGAAGCAGAGAAGTGCTGTGAAGACAAAGGAAGACGGAGATTGAAGATTTAAACATCCGGCATAAGTGTTTCATGTTTTTAATTTAATTTTGTCATCACTTTTGTAATGCATATTTTATTAGATTTCTATTTTGCCATGAGCGGCTAAACGCATATTAATTCTAGGGTTTGCAAAGCATGATTGAAGCTATGTATTTAATTTAATCTTGTTATTTTTCCCTTCCGATTAATGTGTTCAAATGTTCAAGTGCTTTTGATTTCATGCTTAATTACTGATCATAATTGATGCATGCTAGCTAGTTAATTTGAATCCTAGCTGAGATAATTAATTAGTAGGATTAATTGAATAATTTGATATACGTTCTAAGGAATCTGTATGGGAATTTAAATATGTGGTTCTATCGGGAGTTAGTAAATTAACCTAGAGATGTAAGTAATAGGTTGTTTGTTAATCTGCTTCTACCTTGAGACCTGGCGGAGATAGGTAGATATATTTCTGATTCCTCACCTTTAATCGGATTAAAATTGGGAAAGATTAGGATTAAATTGAATCATAGTGGATACATGTGTGCTGCATTCCCTAGGATTAGTATTTCATTAATTGTTTGAGTTTGATTATTTGCTTAGTTTATTTACTTGTGTTTATTTGGTTCTAGTTATGTTCTTTTATTTTATTTAAATTCGTGTCTAGTTTTAGTAAACTCATATATTGGTAGCCTGGATAATAGAGAGTTGTTAGCTTAGTACTCAGTATTATCAAATATTCAGTCCTTGTGGATACGATACTCGATTCGCTTGCTATATTGCATTGTCATGTGTTAGTTGTTGTTTAGTGCATAATAAATAGTGTATCAATACCCCAAAAAATAACACAGAACCACATAGATAAACCCTAGAACTACGGGTTGAAGAACAATACCAGAGCGGAAACCCCCGTGGCTGGGGTTTCCGACTTACCTCGCCGTCTTCACGGATGGTCGGGCGGAGCCGATGGGCGACGGAGGGTGTCCGGCGAGATCCCCACCGTGGCTCTGATACCACTGTTGGGTATCAACGGGACTCACCGGAGATGTAGACGCTCTTTCTTCCGTCACTGGCATTCAGCTCCACTCTTCCCTCAAGGGACCGAGGTTCGATTCAGACAAAGAGACGAGTGCAGCAAGGCTCAAGGAACCTTAACACGAGGGACTCCTTTCGCTACAGCGATCTATGCACACCGAAGATCGGAAAATGTAGAGTCAGTAGCCTCTCTCTCGCTCTCATCGGCAATACCACACAAGCACAAGGCTAACATAACAGTTGCCCACAGAGATCGCTCACAAAGAGCAGAGGAATGGTATCAAAGATCGCTCAAAAAGAGCAGAGGATTAGCCCAAGGGACAGAAATTGATTATTGATCGAATTTCAAAGAGGAAGCCATTTTTGGACTCTCTTCACAGTGAAGGCCACCGCTTCAATTTAATGGAGCAGAGAAGAGAACGAGGGGTCGGGTTTGGGAAATAGGAATAGGCGTTCAATTGGGGAGGGCTACCAATAAATGAGAGGGAGAGAGATGGGCCTAAATTATTGTTGGGCCAAATTACCCAACAGCCACAATGATCACACGCGTCCATAAAACATTTAAAAAATTCATAAACATATAATGAAAATATAAATAATCATATTTATTGACTTTAAACTAGGTCAATATTTTAGAAACTAAAATATGGTCAACCATACAGGATGTTCCCATTAGTCCACGTGTAACACCCTAATTTTTATATACTTAGAATGCTATCAATTTTATAAATAAAACTAACATGTAAAATAATGTATTAAAGAGAATTAAAGCATTTTCTCAAATATGCAAATAAAATTATATTTAAAATCCATAATAATGTCTTAATAAACTTTTTCGAAGAAAATACCATAATACCATAATAATTCAAATAACATAGAGCGGAAGCGATTTAAATAGTTCAAACACCTAAGCATTTTTAAAGTTAGAAATCACAAACAAACAGATCACCAACTAAAAGTTTAGTAGTCAAACAAGTTTAATAACTTAAATACTTAAATAGAAACATAGTTAACATCCATCTCCTCCTTGCCATAACCAAACTTCTCAACCTGAAATGTTATAATATAGGGATGAGTATAACGAATACACTCAGTGGAGAATACGCATTATCCAAAACATATTAAACAAATAACTCATATTCAGACATTCATGTCATGCCACATAATAATAATTCTTTGAACAGTGGGGAGTCAGCCCAAAGGCAACTTATCACGGCCTTAGACCTATTAACGGTCTCTGAACAAGTATATGCATATACACATGCACGGTGGGCGACCCAAGGACAACTTTTACGGTCCCGGACCTATGAACGGTCCCTGGCATACTTTAACTTTCACTTTCACATAAACACTCAGTCGAACAATAAATCACAACCATAATATATAATGGATAATAAATATCACGTGCGCATAAAAATTCCCCACCTTTACTTTGAAGACTTTTGACTCGACTTTTCAATGTAAAATGTTAGAACTTGCAGAAAGTAACGCGCATTTGCCTAACAGAAAATTCAATTTAATTATATTAAATAGTTATATTTATTAAGATATTAAATACTTAATTTAAGTAAAGGATTAGAAGTTTTTTTAAAAAAAATAATCAGAAACTTCGATTATCTATAGAAAAATTATATGATTATGTTAAGTAGAATTTAATATATCATTTCGATTAATATTTGTGCCTTGAATAATTAATGTAATAAAATAGTTTTATTATTTAAATACTAATTAAAGGTTATGGGGATTGAGGGCAGACTATTAATAACCTAAGAATTAATGACCTAGGAATTTGTGTACGTAATTGAATTAACAAACTATGTTTAAGAATAGAATTTCCAAGTCAATATCCTTTTCTTAAATCCCTAGCTTTACCATTTCTCTCTCTAAAACTCATCTCTCATTATCGTGATTTAGATAGCTTTGCCACACATCAGCTTTATTATTTGACTATTATTATTAAAGGATTTGATGCCAATAAATAAATAGCCAATCAATTAGGTTTACGTATTTACCTACACAATATGTATAAAGAATTAAATTACCAAATCCCTATTTCCTACATCTTTCCACTGCCGATTCTCTCTCTAATTCCATCTGCTTCAACCTCTGTTACTCCTCTGTCTCTTTCTTTCCTCTTTTCTTACTTCGACCTCTACCGATTTCTCCCTAAATCATATTCTTCCATATCAAAATAACTCAATAAACAACCTAATTACTAGTAGGGATGCAAGTAATTATAGACTAAAGTTCTAATTATTGATGGGTTTCCATTGACTTTCAAAGAGAGATGAATTAAATTATGTACGGGAAGCACACCTATTGTTCTGAGTTTGAAGTTCTAATCATCAGTAGAAAATTAAATTGAAGATTGGCATTCCTGGGTTGATCTGATGAAGATAACAAAATAGAGATACTACAGGTACTGTATAACTTGAATATTTCTATCTATTTTAAATTAACTTTTCTGTTAATATTTATGAAGATTGAGAAACAAAATACAGTGACTTGATGCAGGATCTCGTTGAAATTATTGAAGGCTTACCAGTTATTATAGTGGCTGAACTCTTTTTCTCTGGTCAAATTAGAGTGCTTCCAACTTTGCTGATGTAGAAGAAGGGGAAAAAAATGAATGTATGGAAAAGAATAATATCCAGAAACTAGATAGAAACTTTTGTTCGAGTGAATACCTGACTTGGGTTTTTGGTTTGATACTTCAATTTCTACATTTATCTCAAAATGTTTCTTGAACGAATTGGTAGTTCTTTTCTCCTTGCTTCAGATATTGAAAGATGGCGTTCAATTATGAAATTTGGTATGAACAGAGAAGAAAAACTTCACTTCTGAACCGAAGAGTTTCTCAGAATATTTTGATGGTTCGAATGATCAATTGGTTTGAAATGAAAGTTTTTTGATATGAAGAAACTGTCTTGCAGTTGAAATAAACGTGTGATTGAGTAATTCTGAGGAATTATTATTATTATTATTATTATTATTATTATTATTATTATTATTATTATTTAGCTTTCAGATTTTTAAAATAATTATTAGAGTATAATTTATTTAATTCCTTAAGGATTTGCGGCTTTACATATCTTATTCATTGTTTTATTTCATTATGAGAAATTTGAAATTTTAAATTCTAAATTTCTCTGTTGGCGACGCACTTAAAAAATAAAATATTTGATTTAAAGTAACGGCAAGACTAAAATACTTAAAATAATTAAAGATTTTTAAGAACGGGTCGTTACAAAACTCCTCCACTTAAATAAATTTCGTCCTTGAAATTAACTTACTTGACTAGAAAAATCGGGGTACTTCGCGAGCACTTCATCTTCTCTTTCCCATGTTGCCTCGTCTTTTCCATGCCTACTCCATTGAACTTTGATAAGAGGAATCATTCTATTTCTTAGAGTATAGATCTTTCTTTCAAGCACAGCTACAGGAACTTCCTCGTACGAGAGATTTTGTTTAACATCCATAGCCTTATAGTTGACTACATGACTTGGATCATGAATGTATTTCCTTATCATTGATATACGGAATACATTATGCACGTTTGCCAATTCTGGCGGCAAGGCCAATCTGTAGGCCATATTTCCAATCTTCTCAAGTATTTCAAATGGTCCAATAAATCTTGACCTCAATTTTCCTCTCTTTCCAAATCTAACTACACCTTCTATAGGTGCAATTTTCAACAAAACTTTACCACCAACTTCAAAGTGTAGATCTTTCCTTCTTTTGTCAGCATAAGACTTATGACGGTCTTGTGCTATCTTCATTCTTTCTCTGATCTTCTCTATGACTCCAACAGTTTGTTCAACAAGTTCCGGTCCCAATATTTTTCTTTCACCAACTTCACCCCAATGCACAGGGGACCTACACTTTCGTCCATAGAGGGCTTCATATGGCGCCATACCAATGGTAGAGTGGAAACTGTTATTATAAGCGAACTCAACCAAAGGTAGGTATCTTTTTCAATTTCCTTCAAAATCCAAAACACAAGATCTCAACATGTCTTCTAGTGTTTGGATCGTTCTCTCTGACTGACCATCAGACTGAGGATGATAGGCAGTGCTAAAGTTTAATCTTGTACCCATAGCTGATTGTAAGCTCCTCCAAAAGTTCGATGTGAACTTAGAATCTCTGTCAGATACAATTGACACAGGAACTCCATGCAACCGTACTATCTCCTTGATATAAAGTTGTGCGTGTTGCTCCAGTGTAGTAGTTCTCTTAACATGTAAGAAATGAGCACTCTTTGTCAAACGATCAACTATAACCCAGATTTCATCATTTCCTCTATGTGATCTTGGAAGTCCATATACAAAATCCATTGTTATCTTTTCCCACTTCCATTCCGGTATTTCTAATGGGTTAAGTAATCCAGATGGGCGTTGGTGTTCCTTTTTAATTTGTTGACAAATTATGCACCTTTCCACGAAACTTATAACAGATCCTTTCATATTTCTCCACCAATATATTTTTCGTAGATCTTGGTACATCTTTGTACTTCCCGGATGTACCGTGTAAGGTGTACAATGAGCTTCATCAAGAATTTCTCTTCTCAAATTTTCATCTTTTGGCACACATAATCTTCCTTCAAACATTAAGGTACCATCATCAGTTAAAGCAAACCCTTTGATATCTCCAGCAAGAACTCTATTCCTCATCTTTTCCAAAAACTTATCACTCATTTGAGTTTGCTTTATCGTTTCTCTCAAAGTAGGTTTAACCACTAATGTTGCCAACACTGTTGTTGTGCTACTTGGTGGAGCTACTATTTCAATCCTTAGTTTAGCCAAATCTTCAATCAATTGCTCTTGACTTGTGGGTAAGGCTGCTAATTAACCATTATTCTTACGACTCAAGGCGTCTGCAACAACATTTGCCTTTCACGGATGGTAATGAATGGTACAATCATAGTCTTTTACCAATTCTAACCATTTTCTTTGCCTCATATTCAGCTCCTTCTGGGTGAAGAAGTACTTTAAGCTCTTATGGTCAGTATAGATATCACATTTACCACCATAAAGGTAGTGTCTCCATATCTTCAGAGCATGAACTACTGCAACTAACTCCAAGTCATGTGAAGGGTAGATCAGCTCATGTATCTTCAATTGCCGAGAGGCATATGTAATCACCTTACCACGTTGCATCAAAACATAACCAAGTCCAAGTTTTGATGCATCACTGTAGATAACAAAGTCTTCCGAACCATCAGGAACAGCTAAAACTGGTGTTGAAATTAATCGATGCCTCTATTCTTGAAAGCTGTTTTCACACTTATCAGATCATTCAAACTTCACTCCTTTTCTAGTTAATTGTGCCATTGATCTAGAAATCTTTGAGAATCTTTTAATAAACCTTCGATAATAACCGGCTAATCCCAAAGCGCTTCTTACTTCACTCACATTCACTGGTCTACTCCAGTTTGTTACTGCTTCAACTTTAACAGGATCCACTTCTATCCCTTGTGCAGTAACTACGAGTTCCAAGAAGACAACTCAATCCATCCAAAACTCACATTTCTTGAACTTTGCATAAAGTTTCTCTTTTCTAAGTGTTTTCAAGACAATTCTCAAATGTTCTTCGTGTTGTTTCTTATCTTTTGAATAGATCAAAATATCATCAATGAAGACAATAACAAATTGATCTAAGTATGGATGAAACACGCGATTCATCAAATCCATGAAAATTGTGGCGCATTTGATAACCCAAAAGGCATCATTATGAACTCATAATGTCCAAAACGAGTTCTAAATGCAGTTTTCGATCTATCCCCTTCCTTAAACTTCAATTGATGATAGCCCGACCTTAAATCGATCTTTGAGAACACACTTGCGCCTTTCAATTGATCAAACAAGTCTTCTATTCTTGGAAGTGGATACTTATTCTTGATCGTCAATCAGTTCAATTCCCGATAATCTATACACATTCTCATGGTCCTGTCTTTCTTTTTCACAAAAAGAACCGGTGCTCCCCAAGGTGAGACACTTGGTTGAATAAAACTTTTATCCAAAAGCTCTTGCAATTGCACCTTCAATTCTTGAAGTTCTTTCGGTGCCATTCTATATGGTGTCTAGGATACCACGGCTGATCCAAGTAACAAATCTATCGTGAATTCCACTTGTCGATCTGGTGCAATCCCAGGTAAATCATCCGGAAATACATAAGGGAATTCTCGTACAATTGACACATCATCAATTTTCGACTCAGCAGGTGAAGTGCTTATCAAGCTAACCAAATAGCCTTGGCAATTTCATTTCTTCATCATTTTCAACGCCTTCATAGCAGATACAACTCGAGGCATTGATCTTATCCTTGCTCCGTAACATGAAAATGGTTTCTCTCCAGGTCTTTGGAAGGCCACTTCTCTTTCTCGACACTTAATCGTAGCATAATTCTTAATAAGTCAGTCCATTCCTAGAATCACATCAAAATCTTTCATCTCTAGGAGATACAAATCAGCATCTATGTTCTTTCCACTAATGTCCAGCTTTACATTCTTAGCCATACGATTAGTTCTAAGTGTCTTTCCTGAGGGAATACTAATCTCTAGTGCATCATCTATTCTATCACAAACAACACCAATTCTTGAATAAAATTTTGCATATATGAATGAATGTGTAGCACCAGAATCAAAAGGAACATATGCAGGTACATCAGAGATGTTCACCATACCTGTCATAGCCTCAGTGTTCTCTTCATCATTCTTCTCAGTCATTGCAAAGAAACGTGCATTTCCTTTCCTTTCAGTCTCTCTTTTCTTACGGGTTGGGCAATCATTTGCTTCATGTCCCGGTTTTTCACATGTGAAACACACTCATTTTCTCAGTAAGCATTCCTTGAAGTGAAATTTTCCACAAACCTTGCATTGTGGCTTTCTTTGCGGTACACTAGGACTACCATTTCCTTCATTTCCTCCTTTCTTAAACTAAGGCTGACCAGTTGGTCTATTCGGCGGTTCCCACTTTCTCTTATTTGAAGTGTCAACAGTCTTCTGTGTTGAGTTTCCCAAATTCAAATGGGATGATATAGCTAGAGCACATCGAACCACATTACCATAAGTAGTAATGTCAGTACCAGTTAGTATTCCATTGATTTCTGAGCGTAGTCCCATCTCAAACCTTCTTGCTTTCTTGACTTCAGTGTTAATCAAATGAGTTGCATATCGGGAGAGCTGATTGAATTTTCTTTCATAATCCACAACAGTCATAGTTTCTTGCTTTAAGTTAAAAAAACTCATTTTCCTTCTCATCCCGAAATGACTGTGGAAAGTACTGCTCTATTATCATATCCTTGAACTGTTCCCAAGTCAAGCTGTTAAACTTCTCTTCAGTTATACTACGTGAGATAGACTCTCACCAATGTCCAGCATCTTCAGCAAGTTGAAATACAGCGCACGATACTCTTTGCACATCTGTGCACTGGATATGCACAAAAATTCTCTCAAGTTCCATTAACCATTCTTCAGTAGCCACGGGTCCTTCTTGACCTTTTAGTGTTGGTGGTCGATAATGACGAAACTGCTCCACTGCCATACTGATATTGTTAATCTGATTTGGACGGTTTTGAGCAACTGTCGTCTAAAGAAAATTCATGAAATCTTGAAACAACTGCGCATTCATATTCTGATTAGGCGCCTCATTACGTTGTTCTTGAGTTGCAGATGCATTGCTATTATGCCCAGTATTGTCGTCAGTGAACACATTCTGACTGACATTATCCTCAACTTCGGTGTTCGAGTCACCTCTTTGATTAACATTCCTTACTGGTCTTCCTCGACGTCCACGTCCACGAATCATCTTATCCTAAGGCAATAAATAATTTCTTCTACTTAGTAAAAGGATTCTAAGCAAGCATCTAATTTCGAGAACTATATTTTTTTTTTAAAGACATAACTCTAATAATAGCATCAATGTATATACTTTAAGTAAATAAACTTTGAACTTTTCTGAAATACCATTTATAATGAATAACTGCATCAACATATAATTTACATAAACATGATCTTCAACTTTATAATAATGATTCCATAAAATTCATATAGATGCAGTCAAAACATTATTCAAAGTATTCATAATTAAACTTTCAACTTTCAATAATAAAATATAAAAATACTTTTTACCTTGGAGTCAGCGAGGCATGGTGGAGAGTATGTTTCGTTAAAATATTTTACATTAAATGCAAATTTCATACATTTAACTCAAATACTTGACTTAAAAACTTTTGTTTTCCAAATAAATAAATAATTTATAATTTTAAAAGTCTACAGAAATCTAAATAAAATTTATAATTTTACAAGTCTACAGAAACATAGACCTGCTCTGATACCATTATGTAACACCCTAATTTTTATATACTTAGAATGCTATCAATTTTATAAATAAAACTAACATGTTAAATAATGCATTAAAGAGAATTAAAGCATTTTCTCAAATATACAAATAAAATTATATTTAAAATCCATAATAATGTATTAATAAATTTTTCAAAGAAAATACCATAATACCATAATAATTCAAATAACATAGAGCGGAAGCGATTTAAATAGTTCAAACACCTAAGCATTTTTAAAGTTAGAAATCACAAACAAACAGATCACCAACTAAAAGTTTAGTAGTCAAACAAGTTTAATAACTTAAATACTTAAATAGAAACATAGTTAACATCCATCTCCTCCTTGCCATAACCAAACTTCTCAACCTGAAATGTTATAATATAGGGATGAGTATAACGAATACACTCAGTGGAGAATACGCATTATCCAAAACATATTAAACAAATAACTCATATTCAGACATTCATGCCATGTCACATAATAATAATTCTTTGAACAGTGGGGAGTCAGCCCAAAGGCAACTTATCACGGCCTCAGACCTATTAACGGTCTCTGAACAAGTATATGCATATACACATGCACGGTGGGCGACCCAAGGACAACTTTTACGGTCCCGGACCTATGAACGGTCCCTGGCATACTTTAACTTTCACTTTCACATAAACACTCAGTCGAACAATAAATCACAACCATAATATATAATGGATAATAAATATCACGTGCGCATAAAAATTCCCCACCTTTACTTTGAAGACTTTTGACTCGACTTTTCAATGTAAAATGTTAGAACTTGCAGGAAGTAACGCGCATTTGCCTAACAGAAAATTCAATTTAATTATATTAAATAGTTATATTTATTAAGATATTAAATACTTAATTTAAGTAAAGGATTAGAAGTTTTTTTAAAAAAAATAATCAGAAACTTCGATTATCTATAGAAAAATTATATGATTATGTTAAGTAGAATTTAATATATCATTTCGATTAATATTTGTGCCTTGAATAATTAATGTAATAAAATAGTTTTATTATTTAAATACTAATTAAAGGTTATGGGGATTGAGGGCAGACTATTAATAACCTAAGAATTAATGACCTAGGAATTTGTGTACGTAATTGAATTAACAAACTATGTTTAAGAATAGAATTTCCAAGTCAATATCCTTTTCTTAAATCCCTAGCTTTACCATTTCTCTCTCTAAAACTCATCTCTCATTATCGTGATTTAGATAGCTTTGCCACACATCAGCTTTATTATTTGACTATTATTATTAAAGGATTTGATGCCAATAAATAAATAGCCAATCAATTAGGTTTACGTATTTACCTACACAATATGTATAAAGAATTAAATTACCAAATCCCTATTTCCTACATCTTTCCACTGCCGATTCTCTCTCTAATTCCATCTGCTTCAACCTCTGTTACTCCTCTGTCTCTTTCTTTCCTCTTTTCTTACTTCGACCTCTACCGATTTCTCCCTAAATCATATTCTTCCATATCAAAATAACTCAATAAACAACCTAATTACTAGTAGGGATGCAAGTAATTATAGACTAAAGTTCTAATTATTGATGGGTTTCCATTGACTTTCAAAGAGAGATGAATTAAATTATGTACGGGAAGCACACCTATTGTTCTGAGTTTGAAGTTCTAATCATCAGTAGAAAATTAAATTGAAGATTGGCATTCCTGGGTTGATCTGATGAAGATAACAAAATAGAGATACTACAGGTACTGTATAACTTGAATATTTCTATCTATTTTAAATTAACTTTTCTGTTAATATTTATGAAGATTGAGAAACAAAATACAGTGACTTGATGCAGGATCTCGTTGAAATTATTGAAGGCTTACCAGTTATTATAGTGGCTGAACTCTTTTTCTCTGGTCAAATTAGAGTGCTTCCAACTTTGCTGATGTAGAAGAAGGGGAAAAAATGAATGTATGGAAAAGAATAATATCCAGAAACTAGATAGAAACTTTTGTTCGAGTGAATACCTGACTTGGGTTTTTGGTTTGATACTTCAATTTCTACATTTATCTCAAAATGTTTCTTGAACGAATTGGTAGTTCTTTTCTCCTTGCTTTAGATATTGAAAGATGGCGTTCAATTACGAAATTTGGTATGAACATAGAAGAAAAACTTCATTTCTAAACCGAAGAGTTTCTCAGAATATTTTGATAGTTCGAATGATCAATTGGTTTGAAATGAAAGCTTTTTGATATGAAGAAACTGTCTTGCAGTTGAAATAAACGTGTGATTGAGTAAATCTGAGGAATTATTATTATTATTATTATTATTATTATTATTATTATTATTATTATTATTTAGCTTTCAGATTTTTTAAATAATTATTGGAGTATAATTTATTTAATTCCTTAAGGATTTGCGGCTTTACATATCTTATTCACTGTTTTATTTCATTATGAGAAATTTGAAATTTTAAATTCTAAATTTCTCTGTTGGCGACGCACTTTAAAAATAAAATATTTGATTTAAAGTAACGACAAGACTAAAATACTTAAAATAATTAAAGATTTTTAAGAACGGGTCGTTATACCACGTCTGCCACCTGTCATCACCATTTACCTAAAAATATTTTTAAATAATGGGGTTGAGTGCCAGAAAACACTCCGTATGCATACTCATTCATTCGTCCAATAAATTGCAATAAAAAAAATTCATGAATCCACATTTGACATGTCATAAATCATACAGTCAATATATATAGTGGAAATTGACCATAATGTGATCACATATCAACTATAATATATTCATAACATAAACTTGTTCATAAATAATTGCATCAAAGTACCATATTTGCTCTAAAGTGTCATAGTATGAATCCTCATATGAGTCGTATCAAATCTACATTGAACAACATAAGTATAAAGCATTTTTGTAAATGGACGAAAGTTTTAATGTATTTTTAAAAGATTTTTGATAAGTAAATCCACCTTATAACTAAATTAGTTGTAGCTTTATTCACGACTTCTCATCCTAAATCAGTTGTCGCAGATTCGGACCTCATGCTTAAATATAGATATAGCCTTAATCATATGATACTCGTCCTAAGTCTCTCGTGCTAGGACCTATATATGAGAACTATGTCTTAATAACATATTAATGTTCTAAACATATACTATAACGTAAATTAAGGGTCTAGGGATTGAGTCCCTAAAATAAGAGCATAATCTAATGTCGTTTAAAGGTCGAATGGGTGTGTGACATAAATTTCGTGTATTTATATTAATAAACACGGAAAATGCGTACGAAAAAATATTTTTAGATTGAAATTACAATTGTGGTTCGATTCTCAATTTTGATTTTCTGATTCTTCTCTTCAACAATTTGATCTTCGAATTCTTCAAGATCTTCAAGGTGGATTTGCCTCTTCAATCTTCAAGAATTTGATGTTTTGAGGTTTATAATGTTGATTCCAAGGGTTTTCACCTTGATTATGAATCAAACATAAATTTCAGGATGATTTGATGAAGAACAACTTGAAGATTTGGATTTGATAACGCCGATCAGAGGGGTTGAACACCTTGATTCCGAATCAAACATCGAATTTGGAATGATTTTGACGAAGAATGCCTTGAATATTGGAGATAGTTTTCTCCAAGGAACCCTTCTCCAAACTTGAGCTCTTGAAATTGTGTGTTTCCCTTTAGCCAAAACTCTCTATTTATAGGCAAATAGAGAGAGTGTGAGGTGAACTAGGACGTATATATTCGGCATCATTTCATTGGTGCTTTGTATTAAGGCTTAGGTGGCTTGATTTCATTGGTCACTTGTCATTTATGATCACATACATCAATATGTTGATTCAATATATGAGCTCGCCACATGTTGATTTCTCATTAGTTTTAAAAGTTTCCACATATTAAATATCCAATTATTATTTATTTTATTTAGGAATTTGATTAAATAAAATTCCTAAAATATAAATAAATAATTTAATTTGGTATTTAATCATTTTAATTTACGTGTGGTACCATTTGATTGGCAATTAACTTTTGATTGCCTACAGGGTGATCCTAGCTTAAAAATATCAGAGTCTTTGATTGTGCAAACAAATGTCATAAGCAAATAGATGAAAATTATAAAACTTAATATATGATTTAAATGATTACTTTAAATCATAGAATAATAAGGAAATATTGATTTATTATATCATATACTTAATTTTGAATTTAATCTAAATTAAATAAAATAGACTAAATAAAAATAAGGTAAAATTATAATATAATTATGTAGCAAAGCGGGCTTGAACACACAATTAACTAATTCATAAAGTGGAATAATAAAAAGTTAACCACTAGGCTAGAAGGATTTATGGAACATGAGCTAAATTGCTTTAATTAAATAGACTCATAAATATTTGAATAAAAAAAATTATAAAATGCATCAAAGTGGCTTGAACATTACACCTCGAGCATAAAATCTGAACTCTCGCCATTGGGTTAAAAATGATTTTCAAAAATTGTATTATACTTTAAATTAATTAAGTTCATAATTATTTCAGAATAAAAATAAACAAAATGCATTCCAAAGATTTTGAACCCAGACTTAACATAATAAAAATAACCATTGTGCTAGAAGCAATTTTAAAAATTAATTACAAATTTTTATTTAAATATAGTGCAAAATCATATTGGTATAAAATGTTAAAAATGGGTTTTGATTTTTTTGGACCCTTGACCTATATATATATATATATAGATACATATATATATATATATATATTTAACAAAATTGTATTTTAACCATTACATTATATTCGAAATTTTCTTCACACTTTAATTTAATAAGACAGAAAGCTTGAAATGAAATAAAATGGATCTTAAAAATATATATAGTGGGGTTTGGACCATAAATCTTTTCAATATACACACTAATCCCCAACCATTAAATCAAATCCTAATTTCAAAAATAATTCCATAATTTTAATTAAATATAGTCATAAATACATACATTAATTAAAATAAAATAAAAATAATTGCTTCAAAGGATAATTAAACCTTAGACCTCAAGATTAGTTTTGTACCTCAACCAGGCCAAAGTGCCATTTTCAAAATTATTGTGTACTTCTTAATATATATAAAAACAAGAAGTTATGCTTTAATTAGTAACCTAACATTTCCCGCCTAAAACAACCATCCAAAATTAGTAAGTTATACTATAATTCATATTTATTATATTGAATGTTATTTTATGTTATTTTAATATAGTATTTTTAAAATCCTATAAATCGAACATATATACTGTATATATATGAAAAATATATTTATGAACTAATGTTTTTAATTTAAACCTCAAAAGTTATTCCCATATATTAACTAATTACAATAACTATATTCAATTAAGTAATTAGATAATTAATGCTTAATTAACTGGTTACGTATATTAAAATAATATTTCATATGTAAACTACATTATTTTTTAGTACTTGTTATGTTTTCTTCAAGATATTATCGATTATTTTGTTAGTTCTGATTTTTTTTTTCTTCAAAGTGAGAAATCACGAGATTGATTATATACCATATATTGTTCAATATACACAATCAACCATAATTATGTTAGTCAAGTTAATAATCAATAAAAAAATTTAATGAAAAATTCTACATCTATAATAATTAAGTTGAAACCGTTCCGCAATTACCTTAATCAATATTCATGCAATTTAATCAACCATGCAAATTTGGCGTCATAATTTTAATAATTGTACGTTACAAATGATCTATTCTAAAATTGTATCTTCCTCAATATATATATATATACACACACGCATATATATATGTGGTCTCAAAAGCAATCGAGACTTGAGGGAAACAATTTTCTTATCATAAAATTTTAATTCCCCATCTCTCTCCAGTCTCCCTTCGCAGATGTGGTTGCACTGCAGATCGACGCGCTTCGACAACTATTACAGCCTCAACGGTAACATCAATGAAGTGCCGCTATGTTTTCCTTCAAACGCTCTGCTCATCTCCACCGCCATGGAATCGACGTCGTGCATCAAGATATATGGAGATGAAAAGATTGATAGAGAGAGTATATTATAGTGTTTTGAGAGAGAGAGAGAGAGAGAGAGAGAGAGAGAGAGAGAGAGATGTATTCTAATTTTCTTTTCTTAAACAATACGTGTATTTTTGTAAATTTTTTTATAAGAACAAAAATAGATTTATTTATTTTCCTTCTCTTCTCTCTGATCATGTAATATATATAAAATTGGTCATCTTTCTCTCATTTTGAATTGAGAAAAATTAGCTAGGAGTAGGATTAGAATGTTTGTTTTCTCTCTCATGTAATATAAGATTTTGATTTTCTTTCTCTTCTAGAGATAATTAAATATTAGGATGTGTTATCTTAGGATCGTGTATTTGATTTTTAATATAATAAAAAGTAATACAAGTTCATCAATTATTTCGGAAAGAAATGAAATTGTTAATTGATTTTAATTCCGCTGTTCAATAAATCTGTATGAGAATTGAAGATATCATAAGATTGGAATGGTATTTTGTTTGCATATAATTCTTTTTTTTTTTTTTTGGTTTGTCATCAAATATTCCATGATTACGAATATGGAATTCGATCATGTTGATCGAATAAAAATATGGAATTTCCTATTCCATATATGATCTGCATATATCATTCATCATGATTTCTAATTTAAATCCATAAAAGTTGAAATTGTTACAAAAATTTAGTTCTATCATGTTATATCCATACGGCTAATATGTATTTAATTGTGTATGTATTAATATATATATATACACACACACACACATAAATATCTCAGTGTATTTTTCTTTACTATCAAAATATTTTTATTATAAACTCAATTAAAAAAAATGCACTCCAATAATTATATGATATATTAAACAGATAAACACGCATACATCCAAAAAAATTATAATACATTGGTTCATTGTAAATTCATATTATATTCTTATGTTCTTTTCCAATAATGATGATGATGATGATGATGATTTTTCTTATTTATCATTACTTGTACGGTTGTATTATCTACAATAATAAATATTGTATTTTGTTGTGATTAGTTCATCACTTATGAAGATCATATTAATCTATTAATTTATTAAGATATATATAGAATGACCCACCGTGCGATGCACGGATGAGATATGAAATGTGTACATATTCATATTTTTTTAAAATTACAGTTATGAAAAAAATATTAAAAAATAAATCTTAATTTATATAACAACTTCCAACAAATTATAAATCTTATAGAATAAAATTTTATAGCTCCCTTTGAATTCACGCATGTGAAAGACCTGGACCGATCCTGACATTTCGGGATTCACGATGAAATGAAAAGGGGGGAACTAATATTTTTTTAACGAACATGCTTAAAAAAAATTAAGCCTTATCTTAATAATATTAGAATCATACAAAAATTGATCAAACCTTGCATACATAAAACTAAATTTGTTAAGTTTGAAGCTTGAGACAACATTCTTGCAATGTAATAATTATTGTCCAAAAAAGAAATTTTATTATGATTAAACAAAAAGCCGTTGAATTTTTTTTTCAATTTTTCAAATCTACTTTGTAAATATAAAATAGGAATATCAACTACAAAAAAAAAAAAAAAAAAAAAAAAGATCATACAATACTCATTTGGAAATAATGAAATATCTTCATAATCTGTATTTTCATAAAATTGTTTCTTCCTATTTTTATAAGTCATCGGTTTTCATAAATATATATATATATATATATATATGATCAATTTCCGTTTTAGATCGATTCAATTCCTTGACTTGGTGTCGTGGTTGATTAAAATCCTTCCTTCCGATATTGTTAAAAAAAATTAAAACCTCTTAAACAATTTTTGCAACATCAATTTATATAAATATATTAAGATTATGTTTTTTTTTACTAAACAATTTTTTTTTACTAAAATTATCTCACATCGAAGAATTAAAAAAATTTATTTGATGAACAAACAATAAATTGGGAGGCCCGACAATAGTTATCGTACTAATTTCTTCATATTTCATCTAAGTTCAAGTGTAATGTTTGATCTCACATTGAAAAATGAAAAGTATTGTTATACTTGAACATATAGTAAATTCTAATAGTTATAATAAAATATTCATACCTTTCTTGATATTATAAGTTGAGATCAAGTATAATATTTGATCTTATGAATTTAATATTAAAATACATATTTAAAATTTTTGTTTAAATATCTATCGGATTCTTATTAAATATATATATATATATATATTTATATAAAATTAAAACTAAAATTTTAAATTTTAAATTCAAAAATATAAATATATATAAAAAAATTCAAATAAATATATATAATTTTGAAATTTTTTATATATGAAACCTAAATCTTAAAACTTAAATCTAATATATTTGAATTTTTTTTATAAAAAAGTTATCCGACATCGATAAACTAACAAATATTGATTTGAATAAACAAACTATAAATTGTTAGGCTAAACAATAGTTTTTCAACCTTTTTCGGTCTTTGAATTGAGAACAAGTGTGATATTTCGATATTTGATTTATAATTTATGATTTTATCAGTTTAATATTAAATTCTAAATATATTTTAAATTATAAAATTTAACTATTTTAAAATTAAAATTTAAGTTAAATATATTAAAAAGTTCAAATATACATTTTAAAAATATTAATTTGAAATTTTTACCTTTTAATTTAATTAAATATATTTAAAAATCAAAATTCACTTCCAAAATTTTAAATTAAATATATTTATTTTTTAAAAAATTAAATGTATTAATTGATCTTATCGATTTGATGTTAAATATTTTTAAAATTTATCTAATATCAAAGAATCGACATATATTCTTGTGCATGAACAATCTATAAATCTTGAGGCTCAGTCTTTCAACCTTTGTCAGTATTTATGTTGAGATTACATGTAATATTTGATATTTATTTTTAGGAAAAATGTGCAAATACATCATTAATCTAAAATATTTAATTTTTTTTAATTTAACTAAATATATTAAAAAAATTAAAGATCCATGTCTAAAATCTTTAAAGATAGTGTACTTGATTTTTTAATTTTATATATATATATATATATATATATATATATAGGGGTGGGTTCAAATAGGAACCAACCCCCCTGAAGGAACCTAGGAACCAATCAAATTCAAGAATTTTGATGACATGGCGGATAAAAAAGCAGTGGCATAGCTATAAATATGTAAAATTCGAATTATAAGGGGTAATTCCAGATCTTTTTAATAAAGTGATGACATCATCTTTTAAAAAATTCCTAAAAACTTTAAATAATCATAACTTTTTTTTTATCCAATTTACGCAAAAAAAATATATCAAATTAAAGATTTTTTTCATGCTCTTTCATTTAAGATCCATAATGCATATGTTTATTTGAGCAAAAATTGATGAAAAATACAAAAAACTATTTTTCACGTATATTCAACCCGTAACTGTCAGATATTTGCTAATATGATATCACAATATTGCTCATATCTTGTGTTTATGTTGCTAACATGAAATTTTTTATGCACGACTTTGAATTTTAAGTTGCTTTCATGAGAAAATAGTTAAAGTATGAGCTATATATAGTTAAGTTCATAAACAATTATAACTTTATCAATGCTTAATATTATTTTAAAAACTTGTAATATTTGAAAATTTAAGTCATGCTAGCATATCATTATTCACATATTAGTAATGTGTTACTAACATATTAGCAAATTAATAGTCACATATTAGCAGTGTGTAGATTCTCTAACATATTAGCAATATGTTGTATGTATGAATGATGTTACACATGTTACACAATATTATTTTAAATGTGGTCCAATGTTATATGTGTGGTTTTTAATACGTGTCAATTTAATATTATGATCTCGTCAAGTTAGCAATATGAGTCTATCTCATGATAGCAACAAAATCTGTTGATGTTAGCAATATACATCTTTCATGTTAGCATATTAATACAACGCCAGAAAAGACAACGGTTTTAAAGTGTTGTCTATTTAATTCCGGAAATTGGGCCCAAAATCCGAAAAAACATAACAGAATTTCTAAATTACGAAAATAACCCCGCTTTCATTAAGTTCTCAAATATTACAAGTTTGTCACCTTACTTTGACTAAAACTTTGACTAAATTATGGTCATTAGATCTAATCAAATCTAAGGTTAGGATTGGTTCATAGGTTTCCTTCAGGGGGAATTGGTTCCTATTTGATCCTCTCTCTCTCTCTCTCTCTCTCTCTCTTTCTCTCTCTCTCTCTCTCTATATATATATATATATATATATATATATATATATATTACCACTTGTCATTCATAATTTTTATTTGGTTGATTTGTGAAGTTCTAAACTTACATATTAATCATTGGGATCACACTATTTGGTTTTTATATAAGTGAGTTAATAAAGTTACATGTAATATATAACAATCCATTTTGGTTGCTTAGGCTCTAGGCGTTGTTATTTTTTATTATATATTATTACGTATTACTATTTACATATTAAATTTCCATTTACAACTGAGATGAGATGTAGGTTGTATAAAAATCCAAAATAATTTTTCAACATTTTCTATATCCCACATCGGTTATAGATTCACAAATTGAAATGTGAATTGCTGTATAAAAGAGTGGATAATCTTAAATTGAAATTGAAATCTCAAATAATTTTTGCAACTTTTATTTCAATTTTCTTACATCTCACATTGATTGTAGATTGAAGAAATTGGATATATGTTGTATAAAAGAGTGAAAAATCTCAAATGTTTTATTTATTCATATTTTGAACAAAAAAAAGTTCAAACAAAAATTGATTGGTACCTAATTGGACGATTAATTATCGTCGAGATCACCTGGGTTATGAGGATTTGGCCTTCCCGATTTCACACCTGGCTTGGATGTTTTCGGCCAACCCAATTTCTACAACCCTGAAAAATACACAAATAATTTATAATTCACTCGATCTATAACTCATATATTCACATACTAAATTCAAGATTGAATATGATTTTATTATTGTTCATAAATATTTTTAATAACATTCACTTCCCTGTGCATCGCACAGATGGTGTACTAGTTTAATATAATAAGATCAAATTAAATTTGGAGATAATATGAATAATAAGATTAATGATATGGGTTTTGAAACATTGAACCTATACTTCTCAATACTGAACCACAACGATTAAGCTAGTCCAATTTATGCATAATTTATGTGAAGATTTTTATTAAATAGCCTAGCTCATGATGTTTTTAAAAAATATATATAAAAAATGAAAATATAAAGAACACACACGCATGACACACACACACAAACACAATCTGCAAAGCTCATCTCTAAATTTTGCAATAGCATATTTCTTACAAAAGCATCCACGGTCGAATATTTTTCTCCAATCTATTATTAAACCAATTAAACTCCTCCCAAAATCGTTGATCCACACAAATACACACACATGCACACCTAAGAATAATTTATAACATATCCAAAACATCCTCTAAGGTATAAATTAAATGATTTAAAACTCCATAAATTAAAGAGAAAGAGATAAGAGTAAAACTCTCAAAGGCTAGGAATTTCCCCATTTTTAGATTCAAAAATCGGAAGTCTCTTATCATACATAAATCATGAAAACAACTCAAGAATCGTATAGAGAAGGAAAAGAAGATTCCAAAAATGATATTCCATATCAAAGATTCCATCGAAAATATTTCCCGACAGTGGAGGAAGGTGGCGCGGTCGACCGACACAATGATGACTAGCGGTAGAGGCGAGGAGAGGTGAGGGAGAGGTCGAGAGAGAGGGGAGGGTTGTTCCCCTTTGAATGAAGTGTAAAAAGTAAGAAATGAGACTCTGTGGTATCGAGGGATATTTATACATCCTCCTAAAATAAATCATACGTAGAATTAAATTTATAAATTAAATCACATTTTGGTCAACTGAAGAACTATTTTAGCAAAGATCAAGTTCTATGGATTCGTATCGACGAGCAATTATCGTCTAATGTATTTGATAATCTCGATCGAATAATAATTGAGCCATAACTAATTAGAAACGTAGTTGGATTAAAAAGCTCATCATTTGGGCTTTTTATTAAAAATTAACTGAATTTAACATTTGAGCTCTAGAAAATATATTGCCCTCCATGATTGGTTTTGGGGTGTTACAAAGAAATATCTTTTAAGATTTATTATCCATGTATTCCAAATCAAGATAAATCGAAAGATCGCTCCACCTCAGCCTTAAAGCCCTGCCCTAAATTGCCTAAATTAAAATTCTTCTACAACTATAAATATAAATATTCATATTAGTTGAAAAACACACCGAATCAGAATTTATGTAATTTATATAGACCATAATGGAGAATTAACTGATGCAAACGAAGGATGAATTGTAATAGTAATTTAATGTATATAGAATATGTAACTCGTGGAGAATTAATTGATGTGCACATGAATAAAGAATTGCAATAGCACAATTTTATTGAAATAAATGTTTAAATTATAATGTATAATATGTAATATATTAGATATGGATCGAGTTTTGGGTATTTAATATATCATATTATTATGGGATTACATTTTAATCTTTTTTCTTGTCACCTCTTGTTGATATGACATATAATTGATGTGGATATATAAAAAATTATAATAATATTACATTATTGAAATAAATATAATACATGAAGAATTAATTATATAATATATAATCTTACTTTTTTACCCTTAAATTAAGTGAAGATTATGAATATAAAAGACAAACTAAATTTTATACGATTTAACACGCTTTTATATAGGTGTGTATATGTATAGATATAGATTAACACTAACTTTTTTGTCTTTTTTTAACAATAATTATTATATATAATTTACAAAGTTAAACATGATGAATTAGATAATAAAAGTATTATTTTGGTCATTATCAATGACATAAAAAACAACTAGTTGCAAATATGAAATGCACTAAATTATCACATTATCACTCTTTCGGCTTTCCACTTTCCACTTTCCACATGGCCATGCCTATATAATTAGGTTCGACAAATGCATGAAATTAATTCATTCTACCTGCCCTTCTCATCACACCTTCTCCAAATTAATCTCAGCTGCTCTCTAACTAAAATATTACCCCTGCTTCCCTTTCGCAATCATATAGTAAATAATCATACATTTTCCACTATCAACTATATATATATATATCATTTTCAGATAGTTATCGTTATCCTTATCCATGGACGCCAGCGCTGAAGATCCGGACAGAGTATCGACGATCGAGAGACTGCTTGAGGGGCCGATGCCGTGGATAGGAATGTACGTCGCCGCCGCATCTCTGATCTGCGCTGCGGCGATGGCCGCCGACGCTCTGCATGGGCTGTGTAACAAGAAGCATTGGTTCCCGTCGAAATATTTCTCTCTCAATGCAACTTCATTGACGTTGCTGGCGGTGGCAATGAAGCTTCCGGTAGACCTCACGACGCGCATGTACACAACCACCGACCGCCTGGCGAAGATCAGCAGCCTGGCGTTGTTGTCGGCCGCCATGGCCAATTTCTTGACGTCGTTAGGTTCCATGGCAGACAAGGATATCATGTCGAATGTGACGGCTTTAGGCATCATGGTGATCACGGTGGCGGCGAATGTGTTCATCCAGGTCGTCCAGATGCATTCTTTTCTCACCACTAGGCGTGCGTTTCATGAAGAAATTGTGGTTGTTATGTTGATGCTGCTTCTGCTTGTTATGTTCATTTCATCCGCTGTGATGATCTCGTCCACGAAACGGTATCTGCAGACGAAATACCGCGAGATGCACAAATCCGTTTTGAATGAAGATGAAGGGAGATTGAAAGTAGTTACTTGTACTACTAGGGATGAACTGAGAGTTTTGATCAAGAAACATTGGGTGATTGCAAAAACTAGTAACCCTCAATTTGTGATTGCTCGTTCTGTCACATGCACCACATCTGGTGTGTTGAGCTTGTTCATCGCCCTCGTTTTGTTGGAAGCCGAGATTCGGATGGCGACTCAACAGTTGAACATACTGCATCAGGCGAATTCCAGTTATGGATGGTCGACAAAGTGTGTGCTTCTAACTCAGACTATTGGAGTATTAGTTGCCTCGATTGCCCCGACAGCCAGATGGTTCGGTGTCATAAAGTGTAGATTATCCTTAAACGAAGCCAGAAGGAACATTGAAAGTGCGGTGGTGGTTGAGGGCTATTGGACTCAGAAGATGGTGGATTGGAGACAGAGGTCTTTATCTTTACAAATTCGAAATCTCAAGAGCAGGAAACTTGTTCATGCTTTCAGAGGCCAGTTGTTGAATTTTTGCATTTGTGTACAGTATTTGATTGTTCGTACTAGTAAACTAGTCCTTCTCATATCTATCTTTGCAACAACTCCATTCATCTCATGCGTCAACTATTCAAGAAAGTTGATGAGGAGGCAGAATCGTGTTTCTCAATCTGTCTCCTCACGCGATCCACAAGTCTCGGCCACTACGGGTGATTCGGAGCTGGACATTAGGCCTTATGTTATGCTTTTAGAAGGGGAAGTAGAGCTTCCTGCAGAAACTCTGCAGAATATCTGCAAAGAATTGGATGGAGTCATTCTTAAAGGTAAGAAGAGGAAACCCGAGAATTTGCTAAAACTGCTCTCCAAATCTTGCAGCTTCAAAGGGGTGACAGAATTTGATAGTTATAAAGTTCCAAGTCTGCATGCTGAAGACCTTCCATATTGCTGGTCTCTACCTGTGGTGACTCTGGCTTGCATCGCGCTTGCACTTCCCAACGTTGACAAGAACAGATTCGATTTCCTGGTGAGCAGTGTCGCGGAAGGGCTTAGATTGATGAAGCTAGTAGATAAAACTCAAGATAAAAAAGGGTGTTTGGCAAACATCAGAAGTGCAGCAGATGTGGTGTGGGTGAAAGTTGAGCTTTACCACATGTGGCAAGATGAGGATCTTTGTGGGATATCTGTTAAAGGCAAAAATGGTGTGGAAATAGTAGAGGAGCTGTGTGGGAAAGGTGAGAAGACTGTGATTGAGTTCCAGAGAGAATCAAGAGACTGTCTCATGAGAAATCCAGTGAATTGGCCAGTTAATGTGATTGCTGCAGACTCAATGTACAGGGTGACCAGAACAATCTTGCTCAACTACGACGAAGAAAGGGATGATGATGATGATGATGAGGCATTGTTCGAGAAAATAAGTATTATGATTGCAGATATAGTGGCAGCATGCCTCACAAATCTGGGTGTAGCAATAACTATGAAGGTTCACCGCAGTGCCATTGAAAAGAGAGAGACGAGTGTGCGTAAAGCAGCTCTTCTTCTGGGAGAAACAGAGGAAATTATAGATCTTCTCCAGCAACGTCAGCTGCCCAAATTGGCTACTAATGTTGAGGAATGGCGAGCCTTAGGTAGGCCCAATATTGAAAGATCAGAAGAGCTTGTTACCATGAAAGTCGAGGAAAGGGATGATAGTAGTACTGAATAGATATATATATATATATATATATATATATATATATATAGTTTGCACTCTTGTTCTTGCTTTGGCAACTACCTACGTACTCTTGTTATATATCTACCATGTCAATATATATCAGTTGTGTTGCAATTCACGAGTTTCATTGATAAAATCATTTTCTTGATGCTTCATAATTAATCTTTTCTGGGTCTAAACTGTGATGATAAGAGGCTTTAGAGCAATCAATTTAAGATGTAAGTTTACAAATTCACTTATCTAAATTACACTGATGAATAATAAGTTGAATGATGCCTCAATCACTTTTATAAACACCTATATTATTGCAATTGTAGCGACCCACCGCGCGTAACGAAAAAAACGATGAAATCATTTATAAACAATATTAATATTTTTTATTCAGCTAATTAAAATCGTCAGTATTATTTATAATCTGACTTCATGACGCCGCCTCAATATTTATTATATATTAATAATTGCCGACATTTACTATTCAATCCAAGAGAATTTTTTTCCTCAGAATTCGGGAATAAGATCCTCACCCCCACATTTTTTAAACTTCACATCCCCGTCACATTTTGTGTGGCATCTTCTCTGTCAAATTTCATTTTTTTTTTATTATGATTTTTTTTAATTAGAATTTATCATTCCCCAAATAAATTATAAAAAAAATTAATTATGGCACATGAATTTATCGTATGTTTTATGTATTCCTAGGCATGTAAGTGGACTGTGCTGATTGGCGAGCTCCTTGACGACAAAAGCTCGAGTCATAAGCTTGTGAGTCGGTCCCAGTGAGAATAATTTAGTGGTGGAGTGAAGTTGCTTGGAGATTAAAGGTAATTTAGTGGTGGAGTGAAGTTGCTTGGAGATGAAAGGTTCCGAGTTCAAATCTCCTCAATATCACAGGTCGACTATGTGAGTAGAATATCGCAGAAATTCTAGTTTTACCCTAAAACACACCACTAGAAGAACGGCGCCTTCTCTTCAACGTGGTCTTCGCGCGTCATCGTCCAATTAAGTGAAAACACAGAGTAGTTAAAATTGAAGGAAAAAAAATTAATGCTAGTGTACTAAAAAGTAGGACAGACGTACGACTTCATATGCATCATCATTTGTAAAATTATGATAAATGACATGCTATATTTGGCGTAATTCACCTGTAACCTCATTAACTTTATTTTTCTTTTTTTCTTTTTGGTCATATATATATATATATATATATATATATATATATATATATATCACTCATTCATTGTAGGAGCATAAATACACTCCTTGCGCTAATCTTGGCATTTGCAGAGTAGTCGAAGAGAAATCTCATTCGGGTACGGAATGCTCTACTTTCTGCTGATTACTTCCAAGAATGCGACATATTCCATTTGCTTTTTTTATTGTATTTCTTTTGATAAATCAATTAGATTTCATTTGATATTTGTGGTGTTGATATCATGACAGATAGATCCAGGGGAATGAGGGTGCCCCCGCCATTTTTATTTTTCTACAAGTTTTTGGTCGTGGGTTGCTTTCTATATATCCAAGTACCGGGGCCTAATTCAAATTTGAATAACTTCTAGGGATAATTTAATATTGTCCACTATTTATATCACAAATTAAAAACTTAAATAAATGAATAAAAAATCACACTCTTTTTCATTAATCTTACTTAAATTTACAATAGATTTAAATTTAGATTTATTTTCTTCTACTTCTAGATATTTTGTATTCGTTTAATTTTATTTTTGTTTGTTTGATTCTAAAGATTTAGGATTGAGTTTTAACTACGTGAATTATGGTTCCAAAATACGATTATGTGAATAATAAGGGACTATATATGCTTTTAATTAATCTTGATTCCATATTACCTTTTATTTTGCCTAATTTAGTACATAATTATGTCAAAAATATAAATTTGTGTGCTTGCTTTGGAATAAAACTATTGCATATTTGCATGCGTATAAAAATTTCAAAATATGATATAAGAGAATGTTACAATATATATAGGTGTTTTAAATTATCAATCTGTGGTGCTAAAATGTAATTGAATTGACATAAGGACTTTATCGAAATTATTTTTAAATTTTTAATTTATTTTTAATATAACACATCAGTTATATATATATATATATTATATTATATTAGGTATATAAAATTCATGAGTCTGTCACTAGGATTATGGAATATATATGATGTTCTGTAGTTTTGGTCGGCCTATTTATGTGCGGTGTAAATGATATCCTCAATTTCAACCTTATATTCCATCTCGTATTTTAATTATTGGATTTCTGTCATGTGTATTTAATTAATTCTTTTTGTGAATAGTTATTGAATATTTTAAAATACACATGTAAAAAATCCACGGATTAAATACAAGGTTGAATACAAGGTTAGAATACGGTGTGTGTTGGCTTAAATTTATTAATCCAAATACAATCATAAAGTTTCCTTAGATATATATTTTAATTTTCAGAATAAATATTGCAACACCAAATTCTAACAGTTTAATTCCTTGATAGATTTTTCCAGAAAGTTAGAAGGCTGCAAAAGCTAGCTAGAGTTCCATCAATGGAGGCAAATCAAACTCATTTTAGCATTCTAATGTTCCCATGGTTGGCTCATGGACATGCATCTCCCTATCTTGAACTAGCCAAGAATCTCTTAAAGGAAAACTTCAAAATTTATTATTGTTCAACGCCTATCAATCTTGTTTCAGTCAGAAGAGTTCTTGCAGAGACCTTCGATCCAATCCATCTAGTCGAGCTTCATCTACCATCATCGCCCGAGCTTCCCCCGTATTCCCACACCACGAAGAACATACCACCAAATCTTATACCTCAACTCTTTGATGCCTTTAACCAGTCACAATCCATTTTCTATGAAATCCTTTCCTTCCTGAAACCTGATATGGTGATCTATGACTACTTTCAGCCGTGGGCAGCTACAATATCGTCATCTCTAGGCATTCCTGCTGTCCATTTTTGTGTCTCAGCAGCTGCAGTTCATGCATTTCTCTACCACCTTGTGACAAAGAAGAAGTCTGCTTTCCCTTATGATGCATTGTATCTTCGAGACTATGAGCTAAAGCATTTTGAAAGCACACTCGTTTACAAACTCATCAAGGAAGACGATCAACACCATGGATATGCTCATTGCAACCTATCTCAAGACATTATCTTGGTAAAGACAAGCAGGAGTTTCGAGGGGAAGTACATTGATTACTTATCTGTCATGTTGAAGAAGAATCTTGTCCCTGTTGGTCCACTTATTGCAAGGAAAAAGTTGATGAAGGACGATGAATCGGGGATCATGCAATGGTTAAGCAGCAAGAGACAGTTCTCAACTGTTTTCATCTCTGTTGGGAGTGAGAACTACCTGTCCAAGAATGAGATGCAAGAGGTGGCTAATGGATTAGAGATTTGTTCTAATGTGAACTTCATATGGGTTGTGAGGTTTCCTGATGGGGAAAGAGATGATGCAGACGAGGCGGTGCCAAAGGGATTTCTTGATAGAGTAAGAGAGAGAGGCATGATTGTTGAAGGATGGGCAGCACAGGATCAAATATTAGCACATCCAAGCATTGGTGCCTTTGTGAGCCATTGTGGTTGGAATTCAACCCTCGAAAGCATTCATTTTGGTGTGCCGGTAATAGGCATACCTTTCAAACTTGATCAGCCCTTCAATGCAAGGCTAATGGTGGAGGCTGGTGTGGCTGTGGAGGTGGTGAGAGATGAGAATGGAGATTTCAGCAGACATGAGTTTGCCAACGCGGTGAAGAAGGTGGTTGTTGAGAAAACCGGGGAAGAAATGAGGCGTAAGGCTGCAGAACTGAGTAAGAAGATGAAGAAGGAAGACGAGTATGCGATGAGTGAAGCAGCAGAGCAGCTGAGGAGAATTTGTGTGGAGCATAAGCAGAAGAAGAAGAAGTAGCACTACTTCTTTATGATCAGAATGGAATAATTGTGGTTGGTTTAGTAGTTTAATTGATTCTTGGATTGAGTTCATCCCATTTTCTAGTGATGGGAATGAGCTAATTAATTCAGATAAATGTTATGAATTAATTATTGAAATTAATAATGCCATCAGATTGAACACAATGAGATCTAGCTCTGTCAATGAGTATAAATCAATTCTGCATATTATGAGAAGGCTATTGCATTATATTGCTAACCGTTTTCAACAAGCTCTAATGATGGAGATATTGATGAGGAGGTGAATATTAATATTATATTATATTTGTATTACATGTAGTTCTCATCATTTTAGATTATTAGTTATTATAATCAATAATTCTATTATAAATATTCGTTTTTGGTCTTCCGAGTTAACTTGATGTTATAAATAGATAACTGTACAATTGTTTTAGGAGTTGAAGTTACTGAATAAATTGGGGTTAATTTGTGCTCGGTGAAATTCGGTATTCTAAGAATCAATTATACGGATTATATATAGTTGCTGTTATAATTGTGGAAGAACAAGTCATTATTGTAAGATTGTTGTGTTTAAAAGATGATGATAAATTTGGTCAAAGTTCAAGTTGCTGAAACTAGCGGTTGAAAAAAAAGAAAAAACTTTTATTTCAATCTCATTCGGTTTATTGGACTGTAATATCCATGCACAAATTTGAACCTATCAATTCCTTAACGAGCCAAGCTTGAACCTCAAATATGTTTTGCTCGACTTAGTTCGTTTAAACTCTAGCTCTCTTCCTCTTTTCCACAAGACGAGTTTTAGAATACTTATTTGTTGAGAGTTAAAAAAATTGAAGATATTAAGTTTTTTAGTTGTTGAGTGATAAAATAATTTCAATATTTGTTAATTGAGTGTAAAAAAATAAACTCTTTTTTCAACTTACTAACAAATAGTACAAATTAAAATTTCGAGAAGACTATATGAAAATTAAGCAAAAATAATAATATGCTAAATTATGATTAGATTAATTCGGCTCATCGATACCTTCAAACTATTTTATTTTATACTGAAAGGCAATACGTTCACTGAATCAAAATTCATTTTATTTTATTTTTAAATGAAGGAAGAATTGATCGAACCACAATTATTTTGACAAATCAAAATTCATTTTATTTTATTTTTAAATGAAGGAAGAATTGATCGAACCACAATTATTTAAAGGTACAAAAATATCATTAAATTATAAAATTTATGGTAAAAAGTATTTAAGAGTCTAATTAAGCTTTATTCATTAAAAATTAACCACGTATTTAAGATTGTGTTACTATTTCCAGTATTTAAAAAAGGAGTGTACCCAAAATAAGAAAGAAAAATAAAAGACGCAATTAAAATTTAAAGGGGAAGGAAAACGAATTATTGACAAACGACGTTTTACAGTTACATTCTCTCCCCTTCAAATCTAGAATAGGCCGCCGTCACTCGCCGCCGTATCTCTAATAATGGAGGGAGTAGGGGCCAGGTTCGGCCGATCTTCGACCCGTTACGGCGGCCCCGCCACCGTCTTCACTGGCCCGGTCCGCAAGTGGAAGAAGAAGTGGGTCCACGTGCCGCCGCCTAATTCCAACCACCACCATCACACGGCGGCTAACGGTGCCGTTAATGGAAGCAACGGCTCTGCCCACCTCCTGCTGTACAAGTGGACACCCATCGCACCCAGCCAATCGAAAGATGGTAGCAACAGTGATAACAATGGCGGCGATAATGGTAATGCTGACCCTAAGAATTCGAGTAAAGACGACGATGTTGCGGCGGAGGAGCCTCCGAAGAGGCGATTCAAGTATATTCCGGTAATTTTGGCGTTGTTTGATTTGATCTCGATTTGTTTTATTTGAATCGTGTTGTAACTGCGTTTTTATTTGTCTGTGTGTGCTGGCGTGGGGGTATGAATTGTTATTTCCTGCTGCTGAATTTAGGATAATCAGATTTGATTCGGCGTTAATTATTGAGTTTCTTGGTGATCTAGGGTTTTGTTTTGTATTCATTAATTCAATGTGAAATTATTGACTGAATTTTAGGAAGTTTTGACTTTTGAGACTTAGCAGAGTTTTATGTTATGTTGTTTACATTCTTGCTTTACTATTGGGAGAGTTTATGTTCATTGTATCAAATCATTTTAGGTTGTTTGAATGGATCTGAAATCCATCAGCTTTGTTTCAAACTGTTTTTGGAGTGAAATCCACTTCATTTGAGTGATTCGAAATCCTTCCCTCATATACTCACTCAATATCGAATCCTTTTATCTGGGACACAGCCTTATGGATGCTCATTTAGGTTTGTTCTGTTTTATTTATGTATTTGGTGGGGGGGGGGGGGGGTTATGGCCACCAGGGAACTTGATCTTTTCTAGCTTGATTTAGTTTCTGAGTATTGGGTGAGGAACCATTTGAATTTTTGCTTTTTGGGGACTGGGGTAAAGATAGATTCGGGTGATTCTTAGAAAGCACTTGTTTGTGTTGGTCTATTATGGCAAACTAATGTGTGAGGGATAGAACATCTTACAGATCAAAATGTTGAGAAACTTGTTTTCGACCAATTTTTCATTGCAAGTCTGTAGTAACTAGTATGTACATGAAGTTGTTAATGGTTTTGGAGTAAGAATCTTAACTTCTCAGTGCCATATGTACCATCTGTTCTTTCGTAATATGAAAGAACTCCCTGTTGGTGTGGATGTTTATACCTACTACATTGCTATTCTGTTTACTATACTTATTTGTGTAGTTGAAAGTGAAAAAGCAAATATATGTTCGCCATTTATGCTATGTATTATTGGTGTTCACCTTTCATGCATCATTGCCAATTTAATTTTTATGTTGTTACTTCTAGATCTCATAAGTTGAGTTATGTTTTCTTATTTTGTATCTGGAATAATTGGATAGGTTGTTATGTTCGAAGAACAAAAAAATGAATCCTCAGACCAGTTGGAGGATGAAAATAAGCCAACTGAGGCTGACTCAAGTGCATTAGAAGGAACGTCCAGGGGTGATGAAAAGCCTGACATCAATGATGTACCGATGGATGAAAACCAGGTGAGCCTGTGCATGTTTTCTCTTGTCTTCTGCTATTGTTCATTGTTTTCTAATTTTCTTGTATCTACATATTAAAATCTATACTCATTACAGAGAAGTTGCGGAGTATTTGGCTTTCTTAAATGAGGGATATGTTCTAAAATACTATACAGTAGTTTTTGCTACCTTTTAAGGGAATTGGCAGCACCATCTGCTCAAACTGTTTCCATTAAGCAATTGCAGATTTGTCATCTTGCCATGATCTAATGTTCCATTATTAGCTTAGTAGCCTGTGATATATAACGAAGAGATGTTACTCGAATATTGCTTAACTGTAGAAAAATTATAGATGATCAATTTGAGATAATTTGCAGCAAGAGTCAGGCTATGGCTTGGCATCTAAACTATTGAATTTCACTCTGTCAGGCTTCGCTGGACAATCGTGAAGAACGGCAAGATCTGAATGAAAGCACCTTGGATTTGAGTCTGGGCTTGAAGCATGAAGGTGAAAATGAATCCGACTCGAGAGCAGATCAAAACAACGATGATTAGAGTGAATAAGCTCATCGTTATTGAGACATTGGTTGATATATGCAAGCAAAGGGTAGAAGCAGCACATAAGCAATTTAGCATATCTCAAGTTCAGTGTTTGCTCTTCGGCTTGTTGCATTGCTTATGCTCGAGAAAGTAGGATTCAACCCACTTAAGATTGTAATTTTAGGTTTTAATTGGTTTTAATTACTTCCCTGTTGAAGTGATTGCATTTGTATGATTTCATCTCCTGCCAGATGAAATCAAATATTTTTTTTTACGTGAGATGATAGAATTCTCACAGCTTAGTTCTGGAGATTTATGTTGAAATTATGTAACGGTAACTGCTTACCAGCTCGAATCATAATCTTTACATGATTCGAAGCTATTTGCTGCAGAAAATTTTCTTATCTCATTGAACTGGTAAAAGTTGCCGTAAGTACATTTCAAGATGCAAGATTTGGAACCAAGAAATTTGACAATCACAAATTATTGGATTATTTCACGATCATCCGAAATGCGTTCGATGATCCAAGATCAGAGGTGACTCACTGATGAATATGAACAGCACAGGCAAAATAATAGACAGCAAATGATAGACCAAGCTGAGGGCATAGCACGAGTAGGTTAGTTCGCAACTCAAGTCTATCGATACATAAACATGATTTTCAACATCATTCCTTCGCCACAACAGCTTCATCCTCATTGAAATAATCGTGCCTGAAAGCATGGAAAGGGTAATGAATCATTCTGGGTTTAACAAAAATGACATTACCAAACACAGACGAGCGACTTACCGAATTTTTCGAGCAAGCTGGTAAATGCCTGTACCGGCCATTACAATGTTTACACTAAAGAGATTCCAGTTCTTCTGCAGCCCATTATCATATATGCAAATATAGCACAGAAGATTGTTACTTGGTTCGGTTTTATGCAAGAAGCTAATACAAGGAAATAAATGGGAAAATGGACATAGTAAGCACCTAAATCCATGGATTTTACATGGACAATAAAAAAAGACAAGCAGACATTGTGAATAGAAACAAGAAAAATCTCATTATTTCATTAGATATCTTACAACAAGAATCCTATTTTTTTAATCCACTTCTTAGTTATTTGGAGATTCCAAGTATTCTTTCGATTAAGGAGACAACACTCAAAGATCTTTCTTTTCCTTTTGGAAGATGAGGGAGTGAAACAATTAACCTATTGATATTGGCAAGGTTTTAAAAGGCAGAGGCTAGCCTCGAGGCATTTCAACATAGCCCCGTGTGGCATAAGCCTCAATAATAAGAAAATATTAAAAGTACATCATAATCTTAGGGATTTTTGTGATGGAAAGCTGGTGGAGAGGAGAAAGAGTTGAGGAGATGAAAGGCAGCAGCAACAGGAGTCGAGATTTTTTTTTTACTTTTTGTCTTCGTGCGTCGCAGCAGACATAGTGAGATGAGCGGTTTTAAGGAGGCTATAGGCATGGGCTAGGCTATGAGTTTTTTACTTTAGGGCTTATATGTTAAATTTATACAGAGCTCAGTATAAACAAGCTAAAAAAATTTAATTAATTAATACAAACCCAACTGAGGCTATAGGAGGTGCCTCAGCTGGAACGAGGCGTAAGCCTGACGTGGAAGTAGTGAGGTGGAGCCCCTAGAGGCTATTTTACGGTGCCTCGCCTCAAGGCTAGCCTCAACACCGCCTTTTTAAACCATGGTATATATTGGAAGAACCAATCGATGCTTCCAATGAATTTCTGGGTCTAATGGAATTCATAAGTATATGAATTAGTTTTCTTCTCCAAAGAATTTTATGTGCATATTATAGATTTATAGGCAGTGAAAAGTTGAAGAACAAGATACAGTTGAATTTCATGCACTCACAATTGTATATAATGCCAATGATATAGGCTGCAATTGTTGAGATTCAACAATTGCAGTCTTATTAAATCATCCAGGGAAAAAGCAATGCGAGGAATTGGAACGTGGAGATGAAGCATAGCATAGCAACTCATCAACAAATAGTGCATAGCAATTAGATCATCGAAGTTAATCCTTTTCTATTAAAGATATAATGCATAGCAACTCATCAACAAATAGTTCACTCTGGTCGAGAAAAAGATATTTGAAAGCATCTAACAAGCAGCTCTGTATCGTAAACAACTGATCTTACAGGGGTAATGACAGTGCTGTAGCGAGACCAAATAACTCCAGTGGCTGTAACAGCTGAAAATGTTACAAGAATTAAAAACATCAGTTCCACGAATGCCTGTAAAAGACCTTCCATTTCACTGCTAAAATAGAATGGGAAACAACAAACTAAAAGTCGTAGGATAGAGGATCAGATGACAGTAATATAGATTCTCTTGTATCTCATGTTTTTGCGAACAACAAAAGATAGAATGAAGTTAGCAAACAAATTTGAGAGCAAGAACGACCATTAATAAAAACTCACCTATCTGTTGGGGATAAGAAACTTTCTCAGGGGGTTTACTTGAATCAGCTAGATTAGCAATGCTAATGCCCCATTTGAACGTTGGTGCCCAGAAATGAACTATATGAAGAGCACAAAACATTTCATTCTAGATATAATGTGTTGTAATTATAAAAATCATAAAAAGTTAAATAAATAGATCATATACTTTCAAAGTGAACCTCAAAGAGAAGGAACAAAAAGTTAAGATAATTTCACACGTATGATTATATGTAAAGCATAAAAACAACTAATCCAAGATAAAGCATAACTCATATTCTATTGATGTGAAACTCGTGTAGAGGAAGCAGAAAGCAAACATAGTTTCACCTATACTGTTATACATAAAGCACAATATCGATTGATTCGAGTGAAAAAACATAATTCATTCACCTCTAATGTGAAACTTCATAGAGAAAGGAATAGTAGAAAACATCAAACATATATACATGTTTATTGATCATCAAACATGTCCATTGTAAAAAATATAGTATCGGTCAAATGTTTAGCAAATATCAGCATTTACAGATCGAGCAAATATTTGAACAATGAACAAGATCAACTTTCATACTTAATGGGCAAATCTGTTTTCTAGGGATTCATTTACTTTGTCAGGTAAAGGTGGATAGCTAGGGCGTTCCCAACCATGTCCAGTGCTTGCTTTTATTGAATTTAACTAGTTGGACAACCCAACCAAGATCATTTTGGATTTTAAGTAATTAATTCACTGATATTACTCCCATCTAAAGAGGCGCAATGTGATTATACATCTCCTTCTTATTAGTGCATCAAAGTAAACACAAGATGTATCAACTAATTTTGCCATACCCAAAATCAAATCCACTAATATACAAACCCTCAAAATAAACAAGACCTCCGTGTATTCACATGTTTGATTCTCTTCTGGAAACTATGTAGTAGTAAGTCACGTAGCCACATAGAAGATACAAGCATCATCTACTAATTCCTAGCTACACTATGGTTTCATTCCATTAGGCATATCCATATTGAAAAAATATACCAGAAGCCTATAAGGAGTGAGCTCTTAGAACCATAAAAATAGGACGCGGTATTAGGGACAAAGCCTTAAAGACAAAGAATCAGTCATTGGTACCCTAAAAATTTGAATTTCATGAGGACAGTAAGACCGGGGGAGATAGGCAGTTGATCTATTCACAAGTTTCCGAAAGTGATCAATCTGTAATTCGAGTAGCACTCAGCATATGAACCATAGATGGCAATATGGCATCACCCACCTAGCCATAGGTTTTGCAGACATCGGTGTGATTGTTAGATGGCATTGCTTTAATGTGAATGCAAAAGAGATAAAAGAGTTCAAACAAAATAGTTGCTAAATTAATGGATAAGCAAAACTTTCAACGGTTGTACTGATGTTTGGTCTATTCCACCTAGCATCAAGCATTTCAGGATGATGAGAACCAAATTCAACAAGAGAGAACTTTGCTTTTTTCTCATGTTTCTGTACCATTTATCAAGCATGATATACATAAACTTTCGTGTTCATGGATCATATATCCCACGCCGAAAGAAATTTGATTTTGTGAAAACAACATCCGTACCTCTAGAATTCCCCTAAACGCGACACCCTTAACAGCTTTGCAAAATCAAGCAGAAGCAACAAGAATTTCAATTTCACATTCCACACAACACAAAAATACAAAATTAAACGCAGCAGTCATACCTGCAATCAACACAAACACGCAAAAAAAAAAAGAAAAAAAAAAGATGCTAAAATTTTCAGTAATCTTGTGGTGGATAACTATAAAAATTTGAACTTTCTTATCAATCTTAAGAAAGCTAACATTACATGTAAACAATTGAAAATGAATACAAAATCTGAATCTGAAAAAGGAGGGCTAATCAAGGGATCATTCATCATAGTTGATGGGTAAAGAAGGCAAGAAATAGAAATATAGAACTGACTGGTTTTAGGGCCAGCTGGGTGATTCCATAGAGCTTGCAATTTTGAAGTCGACATTGAATCTCTCTCTCCGCTTTTCTTCTCTGCGAGAATGTGTGACTGTGTGTTGGCTGCAGAGTTAGGAGAAATGGAGAATAGTCAATTCATATAATTATGCGTAATGTTATTGTTTTGTCATATTTTTATTTTGTTTAAGAAGCTTTAGTCATATTTAATATATTTCTCTAAATTAAATTTATAGCGGCCGTGTTTGGTGGACAAACTAGTTCTAGGTAGATTCCGATAAATTTGATGTCCCACGCTAGGGTAGTAGTGTGCTGGTTTTTTCCTTTAAAATACATATTCAATATTTTTAAATGATATTTCATATATAATTAATGTTGAAAACTAAAAAAATATATACTTTTTAATATTTTCTTTTATTTGCTGATATGTATAATTTTCCTCTTCGGACAGTATCAATAGAGTTTTGAAAAAATAATATCTTCAGCTAAAATATAATATCGGGCACACATTTTTTATATCACTATTATCTTGTCATATGAATTATACATAAATGTAACTTGAAAATGTTGAATTATGTATGTTTTAGAAAATTAGGGCACTACCCTAACGATAAATTCGATGTCACCCGCTAAGGTGGTGTCCTAATCTATATAATATAATAACGACTCCGCATCCGTATATATAGAAAATATTAGTTTTCCCGTCTAAATGATATTTTCGAAAATAGCAATCTATTATATAATATTGGAACAAATATTTTAATTAATTTATACTTAATTAAATATATATCTAACTATAATTATCCTTATTTGTCTACAATAATATCTTCATTAAATCAATTATAATCGTTTAATACATATCATTAAATCTGGTACGAATACATATGGATGGAATTAAATCCATGGCAAGAATTATGAAATATAATTATATCTTATACTTATATAATATAATAAAATACTTCCATGTAAATTGATTTTAATGTTTCAAATCAACCGAAATATGTTTATATAATTATGAAGATACAAATCAAGTTTGATTGTATGAGATAACTAACCTATTTCCAGCAATATTATTATTCATTTTACCTATTTTTAATTTGTACTCAAACCATTTTATTGGAGGATTTTTTTTATTTTTTATTTGGGCGCAGCCTAACTATATATAAGTATATTCTTTGATCAACATTATTAATATAGATGATTGTAAATGTTTGCATACATCCTTCACCCGTAGAGGATTCCCTTGGGAATCCTTCAACCGTAGATGATTTATTTGGGAGATTCTATTTGTGTGATAATTGTGAGACTTCGAACGAGAAATTTATGGTTGATAGAAATTTACGGTGAAATCATATAAACAAAATATGTGTTTAATATATTTTTAATTTTATTATTGTTTTTGTTAATGTAATATACTGTAGCTTGAGCTTTATTTTTGTCAATCAGAGTTTGGTAGGGGTGAGCAAAAGTCCCGAAACCCGAGAACTGAACTGAACCGAATTAGGTTGGTTTTTTCGTTTCGGTTATTTTCAAAATTCGGTTTGATTCGAGAAATTTTCTAGCAAAAATTCAGTTTTCGATTCCGGTCCTGTTGATCGGGCTATTTTTACCTACTTATTTTGGGCTATTTGGTGTGAATTCTCAATGTTAATGGCCTTGTAATTATGCATTTTTGGAAGAATGTTGTGCCTTGAGAGTTTTGCAGGGAATTAACACAAAATTGGATAAATGGGCATGCTTTTGGTAGAAGAACAAGCAGATCAAGGAAGAGCTGAAACTGGAAGCACATGAAGGCCATGTCGTATGAGCATACTGCGGGAGAACATGAGCCGAGAACCTGAAGACTGGGCCTGAGCGCACGCGTTTTGGGCTTGCGCACGGATTTTTAATGAAGCCCACGGTCTGGACGCGGAATTCAAAGTCTCCACCGCCTCTAGAGTCCTTGATTTATCACTTTCCTAATTTGAGTAGATTTAGGATTCTCTTTCCATGTTTAATATTATTTTAATTAAGGATCTTATATATAGATTAGGACTTATCTCATTATTAGATACTCCATATTCATGCATAGACGCCACAAGCAGAGAGACGTATTTGAACAAATTCTTATTCTCGTTTCTTCGCAATTCATGGTTTTCTGCTTTTCGTTATTTTGGAGGTTTGATTTAATTATGCAATCAAGCTAAGTTCTTTCTATTCCGGTGACAACTAACGAAGCCCTGGCCTAGCTAAACTGTGAGATCTAAATTGCTTTTCTCGTTTAATTAATTTGCATGCATATGTTGTTCTCGATAATTCGAGTCGTTAATTGTTTCAATATTGCTAGATATTTGCAAATATTTGGTAAGTCGGAATTAATTAGTAGCCAATTAAACCGGCCATCCGTAATTGTGGTTTAAGTTTAATTAGTGGTAAAACGGTTCTTCAGAACCAGAGGAACAACAGTCTTAATTCAATGGTCCTGTGTCAGAGTCTGTTGGTTTTGAATCGGGTTTTTCTAGCTCTTAATGTTGTCGGCTCATTAAACCTATAGAGTGTCTCTTACGGTTGTCAGTCGATTAGGGAAATAATTGGTGAAGTGTCTTCCTGATTATCGAGAAACTACTGAGAAATTAGGCTGCGTCAGTAAGTGTCTTCAGTGGCTATAACTGATTTGCATGGGTTAATTGAATTAATCTTTGCATCAAGGATCGGTTTAGTTAAGCTAGGGTGGAGTTAATTGGAATCCGGAATAATTCTCTTAATCTGTTTAAACCGTTTTCTCTGTTCATTTATTATTTTTGTTTGTTTTATTTCACAATAACAAAAACCCCTATGGAAGTTTGGTTCTGCAGATTGGAAGTTTAGAGTAATTCTCGTCGATTCTTTGGAAGACGATCTCGCTCGCCACTATACTGTGCAGTGTGGGCATACCGACTGTCGGTCGGAGTATTATTTTTGGTGTAAAACGACGCACCAAATTTTGGCACCGTTGCCGGGGATCGGTTTTTAAGCAGTGATTATTCTAATATTTTCAGTTTGCTTTTTCTTTTTATTTTGTTTTGTTTTTCCAGTGCATGACTCGTTCCTCACAAAACGAAGAGCTTGTGTTCGATCTAGAGCCGGAGAGGACTTTACATCAGTTGAGGAGAGCTGCTAGGGAGTCTAAGGAGGCTTCCACATCTGATTTAGGAACTTTTGATCTTCATCAATTGTTCAACAAAAACATGGCGGAGAATGTAAATCAAGCTCTCGCTAATGCTGCTGAACCTGAGCCACTAATCAAGGAGATAGGCCGCCTCAGAAACAACCGGCCTATCTGCATCGTACTACCCCCATTACGAACAACTCGGAGATCAGACCCGGATTCATACAAGTACTGCCAAAGTTCAGTGATCTGTCAGGAGAGAGTGCGCATAAGCACTTGTCCGAATTTGACCTCGTCTGCTCCACCCTGCGCCCGTAAGGTTTCACAGTCGATAATCTGAGATTGCTGACTTTCTCTCACACCTTGCAAGGCAGAGCTAGGGATTGGCTATTTGATCTTCCATTTGGGTCAATCACTACCTGGAATGAGCTAGAGGGACAGTTCCTACGCAAGTTTTTCCCGGAGTCCCGAGCTGCAAACCTGAGGATGGCAATTAGCAGCATAAAACAAAAGCAGAATGAGAGTTTAGCCGAGTACTAAGAGAGGTTCCAGCAGCTGTGCCGCAAGTGTCCAGACCACGGGTTCTCTGAATATCAATTGCTAACCAACTACTTTTATCGTGGCATGTTTATTTTTTATAGAAAAATTATTGATGCTGCTAGTGGAGGATCTCTCACCAACAAGACACTGGCCGAGGCAAAACAACTCATCATCGACATAGTCTCTGGAGGTCAACAATATGAAGAGGTGGACGATGACCGGTATAGACCTGTGAAGGGGATTGAGCGAGCTGAGAGCTCCGGTGTTAATGAGAAAATCGATGCTCTAACTTCTCTGGTTCGAAGTCTAGCTGTGGCGCAAGCTCAAAATATCCGCTGTGGAGTCTGCTCGGAGAATGGCCATTTCACTGACGTTTGTCCTACCTTGCAAAATTCTCCAACTGAGCAAGCATGATATGGATCCGGAGATGCACAACAAGACGCCCTTAGACGGGGGAATTATGATCCGTACTCGAACACTTACAATCTAGGTTGGAGGGATCACCCAAATTTCTGCTGGAGACAGCCTGATCAAAAAGCACCTGGAGTTCTACCTTAGAGGCCACCGCAGGGTGGTCAATATGCCCATACTGACAGATCTGTACCAAGAATGAGCGAAATTATGAAGTGTCTGGAGTAGAGCAATGCACTCGTGAATAGTCTGACACAGAGTCAAAAGGCCTTCCAGCAAGAAACGCAGGCTGCTTTGTGGAGTATGGGCACATAGATCACCCAACTTGCCACTCAGATGAACAAACTGCAAGGGAATCAAGGAAGAATTCCCTCTCAAACGGAGCAGAATCCAAAAGTGAACGTTAGCGCTGTCACTTTGAGAAGTGCGGAGGAGTTAGCCGAGTTGGAGGCTAAAGAGAAAGAAAAAGAGCCGGAAGGGCATACTGAAGGGCCGGAAAAAGAATCTGGCAAAATGAAAGAACAACCTATTGTGTCCCTTCCATCTAAGGTAAATTTTGAATCTAAAATTTCTAACCTTCTGATTGCAGCTCCTTTTCCTTCCAGGTTGGTTCGAAATAAGAAGGAAGATGATGAGAAAGAGATCCTCGAACTATTCAAGAAGGTAGAAATCAACTTTCCTTTGATTGATGCTATTAAGCAAGTTCCCAAGTACGCAAAATTCTTGAAAAAATTATGTGCTAAAAAGATGAGATATGGGAAAGATGCGAGAATAAAAGTGGGTGAAAATGTTTCTGCTATCGTTCAAAGAAAGCTACCACAAAAATGTAGGGATCTAGTTTGTTTACTATCCCTTGCATTATTAGCAGTAAGAAAGTTGAGAGAGTCATGTTAGATTTAGGCGCATCCATAAATGTTATGCCTTTATCCATGTATAAGGAATTGCAATTAGGTCCTATGAAAGACACTCGAGTTATCATTCAGTTAGCTGATAGGTCTAATGCGTATCCTCAAGGTGTGGTTGAAGATGTTCTTGTTAAGGTCAATTATTTAATTTTCCCTGTGGATTTCTACATTGTTGACATGGATGATTCCTTTTCTGCACATAGATATTTGATTCTTTTAGGAAGGCCATTCATAAAAACTACAAGAACAAAGATTGATGTTGATAAAGGCATGCTTAGCTTTGAATTTGATGGTGATATTGTTACATTTAATATTTTTGAAGCTATGAATCATGTTGAGAACCCTGAAGCTTTGTATGTGATTAATATCGTTGACCCGTTAGTTGACGATTTTGTTGAGAACCATTTTAGGGAAGATAGGTTGGAACATGTACTCTTTGGTGGGCTGACCGAAACTGCTGCAACAACAGATGAAGATGAGGAGATTCGAGATGTCATCATGCAGTTGTACACCACCAGTGAATTTCCAACTCGGAATCTGACGGGCCGTATGCCCTTACTGACCAACTCGGAGCTGATTTTACCATCTCATGTCAAGGCCTCTGTGCTGGAGCTGAAGGGGCAAGAAGCAAGGTTGGTCGAGCTTTTGAAGAAGCATAAAGGTGTGAGGATAGAGACGACTACTTTCGACAATGGTAGATCTGCTACCTCCAAAATTATCTCATGATCGAGTTATACTTGTGTCGAGCCTCGGACGTTAAATAAGGGCGCTTCTTGGGAGGTAACCCGAGACTTTTTTCTCTTTATTTCATTTATGTTCTTTTATTTATTTGCTTTGTTCATTCATTTTCTGCTTTTTATACAAAAAAAATCCAGGCCCAAGTCATGCTTCTAGTGCAGGTTTTTTTTCGAGCGCTGCTCCTACCTTTACCGAGCTTAAAGAGTTTTTTTTATCAACATACACCGAGCTGGGCGAGCCGAATCGAGCAGGCTGTCATCCACATCTCCCGCTCGCCATGACTGCCATAGTTTGCCCCTTCTACTCTCTGTTCTTATTTTCATTTTATGCTTTTCTGGTTATTTAGTATCACTCCCCTCTTTTGCACAGTGAAGACACTGTGTTGTCTAAGTGTGGGGGGGAGAGTTGTTGGTTTTTGGTTTTTGCAAGTTTTATTATCTAAAAAAAAAGATTTGTTTGTTTAATCTTGTCAAGTCATTAGCTGCCTGAAACCGGATTGCATGAAAAGAAAGGATTATGATATGGAATTGGTCTCGTTTGGATGTTTTCTCTTGTGATTAATCTGTGCATATGCTCGTATGTGTTCTTGGAAGATGAAATATGCAAATTGATCAAATTTGTTGAAGCTCTCTAAACGTGAGATTTGAGTCTGTTGAGCATGTTATTCATATATAGAAAGCTCAATTTCATTCTTTTGATGAGTGTGTCGGACTTTAATGCTGAATTTCTTATTTGCCTTGTTGTCATGATCATACTGTTTGTGAGTTTCTTTTTGCATAAAAATGATAAAGGCATGTAGGATTACCCTTACTTTGGCCTGAATAAATTATCCACACCCGACATTATCCCCTAGTGAGCTCGTTTGTGCCTGAAGCCTCTATAACAGCCTGGTGCCGAGATAGGGGTTTATGAATGGGGACAGGGTATCATTAAAGGGTTAATGAGGTAAAATGGAAGATTAACAAGATGTTTTGATAGTCGAAACATGCCTTTGGGGATTAGACGGGGATACTCATGTTTACTTTTACTAGACGGTAAATAAATCGGATAGACGGATACCAATAAGCTTGGATAACGATAGTCAATAATACATGCAAGCCCATTGATTAGACGAAAGGAAATCATACTCAGGTAGTAGAATAGAACTTAGTATGCATCTTATACTCAAATAATTATGTCTGAGAGATTATTCATATAGTATTGATAATCATAATAAGACTTAAAACGGAACTAGAAAGAGTGTATCAGAGTAGCGGATCACATAGTGGGATTTTAAGGAAATATTAGATAATAGCAAAACAGTCTTGGCAGCCAACCCACATCCACAGCCACCAACATCCTCAGCATCTCAACCTGAAAACATTTGAAAAAGATGGGGCATGAGCACTAATGTACTCAGTGGGTTTTAATAAAACACTTTACTAAACTTCAAGATATCCAACAATCATCTGACGGTATATGGAGAGCAAAACGCTAAAACCCTCTCCATATCCGTAAAAACTTTTCTTTTCCTCTGGGCCCATCTTGGCTCAAACCTGACGTCAACTGTACCCTTAGACATGCCATAGGATAGAAGAGGGGTTACCTCAAATATCCGAACGAGTTTGCGAGGGAAAAACCCAGCAGTGACTCCTTTAATAGTTCCGAGCTCAAATCCTGCTTAAGTGAAAACTAAGTTCCTTCCTTTCTTATCCTTGCTAGCAATACCAAGCTTAGAACAATGTCTAATGCAAATCCTTTAATACTACATGATTTCGGCCTACAAAGGGTTTGATGCTACCCTAACAAGGCAAACCTTAATTTTTAATTCTGCGAGCTAAACAAGCATAAACATTGAATTGCAGGAAAAGAACGTAAACAAATATGATTCGGAGCTTAAAGATAATTCTATACATCTCATGCTAAGCATAAATGATACTTTAGTAGCTCTATCATTTCTAAACATGCTTTGAGAGCTCAAGTAAATCATAATATCTTTCCTTCTTCCTTCCTTGTACAGAGATCAATCAGGCTGAGCAAAAATACTTTATTGGACATCTCATTTGCTCTAACATGCTTCTAGTGCTTATTAGCTCAAACTTTAGATGAGTATAGATTTACCCACCTTGATTACGGAACGGAAGTCGAGGCAACGAGCTGGTGGTTTTCCTTATTATTTCTCCGAGGCTCGATTCCTCCTACAAAAGTCAAATCGTCGACTTAACGGTCTCCTTTGAAGATTTCTAATAACATGATATTAAATAATACTCAACTATTATTTCCTTAGCTAGGACTTAACATGGATAGCACGACTTTGACTTAATAAGGGATCGAGAATGGTTTAATTTATTTAAGGAACTTCTCGACTCGATCTTTAAATTTTTAGACGGAAAATAACTCGAATATCTTATTTGAAATAAATTGAAATTAACTTGAATACCTTACTATAATTTAAACTTGAATATGGCTTGAGAGTAACATAATTTAAAAGACTCGAAAAGATCGGAAAGATGGGGGTACGGGAATAGCCGAAAAGAGCGGGGAACGAAACGGAAACAACATGGAGAAGAGAGAGGGGGCGCCGCGGGGCTACCTTGCCCCGGCGGGCCACCCGCTGCCGCGGGGACGCCTAGCCCCGGCGGGCTGGGGCGCGGCCGAGGGGGGCGTGGCGCAGCGGCGCCCACCCCCCCCGCGGGGCTCTCTCTCTCCTTCACTTTTCTCTCTCTCTTCTTCTTCTGGGTTCCTTCAACGTGTTCTTCGTGTTCGTTGATTTCTTCGACGAACACAAAGAATAATTAACCCGAATTTTTATAAAAACAGTGAACTTGAATTTAACATGCAACAACATGTTTTTAACTTAAAAAGAATTTTAGCATTACAACAGCATAAACACGATAATCCTCCTTTAAATTAGATTAACGACAAAATCGTTAAATGTAGCTTGAACGGAAATTTTAACGGAATAACGAGGCTAATTTTCTTAGAATAACAATAACGGTATTAGAATGAGAAATAATACATATACGTTATTAACTTGGAATTTCAACAAAAATCGAAATGTAACTTTAGACGAGCAATAATGAAGAACGCGAAGAACGGAAAGTAAATACGGAATTTAAAGACGAAAAGAAATGGAATCGGGACCGACGAACAAGAATGGACGGGGTCAGGTGCGTCGAAAGAATGTGGTTAGCTCGGCGTCTCGTCGAGTCGCAACGGCGGCAGAGCCGCCTGCTACGATTTCAACGGCGCCCCTAGCACATTCCCTCACCGCATCCCTTCCACACCACTGTACTCATCGTCTTGAAAAACACTCATGAAGAACGCTTTTTACTTCGACAGAACCTTCTCGGCTTCCAAAGCTTTTCACCTCTCGATTTAGAAGTGAAGAGAAAGAGTAAATGAGCAAGAAATGCTAAAGGGGTGGTCCTCTATATATAGGAAAAGCTTTGGCTTCCCTTGGAAGCCATTGCTGTGCGGGAATACTGCAAAAGCTACCCCGGGTTCGGTTAAAAGCTGCTTTATTCGATGTCGAGGTCCAAATGACTTCAGACACGAAATCTAAAAATACCGGGAGACTCGTTGGCTCGAACACTAGTGAACCAACTCGATTCGTGAAGAAGACGGGTTCGTCAGAAGAAAGACGAGCAAAGATTCCCTTTTTGGAATTACTTTTTACTATTCACTCAGACTGACAGATTTGGCTCCCGAGCGTTCGATTGACTTCAGAATGAAAATCCGTGAACACCAACAGAATCCTTGAGTCATTTCCCATAAAAGGGGCCTGACAGAACTGAACTTGAATAAATGAGGAGGATTTCGTAAATTTCTCAAAACACGAACGCACGCAAAAGTTACTATTCATTTCCCTTTTCAAACACGTTTTCTATCACCGGGAACTCAATTGAACTCGGATTTGAAATCCGAAAGTACCGGTGTGCTCCTTGAGTCAAAACCCTTCTAAAAAGAGCATAAATGGCAATAAAGGAATTAAGATTATATTTTCCGAAAAGACGATCTTTACGAAACTGACTCCAAAAGTCGTGACTGACATCCAATCATAGCTAACCTTAATTAAATTCCTTCTTTAATTAATTAAATAATATTAACAATTCTCTAATCCTCATTCAAAAATCTGGGGTATTACAGCCTCTCTTTCTTGTTAACAGCTACTAAATAATTCAGCCTTCGCCCTTTTTTTGGCCTGCTCTTTTCCCATGGAAACATGTAAGTGATATGGTATTTTTGTTGAGCTAAGTTCGGACTCTACTTAAAGGTAGTTGGTGCTGGAAGATGAAAAAAAATAAAAATAAAATATATGTATGCTCCTGTTCTATTCCATAAAAAAAGGGCACTCAATGAGAAAGAAAAAAAAAAGAAAAGGAAAAAAAATGGTTTGTATGCCCATACTGGAATAGGAAGGACGTGGAGGAAAGAGGGCCTATACCTGATTGATGTTATTTTTTGTTGCTCTGTATTGTTTTTGAAGACCAACACTCAACTTGGAATTCATTGAGCTATTTGAGAAGTTGTAGTCAAACTTGATAAATGTGTTCTGATATGCTTACATGTTTTCACATATTTGAGCCATTTTACCCAAATTATCCTACCTATGTGCACCCTAGCCCCATTACAACCTGTTTCAAAGACCTTTTGATTTGTGCATAGCTCTCACTTGTTGGTGATGGTTTTGACATATGGGCAAATCTATGTTTGAAGGCATCAAATCACGACTTCTTACTTCTCCATGTAATTATATTTTCTCTCAGATAAGTGCATTAACTAGAAGTAGATCTTCTGTCGGTTTTAGATCCCACATAATCAACATCAGAATATCTTTCAATCTTAAGATGATCATTCTTTTTAAATAACAATCCTTTCCTAAGAGACTTCTTGATGTATTTAAGAATCCGACTAGCAGTATCCCAATGGACTTGCTTAGGTTTGTCCATAAAAAGGACTAACCAAACCAACTGTAAAGGAGATGTCTGGCCTTGTTACAGTCAAGTAGATGAGTTTCCCAACAAGTCATTTGTACTTAAATTTGTCCTCAAACGATTCTCCATCGCCATCCCACATGCTTGGATATTTATAGGAGTGTCAACTGCCTTCGTGCCTAACAATCCTGTTTCTTTAAGCAGGTCAATAGCATATTTCTATTGACATAGAGAAATGCCAGATTTGCTATGAGCAATTTCAATTTCTAAGAAATATTTTGGACGCCCCATATCCTTCATAACAAAATGTTGTTGCAAGTACTTCTTACTCTCTTCAATCCCTTGTAGATCACTGCTAGATACTAAAATATCATCAACATACACAACAATAATAAAAATCCCATTTGTGTGATGTCGCACAAACATGGAGTGATCAGTCTTGCATTGCTTAAATCTAATAACACTGAGAACATTGCTGAATTTATCAAACCAAGCTTTAGGACTCTGTTTAAGACCATAAATAGCCTTCTTAATAAAACAAACTTTTGTAGCATCCGTCCCCTAAGCAACATACTCCGAAGGTTGCTCCATAAATACAAGCTGATCCAAGTCACCATAGAGAAAAGCATTATTCACATCTAGCTGATACATAAGCCAAGAAAGATTGACAGCCAAAGAGAATAAAATTCGAATAGAGTTCAACCGAGCAGTAGGAGAGAAAGTTTCAAAATAGTTAACACCAAAAGTTTGAGTGTACCCTTTAGCCACAAGACGAGCTTTGTATCAATCAATGATACCATCAGCATGATACTTCAAAGTAAACACCCATCGACAAGCAACAATGTCTGTCAATGGGGGAGCAGTCACAAGTTCCCAAGTACCACGAGATACAAGAGCCGACATTTCTTCATCCATAGCTGCCCCCAAAGCAGGTAGTTTATATGCCTCAGAATAAGTATTAGAGATGGACATAGAAGCAAGATAAGTAGCAAAAGAGTGAAAAGAAGTGCTCAAATTATCAAAAGAGACATGATTAGACAAAGGGTGTTTAGTGGTGCATGTGCGTATACCTTTGTGGTGAGAAATGGGCAGATCATGATCAGGAGGTAGTTCAGCGGGAGATGCAGGCATGGGACCAGGTGAAGGACAGGAGGTAGGTCTGACAGAGGACGTAGACGTCGAGTATACACCTACAAGGGCGGAGGAGTAGGATAGAGAGGTGGAGACATTGGGACAGGTAAAGGAACACGGTCAGAGAGCTGACTTATAGTAGGGGAAAAGTACGATTGAGACTCAAAGAAAGTAACATCAGCACAAGTGTAATGACGACAGGTAAGAAGATCTAAGCAACGGTATCCCTTTTGAGTGCGAGAATAGCCAAGAAAATTATATTTAACAGAATGAGGGGACAACTTATCCAAACCAGGGGTAAAATCATGCACAAAACAGACACATCCAAATATACGATGAGAAACATGATAAAGGGATTTATCAGGGTGAAGACAAGAAAAAGGAATATCATCATGCAAGACACTAGACAACATTTTATTGATAAGGAAGCAAGTAGTAAGAACAACATCAGACCAGTAATATTTAGGAACATGCATGTGAGACATAAGAGTACGAGCAACATCTAAAATATGATGATGCATACCCCATTTTGTTGAGAAGTATGAGAATAAGAAGTTTGATAAATAATCCCATGAGAAGCACAAAAAGTAGAAATAGACATTTGTGTAAACTCAAGAGCATTATTAATACGGAGAATACGTAAATTAGCAACATATTGAGTTTTTATTTCATGATAAAAGGATTTGAGTACATTAGGGACTTCAGTATGCTGCTTAAGTAAGTACAACCATGTCATGCAAGAGTAATCATCAATAAAAATCATAAAATACTTGAAACCCCCTCTAGACTCAACCCGACGAGGACCCCATACATCACAATGAACCAACTCAAAAGCAGAAGAACTACATTTATTGACTCTAGAAGGAAAAGATGTGCGACGGTGCTTGCCCAACTCATAAGACTCACATTGAAAATCAGTAGACGCAACATGAACTAAACTTTTAAGGCTACTAGGTGAAGGATGACCAAGATAACAATGCCATTGAAATAGAGACACGACAGCAGAAAGAGCTCGAGAAGATACAGGTGTAACCGAATCCAAGTAGTAATTGCCAGCTCTCGTTCGTTGCGTCTGCAGGTCTTGAAGAACAACATGGGAAGGGAAAAATGAACAGAACATTGGTGATATTTGGTAAGACAATTAACAGATAACGGATTAACAGGAAAATGAGGAGCAAAGAGAACATTATCAAGAGTGAGATTATTAGAAAGTCTTACATTACCTGATCTGGTGATCAAGGAGTATGCGCCATTGACGACACGAACATGAAGCAGAGAAGAAGAAAGGGAAAAAGAAGTGAAAAGAGATTTGGTACTAGTAATGTGGGCAGTGGCACCAGAATCCAACATCCAAGACTTACCCTGAGACACGGCAAATGCTTTGGCACTGGAAGAGGCAGCAGTAGCAGAGAAAACAATAGATGAAGTATCGGCACCAGAAGAATTTGCGTCAACAGAGGCATTGTTGGCAAACTTGTCCCAACACTTCTCAGAAACATGGTTGGAATGACCACAATGAATGCAGTGATGATCGTTGGGACCACAACCGCGGCCTTGACCACCACCACGTCCACCACCACGCCCATTATGAAAACCACGACCTTGAGTAGCCATGGCAGAGTTATCAGTATGTACAGAATCAGTGTGGCCAGTAGAAACATGAAGAACACGAGAGAGAGCATTAGATAAGGTAGGAACATTGTCGCTGGATAATAAGCTATCACAAGTCTGTTGGAGATCAACATCCAAACCAGATAAAAATTTGGACACCATGAATTTCTCCCATTGCTTTGCCCGAGTAGTAGCATCACAAGATAGAGGATGATAAACCAAAAGTTCATCACCAAGACCTTTAAGAGTAAAGTAGTAGTCATTAACAGATTGATCAGCCTGAGTATGAGAAAAAAGTTTCTCATACAACTTGAAAACTCAAGAAACATTTTGGTCATTAGAATAAATCTCGTGGAGAGTTTCCATATAGCCTTAACATCGTTCAAGAACGTGATGTTCTTACTCACCGATGGTTCCAGACTATTCAGCAGCCAAGTCATAACAGAGCAGCCATCAGCAGTCCACACCTCATACTTGGGATCATTTTCATCTGGAGCAGAAGAAAGAACATGATGTTTTTTCTTCTGTGATCCTAAAAACAACAAAAAAACCCGGGACTAGAGCAGATAATTGGAACCGTCCAATTTAATGGTGGTACCGACAGTAGGTTTAACATCAGACATGGTGAAAAAAAAGGGTAGAAGGCAAATAGCGGCAGTGGCAATAGCGGCGGAGTAGGTAGCAGAGAAAAAAAATTAAAGGTTTAGGGCAGGTAGACAACAACCCTAAAAAAAATTAGGGTTTAGGTAGGACAGAGATCGTATTGCTTTGATACCACGTAGAATGATAAAGGAGTAGACATATAGAGAATAGTAGTATTTATATATATTCACAAGAGGACAACTCCCATATATATAGGGAGAGAAATTAGAGTTACAAAGAAGCACATGAAACCTAGGCCCAATATAGATACAACTATACACTAATAAAGACATATATTCTATAACATTTCAAAATTTGGGTTGCCTACAAAAATGTCGGATTTAATTCAGAATAGATCCGCTAAATCATTATTTACATAAGGAAATAATAATAATAATAATAATAATAATAATAATAATAATAATAATAATAATAATAATAATAATAATAATAATAATAATAATAATAATAATATTGCTTAAGAGCTATTTTATGTCTAAAAATTGTGCCCATGATTCATTTAATTAAAGTTGGAAGTGGAAAATTCAAAGCTCTGCACGATAATTGAAACATTTGTTACTATAACAGATTTTCAGAATTGATTTTCGAAGTTACTTTTGTTGCAAATAAATTTATTTGTATAAAAAGACAGAGACAAGTATGTGTTGCGACTTATATTCGATTTAATCATAATTAAGCTCTAACTTCTAGCTTTAGCCTACCATTAAGATTTTAATAGCCGATAAAAATATTCAGGGAATTTTGAGGTATTTCAAAGCTTACACACTCTCCATTATTCAAGTGTGCTAGCCCTTCCCAACATTGCCATTTATCTTTGAGATGAATGCAAGTGGATTTGGGGTAGGGGTAGGAGTAGGACTGACAATTCGGGTCGTCCAGCGCGAGCCTGTCGGGTTAATGGAAAAATTTGAGCCCGACTCAAAAATTTTAAGGCCTACTTTTTAAAGGCTCTATTCGAAAAAGCGGACTGGGTTGCCATGGGCCTAGTGCATTTTTGTTATGTTTTGAGCCAAGTGGCCCGGTCCATTCGGGCCTCTCTCTTTATTTCGGGCCTAATTTTGTTGGCCCAACCCGACCCGAAATGCGGGTCGAGCAGGATCGAAATTGCCATGCCTAGGTTGCGGGCCGGGTTGAAATTGCCATCCCTAGGTAGGAGATGTCCTAATACAGAAGGCCATACCTAATGCTTTTAAAATATTTTAAAAAGAATATATAATACTTAAAAAAATAATTTTGAGATAATTCGTTTTTTATTTATTGATTTAATTATATAATTTACAAATTAAGTTAAATTTATTATATGATTCATTTAATAATTATTTTAAATAATTAAAAAAATATTAAATGACGTAGGTCATTATCATTAATTTGGGACATGATTGAAGTAAAAACTTGCACCAAATTGGTGTTTTGGCCTTGTACAAGAGTTGACCTAAGGGTTACTTGAGAAGGGAGGATGTGTGGTAGTGCCATGAGATAAAGTTTGTGTGTGAAAGATCAAAATGCCAAGACCCACAATTCTATTAAAGTCATACTATAACTTTATTCGTGAAACATGCAAGCCACGTAAGGTTCTTGCCGTTTTCTAATTCTGAGATTGTGTAGAAGTACTGTTTATCAATTTTATTTTTTAAAAGAAGATTTAATTAATTAATGATTTAAATATATAGTACTTTGATTTCCATAGGCTAATCTACTTCGTCAAATGTGGTCTAGAGCATAAAGTGCTGAACTTTGAAGCTGTAGCTACTAAAATCAACTTAGCATTCAATGTTGCATAAGAAAACTGGATGGTCGATCGATTCCTTTGGAAAGAAAAGAAAAGCTCTCTCTCTCTCTCTCTCTCTCTCTCTCTCCACACTATACTTTAGAAACAAGAATTCACGGGAAATCCCTGAAATCTCCACTTGGAATTCATCTTCTTCTGCCAAACAATCTACTTTACATCTTTACCTTACGATATCCCAAGCCAACTCACAAATCTGTCTTAGCTTCCTTTTCTGCAAAATCTGCATTTCCCATCCCTTCAATCCAGTTAGAATCCCAGATTTCTTATTGTCATGCAGATTATTTCTCCATATTCATACATATGCATGAATCTATATATTATGCTGTTCGTGAGTTGATCTTTTTAATATTATTTTCCCATCGATTTTGATGGTGGTGCTGCAATTTTTTTCTTCTAGATCTTGTTCTGCAGTTGTCTACATTTGATTGATAAATGAAACACTACAATAAATTCCCTGCATCATCACCCACACGAACTCATGTTTTTGAATCAGTTCATGCACTTCTTGAAATCAATGCACACATTCAGAAGGAAAGCATGTGATCGTCTACTGTTTAATTTGTTGTTCTAACACCTTGATCATATATATATATATATAACTCATCGAGAGAGAGAGAGAGAAAGAGAAAGAGGAATTCATCATCCGAAAACAATATACATAATTAAAGACCATATATACATGGCGGCGTCGTGTTTCAATCCTTTCCGGCTGCGGAAAGCAAAGAGCAATAGGTCTGTATCAATCCCTTCAAGTTCGAGGAGCCAGTTAAGAATCGAATCAGACAACATGGAGAGGAAGAGATTCGACAGCTTGGAATCATGGTCGATGATTTTGGAGTCAGAGAATGTGGAAACGTGGGAAGCATCGAACGAGGAAGATCGAGAGGAATGGACGGCAGATCTTTCCCAGTTGTTTATAGGAAACAAGTTTGCTTCTGGAGCACACAGCAGAATATACAGAGGGATTTATAAGCAGAGAGCAGTCGCAGTGAAAATGGTGAGGATTCCTACTCACAAAGAGGAGACCAGAGCTTTGCTCGAGCAGCAATTCAAGAGCGAGGTTGCTCTTCTTTCTCGTCTCTACCATCCAAACATCGTCCAGGTAATTTCAATTCAATCATCTTTAAATATTTATTGATTAATTATAGCCAGGTTGTTACATTTTGCAGCAAACTGATATGATCTTCCTTGTGCAGTTTATCGCGGCGTGTAAGAAGCCTCCAGTATACTGTATTATTACAGAATACATGTCACAAGGGACTCTGAGAATGTATCTGAACAAGAAAGAGCCCTACTCTCTTTCAGTTGAGACGATTCTGAGATTAGCCCTTGATATATCTCGAGGAATGGAGTATCTTCACTCACAAGGTGTGATACACAGAGACCTCAAGTCCAACAACTTGCTTCTGAATGATGAGATGCGCGTTAAGGTTGCAGATTTTGGCACCTCGTGTTTGGAGACACAGTGCATGGAAGCTAAGGGGAACATGGGGACTTACCGTTGGATGGCACCCGAGATGATCAAGGAGAAGCCTTACACGCGTAAGGTTGATGTCTATAGCTTCGGGATTGTGCTCTGGGAACTCACTACGGCCTTGCTCCCCTTCCAAGGAATGACTCCCGTGCAGGCTGCTTTTGCTGTCGCTGAAAAGGTTCCAATATTCAAATTCATTTCAATCTTTCTTTATACGTACTACTACTTTCATTTCTTGCCTTGCCATCAATATGTATATATGTATGTATGTTGTCTCTTAAATTTTAGTATAGCAACATGTGCATTAGGCCTAGATTTACCTGTACATAGCAGAGGATTCCTTACAACCCAGAAACATGAAACATTATTGCCACTACTGCAAAAGAAATTTTAAAATGGAGATTTTATATATAAATTAAAGTTTCTCATTATTTCGACAATATATATACATATAGTGATTACTTCATTATATTATACTGAACTATTACTTCATGTTAGCAAGATATAAGATATATGTTGCAGATTTCAGATTTTCAAATTCTGAGTTTGGTCTGCTGATCTAGAGGCTAGACTTTTCTTCTTGGTTGTTAAACTAGTACAAAGTCAATTATTCTTGCTATATAAGCAAAGAATCTAGTTCTTTGGTTTAGAATCTTCGTTTCCGATTTTGTTTGAATCCAAGTTGCCACTCCTAAATTAGGCAAGGAAAAACAAATCACTTGATAGCTATACTTGTGTATATATTCTTAGGAGCTTGAGGCATATAAATTGCATTGTACAATAATGTGTACCTCTGTAAATAGACAGCCCTAACTTAAATCTCATTGTGCAACATATATAAGCATAGTATCATTACATGTTCAAGCATACTTCTATTTAATTTACTCCTACCTAAGGAATCATCAAGGATATTGTTTGTGTTCTGCAATTCCTAAATACATGCCTTAGACACAATCGAGTAGAATCAGATTCATGTCTTCTGGCATCACTATGCATTCGTTTAGAGCATCTCCAACCGTACTCTAAAAATGATCATACTCCAGGACGAGTTATCAACTATATGAAGGAGTCGGAATCTAATCTCCTCATCCGTATCCATTTTGCAGAATGAGCGGCCGCCTTTGCCAGCAAGCTGCCAAGCAGCAATAGCACACCTAATAAAGCGGTGCTGGGCGGCCAACCCCTCCAAGCGGCCAGACTTCAGTGAGATCGTCTCTGCACTAGAAAAGTATGATGAATGTGTGAAAGAGGGGCTCCCTCTAACTCTTCACTCGGGGCTCGTTAGCAAAAACGCAATCATTGAACGCTTGAAAGGATGTGTATCTATGAGTTCATCGTCCATACCTGTACATGCCTGACTCACTCCATCTAGACATATATGATGTTTGCTGTTGTTGACTGTTGTATTTTGCTCTTATCAAAGTTGATTTTAGATTTGTTATTTATCATATGTATATAGCTCTACTATAGCAGTTACCTCATCAAAGTCAGCTAAGTTCACTGTTCTAACTTATCAGAATCAGGAGCTTGTGGCATGAATAATTTCATGTTGCATTACTAATTATTGTTGCTGCAGTTTGTTAATTACTCTTGCTGGAAGAGAAGCAGAGTAGCAGTGTGTACATACATATTGCCATTGCTTTTGCTTTTTTTTTTTTTTTGTTTTGCACCAACTTTTGGTAAGGTATATCCTACGGGCCACGTGCTTCGTGGACTTTGATCCTCCGATGTGCACCTCATCAAAGTCCGTGGAGATGATGGTGGGGTGCGCAACAGAGGATTACAAAATCTTAGTAAAATCAGTGCCGGACTCATGTTGGGGCCAAGGGGCATTGAGCCCACCCAAAGTTTTAGCAAAAAATAGGGGCTTTTTTTTTTTTGTAATTTCATGTTTTAACCATTGAAAAAAAAAACACTTGTTTTTGTTCTCTCCTTCCAAATAGCAGACACCAGAGTAACAGAACTTAAAGAGGTTCTCCATTTATCTTTTAGTTGTCAAAATTCACCCAAAAATTCATATCAACTTCAAATATATTACTTTTTTATTCTTTAACTCCATACTTCCATCCTTAACAGCAACCCTAATGCTAGACTAAAATACAAATTTGGAGTAGGAATTCACTCCAATGTTGTCTCAAATTGGTGCAGGACCAAATTGGTGTTGATGTTGATGGGTTCTACAACATTTAATGAACTATTTTATTATTTAAAATAACTGTTAAATGGATTATCTAATAAATTATATATTCACTTAATTTAAATTATAAATAAATAGTTTCAATAAAAACACAATTAATTTAATATTTAATTCAACGAATTTCTTGTTCGATATAGAGAAATCAATAATAAAGATGCTCACATTACATTTAGAAATGCATTAGTGGAACATATATGGAAAAAATATACTAGTTATTAGGAGTGTAATCGAGTCGAGTCGAGTTGAGTAATAGTCTTATCGAGCTCATGCTCGATAAATAAACTCGAAGCTTGACTCGACTCGAGCTCGGTCAAGCTTTAATTTTTCGAGTTCGAGCTCGACTCGATAGCAAACTCGACAAGCTCAAACTCGACTCAACTCGACTCGAATATATATAAATATTAAATAAAAAATTATATTTATTTAAATATGTATAAATATTAAATAAAAAATTATATTTATTTAATTTTAAATAAATATAATTTAATTATTAATGATATATATGTAAATAATTAAATTATTAAGGGTAAATCTGTAATTGCACTAAAGCTTGATTAAGCTCGATAAGGCTCGCGAGCCTGTCGAGCTCACTATTATGGAGCTCGAGCTCGAGCTCGGTAACTACTTGAGTAGCTTAACCTCGATCTCAACTCGACAAATCTCGAATCAATTTCGAGTTTTCACCAAGTTGATCCCGAGTAGCTTACGAGTAGGCTCAACTCATTTACATAGCTACTACTTATGTACATTGAGACCAAAATATATGTATTTTCATAAGTGTTGTAGTCTCGTAATATTTTTCACTGATGGTAAGAGTTTGATGATCATTTAAAATATTTTTATTATTCCAATCACATTATATGTTATAATTTTTTAATATATATATATATATATTGGAATTATATAATTAATAGTTATTAATTTTGAATAAAATTCTCATTTAAAAAATATTAAATCATTAAGCATATTCATATTTCAATTATAAGATAAAATGAAATCTTTAAAATAATATTCTTATTTGGTGTAATATTTGATGCAGAACATTAGAGTTGTCAAAAAAATTGGCGTTTAAATTGCACCTATTTGGTGGAAAATATGCACCAAATTGGTGTTTAGCATTGAAATTGCTTTAAGAGCACGTCTAACTCTACTCCATTTTAGAGTAAAATTCTAATTTAGAGCACAGGTTTCTCTCCAAGACTCCAACTCTACTTCATTTTGCAATTAGAGTATGAAATATTGAATAATAATAGATAGAGTGTGTGGGTCGGAGAAGATTTTGAAATAGAGTATGAAATACTGCATTTTAGAATTTTGGGTTTGAAAATGGCCCAAGTTGAGTGTTTTTTTTTCCTCTATTGAAGTTAAGATTTATTATAGTAACTCTAATATAAAAAAAAATTATATACAAAAATAAACATTTGAGTCTTTTAAGGTATTTTTTTTCCGTCATCCTTAACAATTAGCTTTTAATGTTTATTTATTTATTTGTGTCAAAGTAGACGACTTATCACCTCCCTTACCATGTAATAATATTTTTGTAGATTGTATAATATCTGATTCTTGTAACATAATACTACTACTAATAATAATAATAGAAGATAAAACATTTATTTTAAAAAAACAACAGAAAATGAAATAATTTTTCTTCCCACCTACACAGTGTCACACACAACTAAAAAGCTCCTCTCACTGAAAACAAAATTTCAATTCATTCCTCAAGAAAATAACATTTTTTTAAAAAAAAGAAATGGGTACCCGAACCGGGTCTCACCAGCTAAGCAGCGGGCTCATGGTGTCGGGTCGACCCGAACGCCAGCTCAAAGACCGGCAGCCTACAATGTCGTCGCGCACCGTCATCTACACCGGCGGTGACGTCAAGAAATCCGGCGAGCTCGGAAGAATGTACGGAGTCGACATTTCCCGTGGGGAGAACCCAGCCGGCCCGCCCAGAATCCCACCCCGAGCGCCGAGCGCCGCCGCCGCGAGATCCGGCCCGATTCCCGGCGCATTCGTCCCGAAATTCACGAACTCAGGGCCCTCGAGCAAGCTGTCGTCGTCTTCCTCCTTCTCGGGGCCAGCGACGCCGATTCAGCCGACCGGCCTCATTACGTCCGGTCGACAGGGCACATCCGGTTCAAACCGAAGGTCCGGCCAGCTCGATGCGGCGTCGACGCCGATGCCGACGCCGAGCACGTTTAAAAAGGCTAATTACGGCTCCGCTGTGACGAGCTTAGGAGAAGTGAAATTAGGGTTTGGGGTTTCGCGGGTGGCACTGTGGATGTTTCTGGTAGTGGTGGTGCTGACGGCGGCGGGGTTTCTCATCGCCGCCGTGAAGAAGGTGGTGATTCTGGCGGTGGCGGCTGCAGTGTTGGTCCCTGCCGTTGTGATTGTGGTGTGGAATTATGCGTATAGAAAGAAGGGTGTCTTAGGGTTCTTGAGGAAATTTCCTGATTCGGAGTTGAGGAATGCTGTTGATGGGCAGTTCGTTAAGGTCACTGGGGTAATTTCACATTCCTGGAATCTTTTTTTTTTTTGGTGAAACAATGACAACGTGCTTGCATGAGCAGTTAATTACAAGATTGAGAATTCATTATGAGCTCGGTGGTTTTAGCTTTATTGAAGTTTGTCTTCTTTAATAACAATTAGTCTCTTTGTTGAATGGAACTTGAATATTGACTCTAAGAACTTGGTGATTACTACTACGTGTCTATGTCTTTTTAAACTCGAGACCTCTTACTTTTACACGAGATTGAAAAATTTTCAATAGGGTTTGTATTGCTTCATTCATTTTAGGTAGGGAATGAATTCTCTCAAACTGGCACTGTTATATGAGCTATCCAAAATCTTGGTTGCAGTTTATTTCACTTCATTATTATTTGAGTGCATTAATATGCTTGACTTAGGAAGTTAGGACCCTCTGCACCTAGATAATTAAGTTTCAAGGGCCAAGTATGGAAATTAATAATGTACTTACGAAAGATAGGATATGGATGGAAATTGGGAACTCGATGATATAAACAACAAAGCCGTATGTTATATACAATGATCAATTTAAAAAATGAGGAGTTACAAAGCATGCATTAATTAAAATTATTCTTCATTTAAAGACATAACAGAACTTTAGTGAAAATATATTTTATTTCTAATAATTGTGATCATGTGTGATAAATTACTTAAATGTAAAATGAATATCTAAACGATGCATTCTGTATGTTATGAACATTATTTTCATGAGTTCGTCAATCATTCTGAAAATAACAAAAGCAAGTGAACTGGCTTAGGAGGCTTTAGGACATAAGAGCTCAAGGACTCGGAACCCTGAGCTCAACTTATAAATGAACTAGAGTCGCGCTTAAATTGTTTTACAGCCCTTATATGAAAGCTTATATAGCCTGCTAAATCTTGCTTGAGATTTGAGAATCTATTTTGGCCAGGAAGAAACCGATAACTTAAAATTCCTTTTATATTTATCCGTACATATGTCGGGCGATAGAAATAAAATCTTTCCTTTTGGATATCTAGGAAAGATGAAGATGCGGCCACAAGATTAGAGAACATTATATTCTGCTATCTCAATGTATGTGTTTCCATATTTATGTTATAAGAATCTAAATAATGTTCGGATTATGATGTCCTTTCAGAGCCCTAGTTTAGTTAGCTCTACTTATAGTCAAGTAGTGTGAATTCTAGGATATAGCAGAATTATAATTGAGTTATCAGCATAGCCTATAAATCAGCGTTTACGAACTCTTCTGAGTTTCTCTTGCTATTTCATTATCATCAATTTTGCTTTTTTTTTCCTCATTGGAGAGAGTATTTTTTTGTCTATCAATACCCTTGTCGTTATCAAGCCTGGATGGATTCACCCTCTCTCTGTATGCATTACCTTTCTGCTGCTCTATTAAGGTTGCATTTGTTACTAATGCATTCCACTATGCTATATTTTAGCCCTTCCTCACTTTCTTCCTTTCTTTGGAGAACGTATTTGGTTTGAGCTGTTTTTATAGGTGCGTCATAAGTTTTTGGCTTGCAAATTTTTTCGATAAGACAACAAAATACTATAAAATACTCTATTAAAGAACAAAAACAACACTTCAACTAATCATGAAATAACAAGAGAAAGCTCAGAAGAATTCCGGTTGATTTACAGGCTAGGCCTGCCCAAGCAACTATAACAAAGATTCAGTTATAATTCTGCTATCTCCTACTACTTGCGCTACTCGACTTTATAACATAATTATGGAAACAAATAATTTGGACTACTTACTGGTATAAATAAACAACGTGAAGAAGGTTTGTAACTTGAACTTCTTATTATCAGTAAGGACCAGATACCTGATCTCAACAATTTTTTTTTTTTGTTGACTGGTTTCCCACATGTCGAGTGATTTAGGACATTGTGCTGGTTTGAGTTCTGTCCTGCCTGTAAATAAAGTTCGTTCAATGCTCGACTTGGCTGTACAGCAATAAATCCAGTTAAGTGTGTGGTTCTTTTAAACTAATCGTCATTCTCATGTTTCTTGTTGCATTGTTTTCCACAGGTTGTTACTTGTGGTGGTATAGCGCTTGAAACTTCATATCAAAGGGTGCCAAGATGCGTATATGTTTCCTCCGAGTTACACGAATACAGAGGCTGTGGTGGAGAAAAAGCAAATGCTAAACACCGTCTCTTCTCTTGGGGATGCAGGGATTCAGAGGTCAGGTCTTATAGTTTCTGATGAGAATTATATTGAACAATATACAGCTCCACATGTCTTTAAATTGTTAGTTGCATATAGGAAGCTGTACCACAACCATCTCATCGAACCACAAATGCTCTTAGTTATAAAGCTGTAATATATTAAAACTCACGAGCATTTTCCATGAGACCACCATAATCTAGGAGGCCTACTAAAATATGTCCATAGCATCCTGCCAGACTACCTATATGTGAATTAGTCTAATGTAGCTGCTTCTTAATTGGATAATGATAGCATGAGAATATTTTGATAATAGCAATAAAATATTTCCTTTAATATCATATGTATACCAAAGAAGGAAAAGAAGAACAATCAAGCCATTTGATGGATTGAATATTTATGGTTATGATTTGATTATCCTATTTTAGGAATTAAGTTGGTTTGTTAGTGATGGGGAGCAGCCTGTTAGGTCTGGTGGTAGAAATCTTGGGGGAACGGGAGATCTTGTTATGTTATTTTCTTATTATTTTTATTTTATTTAGTTGTTTGTTTAGTCCGTCCAATAAAATATCAAGATCATTGCCAAAGAATCAATTCATTACCCTCAGATAATGCCTCATCTCTTTATGCTACTGCATGCTAGAATGTAATATTGCTTGGTTTTTCACTAAGAAGCTTGATATTTAGATGGATTTTCCTGTGGTGATATTTTGATATCATTTCTTGTTAGAAATAGATAGTAGACCTAATTCACCCTCACAAAACCGGCTTGTAAAGAGAGGGTTATCCTCACCTTTATAACCCAACTAATGTGGGATATTTAACATTTCTCGTCATGTTAACAGACGTACGTGGCAGACTTCTATATATCGGACAATAAGTCTGGTGAAAGAGCTCTTGTGAAAACAGGTTATGGTGCTAAAGTTTCTCCATTTGTCAAACTAACTGTTGTTGTCAATGCCGAGGATACAAAGGGCTTATCCCCGAACTTTTTACAGTGGCTTTCTGGCCGAGGTTTGTCGAGTGAAGACCGTGTAATGCACCTTAAAGAAGGGTAAGCTACTTCTATAGCCTCTAAAAAATCATATTATTGTATAGTAGTTTGCAATATAACAAGAGATTGAACTAGTCCTAAAAGTCTTAACAAATCAGCTATTTGTGTTATAACAAAAATATGGAAGTTCACTTGTCGTTTTCAACAGCATTTTGTCTAGATTGCTATGAAATTTGAAGACATTTAAAGGTAGGAATCCGGCATGGTTACATTCTTGAGCCTTTTTTTCCTTTCATTCCCTTCTGCAGTTACATCAAAGAAGGATATACCGTGAGCGTCTTGGGGGTGTTTCGACGCCACAATAACATGTTCACGATTGTTCCACCAACAGAGCCTATTTCAACGGGCTTCCAGTGGCGCTGCTGCCTCTTACCGGCTTCTATTGATGGCCTTATTTTGATAAACGATGAAAATGACGAGGCGATTCCTGTATAGATGCATCCGATCGAGTATATGTATAAGTTTTCAGGCATCATTTCCTAATTGAGGAGCTAGATCTTGTGAAAGCCATAGATACATGCCTCTTAGAGCTATGGGAAGGAGAAATGGTGGCAAAATAGGCAGTAATTTGGTACACAAATCTTATTCATTTATTTATTTATTTTTGGCTCTCATTGTACATAACAACGCAAGTATTACAGGTTGCCTTGGCTGCTTATACCGATCTGCATACATTCTACTGTCCTTAGCATACTGTTTTAGGGTTAAATTTGGTTGGTTCGATCTTGTGACATCTGTACATATACAGTTTTATTCAGAGGGCGAAACAGGGGAAACCATCTTCTCTGGTAATTAATTGGACGAAGCTTGGACACTTGAACATCATGACAAGAAAAAGTAAACACAAAACACACCAAATAATTCAGAAACTGGTGCATAAACCTTGTAACAAGGTGTCTCGTTTGGCAGACAGGTGTCGATGCAATCAACTGCAACAAAATATTATTGTCATATACGAGTCCCATGGACAGTAATGGGAGTTTGTTCATCTATTTTGGAGAGCCCTAATATTCTTATGTAGCATATCAAATGCATTGGCTCCATGACACCTTGATTGGGATTTTTGTAAGAACTAAAACTACAGAAAATGAAGGGAATGGACAAAAGCGTTAACAAAACCAGATAATGAGTTACAGTCTTGAAGGCATTCCTCCTGCCACTACCAATGTTTCTCCGGTAACATAAGAAGCATCATCGGAAGCCAAATAAGCCGCTGCTGCAGCCATGTCTTGTGTAGTTCCGAGTCTATTAAGCAGTGTCTTCTCCTCAAGGCTTTTCTTCTATAGACAGACATAAACACAGTAACATGTAATAAACTGCACAAATACGAAGATGGATAATGAGATTTGTAGTATTCAAGTAGTTTTGAAGTATTACCATCTGCTCATTTGTTGTAAGAAAAGATGCAAAGTGGGTCGGAACAAAACCAGGAGCAACACAGTTTACACGAGTGTCGGGAGCCAACTCAGCAGCAAGTGCCTAGAAAAGAAACAAAGTCCAATAATTATTTATAGAACATATGCAAAAACACATCAATGCCGATAATAAATACCTTTGTGAGTCCAAGTAGGGCTGTTTTGGTGACACCATACATAGCCAATCCTTTGGGTGGTTGGAATCCGGCTATAGAAGATACGAAAACAACTGAAGAGCCTTTCTGCAGGTGAGGAGCTGCTTCCTGTGAAAGTGAAATAGATGTCGTGATTGACAAAATAAAGATGCTGAAAAAATATCAGTAAATGTTATACTATGGGACATCATAGTCCGTATTGAATCTACATACTTGCAGCAGAAGAATTGAGGTTTTAACATTGATCTCCCACAGTTTGTCAAGGACTGATTCTTTAGTTTCGAGTATGCCGTCGACAGCAGGGTTTGCAGCAGCATTGCACACAACTACATCTAATTTTCCATATTTCTGTGAGCAAAGAAGATTTCGGAGTCCAATTAAAAGACAAAATCACAGATATAAATCTGAGAAAAAAATTCCACACACCAGAAGTGGAACTAATTAAAGTGTGCAAGATCTTAAATATCAATAACTTATTTCCAGCATTCAGTTCATATTTCAATCCAAAATGTGGAACAAAAAAGATAGATAAAAACATAAAACACTTAAGATCGTCTTTCTAGATACTTAGCCATCAAGCAAACTATATACAATCATGGATCAAAAGCTTTTGCATTTGAATTGCATAAAATTATTAATAATTTTGCTCCCCAACTATATTGGGTAAGGTGGAAGGAACTTTAGTCAAATGATCATATGATCATAGCAACAATTAAAAATCCTTAGACTACGATCCGATTGCTTCCTTCCCCCAAAATTGAACCAAACATGCTCTCCAAATACAGTTCTTAGTTCTTACTTCTTATACACACATAAAAACAAAACCCTTTCTCAGATTTCTACTCCAAATTATAGACCAGCAACGAGTCAAATTCATTAGAAACTGAACTACTTTCTTATCAAATGATCATATCATTGATTAAGAATTCTTAGACCTTATTCTTAGGCTACGGTCGGATTGCTTAGTCAAACTTCCCCCACAATTGAACCAAACATTCCCTTGTTCCCAATACAGTTCTTAGTTCTTACACACATAAAAACAAACACCTTTCCAGATTTCTACTCCAAAAACTTCCCCTAGAAACTCTAAAAGTCATACAAACACCACCTTAGGATCAGCTACGAGACTAAACCGCTATTTGCTGTTTCAATTTACAATATTTTTTCAAGTTAAAAAGCAATAAATCCTCAGAAAAAAATAAATAAACAAGGAATTGATCAAAACCATATAAACAAGAGCATTTTGACGATGGGAATATATAAAGACCTCGATTGTGTTCTTGATTAAATCTTTCCTGTGCTGTGCATTCGAAACGTGGCACACCAAACCAATCACTTCAATTCCTCTATCTTTAAGCTTTTTCACTGCTTCATCAACATTTTTCTGCAAACCACCTCAAAAAATTACAGCACCAAAGCAACTCAATGATAGAAATGATCAAATCAAAACTGAAAATAAGCCAAATCCAATATCCCATTAAACTGGTATCTGAAATTAGACAGAAAGATGCAATTTTGAGGAAGACCCGGCAACTAAAAAATCGATCTTGATCGAAAACTAACTTGGCGGCGGGAGGAGATGACGACGGCGGCGCCTTCTAAGCCGAGACGCTCAGCTATGCCGAAGCCAATGCCCTGAGTGGAAGCCGTGACTATGGCCACTTTTCCGTCAAATCTTTTCCCTATTTTCTCCATTTTATTTGGTTTCTGTAATAAAGATTATGAACGAATTGAGTCAACGCTGCGAGAAACTTGTAGTTTTGTAGGTATTAAACAAAACGAAAATTTAGGCTGGGATGAAGAAATTATACCATTTTGGTCCCACAACCGAGGAGGCAAAAATATTTCTAGAATTTCACGGCGATATGATTGAGGAGGTGGGGTCTGAAGGGCCAGTTTAACGGTTCGCTCGGTGGTGCATGGGTCGCATTACATACCTATCTTGGATAGTTGGATGGACGCCACGTGGATTTTTTTATTTTTTTTTTGGAGTTTGACCGATTCAACTGTTTGTTGGTTAATTAATTAAACCCTAGTTAGAACGTTCCCCAACAGTACCAAAAGTACAGAAAGAGGTCAAAAAGTTAAAAAGTATGTAGATTTCCCGCGCATCGAGGGAGTGTCAATTCATCGGCCAGGTGCATCGGCCCTTTTATTGTTCAGCCGATACGCTAGTAATCGAAATCTTCGAAGGTTGGTATAATTCCTTATTGTATTTGAAATCCTTTTATTTCATTGGTCAATTGAATCTGTGTTAAATTTACAGTTAAAGGGGGAAGAAACACACGAATCGCTGCGATGATCAATGGAAGCACAATAAACGAGGCGTCTCTCGGATGTAATAAAAGTAAAGGAGGTGTCTTTTTGTTGCCTTATTTGGAGTTGAGAGTAGTTGGAGAGAAGGAAGACGGAAACAGGGGAAGGCGACGATTCGAATCAGTAACCGGCGAGAGAATCGGCGCAAAGGTTGAAGATCACCGTCGTTGGGTTGGTTAGGTGGGTAAGACGACTCCTGGACCCTTTAAATATACATCTTCTGCTATCCTAAGGCTCCTTTTTGTCGTGAATCACATATTTTAATTTTTTGAACGTTAATCTATGTTTTAGAGCATTTATTTGGCCATTTCTGTGCTGGTTTGCGGACAGTGTCGGTACTTTGTTGGTTTCTTTGACCTGAAATGGCGGAACAACGGCGTCCGAAGGCGGCCGACGGTGGCAGAGATAATCTGAAACCATTTGTTGAGCTAGTCGCTTGATGGGCTTTTCATCATTTTTTTCTCAAAGTTTGATGAGCTAGGGTTTTTTAGTTTCATTTTCAAAATGTGGCGTAAAGTTAATTGATTGTAGTGGAGTTTTTCTGTTGTGTTTGGGTATGTTTTGACATGTTAACATCTAGTCTTGCATGCCGCACTTTCATCGTTGAATGTTCGACTGAAATTTGTCTTTCATGTTGCATTCTAGGAGCCCTCGTTTCTGTAAGGTGCCACTTTGATTGGCTTGATGAAGTGGTGAAACTTTTAAGCAGTGAAAATATGGCGCGTCTCAGGAATTCTTGCTTTGGACATCTGTTTAATGTACCCTATATCTAGTTCCAAGGTCAGCTTTATCACATACTTGTTCGAAATCACTTAATTACGGAGATACCTAGCCGTCTTTGCTTCAATCTGAATGGGAGGGTCTATGAGTTTGGCCCGATGGAGTTTGGTCTGATAACTGGGTTGAAATTTAGCAGCATGTATGAGCCCCCAATTTTCGACCCTTCACAGTTTGCTATTCACCAATCGTTGTAGCTTAAAATTCATCGACATATCTGCTGCATTTCGAACTGAGTGCAAGAGGACGGGAGGGCGCTCCATATTGTCCCTGAAATTGGCCTTTCTGTTCGTTCTTTATGAGGTCGTTTTGCCCCGTGATCGGAAGGAAAAGAACATTGAGATGCAGTACATGCACCTTGTCGATTATTTGCAGAGATTTGAGGACAATCCATGGGGACGGGTGTCCTATGATTACCTTGTGAGCACCACACATTCTCGGCGTGAAGTCATTGATGGCTTGATTAGGCAGAAAAAGAGGATGGCTTACGACGCTTATGGGTTTGTTATAGCTTTGCAGACATGGGCATATGAAGTTATGCCCGATTTAGCTAGAGACTGCGTGAGTGTTGAGAAATGAAATCTGAGCAGGGTCCCAGGATCTTGCGTTGAAAGGTTGACGAGTATTATCAGTATGACTTTCTGTTGGGTTATTTTGCACCCGAGTTTGCTGGTCGATTGGTTAGTTATGTTTATTTTTTCATGAACTAATACTTGCTCTAGAATTCTTAGTTTTTGTTAGATTGTTCATTGAATGAGACTGAGTTTGCTTTATTTCTGGATAGGGTATTGTCAGTCTATCGAAGAATGAGTGGTAGCATCTGCAACGTCTGGGGCTACAGGAGAGACATATGACCCCTCCCCAAAGTCTACGTGAAGCCTCCCGTGAAGCAGAAAGCTCCTGAAGGTGATGGCGCAGGAGTTGAAAGCAAGAAGGCCAAGATTGCCCCCGATGCGATGAAAGACAGGCTTCGGTCTGTTAAAGCGAAAGAGAAGGCTTTTCATTTGGACTTTGCGGAGTCCAAGAGTGAGGCTCTTAAGGACAGAGGCAAAGAAGGGCTTGTGGAGGAGATAGTGAGCAATGTAAGTTTCTATTGCTTTAGCTTTTAATCTGCAAATAGATTAATCTGACCAGGGTTTTCATCTATAATTTCAGATCACTCTGCAGGAAATTGATTCCTAAATTAAAGCGTTGGGTCGTAGATTTGATGTGCTTGAGGCTCTGATTCGTCGTTGTAAGTGCTGTTGGAGGAAGGCTGCTCCAGAAGCAGCGGTTGATGAGGAGGATGTACTAGGTGATGATGTTGATGAGAAGCCCGTTGTGGCTGAGTGTGATGAAGAGGTCGATCAAGTGTTTGTTGAAGCACTTCTTAGAGAAGTGTTTGAAGGTGAAGGTGAAGATGCTAATAGGAGTGGTGAGATGGCGGAAGAGAAACTCGAGAAGGGAAGAGATGAAAAGAATGCTGGAGAGATGGGAGTCGATGAATTGGCCGAGAAAGAAGTAGGGTCGTCTTCAAAGGCTCGCAAGGGCTCGGGTTTTGTTCAGAGTTCGGCGCCACGCAGAGCGGCGACCAGGTCAAGGACTCGAGGACTGGAGACTCCTATCATGAATTGATTCGAACGCAAATTAGTAGATGAAGAAGAAGAGGTTGAGCTGGATACTTCCTTGGTGAAGGCGTCCCGAAAATCTGCAAGACCATCCTCAGCGAAATCTGTCGCCCGTCAGTTGTTCTCGACCAACAACAATAAGTATGATCCCTTGGAGGTATCATACCATCATTCACAGATGAGTGCTTTCCAAAATTGGTTGAGTGCAGCGTTGAAAGTGAAGCCGTGAGTTTTTTAAATGATAAGATCCTCTTTTTATTTTTTTAAAGTGCAGCCTGAAGAATATAAATATGTCTATAAATATCCATTACGTATTGCAGTGAGCTTGAGATGACGCTTCCGATAATTAGCAAACCAAGGGTGAACGCAAGATGGTTCGTCGATTTATAGAAGAGATGGGGTTGGCTTGCGGATGAAGTAAGCTCTTGGCCTCATTTGCACGTTTGAATCCTTGTTATTTTTTATTAAAATATTGTTATTCCTTTACAACATATTGATGCGTTGACGAACCTCTTGCTATTCAAATATAAGCGAGGCAAGGATCGTTTGTTGGATGGTTGGTCTGTGTTGGATGCCTTGGGCACTGTAAGTGTATATGTCCTCATCTGTTATTGTTTGGACGGAATGAGATGAGATATAATTAGCTGATTAGATTGTCCATATTACAGGGTTTTTTCCGAATTGGGCAATTCGAGGCGACAGCTAATTCTCTGCTGGAATACATTAGCGGCAAATGGCCAAGAGAAGGAGGCCTGCCCTGGGTTGATGCTGACCAAGTCATTGGTGTGGCTAATGTTAATAAAGACCACTGGGTATGCTACAAGATTCATTTTGCAAGTCAGACTGTGACGATCATGGACTCCATGCGTGGAGCAAACAATTGGCGGGACATTGCAAAACAATTCGATCACATGCTTCGCTACATTCCTTGGCTCATCTATCATTTTGGAATTTGGGAGCAGAAGAAGAAGAACGTGGGTGCTGAATTAAGAGACGTGTGGGAGCTTGTATCTTCTGAAGAAGCCCCCCATCAGGGGAATAAACACGACTGAGGAATCATAGCCCTAAAGTTTCTGGAGTGTCTCGCTTGTGGTGAGGAGCTCAGCATTATCCATCCAGGAAGGTGCGGCATATTCCGGCGGAGTTACTGCGCCCAGCTCTTTGAGTTAGGGCGTGCATTCCCAGCTGAACAGTGATGAGGAAGGCTGACGCTGAAGATCTTTTTGGACAATGCAATTACTAACAATGCTGCAGGATAGTTTGGTCGTGTGACCTAAAAACAAACAATTGCTTTTTTTTTGCGATTTGCATGCAAATCGAGATTATGAATTATGATGGGTATATATGTAAATTATTTGTGGATATTTGGCAGATGTGGACAGGGTTGGGGTAAGAATTATTATTAGTTATCCGCTGTAGTTATATTAAGCAGGCCTTTTGTATTGGTAGCGGCCTTATTTTCGTAAAGAATGCTGACTAGCTTGTTCTATTTGTGGCAACAATGGTTCTTTTCTTTTGTTGCTTAGTTTGTTAGTGAAGATTAAACTCAGGAATATGGCTCCTTGGTTTTTTTTGGGCACCTCACATGTGGGCCTGGATTGAAGAAGAGGCAGGGCGAATATAATTTTGAACGATATACGTGCCCAATCATACAGAAAAGCCAAGCAAGCCCAGTTATATGTTAAATGGGGCCCAATTGAAATAAACACATAAATTGGGCCCATGTTTGGGAATAAAGCGGGCCAAGTGAAATAAACACATAAATTGGGCCAATTGAAATAAATTAGACACATAACGCGGCCCAATTCGTATAAAAAACTCCTCTGTCACCCCTCATTTGCAGTAATAGCAAATTTAACAACCAGATTATACAATAACTCTTCATTTAGACAGAGCATGAGCAAAATTAACAACCAGATTCTACAATTAATCTTCATTTAGATAGAGCTTGATCTCAATTTGTTGGGCGAATTTGCTGGCTGGAGGCCGATGTCCCAACAGGCGGCAGTTGGAAAGCTACAACATCCATCTTCATATTTGAACTAATTTGAAATATCGAGAAGCTCCCGAAATTAGTCAGGGAACTCCCAATTCGTCGTTCATTTACTCCTTGGATGCTAAATTTCCTACAACCAATTATTGCAGTATGAGCAGTGGGTCCCGATTAATTGGAATAAACCAATTTCCCTAGAAAATGGGTGAAATAGAATTTGAGCAGAAGGCGTTGTCGAAGCCAAAAACTGAGGCCCAAAATTAAAAGTTCGGGAACGCAACACCATTGTCGACAAACTATGAAAATCGTATTTCATTCCAGAGTATTTCATCCAATTTCCGAGTAAAAACCCTAACCTATCTAACAGTGAAGAACTGATAATGGAGTTTCAAGGAATCGATTACTAAGTACTTACCTTTTGTAATCAATGAGAATATAGGTACCGCACTCCCAATTAGCAGAGTTTTTCCAATCTACCAATCTTGAGGGGTTAGACACCGATTAAAGCCTTGCTCCATCTCTTCGGCGGCTTGGGAAGAGGAAGCGGCGAGAAATGGCGCTCTTCAGAGATATCGAGCTGTACAGTAAGGTTTGACTTAATATAACATGCTTCACCTAATATATTTTATTGATTAACTTAATTATGTAACGTTAATATCGTCAGTAGCTAACGCCTAACAACATATTATATTAACATATTAACATATTTAATAATAGCCGAATGTTAAGGCCCTACATTACACTTGAAAAGATAATATATTGTTTGGCCAATTTATCTATTAAATTTAATATTATGATCTGGTTATAAGTAAAATCAGGTTAATTCGTGTACTTAGTAGATAGTGGATGACTTCGTAAATTATTCTATGATGTGGACGAAATAAACGATTCTCCTGTATTATGTGCTTTAGTTGTTTTGAAATAGATAAAGCGTATATTATTTTCATTATCCCAACTGCATAGAGGTGAATTATGCTTTCTTTTGAGTCAATAAGGCATGATCCACTGTTCCCAGGTATACTAGTCAACGAGAGATTACCCAGAGCAGTTGAAACGAATGTTCTGGGCAATAGGGGCTAAGGTGTTTAAAAGAAAACAACAAAAATAATAATACTAATAACAATAATAAAAAAAATCAAAATAACAATAATCATAATACCGAGACCTACAAGACCACACTTCCGGAAGAATACTTGTGTGTGTTTATACTGTAATTTTTCTTTGCTTCTATTACATGTTGGGTTTAACTATTACAAATATGATGTTACAATCATTAAGTTAAATAATATTATTTGTACTCCTTCGTGCTGCGGGTTTCTGGGATTTTGAGGGTGTTGAAGGTATTCCGGGAGAACATTTGTTCATGTTTACAGCTGTTTCAGGGGTTTTGTGGGGGTTTTACAGGTGGTTTCTAGGGGGTTTCCTGGGTTTTCAGTGGTTTCTGGTGTTTGCGGTTTTGAAAGTGATTTGCGAGCATTCGAGGGTTTCTAGAGGGTTTCCAGCTCATACTCGAGTGGTTTCTGGGATTTGCGGTATTGAAAGTGATTTGCGAGCGTTCGAGGGTTTCTAGAGGATTTCCAGCTCATACTCGAGTGGTTTCTGGGGTTTGCGGTTTTGAAAGTGATTTGCGAGCATTTGAGGGTTTCTAGAGGATTTCCAGCTCATACTCGTGTGGTTTCTGGGATTTGCGATTTTCAAAGGGGTTTTCGACCATCCGACAGTTTCCAGAGTGTGTACAGCTGTTTGTGGGGTTTCGTCGGGTTTATAGGGGGTTTCTAGTAGGGCTGTAAACGAGCCGAGTAAAGCCGAATACCTTCAAGCTCGAATTCGGCTTGTTGGAGATATACTCGGCTAGAGATCGAGCTCAAGTTCGAATCGAGCTTCGAGTTTGAGTTCGAGTTCGGCTCGACTAAGTAAATTCGTGATCGAGTTCGATTCGATAAGGATATGTTCGAGTTCGAATAAAAAATCTCGATAAAAAGCTCGATAATAATAATTTACCTTAATTTGAATTAAGATCATTCATTAGTTAATTAGTAATTTATCTCCCTCTATGATAGCTTATTATTTTTCTTTCTGGGTTCAACATATAAATATTTTAGAATCATCTAAATTCAAATTCAAATTTCAAAGTGTTTTTTATTATGCAATTTATAAATCATAATTCAAACATATCTCGTTTTCTTACTATTTTATTGACTATTCATTTTCATTTTATTATAAATTGTAATCATATTAGTTGATCGATAATATAGTTCATTAGTACTGTTAGTTTTTTATTTTTTTACTACACATTCACATATGTTCCAATTAATAAGTAAATATTTGCAATAATCTTAATGCGAATACAAATTTCAAAATTTTTTATTATGCGATCTACAAATCATAATTTTTTATTTCAATGAGGCCGACTAAAGTAAACATAATATTTGTATATTATATAATAATTGAGTAAAATGATAATATATATATATATATTATATATAATAATTGACTAAAATGATAATATTAAAATGGTTCCTCCAAAAATGACCTAGCTAAGGATAAAATGGGTATTTATATCCCTGCATATCTTAACGTAAAATTTAATTAAATTCCTAATTAAATCATAACTTGGTCAAATGAAGTCCCACTTAGGTGAAATCAGTTTCTATGGATTCGTATCGATGAGTACTATCATCTACAATATTCGATCGTCTCGTTTCGATAATGATAGGCATAGAAAATAATCTAAAACGTAAATGGGCTAAAAAGCCCATGAATTGGGCCTAAATATTAAAATTCCTAAATTTATTAAAACAAAATGTGATCTTTGCATTAAAATTAAACTCGTCAAAAAAATTCGAACTAATTAATGTAATAGAATAATCAACACTTAATTAAAAAGTGCACGTCTTTGAAAATGAATACACATATGTAATAGATAATAAAATTTTCCGACTTGCGTTCAAATATTTTATTTGATTAATGGGTGAAAAATCTCTCAAAAACATGTAGTTATTTCACAAACGAAATGCATAGAAAATATTCAAATAAAATGAATGTACCAAATAACTTTAAGTAGATATAACAAATATTTATATATAATAATAAAATTACTGAAAATTATTTCAAAAATAAGGCATAATTAGTTTTAGTGTATATCGTATAGCAATTATTATTATTATTATTATTATTATTATTACTGATCGCATTAGTGAAATTTTCCCACTAAAATTTTCATATTGCTAATTTAATATCATTGTAATGTTTTGTTCGTTGCTAATTGAAGGTTGTGACTTAACATGCATCTTTTGGAGTTGGCTCTATTTGGCCAAGGGCGCGACCCGAACCCATTTAAATATTTTTCACGAAATTATTTGAATTTCGCTCACCAAGCTTCCTTTGCAAGGATTCTATAGTAAGAGACTTTACTCTTATAGATTTCCCTTCCACAGCAAAGGGATCTTTGTCATCTCTCTCTCTGTCTTTCTTCCTTTCTCAAAACAGAGTATTCGTCGCATCCTCATCTCATCCCAAATGTCAGCTAGCGAGCCCATGGTCCATCTCACAGGAGATTCCAGTACAGGGGCGTCATCCAGTAGGTCCGTCGGTCTGGTCGTCTGTGATGTTCATAGAGTCGCACGGGGCTTCATGTCTGGGACCGATGCTAATCCATTCCATCGATTCGTCCGCTGTCCACTGAGAAAGGTTAACTCAATAATGTTGGAATCGATTTCTATTGCTCCGAAGATGAATTTATACCACTACGAATTAAGGTTTTTGTGAATTCATTTTTTGTAGGTAACTGGTTGTGATTTCTTCCATTGGGTGGACGACGAGCTCACACCCTATTACCTGGGATCTGTCCAAAGACTGAAGCAGCAAAAGGATGCCCTCGAAAGTCAGCTACAATGCAAGACTCTTCTGAACGAGGTCTTAAACGAAAAGATAACATTGAAGGATGATGAGTTGCAGCGACTCAGGTGTCAAAAAGCCTCTCCCCCTTCGGCGGAGACATACTCGATTACCAACCCTGTTGTCTTCTCTCTAGCCGCTGCAGGTGTCATGTTCCTTGTTGTACTTCTTTGGAAACTGCTCTCTACTGCATCTAAGTATTCAGCATAACCAAAATATTACGCATTACTATTATTATATGGTTAACTTAATTGAGCCCTTAAAGTAGGGCTAGTATAATATATGTGCTTTTGGTTTAATGTAGGACTATATTACTATTATTATTAAGGTTTTCCAAAGTAGGACTATTATTAATTGATATTAAGCTTATATAACTAGGCGTTTAATATTAAGTACTATTAATCGTGAATTATGTGATGCTTCAAATGCAATTATCTTTTTTGGTGAATTTTTTTTGGTTTGACTGTGAAGTTAGGATGATAAACTTGATTGTGAGTCATCTTACATTAGGATTTGCAACACTACATTAAGCAAGATTCACCAACTACCATTCTCAATGTAAATTACATGGATACTAGGGTTTGGCCGACCCTATTCATCATCTGTGAACAGGGCACACAGACTCTTGTATTGTGGCTCACCCTTGACTTTGTATGTGTGTGCGAAAGGAGTCAACTGTAGAAGGCGGGGGGTAAGTACTTTGCATTGCTTAATGTCATAGTTAAATGAGCAAACACTTGAAAGATAGTTGATGCTAACCGTAGCTAGTTCTGAGAAGGTCTCTTCATCCATTTCAATATCGTTTGAGTGCTCATTCCAGAACACATTATTGTGACCTTTGATGAATTGAAAAATGTTTTGTCTCTTGAACAACATCTCTACCTTCTCTGCATAGTAGGTTGCTGGTAAATTTGCTCGGAACTCTCTGTTCATTGTGGGGGTAATGTTTTCAATGAAAGCCAGGTTACGCCAATTAGGGTTTACCCTCCAAGAACCGTTTCTCTTTGCATTAAGCGTCATTTCTATGAATCTGTTCTCCATCTTCCTCGTCCAAATGCAGTCATAGAATTCTACAGGATACGACATCGTCTATTTTTTAATCGGTTTTCTTGAATTCTTTTGTCTATGAATGGGTGTTCTGGCATGTGGCTTTGGGATTAACTACTCAATTCATTAGAATAGGATTTAAATAGAAGAATAAAGCATCTCATTCATTGCCTAAAACAATTACTAAAGGACAAGAGTTCACAGGGGTTTCTAAGTTATTTCTAATCCACATGGATTTATTTGTTGACCAAGTACAGGGTAATATTCCCTAGGGACAGGTCATCCCTTCACTTAAACTGGAATTACATCTACATAGATGCTAATATGGGTTTATCTAATATCCGTTGCCTGAGGTGGAATACCCACGGGACGAAGCTGAGTGAGATGGTGAAGCCTTCTTTCTGGGTTTCTTACCTCAAGTGGATGAACTTGCTTCATTCACGACTTCGCTGACACCCTCACTGTGTGATGCACCTCCGCTCTGAGCATTGCCGGCAGATTGTGATTCTGATATAACCACCACCTCCGAGAATAACACTCTCATCTGGTCCCAGCATGGTTCCCCCTTCGGCCTATAGACAAGCAAGTCTGGACGAGTCTGCATGCATAAACAATTAGCGTCAGTTCCCAAATTGAGTAGCATATATTATCATACAAAATCATAACCTACCTTTGTTATTTCAGTCCAGACTTCAACGGAGGCCTCCACGGTGTTATCATATGGGTGGTAGAAAACACCAAGGCGTGAGAGCAAGTACTTGAACATATTGAAACGATCATCCCATTGCTGCAGTTTCTCTAGGTAGGCAGCAAATGGAAGATCAATCCCCGTCTCCGCCTTTATCTCCTCTCCTACAAGGCGGATAACATCTCTATTGTTCTGATAGTCTCCAACAATCCAATTCTTGTTCCAGTGCTCGAAATCCAGCTTCGAGAGAACGGTGCTCTCAAGGTCATGAGACCATACCCCTAGGAAAAAAAACATTGTCCTGCGATATTGGATTTGGACTAGCCATTTTATGAAACTTTGGTTCAAATCTACGAATATGCACTGAATTTATTTATAGTGTGTATGAATGATTGTAACATCACATTTGTAATAGTTAAATTGATGAATGTCCCCACAAACAGCTAAAAATTAATACAAACTAGATTGCTACAATCCACATCCCGTGACCATCTCAGAGCCAAACATAAGGCATTGTCTCATCAAATCTGCTTTCCTTGTTCACCTGCAACAAAGGACAAAACACACAACAAGCCAAGCAATCAAATATTGGGAAGAATGTCCTCTCCACTGCTGTGACAATTGCCTAACATACACTATACAACCAATCACTAAACAAAAAACCATCTCACCATATCCACGTTGTGACCAGATTCTTGAGTTGATGTGAAGAATACTCGCGAGTGCTGCGAGTTAAACTCCTGCAATTAAGAATAAATAAAATCAATTCCTCATTAGTGCTATATTTTACTTCAAACCCCAAAATCTTGGTGGGAATCATACTCGACTGAATTCCGACTAATAACGCTCGGGTTCCTTCAATGAGTTTTCTATCTCATTACTTGACTCCATCACGGGACTTGGTTCTTTCAGTTTTGGACCTACGCTCATACTCGATAAAACATAATTTAGGTTGTTAAACATCAATCCGTAATAGATACCATATATTACAACTATGACACAACAAACCTCCTCTATTTCCCTTCACCTTCGACTTCCTCTACTTTCGTCGCACGTTTTTGCCATGACTTTTCACAACTGCTGGGTTTTTCATCGGTTTGGCCGGCGTAGTTCCATTTCCTGACTCTTTGCCTCACTGTTTGCTCACCAGATCCCGATCTTTGAGCAACTGTTGCCGCAACTTCGACATGTACTTATGCATGTGTGATTTGCTGCCAGCATCTCCCTTTGCCTCATAAGCCATGTCATATGATAACCTCATAATGGAATTCAGGAAAACTGGGCCAGACAAATTATCATCAACAGTTGAACCGGAAAGATTCTTCATACCACCCACCCATCTTCGTTTACAATCTCGCGTCTACCTTCTAAGTACGTATTGTTCTGGAATCACATCAACATTCATCAAATAAAGCACTTTGAATATGAGCCGGTAAAAAACTCCCTTTGACTCCCACATGCGACAGCTACATGAAACCTCATGGCTTCTCTGGTTAAATGACACATACCTCGTTCGATTTGAATGAGGACTGGAGCTCACTTCGAATACAAGGTTGTTGGAAGCATAGTCTGGATGCTCAATTATTTTTATATTCATCGAATGGTGAGCTTCGTACTCAAACATTTTGAAGATATTGCGCATGAATACTTTAGCAACATGTGTTAACAACGGGTTGTCCTCAAGGAATTGTCCAGGCATACCTCTACAAAGAGCATCTTCTACATTCTCACGCTCACGCCATTCTTTTTGTACTTCACAATAGCAAACAACAAACTCATACAACGTATTGCTTCTATTACCCAAGTCTTTTAAAATTCTATTAGTCACCTCACTCCTAGACGTAGCATGCATGCCCGCTGAAAAACGATCATTGGTAAACACTGATGACCATCTGCTTCTCAAATTATACATGTTACTGAACCATCGATTGTTCGTCAGCTCATACGTCTCAATAAGTTGCTGCCATAATTCCTCAAACTCATCTTCCATCTCACATCCATTCATACAACGATTCCATAATTTCTTGAACTCAGTATTGCCATTTAACGACTCAAGTATGACGGAGCATTCTGATTGATGTGCCATTGACACAAACGATGAGCTGCACTTTCAAATGTGTAGTCCACACCATTCATAAGCGCCTGATATTGATTGGAGAAGATCACTTCAGGCTCCTTTCCATACATGGCCTCAAGGAATGCACCAAATAACCATTCAAATGTCTCGGTCGACTCATCGGACAGAAAAACTAAACCAAACATCACATTATGAAAATGATGATTAATACCAATAAAAGGTGCACAAATCATGTTGTATTTATTGGTTTTGTATGTAGTGTCAAATGATACTATATCACCAAAGTATTCGTAGTCAATGGCACAACGAGAGTCATGGAAGAAAAAATTCAACAACTTCCCATCATCATCTTGTTGCACCTTCCAGAAGAAGAAAGACTCCTTATTCGACTTTTCCATGAAAAATTGTAGCAGGGCCTTAACATCTCCATTCTCTACATTTCTCTCAGCCTTATTGCGACCGAGATGAATGTATGCATCTGTCCGAGTGAATCAAACATTCTGTCACCCGCCGTACTCTCGCTCCAAGAATTTACAAGCACAAGTCACGGGTATGCCAGCAGAGTGAAGAGATTCCAAAATTGATTTCTTTAGGCCTCGCAGTTGTCTAACGGAGCGCAGAAGATAGCTTTGATCAGGTTTCAACAATTCATGATTGTGCTCTTTCTCAAACACTGAAATTCTCCACTGACCATGTCCTTGCCTTAACAGACGAAGCCTAGCTTTGCAGTTGCTTCTTGTAACCTATTTCTTATACACACCGAGCCGACTATTTGATCTTTTACTATCAGGATGAGCTTCACAAGAGCAATTAAAAACTTTCATGCGCATCTCCGACGAATTATCAAAATATTTTTGACAACCTTTCCTTACGCTAAAACCCTTATAGCGTCCATACTCACAATACAGGACATACGCCAAATCAATGTCCTCGATCAAGGAACCGGGCTCCAATCTTCTCTCAATCTCACTACAAATCTCCGTAACCCCATCGTCACATTCTTCATCATCCTCTGAATTAGGCTCATCCTCATCTCTTGACGGTGACATCTCAGGCTTCACAATACCATCATCAGCAGATAGTGGGGACAGATTCAGGTCGATAACCATACCAATTGGATTGGGCTCTACAAAAAAATGATTTTCAGGCTCATACAATCACAATCTCAGTTGCTTGTGCGATTAGTTTCAAACTGTGATTCTCTACCTCAAGCCCAAGATGAAAAATCAACAAAAACCACAAAATGAAATTCCAAACAACTTGTGATACATTCAATACAACTGATCTCTTAACAAAATCTCATAATTTCAAATTCTTAAGTCACGCACTACGCAGCCCTCAACGATGATCGTCTCAAAATTGACAATTTCATTTCTACAACTACAAAGGCGGCAATAATAAGAATCACAATAACCCTCAATTCAAGTACGATAAACACATGTTTTGGTTTTTCACATATCATCATTCAAATTTCATTACAAATCACAAAAGACTCTAAACACACGGAATGAAATCTCCAATAAAAAAAGGGATTCATAATTAAACCCTACAATATTCAACCGATATTCAGGAAGACATACCTTCTTCTCCAACAAGATTTCAGCAACTTCAACTCAAGGCGCAGACAAAATCCCAACTCAAGAGACTCATGATCTCCGAATGCAAACAGAAAATGAGCCCAAACTTTATAATGAAGACATCATTTTCTTTTCTTTGGCAACAATTCAAAGCCCATCCACAGTACAAAAACCCACAAATTCATCAATTCACCGAAGCCAAGTTCCAATCATGACCGCCGATCGGGGGATCGGAACCCTACCGCCACAATCGATTTAAGATTCTAATATTTCTCACGCAGTATTCATTCTGCAGAATTGTAGAGAACATAAATCAACTTACCCGATATTTTCTCGGTCAATGGCCGATAATTGACCGAACTAACTTCGAAACAGACAACATTTAACTAAGGTTGGTTAAACGAAAAAAAAATTCGAACACGTGGCGGCCATCCACACAAGGGATGTAATGTGACCGGTCGTAGCATCGAATTCAGCCAGTTTAACTCGATCCGGCTACGGAAAGTTCAATGTTACCCAATGGCTAATACCTAATGTGGCACAATAGCACTTGAGAGTGTCACAATAGATTTATTGTGTCACATTGAGTATTATCCATGGGTTAGCGTAGAATTTTCCGTCCGAATATGCTCTAAACAAGTTGAATTGACCTCCTCATAAAAAAGTTAGAACACTATGAATAAAATTGGATATGTTTGACTGGCATCTCTTTTACATATAAAATATCAATATTATGTTTGTTTTTTATGTATTAATAATATATTGTTCTGTTAGATTTGTTATATTCTCTATAAAATTTCAATTCCTAAAATATTCTTTTAATTAGTTACTATATACTGTGTAAATATTCTATAATAATGTTTTAATTAAATATCTGTAAAGTAATTTTAGTCTGAAATTTTTAATAATTATATATAATATTGCATATCACACCTGCATTGTGTAATATGTAAAACCATATAAATGGTTAACACATGTCGGGTTGTTGAATAATTATGAACTTCGATTTTAATTGCAAACATAATATAAAGGTGATATAGATATCTATCACCCTCTTATACTATTTAGCAAATAAGCCCTAACTGTAATTCATTGATGATGAAAATATAGTCGATAATAGTTAAAATTTGTAGGAGAGTCAATATTTAGATTAAAATTCATATTTAATGATACATTTATAATTTTATTTGTGTTTGATTGAATTGAAATCTCCATCTTTGCACTTTCATGACTTAATTACAACACCATTGGTTTTTTGGGCTTGAAAACCCTTCTTAACCAATTTCAAGATTCTACGTGAAATTTATGTCGAAATCTTGACTCAAAATTCGTATAAATTTGTGTGCATTACTCGGCAAGCGAAACTTTTCTGTTTAAATTATGTTTCGTCCAATGTCCAAATGATAAACTATAGATACTATTGGAAAGTCCATTGGAAGTGATTTTTAAAGTTATCCATATTCCTCAGAATCGAAAATTAGTCTAAGATGATCGAAAATTAGTTGAAATTTTTTGCACAAATTGAATTATCGCCGAACTTTGAGCCCATATTACAACATTAATTCAATGTGGAAGCTCAAAACTAAACGAGATCGAAACCCATATATAGTCTGGGATATTTAAAAGTGTACTTACGTGGTTTTCCGGCATCTGATGTCCATTTGATGGACGTCAAATCCGTTTGTTGGAGGGAATAAGAAAGAGTACTCATAATTGAGCTAATTATAAAAGTTAAAAAACTATAGTTAACCAAAAGTTGAAAAGAGATCCTACTTGAGTCATGCCTCATTGGGTCATGGTTGACCACTTCCACATAAATATATATTAAACTTGGTATGCACGGGAGTATCAAAGAATATACATGTGTATGTGTATTTACTAAAAAAATAGAATGGCTCCCCGTATGATGCACAGATAAGATATGTATAATTATTTTTTTTTAGAAATTATTAATATGTATAATTATTTATAATTTTCTGTCATCAATTTTACAAAATTTAGAAAAAAAAACATTATGTTTCTCGAAATCCCACTTGAAATGACAAGTTCAAATATATTTAAATATTACTAATTATTGAGTTATTGATTTTATTCACTTCTTAATTAAGGTCATGAGAAACTCTATCAACGTGGTTGATGATTCATTAGAGCACTTTATAAATATTCACATGATTTGCTTAACTAAATTAATGAATTTTTAGGGTATTAATTTGATTTGATAGGTCTAATGGATTGATAACTAATATAATATATAGACTACATATATGGTATAACACTAATAGTTGATTAATATAAAAGTTCTAGTATTTTTTAGTATAAATAAGACGTCTATATTCATCTAAAGAAATAATTGATTTACCTACACTTTTAGAAACTTTAATTCACAATTTGCTATGATTGTGGGGGGCTATTGTTTAGTTGCTACATCTCACAAATTAAATAGATTTACCTAGAATAGATTTTAATTTATTATATTAATGGAGCTATACTGTATATATACACATATATATATATAATAAAGAATATGACCTGATTATTGGTTAGGATGTATAATCAATAAAATGATATATGTAAGGATTTAATAATAGAATCTAACCCCTAAACCCATTCACCCTGGTCCAATCCGAACGGATCTTGTTGAATGAATTGATCCCAAAAAGTCTAACTTACCCCTTTCAACTTCAACCATTCCCTATTCTCCATATTATGCGTGTCAGTGTGTGTGTATATATTAAAAAATTAATAATTAATAAATTAAGCAAATATAGTATTAGATTTCCTATTTTGGAAGGGTGGTTTTGACGGAAAATATAGAATTGCTTAACTAAGAGCATCCACGGTATGCTACATGTGTGCCACATTATCAATCATTTTTTTTTAATTATTCAATATTTTCTTCACTATGGTGCTACTTCACTTTTAACTATTCATGGACCCCACTATTTAATTCAAGAACCAAAAATATAAAAGTTTTTTAATTATTCAATATTTTCTCCACTATGGTGCTACCTCACTTTAACTATTCATGGACCTCACTATTTAATTTAAGAACCAAAAATATAAAAGGGGAGGAGAGAGAAAGCACCAAAAATGCAAAAAGGGAGGAGAGGGAAAATTTTTGGGCCACTATTTAATTCAAGCACCAGGTACTTGCACAAGGGACTCATTCCTTATTTTGCTACCTTAACTTGTGTTCCACTATGGTGAAACCTGGTGCTTATTTTGCCATATAGATATAAGCATCCCCCATAGTGGATGCCTATAAGGGGGGTGTATTCGTTTGGGATTTTGATGGATTTTAATGGACTTTTAAAATCCGGGTGTATTCAATCCAGACTTTTAAAAGTCCTTTAAAATCCGGACGTATTCAATCCAGACTTTTAAAAGTCCTTTACAATCCGGAGCTATTTAATCCAAACTTTTAAAAGTCTTTTAAAATCTGGAGGTATTCAAAAATCTATGGACTTAAAAAAGTCATTGACTTCGTTGGATTTCAACTCGATTTCACGTTAAAAATGTGAAGGATGAAATCCGACCCCTGGACATGAGAGTTTGATGGATTTGAAAAACCCCGCGCTCGGTGCAGGATAGCGGCCGCTGGAATTCGAACTCGGGCAACCCAGTGACCGCTGGCATCCAGCGGCCACTGGAGTAGCATGTGGGTTCTCTCGGCTAGCCTCCCAGCGGTCGCTGGGTTCTACTCGACTTCCCAGCGGCCGCTCAATTCAAGCGGTCGCTGGGTTCAATTTTTTTTTTAGGTCCACTGATCGTTGTGTTCCATCGAGCGCTGACAAGAAGGATTTGAAATTCATTTAAATCATTCAAAATCGATCCGAAATCCATGCACGAAATCCGCCAGACTCTGCGTGGAGTTGGGAGACTCCATGTGGAGTCTATAGATTTTATAAATTCAAAGACATTTAAAAGTCTATCAAAATCCATCAAAATCACAAACGAATACACCCCCTAAATTAATGGATTTATAGGGTTTGTTTGCTACATATGATAAGGAGGTGAGAAGTGATGATATTCGGCCATACTATGGCCGACCATAATTTTTTAATTATAGTATATCTTCATTATAAGATAAGTTTTCAATTCAATTCTCAATTAAAGATTAATAATGTTTTACTATTATATCCTTCCCATTAATTTTAGAAAGATTTGACTTGTTAATTTTAAAAATTTAAATCATCCACAAAATCTTATTAAAATATGAAAGAATCCTAGCTAATATATATTGAATCAATTGAAATCTGAAATCACCGAAAACTTCAATTGATTTGTTGTGCATTTGTTATTCAAAATCTCATTAAAATATAAATATAATCCTAACTAATATTGAATCATTTGTAATATGAAAGCACCGAAAATTCAATGGATTTTACTAATATCAACTCTAAGCCACATGTCCCAATTTTAAAATGATATCGATTTTACTAATATCAACTCTAATCAATTGTTGTCGATCCCAATCATTTTACGATAATTGAATTGATTTTACTAATATCAACTCTAAGCAACATGTCCCAATTTGAAAATGATTCCGATTTTACTAATAACAACTCTAATCAATTGATGTCCCAATCATTTTACGATAATTGAATTGATTTTACTAATATTACACTCTAAGCAATATCAACTAAATTAAGAACTCCAATTATATCCCAAGTAATAACATATAATTAAAAAAAAATTACTGAACCTAGACGGAAAAAAAAGATCCTATGTAGTCAAACTAGTATTTGTTGTTTATTTTAAACTAGAATGACCCACCGTGCGATGCACGGTTCTAAGATATTTATAATAATTATTATTTTATTAGAAATATAATGTGTATATATATATATATATATAATTAAACAATATTGTAGATTTTAAAGATAAGTTTTTAATGATCTCCCGGGAACACCACCGTGTAATAAGGAGACGTTTCAAATTCGAAAACTAAGACCCCCTATCCCCAGCTAAATAAAAGGTAAGTGTCCAATTAGACAACCCTAGTGGTGGTCAAAGATATCAAGTTCAGATCTGATCAACACCGCTATGTTTACCTTTTTTTGTATGGTTTGAAGGCTACTATATAGGAACGGAATTTATTCAGTGTGTACTTCTGTATGGTTTGAAAACTATTATATAGGAACATAGTTTACCCAGTAGGCACCTCAGTAGCGGTTGCGGGTTACGGGTTTTACTCAACATAAAAAAATGATAACTTATTATTATGTCTGTCTTATACATAAAAATAAATCAAAGATATGATGATTTTTTAAAGTTTTTATTTTTAAAATTTTACATAATTTTATTTTAAAAAAAAAATTAATGCATATATAAACTTCAAGTCTCATTTTATTTTATATAAGAAATTTGCTATTTTTATTGATAAAATATATTGGTAAAATATTAAATATAAAAAAATCATATAAAATATAATTCTAAGATTATTATGTATGTATATACATTTCTAGTTGTTATTTGTTTTCAAAATACACACACAGAAAAATCACATTTTGAACATACTTATTAAAAAATTAAAATGTAATTATTACAAAATTTTCATCTATCAGTAATCATATAAATTTATCATACATTATAAATGTTTAAGATACACATTTCGATAAGTAGTTATGTAATAAATAAGTCTATTGGTCATATGAATGTTTAATAGAGATTTTATGATAAGTTTTTTTAAATACATTATAATGTTGTCGGTCTCTTATTTTAAAATTAAATTGAAAATATTATTAAACAACATATACTTTTTTTAAGAAAACAAATATAAAATATAGGTTCAATTACATAATAAGTCGTTATATCTTTGTGCTAAATTTCACTTGCAACGTGAACTTTTAATCTTAACAGTTTATTTAATGAACTTTTTACTTTTAAATTATAACATAATTAAATAATATTACAAACCCAAATTTATTGATGTAGAGGCTTGATCATTTTCGATGCTATATATCATAATAAGTTAATATATTTACATTCGAAAGGAAAAAAAAGATACTCGTAATATACATTCGAAGTAAATAGAATATTACCAATGATAAAAAAGAAAGATTAATATTTTGGGTTTAGAAAATGATAAAATATATTCAACTTTAATTTGAGTAATTTCTTATGGAAAATATAGTTAGTGTTCCTACTAAATTTGTTTTTATAAAAGTTGATACAAATTACAAAATACATAAATATGTACAATTATTTGGGCCAAACATAAAAATAACTTCAAACTTCATTTCACAGATCGTCATTCTCGATAAATGTACAAATATTAATAGAATTGCCTAATTATTCTTATATGAATACATTAAATGAGTCCAAAAATGGATGTTTGAATACATTAAATTAGAGCAAATGTGAAAAAATTGTGAATTTTCCACTTTCATTGTCTAAAATGATCATCTTCATGGTAGACTGCATCTGAAAAAGTTGGTCCGTTGATATGAAGAGAAAATCACATTTTTTCCAAAAATTCTTACTTGAATTGCCAATATTGAAGAAATATTAGATATATATATATATATATATACCCATGAAATTGATCGATTAATAAATATATTGCTGACCCTCATAACTTTAATGTATTTGATCCTCGAGAAGTATATCCACTCTCCAATAGAATCGACTAAAATGATTTTCTTATATCATATATGCATTTTACACATACATTTATTAGCAAAACATAAGTGTAACATAGATAGATTAAATATGGAAAAGAAAACAAATATAAAAATGTCAATTACATCATACCAAAACCTCATCAATTTCAATTGAAATGCACGTTCTGCTTTTTTTAATTAATATCATATTTTCTATTATACAAATTTTCATCAAGACAGACATGTGATAAAGTAGATATATATGGTGCTCACATTCGTTTGCTCATAACGTACAAATATATAAACGTCAGTGGTTTTATAAGAATAAAGTTCACAAATAAGCCATCAAACCTCATGTCTTGAAACAAATAATAAAAGATGATGAACAAATAATCTTTCTTCACATATATGTAGCTACGCTAATGGGACCACGAGAATGATTTTTCAGAGTACAACGTAAAAAAATAATTATGAACACGCAATTGATATCATATACTACCTCCGTTTCAAAATGTTTGTTGTTTTAGGTTTTTTTTTGTTTCAAAATATTTGTTGTTTTATATAATTTGACATCCTCTCTCCCAATTTTAACCCTCTCAAATCTTACAAGATTTCTTAATCTAAACACAATGGAGAGAGAAAAATATACGGAGAGAGAAAATATTGTTATTTTTTAGGAAAATATAAATGAATTAGATTTTATGGCATATATGAGAGATTAGTATGTTTGTCCATAAAATTAATTCTTAATTCCAGATAAAAAAAATAAAACAATAAACATTTCGAAACGGAGGGAGTATAATATCGGTATTTTCCGATTTCGCAAGCCGTAATCAATATAAATTGATCTACTATTTTACATACCAATCTATTAATTAAGGTAAATAGAATAAATTGATATAATATGACATGTATCTTATATAGATATATATTATGACATTTTTTTCACTTAGAATATAATAGATAAATTTACGTACCAATCTATTAATTAAAGTAAATAGAATATATCGATACAATATAACATACATATATTATAGATATATAATATAATAGATTTTTTTTTCACTTATGATATAATAGATTGTTAGACTGATAGATTAATTAATATTCTACATATGTATAAAATCGGATCATAATCGGACATTGGTTAATCTAAATTAAGCACAGAATAATTTAAATTAATTAATTATATAATTAACGTATATATTCCATAGATAATGTCAATTAAAATTTATAACGATGGACATTGTGATTGCATAATACCAAAAGAAATTGTGTTAGTCTAAATCTTTGGGAAATTTTCATGAAGATTAGAGAATCCATAAATCAGACACTAGTTTGTCTTTGAGTTTCCATAAGAAAGGAGATACCAAATCATATTCATTTGCCGATAATAATTATTCCAACTAATTAATTAATTAGCTAATATAAATATATCTTAATTAATTAATGTTATAATAATTTTTCTATTTTCGGAAATGACATTTGGACGGTAAAATCAAATTTTCTATTTTTAAATACGGTATTGTTATTATATATTATATAGATAGATATAGATATAGATATAGATTATTATAAAATATTATTAACATATGAACATATAATTAGCGGTTGTGTGTGTATATATAGTTGTATTATATTAATATTTTATATATTATATATAAAGGGAGAGAATAAATGGCTGAAAGTGACATAAATATATAGGTATACAGTAAATTAAATATAAATGGATCTATATTTTTAATTAGGATATAATGATATCGAATGGCGAATTTGTCAAAATTTACCTTACACATGTATAACATAATCCATATAATTATAGAAAAAAAAAAGGCGTTCATTGTAATCTGGTATTGGTCCATAAATTAATATATTAATATTAATTAACCGCATATTTATATTAATTAGGTGGATATTATTCATGAAAAAATAATAATAATGGATTTGCAATATATAATATCCATAATTTTACATAAAAATAACATATGAGATTATAATTGCTTTTTGGAAAGTGGTAATGGACGGGAAAATAAAATTTTCCTATGCGGAGTCATTATTATATATTATATAGATAATAGAAAATTAATAAATTATTTAAATTGTGTTGAAGGGAGTCAATTTAAACATGATTATGGGATCAAATTTTAAAATAAATAAATAAATTATTGAATATGAAATTGTTGAAGACGAAAATATTTTTTTAACATGAATGTAATTCTTAAATTAGTTTTGTGTGTAATTTAGTTTAACATTTAGCAACTTACAATAATGCGTATTAATAATTAATATTATTGTAGAGTAGACTACTTTATGATATATATATATATATATTATACTAATGTATAGCTTATGTGTATTCAAATTTCTTTTAAATTTTTATTTATTTGTTAAACGAGGATATTGATTTATAAATCATTAAAGAAATCAATAACAAATATGAAAACGAAATGAAATCCAACATAATTTATTATATTTGATGATAGATAAATAGATCGAAATATAAAATTTCGAACTAATTTTACATGAAAATTAAAGATAGAAATTGAAAGTTGGTACAAAAAAGATGAAAATTAAGAGTACCAACATAGAAAATGTTGGGAAAAATAATCAAGATGACCCAACTGATGGTTTTGATGAAATGTCAAAACGTATGGAAAAGTTATTTGAAAAACTGCAGGTTATTCAGGCTGGAAGTCGGGAGCAATGACCAAATAAGACTTCAAGTCTCGACTCAGCTGAAGCAAAAATACAATCGCCTTGAAGCATGGTCAACCAGCTTAAAAGGATGTCGCATCCAGACCAGTCAAAGTCCACTCTTCAAGCTCAAGGAAAGCTATAATGGAAAGAGACTAGAAGGCATCAACAGATGAGTAAGCCATCAGTCCAGCTGAAAACCGAGAAAGACTGATGAGGAAAGAGCCAACTTGAAAGCTCAAGAGCAAACTGAACTGACCAAGATCAGTCAGTTGGGAGAAGGAAGCTCAACTGAAAGCCGACTGGAAACTAGAGCTGAAAGCTCTAAAGCCCAGCTGTCAAAAGTCTCAAGATAAAAGCTAAGGCAGCTGATTTAAGACATTCCAGGACTGAAGCATAAGGCAGCTGAGGAACTGTCAACTAGACAATCTCAGAGCTGAAAGTCGAGATAGCTGAGATCCATCAGCTGGAGTCCAAAACTGATAGCCGTAATAACTGCTCTCCGACAAGCAGTTATTAAAGAATCCTGATAGGAAATCGCAGGAAGATTCTGATGATCCTGAAGCAGAAGCCATTAAATTCAACGGCTAGCCCATTCAAACTTCAACGGCTACAAGCATTAAACCATCGATGGTGGAATCAACTGTACCACCAATCTCAACGGTCACTAAGATCACTCATCTATATAAGAGAGTGAATCTCATTCAAATAAGAGACTTTTAGACAAGCACAAGACTTTCGCAAAAACTAACTCTTGCTATTTTGCAGAACGGGCTCTTCTTTCTCCCTCCCCACAACTCAAAGCTTAAATCTCTTAAGTGTGAAAAGTCCCTACTGAGAAGGCGTGTTTCTAGTTCCAAGCAAGCAGCTAGTTGACGCAGAATTCCAGCCAGAGCAAAGCTTCTCAGTTCAGTTCTTCAAAGATCAACCATCGAGCTCAAGTTGAATGAGCATTCTAGGTTGATAACAGATTCAAGACTGCTTTCTTGAAGATCGAGAGAGATCTAAAATCTTGTAAAGACGGGCAATAGCACCTAAAGTCTCAGCGAGCACTTGAGACTGGTAAGTGTGAGTTGTCGACCCAGAAACCGGCTGAGGAGAGGCGTGTACCAACAGGTTCGTTCTTCCGGGACAACAATAGTTGGAAAGGAAGCCGCACTCGGTTTGAAAGGTGCCGTTTTTAGGTCCAACATGATTCTTCACTGTGTAACTGTAATAAAGAAACTTTACACTTGCATAGTGGATTGCCCTTCTGCGGAAGGAAGAGAGGACGTAGAAGCAGGAAGCTTCGAACCTCTATAAGTCTTGTGTGTGCTGTACTTTATGCTCTAAGATTTTGCATGTTCCTAAACTGCACACAAGCTGCACTGACAAGCTAACTCTTCAAGCTATCAGTTCTAACTGATCAGCTCATAAGCTAAGCTTTTGTCAAGCTCTTTTACTCAATTGATTGGTGCACAGATAAATTGTCTAAAGCGAGTCAGGACCCTATATATTCCGCAATCAGTTTAAAGTTTTTGTGTCAGTTTATTCACCTCCCCCTCTAAACTGACATATACTCGCACCGGGACCAACATAAAATAAACATTAGTGATAAACGAGCTACACTTCACTTGAGCTTGAGTCAGAGATCACGATAAGCAGAATGTCATCGTTTCTGGTGGATCTATTAATCTCCAAAAACATTTTGTACAACTTGGTGAGGGGACTATTTTCCATAATGATGTTCTTGATTATTACATCATCCGAAAACTTACTCAAACGATTAAAAAACTCATTTATCTCTCCTTTGAGTTTGGTATTTTCCCCTCGAATATTCTTATAGAGAATTTCAAGGCTCCGAGGTGAAGGGGCCACCATCCATTCAGACGATTGTGTGCGCTTCATCTGTGGTGTTGGTGGTGAGAACAATTTTTTGGGTGTACACTTTTTGTTGGAACTGCCAACCATTTTGTTATTAGATGAGTAGAATACGTTGCACGATTACTATATATGAAATAGTAGAATTGAATATAATTTGTGATTTGGGATTGTCAAAATATGAAATATATATAGGATTAAAATTAGCTAGTTTACCCGTAGAGATCTTGTTCCACAAAATCATTACTTTTTTTTGAAATTATTTTGGAAACAAATCGAATGGTTTTTTGGAGACCTAAATTACTAGCTTTAGACGTGGAGATGAGGAAAATTAGCTAGCTTTAGAAAAATATTTTTTGAAACAAATCAAATTGTTTTTTTTAATATTTTTTAGAAACAAAAGAAAATCTCATAATCTCTTAACTAAATTATGTAAAAGCAAGAAAAATTAATCAATGAGTGTGCCTCCAGAATTGGTTGAAAATTTCATGCTATTACTCGGCTCCTCATTATTCCACTTTTTTTAAAACTTTTTTTGGTTTGTTGTTAAATGGTGATTTGTATAAATTTTCAAGTATGAATTTTAAAGTGTTCTGTATTGAACAGATTATATGTGGTTAATTTAAGCAATTTTAATAAATAATGAATAGTCGCATGATTTTTTTTAAATAGATCTCTAACATCGCTAGTTGGTTAATTTCTTTGCTTTCACGTAATTTAGTTCATAAAGATTGAGTTGAGATGTTATAAGTTCGCCCTTTTTTTTTGTTGTGAATAGCAATCATATAAAATTCCAATTAGATATACTGAGTAATTCAATTAAATAATAATTAATTACATGTTATTTTTTAACGGAAAAGTTAACATGCCATCCGATGAACAAGCACATTATGAAATCAAACGTAAATGTACAAGGATTTATTATATAAAAAAAATGTATAGGGACCTAATAAAACAAAACGTAAAAATATAAGGACCAAATGAAATCAAACATAAAAGTATAAAGACCCATTTAAACAAAAAAAATAGTAGAGGGACCTAATGAAATAAAAATTAAAGGTGTAAGGACCTAAAAATGTATTTTGTTTTTACTTAACAAGCTCGTTGCCAAGCTGAGTAGTGCTAAGCTGAAGCTTGACTCGTTCTCGTTTATTATCGAGTGAGCTACGATCTTTAGTTATCGAATACTTCGAGGCTCGTAATTTTATTCAAGATTAATCGAGCCTAAATGAATCTTCTAAATTTAGATTTACATTTAAATATTCACTAGTATGTATCGTTTAAGAATGTATAATTTTATTCATAGACAACACTATATTTATTAAAATTCAATCTTTTCTTGTAATGAATTAATTTAATGAGAATTCCATATAGTTATTAATAATTATAGTCTAAAAATATAAATTTTACCATGTCAGTAATTTTATATTTTCAAGTTAATTTACTCAACAATCTCCTAACCAGTTGAGTAGTGCTAGACTGAAGCTTGACTCGTTTATTATCGAGTGAGCTTCGATCTTTATTTATCGAATACTTCGAGGCTCGCAATTTTATTCAAGATTAATCGAGCCTAAATGAATTTTCTAAATTTAGATTTACATTTAAATATTCACTAGTATGTATCGTTTAAGAATATATTATTTTATTCACAGATAACACTATATTTATTAAAATTCAATATTTTCTTGTAATGAATTAATTTAATGAGAATTCCATATAGTTATTAATAATTATAGTCTAATGTTTATTTTCTATGTTGGTACTCTTAATTTCCATCTTTTTGTACCAATTTTCAATTTCTATTTTTAATTTTCATGTAAAATTAGTTCAAAATTTTATATTTCGATCTATTTATCTATCATCAAATATAATAAATTATGTTGGATTTCATTTCGTCTTCATATTTGTTATTGATTTCTTTAATGATTTATAAATCAATATCCTCGCTTAACAAATAAATAAAAATTTAAAAGAAATTCGAATACACATAAGCTATACATTAGAATAATATATATATATCAAAAAGTATTCTACTCTACAATAATATTAATACGCATTATTGTAAGTTGCTAGATGTTAAACTAAATTACACACAAAACTAATTTAAGGATTACATTCATGTTAAAAAATATTTTCGTCTTCAACAATTTCATATTCAATAATTTATTTATTTATTTTAAAATTTGATCCCATAATCATGTTTAAATTGACTCCCTTCAACACAATTTACATAATTTATTGATTTTCTATTTAAATTATATTATTTAAAATAAATAATAAACAATTATATTTTTAAACTAAATTATACACAAAACTAATTTAAGGATTACACAATACTAAATTACACACAAAACTAATTTATTCAATATATATGAGCTAGAATCCTTTCATATTTTAATAAGATTTTATGGATGATTTAAATTTTTAAAATTAACAAGTTAAATTTTACTAAAATTAATGGGAATGATATAATAGTAAAACATTATTAATCACTAATTAAGAATTAAATTGAAAACTTACCTTATAATGAAGATATACCATAATTAGAAATTTATGGCTGCCCATAGTGTGGCCAAGAAGTATTATTGATAAATTTATATGCTAACTTAATATGTTGTTTGGTTGGAACATTAGAACCCTTGATAAAATAAAGGCTCGGCATCCATTTTAGATCTATGTTTGATTTGATATCACACCTAGAAAATGGGATGTGTAATCACAAACTTTAAGATAATCCATACTATTTATTATTGGACTAAATTATCCTTCATTTATATAAATTATTAACCCTATCACACACGCCTACTCTCTTTTGCTCCTGCTCTCATTCAATTTTTGTCGTGTTCTTGCACTCTGGCTTCAGTTCTATGTGAATGGTTTTTTAATATTTTTTTTGTATATACCTATACAATTTTTTTATATTATCTGTATAGCATTTTTTAATATTATTTTTTTATATCAACTTTTTATAGTATTTTGGATATTTTGTAGCATGAATTTTCATAAAATAATATACAATACAATGGAGTTTTGTGTTTGGCATAATCGATTATGTCTATTACCTATTTTTTTGTTGATCTTAAACTAATTAGTTGACGCAACCATTATGATTAATATTTCGACAAACACAATAATGTTGATATAATTATTTTGTCAAAAACTAAAGAAAATTGTTAAGGACACTTTTTAAAATAATAATTGGTTTAGACTATTTGCAAATTAAATAATTTTGACGACGAGACAATGTAGAATGAAAATTAATTTGATTATTGGACATCATTGTTATAAATAATTAATTGTGGACATTAATTCATGACTTTACGTATCTTAGACTTTTAGTATTCCATTCCAATATTATATATTGTATGATTTGGTTTCATATTGGATGAATAAAAAAGAACGGTATATTCTTCTATCTTATTGTGTCTTCTACAAATCTATATTTTGTTTATACGATTATCAATATACTTGATGTAACGATCCAAAATTGAGAGGAGTTGTTTTACAACACATTATCAGCACGAGTCTCTAACCGATTGAGTGAATATTGGTGGTATGCCCTAGGAAAGAATCGTGTCTTTCCTGCGAGGTGATTCTTGATGAAATTATATAAATATATATTTATTTGCTGAATTAAATATGCCATTATATATGATAATTTTTTATATGATATTCGTTGGAGTTTTGGAATATCGATTATGATACAAATAAAACTTGTAACAAAGAATAACCCATTAGTTATTGCATTTTTTTAAATTTCATTGGGCACTAATTTAAACTTGTTAAGTTTTTGGATTTCTTTTATATGAAGTTTTGTGATTAATTGATTGGATCTGATAGAATTTTATTCATGAATTAATCAAAAACTATGTTTTGAAAAAAAAAAGGAGGTGAAATTGTATATGAATTTTTTTTTCAGTTTCATTTTCTCAACATTTTATGAGATTGTCATGCTCGCTTATCAACATATTATCCGAACAAAAATTGGTTATTAATTTGATAGAGGAAATTGTTTCACGCTGCGTTACTGCACCTTTTTTTATGTTTGATATGTAATAGGAAAATAGGATGGATTAGGATTCCAAATTTTATACATAATTAACTAATAGGTCTGCATGGAGGTTAGAACGTAAATTGCAGAAATTTCATTTTATTATTGATTCCAAACTATGTTCTTGGCCTTCGTGAGAATTATGAAATTGGCATCTTCATGAATAAAGAATGTGTGAGTAAATTGTTTGTAATGATGATGCATGTTTCAACTATTTTTTTATTGTAAAATTCATATAATTTAAATTTGTAATTTATGTCTCAAAATCGATAAGTGATGATCACCAGTACACTAGACCCGTATGTTTTTTTTATAATTATTATAATTTTAAGATTTTTGTTAGTTTTCATGATTAACTTTTCTGGCGATATCCCATTATGGTGATACGGTCTGCTATTGTTGAAGCTGTCGTATGATTTTTTTTTTTAATTTCGCTGCTAATTTCATAATAATGAATTTTTTTATTTTTTCAGTAAAACCTAACGGTTTAGCTTTATAATTAAGTAGCAATACTGCTATATTGTTTTTTATAGTAATTAAGGCATAATTTTGTTCTTTTAATTCTTTCAAATTGTTCATCTCTATTTTAAACTCAAGTATTTTTTCTAACCTTGAAAAATGAAAGTTTCCGGTACAAGTGAATTGACCTCAGTATATGTCATCATAGTTATAAGGGTGATTTAATTTACATATTAAAGATGTAGCACCCCGAAAGCTTTTCATGCATGCATTGCACTTTCATAATAATGTTACGTTCCTATAAGTCGCGCCTAGAAATATTTTCATAATTCTAATTCATTTATTATTATTATTATTATTATTATTATTATTATTATTATTATTATTATTATTATTATTATTATTATTATTATTATTATTACCTTGACTTCTAGTTCTTTTAATTTTAAAGTTGGATCACTTTTATCTCTTCTGTATGGGTGGACCGATAACCCATAGGCCTAATATTCTAAAAGTGTTGTGAGCCCAAACAGTGGAGCCCAGTTGAGGAATTTAATATGGAAGATCAACCCCCTCCCCGCCATATCGTTGTGCACTTTTCTTTGAAAACAAACCCTAAACCTAACTTTCCATCCTCAATTTCATGATCCTCACCAAGATATGGAGCGTTTTAGCAAAGAATCAGACACAATTTCAAACCTTCCAAGCTTAGACGTAAATCCTCTAGTATAAATAGAGCTCCTCTCCTCCTCCACAAATCACACCAAACTCTAAAGCTCCCTTCCTCAAAGCATTTCGAGTTTCTATGTTCTCGGTTTTCATCTTGAGGTACCAGTCTTCAAATCTCTGGTCACCTTCTTCGTTTTAATTGTTTTGCCTTCCTATTCCTCATTCAAACCAGTAGAGAGATGTTTAATAAATATGGCAGTTAATAAAAGTTCTTTTCGGCTGACTGCATCGTGTTTCTAAAAAAATAGAGAAGCCTAGGTAGATGTGTAAAGGAAAAAAATAGTGTTGCATGAGTTTTATAAAAAAAGAAAAAAAGAAAAAATAATACTTTTCCTTTTACCTCTTCTGTTGATTGTTTATATAACTGTATACATATATATAATCTCTGTAGCACACACACACGTATATATATATATATATATATATATATATTTAGGCCCGTACTATATATGTTCTCATTAATTAATGCCTATGGTTATAGCTTCTGTCACTATATGTAACGCCCCAATTTCACTTTAATAGAAAAAGGCACGGGCGTGAAGTGATCGCCGGTGCAAGGCACGGATAAAGAGCGGCTCCTATAAGACTTCCAAGCGAAGAGGCACATGAATGAACCGAATCCACCCGAAAGAGAGGGATTCTGAGGCTATACAGGAATGGGACTGTATAGTCGAGGAGAGCTTAAAGGATTTGATTGGTGCTACTCATACCACAAGATGCATCTTCTTTTCCGGCGCTCGTTCCACCAGAACTCCAAAGTTAAGCGTGCTTGACCTGGAGCAATAGTGGGATGGATGACCCCTTGGGAAGTTTCTCAGGGAGCGTGTGAGAGCAATAGCGGGATGGGTGACCCCTAGGAAGTTTCTCAGGGAGCGTGTGAGTGAGGACAAAGCACGCTGGAAAGACTCGTGTTAGTTTGTGGGGACAGCCTGCACGCTGGAAAGACTCATGTTGGTTTGTGGGGACAGCCGTCAGTCCGGTAGCCGGGTCGTTACACTATATGAATAGGTGTATATATATATATATTAATTCCTAAATCTATGTTGAATGGCCACTTGTGCACCTATATATATATATATATATATATATATATATAAGGTTGGGTTCTAGAAGGAACCGTAGCCCATATGAGAACCGAGAACCAATCTTAGCCACAGATCTCGCCTATTTGGACGAACAAGATCTGTTCCAAAATTTAAAAAAAATGTGGTGGCATAATTGTAATAACAACCAACTTCGCTGCCCCTGAATCTTAGTAAGGGTAAAATCGGAAATTTCAATGTATATGTGATTCACGCGTATAGTTTTCAATTTAGGGTTTTAGCATTGTCATTCCCTATTTTAGCACTGCCATGACTTATTTTAGCACCAGCATGACCCTTGTTTAGCATGACTACTTCTACTTAATCTAATCTTTTTATCTTTCCCTTGCCTTATCATCTGCAGAAAATCGATCGATCATGCATATATAAAACTAATAAAACAAGATTTCACATAATACTCTTGAATAAAAGTAGCAATCATCTAGTGGAATTTCATTTCCAAGACTCATTTGTTATATTGTATTTTTGTCTTAGATTTTAAACTCATCTGGAATCTTGTAATCTACAAATAAGGCAAATTTCTTAGTTCTCCCCACATTTGAGTTTCAAGTATTTCTCAAGAAGCCTATAAACTTTAGAGAGACTCGGCTATACTTTGACATCTTGAAACCATATCTTTAACATGTTCAACTTTTCATTAAGAGTTTCAAATTGCATGCTAATTGGACTCATAATTAAATAGGCTTATTATCATGTTTCAACTTCCAATCATATCATTAATAGAAGGAATACAGTGCTAAAATAGCTCACAGTGGTGCTAAACAAGGTTACAACAGTGCTCATTTGTTATATTGTATTTTTGTCAAGAAAACTTGTATTTCTCAAGAAGCCTATAAACTATATATTGTATCTTTAACATGTTCAACTTTTCATTAAGAGTTTCAAATTATATGGTAATTGGACTCGTAATTAACTAGGCTTATTATCATGTTTCAACTTTCAATCATATCAGAGTAAGTTATTGATAGAAGGAATACAGTGTTAAAATAGCTCACAGTGGTGTTAAACAAGGTTACAACAGTGCTAAAATAGTTCACAGTAGTGCTAAAAGTATACAATACTCATTTGTTATATTTTATTTTTGTCAAGAAAACTTGTATTTCTCAAGAAGTCTATAAACTATATATTGTATCTTTAACATGTTCAACTTTTCATTAAGAGTTTCAAATTGCATGCTAATGGACTCATAATTAACTAGGCTTATTATCATGTTTCAACTTCCAATCATATCAGAGTAAGTTATTAATAGAAGGAATACAGTGCTAAAATACCTCACAGTAGTGCTAAGTAAGATTACAACAGTGCTAAAATAGTTCACAGTAGTACTAAAAGTACACAATACTCATTTGTTATATTGTAATTTTGTCAAGAAAACTTATATTTCTCAAGAAGCCTATAAACTATAGGCAGGCTCGGCCATACTTTGATATCTTGAAACCATCTCTTTAACATGTTCAACTTTTCATTAAGAGTTTTAAATTGCATGCTAATTGGACGCATAATTATCTAGGCTTATTATCATTTGAAGATATAATAATAACATAACATAAAATTTTAAAAGTCAATTGAACCAAATGAAGTTTGATTATTCACAGTAGTGCTAAACTAGGTTAAAACAGTGCTAAAATACTGATAGTGAAAAATTCAAAATAACAGCTTAATTAGCTTCGTCAACCTAAGTGCTAAAATAGTTCATAGTAGTGCTAAAATAGGTTACAACAGTGGTAAAATAGATCACAATAGTGCTAAAGTACATTGCAGTGCTAAAACAGTTCACAGTAATGCTAAAATAAGTTACAATAGTGCTAAAAAGAAAACACCCAATCCCACCCTTTTGCCCTCTATATTCTTAATTCTCCATATTTCCATCTCTCTCTTCTACTGCAACTTTCATGCAAAATAGCAAAACCCTTGTTAGCTTCATGATCAATCATTAATATTTCTTCTGTTCTTTTCTTGAATCATAACTATACAAGCTCAGTCACTTCAGAGATCCTCCCTCTCTTTCTCTTTCTCTCTCCCTCTCTTTCTCTCTCTCTCACACACACACACACACTTGTGAATTGTGATGGATCCGATAACTCAAGAAATGTTGTCATCAAGCACTGAGATGAACAGTTTCATCACCACCACCACTCCCAACAACAGCTCAATGATGGGGTCACCATCGGGCTTCCCCTCCTCCTCCTCCTTCGCCGCGGCCGTTGCGTCTGTCGCCGTCTCCTCCCCAACGACGCTGAGCCTATACGAGAACCAGAAGCGCCGCGACTAGAACACCTTCGGGCAGTACCTCCGTAACCACCGGCCGCCGCTTTCCCTCTCCCGCTGCAACGGCGCCTACGTGCTCGAAATACCTACGGCTCGGCCTGGTGCGTAACTGCGAGGAAGAAAAATGAGGAGATGTTGAGGAAGAAGATGAATTGCAGATGGAAGGAGATTCATAATTCCTAAATTACAAAAATACCCTTGGTTAATTAAAAACTCACTAATATTACAAATATGCCACCGCATTTTTTATAATATTGGGACAGATCTTGGCCGTCCAAATCAGAGCAATATGTGGCTGAGATTGGTTCTCGATTCTCACAGCGAGGTGTGGTTCTCACATGATCCCATCTATATATATATATATATATCATGCATACATATATGTATATATAAAACACACGCACACTTATGCATACAATTATATAAATATATAGTATACATATATAAATATGTTTAAAAAGTATATATATGAACGAAATTATATGTATATATGCGGTGCATCATATATCTATGTATATTTACGAAATGTTATTTATGTGTAACATTAAAATAATTTAATATTTAATATTATGTCAATTATTTATTAATATCTTTTTAGGCGGCGCGCGTGGATAAATTTATAGCCTTTTATTTTCCAAAGAAACGATTAAGGTGGGAATTCTCTCGGAGAATAAATTACGAACTCTTATCCTTTTTATACTTGTATATGCGGTGTGCAGGTAGACCTATGGGTCATATGGGCCTTCGGGCTATTGCTATGGGCCTACGGGCTATTACTATGTTTAACCTACGGGTTATATGCTATGATGGCCTACGGGCTCTATGATATGATATATTATGCTATGGCCTGTTTCTTACCGTTATGTTTGTATAAATTGGATAATTAAGTTACCCCATTGAGTTAATAGCACTCATCCCGAAGCTATTTATATTTTCACGTCTATGAAGCTCGAGTGATGTGGTGAAGACGAAGTGATTGGATGGAATAAAGACTTTTTAATTAAGCATTTTATTATTTTATTTTCCGCTGCATTAAACACTACAATTATGTTTTGGAACAATTATTTTGGAGTTTTATTTAATTTACGACAATTTTTATTATTTAAATAAATGATGAAATTTTTTAGACGTCACAAAAGACATCTCGATTCAGCTACAAGATAATATCAGAGGGACTTTTCATATACATTTTTCCTATCTGCAAATTTTATATCCGTCCACTATTATTTATTATTGGAAATTAAATAGTGATGCCCAAATTGTATAGATACACGTTGGAAGCATGCTCATTAGTTTTATGATATAATTGGAGTCTATTCATGAATGATTTGACTCTTGGCTAGCTCTATATCTTTGAAACATGAAAAACTGAAATATATGTCCAAAATTTCCGTATAAAATATGAGAAAAATTGTTGAGGGAAAATGCCTAATCCACACTTGAATTCGGAACACATTGAGAATGATTGATAACATTGATTATATGTGGAAAGGAATATATGATCATTTACACATTATTATACCTGGTTTATGATGCAACTATAGATTTTATTCTACAATGCTCAAAGTGAAATTCTTATATATGGTAATCTTGTTCATCCATAAAAACTCGGATAATGTTATTAGACATATTTAATTAATTTATCATGAATTTATTTAGAGAAAAATGTTCCAAAATGTTCCATGTGTTAACACTAGTTCAGATTGATTTCATATTTGATATATATCATGGTTATATATGAAATCATATTTTAATACATTATATTTTGCATACTTGTGAGATTTTTTTATCTTGAATATTGGATATTATCCTAACATTGATGTTTGTTAAGTTAAACTTCAATATGAACTCTCCACTTTTTAGTCAAATGCTTCAGACTATTATCAGTATCATTTAAAATTAAAACTTGGGGGATGATTATGCTTTTCAAAAATATAATGCGATCCCAAAAGGATCATCTTAGTCAATATAATTTATATTGAATTTTATTTTTACCTCGATACTTTGTATTGATCTTATACTCCAATAATTGCATCAGGTCGATACCCATATTATAAATTTTGACATTATATTTCCTTTGTTTATAGCAACCAAGCATATGTAACTTTTGGTCAAAATCTCAATATATGTATATAAGACTAATCTGTTTAAATATCGTGTCTGAAGCACATGATTATTTCTCGAAAATATCATAATTTTCATACTTGCATGGGTGACCAATGACTTAAATATGAGAGATTGTTGAAGTTAAATTTTATGGTAATATTTATGAGGTTTACAGTTATGAATCATAACTCAAATCTTGTCAATTTGCTTGCAACAAAAGTAAACTTTATGGTGATGGCCATAATTTCTTGAGAGCTAAAGCTCAATAATTATGATGATTTAGGTAAAATATTGTGTGATTCTTTTGATTTGAGTAACATTTTTATATGTATTTATCACATCTTTGTTAAATATTCTATTTACATGTGATTTTAACTCCAGTTGAGTTTTAAATGTTTTTAATATTATCTTATATCATCATTTAATCAAATGATTCATATGTTCCAATACTTTAAAATTTAAAAATTCAAATATTTTAAATTTAGAATGAGTGTTGGGATAACCCCCTTACATATAGTACGTGACGACCAAAGATACATTTCTCATCTACGAATTCTTATCATCACCACCAAAACGTACACATATTGGCTCAAAGAAACTTCCCAGTGTATGTACTCCGTCAAATTTGACATATCTAGAGCCAAAAATTGGGGATCACGTTATCATTTGGTACGTTAATTTCATAATCATTTCCCGGCATTAGGGAGAGATATGAATGAAAAATGATGTGAAATTCTTCTTGAATTAAATATTCTATTTTAAATACTACACGAGATGAACTGGAAGTTCAACAAGTTATTAACTGTCAAATATTGATCATAAACGAGTGACCAAAACTCATATATATGTTATAAACACATTATATAGAGTGAAAGTTCTACATATATTAGATTTATCAGTTAATGAACCTCGACGCTAGAAGCGAAAGAGTATTGTAAATATGAAATATAAAATTGTGAAAAATGGAACCTCCAGAAGAGGATTGTCCTGAAGACGAAAAGCTCAATATTTTTGCACGTGCACTAAAATAATCATAATATTGAGATTGCGGAACGATCAGATCAAATATACTATGAGAAATGTCAAAAATCTGGTTAATATTAATATTAGGCATTTTGTAAAAACTGAAGAATCTTATAAACGCCATAGTTGTCGATAATACATTGTATCCATAATTGCTACATAATTTCATATGATAATCTGGATCTAGAAACCAATGCAAAAGTAAATTGCTAGAAGCATTCTTATATAAATGAAAAGTAGCAATTGAGACAAATTAAGCTCAACTCACAAAATAAATATTGTGTCAGTAGGATACAAAAGAACATTTCTATTAAATAGAAATGAAAGAAACAAGGTGGTGAGACATAAAACGAGATTGTAGCTTAAGGGTTTACGCAGAAACTCAATCTCAATAAATCATATTCTCTTATTAAGAATAACATTATGTTTCGCAGCATAATATGTTTGGCAGTAATTTTAGCATTATATATTGAGTTAATTTATAGCGTAACGTCATATTTATATGAGTCATTAAACGTTTATATTTATTTGGAAAATTCTTGATAGATTTAATATATTTGATGTTCAATCGCAACATCGAATGTGAGATGTTATCTCATGCTTAAAGACGGAGTTTGATATTAAAGACTTGGATCACCAAGTATTGTCTCGACTTGTAGATCGAGTATCCCCTGCTATAATATACACCAGTCAATATATATGAAAAGAATTTTGAAGAAATTATACGTGAGCAGATATCACGTAGCACACCAATAATTGTCCAATCACTTGAAGTGATTAAGAATCAATTTGATACACAAATATGATAATGATGATGTGTTGGAACCAGAAGTTCATAACTTTGATATTAGTAAAATACAATCTTGCAAGATTTACCTGGCCAGGTATTGTATTTATAATTTACTTACTAGCAAGGTTAGATGGTTTCTCCTATAATGAGACATTGAAATGATATCTAGTATCTCATTTATTATCTTCAACTTTAAAATATTTTTATTTTATGACATAAACTATGACATAACAATGGTGAGTTATCATATATTGGCCATTTGCCGATCCCCATATTTTTATATTTCAGATTGGTTATATTGTATTTTATAGTTGTATTGATTTTCTTTATATTGAATTCCTCAAAGGTCGTCGCATTATATGTTTCAATTGAATGTATAAAATTAAAATAATTCATACAGCACATTCGTAGATTGTGTAGTATTACGACAAGTGATATATCTCATTGTCTACCTTATGGACAATGTAGTTTGTGTTGCACAAATGGTTTATGGGTATGTTAACACTAAGTTAATGTGACATATCATATAAAATCTTTTACCCACATGAACTCCAGAAGAGTTGTGAAATTATCATATTTTACAGTTCGCTCCAGCAATACAATTTTATTTATGAAATTATTTTTTTGTAACTAATTCAGTTAAATGTGTACGTTATTGCAATATATAGACTTGAAAGATTGTAGTTTTGAGGGGGAGCGACAACTAAAATAATCTTGAAGATTATGCTTTGAAAGTCAGACCCTGAAGGTCTACATTATGCCCTGTAGGCTAATTCGTTGTACTCTTTTTTCCTTGGCTAAGTTTTTTTCCCAATAGGTTTTCTTAGTTAAAGTTTTTAACGAGGCAACTACTGAACACATGAGAAGTCATGTACTCTTTCCTTGACTGTTTTTCCCACTGGGTTTTCAGTAAGATTTTTAACGAGACATGAACATCACAATATAATGTCCAAGGGGGAGTATTATAAATAATTAATTGTAGACATTAATTCATAACTTTACATATCTTAGACTTTTAGTATTCCATTCCAATATTATATATTGTATGGTTTGATTTCATATTGGATGAATAAAAAAGAATGGTATATTATTCTATCTTATTGTGCCTTCTACAGATCTATATTTTGTTTATATGATTATCGATATACTTGAGAGGACTTGTTTTACAACAATCATGATGTATTTTTAATAATCGCCTAAATTAAACTATCTTTTCGAGATGAATTACAAGTACAACTTAATTAATGATGGTTTTGTACGTAAAAATATTAAAAATTAAGGATATTTTAGAGAATTGTATTTTCATACATAAATTAATCAATCTAACCAAACATCGATTACCAATCTATTATGGTGGAGATATTTAAAGCAAACATAATATTGATATATTTTCTGGCATAAGACATCTCAGTCATACATATGATATCAAAACTTATCCCTTCAAACCTAGCAAACGAGACCTAAGGACATGTTTACTTTGAGGATATACAATTTGAAGGATAGATAGGTTAGTTGATATAATGGTGGCTAAATCATATCCCACCTCTTTAGGTGGGATACATATCCCACAAATAAGCACCTAAAGTTTATTTTATCACGGGCCTTGAGTTACCACCATTTTAATATCATGCAAAGTAAACATATGATAACTTATTAATCCACCCTTATCCATCAAAGTAAACAAGGACTTAGAGCTTGTTTACTTCAATGAGTTACAATTGAGTGGATAGATAGTTTAGAGGATGAGAGGATGGATAAATCATATCCCACCTCTTTAGGTGGAATACATATCCCACAAATAGGCACACAAAGTTCATTTATCACGGGCATTAGGTTATCCATCATTTTAATATCATGCAAAGTAAACATAGGATAACTTATTAATTCACCCTTATCCATCAAAGTAAACAAGGCCTAAGGGTATTGTTTGGTTTGATGGGTCTAATGGATTGATACCTATTATAATATATAGACTACATATGTATAACACCAATAGTTGATTAACATTAAAGCATTTTTTAATATGAGATAAGATGCGTCTATATTCATCTAAAGTACTACTCCTTCTATTTCGTTTTGATTGTTATTTTAGTTTTTTTATCTATAATTAATAATTAATTTTATGGACTAATTTACACATCCATCATATATGATAAAATTTTATTCAATTATATTTTCCTAAAATAAAGATTTGTGATAGGATTAAATTAAAAAGAGAGAATGTGGAAAAATAAATAAAACAATAAATATTTTGACGCAAAATAAAAAAGTCAAGTCAACCATCATAATTAATGGAGGGAGTAATTGATTTACCTACACTTTTAGAAACTTCAATTTCACAATTTGCATTGACTGTCGAGCTATTGTTTAGTTGCGCTCCCTCACAAATTGAATAAATTTACCTAGAGTAGATTCTAATTTTTTATGTTAATGGAGTTATACTACAAATATAATATATATAGTCTATATAATAAAGAATATAACATGATTATTGGTTAGGATTTATAATCAACATGGTGTAAGGATTTAATAATAGAATCTAAGCCAATATAATATATATATAATCTATATAATAAAGAATAGGGTAAAGGTACAAAAAAACACTTGAAGTATTTGTGAATTTCCGGTTAGACACTTAAAGTATGACTCGGCCCAGTTAGACACCTAAAGTTTTAAACTCAGAACGTCCATGCCTCTCCGTCCACTGAGTTACACTGAGTTAAAATCGAACGTTAATGAGTTGAAACAGGGTTTATTTACGAAGCAACAATGGATGATTACTGCATTTACAAACCCTTAAATATAAAAAAACCCTAATTCCCAATTCCTAACTCCCCCAAATCTTGAATTTTCCAACTCTAATTCCTAACTCCCCCAAATTGCCCCAAAAAATTGGTAAAGTTTGAAGGTAAAAGTGACTCTCCATTTCGCGCGGTGCAAAGTTGAGGAGTAATGGTCCCAAAGACAGCACATTTAACCCACAAATTCCACAAAAGGTAAAACATACATGCCTCTTTTTGTACAAAAATATTATTCTTTAGTGTAAATGATGGAAAAATTATAAAACCCCAAAATAATTTAACGGATTCATTGTTAGAAGAACTCGAACACCACAATCGCAATATCCAGTTCCTTCTTGCAAATCGGCACCCCATCTTCTTCGTGACGCCATTGAGTCAGTGGATGATGTGGATTCCATAATTTCTTCTTCAAATTAGGAATTAGGGATGGAAACTTCAAGAATTTGCATCTGCTCTCAAGAATTTAGGGAGATTTGGGGAGTTAGAAATTGAGAATTAAGGTTTTTGTTTATGTTTAAGGGTTTGTAAATGCAGTAACAGTGCACCGTTGCTTCATAAATAAACACCGTTTCAACTCATTAACATTCGATTTTAACTTAGTGTCACTCAGTGGACGGAGGGGCATGGATGTTCTGAGTTTAAAATTTTAGATGTCTAACTGGGCCGAGTCATACTTTAAGTGTCTAACCGGGAATTCACAAATACTTCAAGTGTTTTTTTGTACCTTTGCCCTAAAAAATATAACATGATTATTGGTTAGGATTTATAATCAACATGATGTAAGGATTTAATGATAGAATCTAAGCCCATAAACTCATCCTCCATATTATATGTTTTTGTTTGTGTGTATTAAGAAAAATTAATAATTAATAAATTAAACAAATATATTATTAGATTTCTTAATTTGGGATGATGGTTTTGGCGGGAAAATATAGAATTACTATTTATAATGATTATCTTAATTTTAGATATACTAGTATACCACATGTGCAATACACGGGAAATGTTATTAAAAAAATAATAATAAAATTATATTCAGTCATAAATTTTGCATATAAATATATGAATTATATCATTTGAATTATAAATTACTTATATATTTTTCATCATTGGAGAAATCAATCTTGGCGGCTCTAGCCGTGCCGGAAACACCCAAGTTGGTTGTAAAATCGAGAAGGCAGAATCCTTTCCGTCCAAATGGTCTTGACAGTGATTAATCGGCCAATTAGGCACGGATAATTTTTTTCAATTTTTTAAAATATTTTTGTTCAAAATATGATTAAATAAATTTTTTGAGGTTTTCCACCCTTTTTATACAACAACCCATATTCCAATACTTTAATCTACAACCGATAAGAGACGTAGGTAAGTGAAAATTTAATATGTAAATGGCAATATGTAATTATAATATATTAAAAAAAATACTTAGGCGAAGACAATCTAAATGGAATTTTATATGTTATTGTATGTAATTTTATGAACCCACTTGTGAAGAAACAAAACATCATAGTCGTGATGATTGATATGTAACTTTAGAACTTCACAGATCTACACGTGCTCACACATGAATGAGGAATGATAGAAAAAAATATTTTTTTATTGAAAAAATCAAATACGTTATCTTTAAAGATTTTACTCATTAAAAGATTTTGGATGTGGATGTTGAATTTTTAATATATTTAATTAACTTAAAAAATTAAAAATATTTTTTAAATTAATATATTTAAAATATTTTATTATATTTGTTTAATATATTTAATTCAATTTTAATTCAAAAATATTTAATTTCTAAAAATTTAAAATGTATCGTATTAAATTGATAAAATCAAATATCAAATATTATACTTGATCTCAATTTGCAGTGATCATTGTTAGGCCTCACAATTCATAGTTTGTTCATATACAATATTATTTCTTTGTTCTTCAATGTGGGATAAATTTTGATTAAAATTAAAATATATAAGTTTTAATTATTTAAAACATCTTTAAAGTTGAAAACTTAAATATGATAACTTGAAAATTTTAAAATTATCTAACATTAAAATGATAAGATCAATTAATATATTTCGAGTTTTGACCATTCAAAATTTAAATGTATTTAATTTAAAAATATGTATGCGGATCTTGATTTTTTTAAAATATATTTAATTAATAGGTATTTCTAAATACATCACCAAATTTTCTTTATACTACACAACTATTAAATTTAATTCAAAAATAAATAATTATTAATTTATATATAAATATCATTTTTAATTTTAAAAATTACTTAAAAAAGAAATAAAAATAAAAATAAATAACCACGTTCTTCTCACCCCAATGACCCCACCCGCCGTATTACCCCACAATTGCTTTCTCATTTCCCTCCATTTATGCTAATCTTCATTTCTCTCATCTTTCTCCATTTATTTTCTTTGTAAGAATTGCTTATGAAATCAAATATGTGTATTGATGTCGTATATTTTTGGGGCTAAAAAAATTAATTTTGCTAACTTCTCCAATCATAGGATTTGTCGCATAAATGTTTAGAGAAATACATATATCTGATTGAGAGTTTGAAATTTGGGACATAGTGTTGATGATAATACTTTTAAAATCTGGTGACATTGAAAGATTTGTTAGAATATTTTATAAATCTGAAAAAGGATTTTGTCAGAGTTGGAACACAGTATTGACAACAACTACGTCCTTCTCTATTTTATTTTTGAAAAAAAAAACTATTAGGGAAGAAACGCGAAGGTGGTAGGTCAGGAAGAAAGGTAACGACGACGGAAAGCGGCGGTCTATAGTATAGAGGGAAGAGAGTGAGGGTGGAGAATAATTTATAAAAAAAAAATTTTGAATTATTATTTTTTAATTTATTTTCACAGTGAAATGATAGAAATGACTTTAACCGTGGTGTAATGAAAAAGATGTATGATGTATAAAATAAATGTGGTGTATAAAGAAAAAAAGGATGGTGTATATAGAAACTCCCTTAATCAATTAATGAGTAGAAAATTTAAATCAATGTTTTAAAAATATTTCATTTGAACTATTTAATATATATAATTTAGTTCAAATCTATAAATTTAAAATATATTTAATATTTAATATTAAAATGATAATATCAAATATCTAAAAATTACACTTGATCTCAACTTAGAGATCAATAAATGTGGAAATATCATTGTTGTGACTCATACTTTATAATTTGTTCATGCATAACAATATTTGTAAGTTTGTAGATGTGAGATGATTTTTGTTTGAAAAAAACTAAACGTATAAGCTTTAACTATTTAATATATATACATACATATATATATAATTCATGGCATAAATATATTTAATAATTAATTGATAAGTTCAATTAATACATTTAATTCAAAAATTTAAGTAGATTTAATTTAAAATTCTCAATGTGTATATTGACTAATACATTTAATTTGAAAGTTTAAATATATTCAATTGAAATCTTGATGTGAATCTGGAATTATTTTAATATATTTAATCAACTTAAAAATTTAAAATATTTTTAAATTATTATATTAGAACATTCACTCATAATAGTTAAAAGAATGATAATTAACATAAAATTATGGTCCATCGTAAAGAAAAAAAATAGATATTTAGAAAATTCACATATAAATCAACAATTTGAAGGTCACATAATTTATTTCATATTATGAACAAAATAATTTTTGATAAAAATATAGTATTTTTGCAAAATAAAAAAATTATAATATTAAAATTCTAGTATTAAATGACTATATAATGTAAATATTAATTAATTAGTAAAATTTTTATTTTTATTTATAGAAAGTGCATTTAGGTGGGAAAACTAATTATTACTATTTATAGTGACTATCTTACTTTTAGATATAATATAGATAGTATAGATTGATCAGGTGAGTTTAGGTCTGGTCGCCCCGACCTTCGACGCCTATACTACATCAAAGTTCATTTGTTATATATAAATATATGTTCATCTTAAATCAAACTATCGTTAATGCATAATCACATATCACATGTATATTTATAGTTAATACACACTTTTTTCATTGTATCATTTATACACTCAATATGTATAAGTGATATGAAAGCACAAGGCCTAACATAATTTGTAAGAAATGCTCCCATGCCACATTCTACGCTTTTGAATTCCCTATCTCAAAAACAAGGAAAAAAGCAATCAAATCAAATTCAATCTCAACCATATATAACATATAACATATTTCATTTTTATCAGAATCATTCAAAAAGATAAATGGAGTGGAAATATTTGATGTGGTTGGTGGCGGGGGTGGTTCTAACCACGACCGTCGGCAGGGAGGCGGCCATCAACATGCCTAATTGCGACACCGCCGTGTCACAGTTGGTCCCATGCAGCAATTTCCTAAAGAACACCACCACCGCGGCCCCAAGCGCCGCCTGCTGCGCCGCCGTACAATCTATAGACAAGGCGGCGAAGGTGTCGAAGGATTATCGTATAATGCTGTGCCAATGTTTGAAGGGAATTGTCACTTCATTACCTATTAATGTTGTCAAAACCAGGCAGCTGCCTGAGATATGCCATGCTTCAAACAACCTCAATTTTGATGCCAATTCTAAATGCGACCAACTTAATTAATTAAACCATGAGTTTAGTCATATTGGATTGGATATATATATCTCTATGGCTTTTGATTTCTCGTATTAAAATTAATCGAGCGTTTGAAAAGATATTATATATTTTGACTTAACTCTTTTGGAGTTGTCTTTATAGTAAAAATGATTGACTTAATTCCTGTATTGATCACTTGATCATTGAAAATAATGACCGTCATTCAAAACTTTTACCTTGATAGTCTTTTGTCACATCACTATAATATTTCATGATTCTCTTTAATATGTATGCATATAGATACATTGGGATTAAAAAGAGAAAAGGGGTGATTGGAATTTCTCTTGTAAGTTGTAACACCATAGTTCCTAATAATTAAAATACTACAATTTTTAAATCTTTATTGTGGAAAATACTAGCATTTACTAAATAAAAAGAAGAACTACAAACATTAATAGCCCTTAATTAATATTTCTCAAACGTTTATTAATGTGAAGTTAATATATATTCTGTAGATAATATTTAATATTTCTAATGACAAAATGGAACCATCTCTATATAAATCTCACAATTTGGATTTTTACTGGCTCAGCCGACCGTGGTTAGATTGAACCGTGAACTAGCAAGTTTGATTTGATTATTATCAATATCAATTCAATGGTAAAACTACTAATTATATACATAATACATTAAATGTGATATAGCATATTTATGCACATAAAATAAATGATAGAGGAAAAAAACTGAAATGATTTCGTACGATTTGATTATTTGTCCACCTCTATCATTAAATTATGGTTAATCATAAATAGAAATGTGTCTATATCTCTGAATTAATTGTCTGAAAAAAACGTCTTTTAGTAACAATAAAATGTCGTCACAAAAATAGTTTTGTGACGACATGTTGTTTTAAGTAACTTTTGTAATATGATAGTATAATAATTTACCACATTCAAGGTTTAGAGGGTATAACATAATACGTAATTCAACAATTATTTGACTATACTGCAAGAGCACAAAGTAGTAATCGTATACAATGATGAGCAGAGTCGTGTTCCACAGAGATCAAAGAATCAATTTATGCGCGAGTACTATGATATCAATTCCCTAAGTACTATCTAGATGACTTAATAAGGATTTGATTTATTTTTAAGCTACTGAAATCCAAAATTCAATAATACATTTTAAAAACAACTAAAGATCAAAGATGATTAAAGGATTAATAGGAGATATATATTCTATAGTTTCAATACCATTTGTTAATCAATAATCAACACAATTAAAATCCAACTTGAATGTTTATTAAAGACTCGAATTTTATTAGGACAATCACAAGAATAACTAATTTAGACTTTCAACTGTAAATTAAATTTTAAAAACAACTAAAGATCAAAGATGATTAAAGGATTAATAGGAGAGAGATATTCTATAGTTTCAATTCCATTTGTTAATCAATAGTCAACACAATTAAAATCCAACTTGAATGTTTTGTTTATTAAAGACTCGAATTTTATTAGGACAATCACAAGAATAACTAATTTAGACTTTCAACTGTAAATTACATGATATAATTCCATGCGACAATGATGTGCCTCCTATCTTGATTCATAGTTGGAAGCTCAAAATTTGAATTGAATGAATTTAAAAATAGCACATATGAAGCTTAAACCATGACATAAGTATGGTCTACTTAAATGTAGTGTTTACAGATAAAACTTAGAAGCTGTAACAAGTAATGATATGATATGCTAAAATTTCATAACTAATTAAACCCAAGCAAGCATATATTATATGTTTAATTATAGTGTACCTAGCTAAATACCTGATGATGTGAGATACAACAACTTATGAGATGCCAATTGTCTTGTTCAATATCCACAGCGTGAGAGAGAGATGAACTGCAAATATAGTATGGAGTCGACTCCTATCCAGCACAAACCCATACACTGAAATTCCAGCTTTGTTGTGCTCAAAGTATTTCGCTGCATCATTCCAAAAAATGTAACACAGATCTAGCAATAGCATATATGTGAAAGGAATAATTAGCTAGTATTGAGACAACACTCACCTAGAGCTTGCCTCTTCTGGTATGATATAGTATTTGCATAACTTGGCACTGAGCTTGTGTCATCCAGTTCGTCGTCTTCATCTCCTTCTTCTTTGTCTGAGTCCCAGCCGGGAGTCACCGGGTACACTGTCTGGACTGAAGCAACCTGAGCTCGAGGAGTTTCATCATTCTCATCATCAAATGTACTTGTTGTGGAACAGGCGTGCCATTTTGCAGCAAGTGATGTAATAGCCTGGGCTTTATGCGTTATTTTTGCAGCACTGCGCAAGCAGATAAAAAGCCCTGTCACCAGCGTGATGGAGCATAACTGCATGATGATGATATTAAGCATAATGAGGTACTGATGAATTGCAAGTACAACATAATAAAGATTAAAGAGTAGTAGGTGGTGAAGTGGGATTACCGCAAGCTCTCCAGCTGTGAAAATGTCGACTTTAGAGCTTGGTTTAGTTGTAACTAACAAAGAAATGAACTGGCCCATTGTCACAACGATGAGTGTTGACAAAATGAAGCGTCTAAACCGGTGACTTATGACCCGAAGGTTTCTTCTGATCCTCAGATGTTGGGTCAAGATAGAAGAAACATCAGATTTTCTCGCAAAGACCTGAGCATAGTCCTCCAATCTAAGTAACTGCAGATAGCATGTTAGACGGAAGATGATACATACGATAAAACAGATTGAGGTTCGGTACAGCCACGAACAGATCAACAGCGTGCACACAACGGCTTTGCTCAAGTATATGTTATACAAATACGGGATTTGAGTTCCCACTGTGGTGAACCACCATATTTTGTACACACTATCGGCAAGGAAACAGGGGAGAACAAAAGCCCACACCAGCTTCATTGATCTCTGCAGAATCACATCATTAATTAGTAGATGATTAAGATGTAATGGAGTCTACATTCACCACCAGCCAGATTAATAATTAATTACAAAATCAAACAACAAACATCTCTTATATATATTTCTGCTCCCACTATTAATATACTGAGACTAGAGTTGGATTCTAAACATTTTTCCCTTACAAGTTGCCCAGAAAAGCTGGTACCTAAGACTATCTATGTATTCAAAGAAAAGTTAGTTTTCATGATTTGATAGCTGTCAAAATGGTCAGTTCAATTCATAAAGTTAATAAAATTTACTCTCAAATACTTACATCATCAATATTTCCAGTTCATCTTCTATATCCCTAGCAGTCCCCTCCTCCCTCCAACTGTGCAGTATATCAAACTTCTTCTACACAGAATCTCGGAACGAATACAATCAAATGAAGAAATTATATTTCTAATTTTTTACTTGATCCAGTTGTCATTATAATTTGGAAACTAATATATCCTTAATAAGACCGAGATTGGGGAAATTGTAAAAATAAATAAACAAATACATGAGTAGGAACTATCAACTATGTGACAAAAGTCCAGCATAATAATTTTTAGCAATGATGGTAAATTTCTCTTGTTTACATACAAACTGGGAGCTATGTGACATAATTCCAGCCCAAAAATACAAACAAATAATTATTGAGCGAATGATCGATAATTTGACAAGCTTAGAAGAATACAAGAGCAAATAATAATTTGGATTTTTGTCATCAACTCTCTACTAGACTTTAGAGACGGAATCATCCAAAATAAAAGATTCAATCTTCCTAAACTCTAGTTCGAATCGAGATGGGGAAGTATAACAAACAAATTTGAAGGTGAAAAAGAATTTAAGAAATCAAACATGAAGAGGCTTACATTGAACTGATGGGCATAACCGTGTCGAATCTCCTCACTCTCATGGCGCAATCGATCGAGAAACAGAAACTTCTGGAAGCCGTATTTCCGCGCGAAAGAAGAGAGACAAAAGAAGGAAACCGCAGCAAATGATGAGAGAGAAAGTTGAACGATTGCATCGTAAGGTCTTTGATGGAGAGGATCACAATCTGAGCAAGAAAACAGAAAGTGGGATGCAGTCGGGACACATATATTCAGCATGAAAAAGATCGACCACGAAAGCCCGGCCCGCCATAAACTGGAGTGATCCAGAAATACCCATTTCAGAGGCGAAATGTAACTCGTTGACGCCGAATTCGAATCCATGAATAGTGAGTGCTGGACTGTGAAATTTAAATTATTTTTTTTTGGAATATCAATTCTCGGATTTCTCCATTCTTCTACTAAATTAATCAACACTCAAATATCAATCAATTCTATATATACTGATATATATGTGTATATATGCGCCCCAGCTGAATGGCGAGATTAAGATTTTTTTAAGATAGATTCATTATGTGTGCATTTTATTTAATGGCACACATGTCATGCCGTGGCAGAGTTAATTTATTTATTGCAACAAACACACACTAGCCCGAATTGCTTTCGTTTTGATCAAAATTTATGATAATTTTGATTGTTATAAATGATATTTTTTAGTATTAGAAATTAATTTTTTTTAATTTAAAAGATATAATAATAATTATAAAAATGTCACTATTTTTTTTTATCAGTAATTTTCAGTAAAATAAAAATAGTATTTTCAATATGAAAAATGATATTTTTTTCAATGATTTTATGTTTATCTGATGTAAAAAAAAAAACACCTCATATAGAGCGGATGATTGAATTTTCACTATGATTAATAAAATAACTAGAAAAGATAATTAAATAAGTACATTCTTAATGTGGTTATATCTATTATGGAGAATGCGGAACATTATGCGGCATAATAAATCTTGAAATGCAATGAGAAAAACATATTGAATATGAGTATATTAGTAATGTTATATCAGTATATTATTGTTTTGTTAGCCTTATAATAAGAAGTTATGTGTGTCTGCAACGCTTCAATCCCAAAATCACAGGTATCCCGAAATCGGTACGTGAACGAAAGAAAGGGCAAGGGGAAGGTATTGGTGCACCAGCAAAGCTTAATAGAATGGTTGCTTATCACGTAGCATTTCGACTATGTTTATTGGTGACCATGTGGAGACCATGGTCACCCCCACCTAGATATTTAAGAATTAAAAAAAAAAAAAAGCAACCAATCGACAACCTTGATCAACCATCAACTAAAGGCAACCTTGTGGTTTGCTCATTTATTTATTCAATAAAAGACACATGGCAACAAATGATTGGTCAGTCTAAATTTTATTTGATATATTTTTAATTAATTTTTAATATTTTTTGGATTTTATGAAAATTAAAAATAGTTATACCAAAAATTTTCTTTTTGCATGCTCTATAAATAGAGCTCATATAGGCATAATTATACACACAAGAAAATTTTCCCATTTATACACTTGTCTATCAATTTTCAATCTCAAACTTCCATCTTTCTCTTATTTTTCATGGATCCCAACCAAAATTTTTACTCAAACTATCAAAATTTCTCATCCTCTCAAATTCGCAACAGAGAAGTTCACGCTGCTCTTCAAAACGACTTGATTGAGCATATATGGCAAAAATTTAGCAATGATAATTGAGTATTTCGTACTGTTGTTATTTATGTTCTTAATTATGTATTTTTCGTTTCGTATTTCGATTGTTGTTATTTATGTTATCGATTTGTCGTATTTCAAAATTTTATTTGGTTGTAATTTTATGTGTTTTTTTCTTATTTGTGTTATTATTTTAAAAATAATTATATATAATATTGTGGTTGGATGGTTGGGTGCTCATTGATAAACTATTAAAATTAAATGTGGTTAGGTTGTGATTAGTAATAGTGATGTGGAAGAGAGATAAATGAATTAAATATTAAAAAGGTTGGATGGTTGGAGTAGTTGCTGATAAACATAGTCTAAGAGGAGGTTGAATGCTCTAAAAATTTGGGTAACATAACATTTATAATTGGGACAAAAAATACGCAAAATGCAAATCAAATGGAACTTAGATCAACACAGAAGCAAGGAAATTTATCTCATGAACAATAACAAAGAAGCAAGGAAATTTATCTCATGAACAATAACAATGAGCACAACTCAGCGTTAATCATAAGATGACCAATATAATAGGTTAACATAATGTGTATCAAGAAAAGTGCCACAAGCCGACATTTAACAGTTCAAAAGTCAACTATTAATAGGGAAAACACGGAAAAGGTCAAACTGTTGCCTATCTCGTTATTGGAAGTAAAGATAGTCGAGTTTTTGCTTTGACAAGAAAGCAATAGAATGCCAGACTCTCACCTGGACAAGAAAGCAATAGAATGTTAGGTGTTTGCCTTACAAGAAAGCGGTAGACCAAAAATGATGATCATAACATTTCAGAAGTAGAATTCAAGCACAAAAAAAAAAAACACACACACACACACAATGGATAGCAAAAAGATGTAGGAGACAACACACCCTCTTACCACATTATTATCCAACCAACATCTCATTCTGAAAACATTTGAAAAGAGTTTGGATTGAGCACTCATGTATTCAGTGGGGCAATAGTTTTATTGAACATTTTATAAGCAATTCATAACATGTATATCCAAATCATATCAACAATACAATATGAGGCATTTAAAAAAGCCATTATAAGTATCAAATCATTTGATATGCGCATCGACTCTCAATCGAACCCACCGAATGCTTACAGATGAAATCCCAATCTATGCACAAACACCCATTTTAGAGTCCATCCGTAATCAAACCGAGTCATCTTGTCTCTACGAGTACGCCTTATATACACATTCAACGAGAGAGAATATAAAACATTTTGATCTTGAAAATACTATACATATTTTCAATTCGTTTGCAGAGTTAATAATGTTGGAAAATAGGATTTAATAAAGTGAGTGTGACTCATTTTATCCGATTTTTCGTGACCGGGATATTTAATTTTAGAGGAATTAAATACCGTACGATTGCTCTATGTCGTGAGTAGATAATCGTAGTATTTTTATTTGCTCAAATCCAATTTTCGGTAAGTGAGAAATAAATGGTTAAAGTTGGTCACACGATTGGGCATTTATGGTGTGTGGGATAATGTGTTTAAGACACATTAAATAATCCCACATTGATTTCTTAATCAAATTAAGAAGTGTATTTAAGTGTATTAACACTTAAGTGGAATAATCAAGTGCACAAGGATGTGGGTCATGAGCCCACATGCGCACACACGCGCGCGCCCGCCCGTGCCCGAGCCCGAGCCCACGCCCGAGCCCGTGCCCGTGCCCGATAAAAGTGTCCCAATATTTATTTTCAAAATGGGGATATCATTATTACAAAACTCTTACGATATTGTCTAAAAATAATAATAATATCGAAAACATACTTACAAAAAATAAAAATAAAATATGAGAGAACACAATTTTTAATTTATAATATCAATTATATATGAAATAACACTTCAAACTTACTTTAGGTAAGATTATGCATATTTGAAAAATTCGAAATTACATAGGGTAGATTTTCCAAAGGGAGTTGCTATTTGCACTATAGTTTTTATCTTTGCACTTCACTCATTTTTTACACTTCAAATTTTATTCTGTGCACTACACTCTATTACTTATTTGCCTTCATTAAAAAAATAATTTAATTTAGTAATAAAAAAATAGAACAAACTTCTCTACAACTCATTCTTCTCCGGCCATTGCCTTCTGCCGCACCTTCTTCCGGCGCCACCGACTACCACCACCTAGACAACTCAACTCGACAACAATCATTCAACCTAGTTCCAATCTCGACCACTCAAATTGGAGAGGAAGATAAAATTGGATTGACAAAATTCGCGCACTCCGCCTTTCTTCTCTGGCGAGTCCACCTCTCGCCATCTCAGGCCGCCACCACCCTCCTTTCTCGATATTTCTTCTCCCTCTCGATTTGTGCGATGTAAAAGCCCTCAATTTTTTTTTAATTTGGCAAATCTTGAAAAACAAAACAGAACTCAACTCCTTGACCGCGATTATGTCTTCTCGCCGGAGAAAGTGGTGGCAGCGGCGGCGGTCGAGGGGAGGGAAGCCGCCTGTTGTCTCGGGGGAGAAGAGCGCATCTATCTCGCCAAAGAAGAAGAACTAGGTCTTTCTTTTATCTTTTTCCTTTTTTTTTTGAATCTTGTTTTTCAATTTTTATTTAATTTTTTGAAATTTATAACAAGGATGTTTAAACAATTTTATAATTAAATAATTTTGAGTTAATTTTTTTTTATGATGCAAAGAATAAATTTTATAGTGCAAATAGAATCTCATTTTCCAAATTTAAAATAAATAAAAAGAGCCTAAACGGTGACAATAGTGAATTTGTTTTACTTTGGTCATTTGATGTTTTGCCACATCGAACACCAGAACATGCCAGTACATGAATCGGAGAATTATTTTTATATGTTTTCTGAAAAGGAAAAGCAAAAAAATAAAGTAAAATAAAAAAAAGCCCGCGTAACGTGGTGAATTTCCACCCATACAAATCTCTCCTGCACACGGACACGGCCTCCTTTTCCTTTTCTTTCACTCGAACGGTAAAACGCCTCCGCACAAAACCACCACATAATTCCCGCATGCATTTCTAATCCAGCAACAATCTGCAGATTTTCATCCGGAATGGGCGGCGACGCCACTTCAATCGGCGCTTTGGTGCCTTCGGTGAAGTCCGAGCCGTCGGAGGAGACACCTCCGCCTCTACCATCGACGTCGACGGCGCCGGAGAAGGAGCGGCCGGAGGAGGAGGTGGATAAGGATATTCTGTGCCCTATATGCATGCAGATTATCAAGGATGCCTTCCTCACGGTGTGCGGCCATAGCTTTTGCTACATGTGTATTGTGACGCATCTGCAGAACAAGAGTGATTGCCCCTGTTGTTCTCATTTCCTCACTACGACTCATCTCTACCCTAATTTTCTCCTCAATAAGGTTTGCTTTCGCTAATTTTGTTGGAATTTCTGTATGTGAGCTGATGATCGGATGTACGGCTGCGTTGTATGGTGATTCTGCGACGTTAGTAGTCTACATTTGTGTAATATGTGTGCGCTATGAAATTTGCAGACACCTTTTCAGAAATTTTGATTGTCAGTGTTTTTCATTGTTACTTATATTTACAATGCCTGTATGTGTGCGAGAGAGAGAGAGAGAGAGATCATGTCGAATGTGGCCTTTTATAAATTCTACAGCTCCTTTCTGGAAAGAACTGAGCTTTGAATTGTGGAAAATTAAATTTGTCTGTTTTGATACAATATAAGTTCGGTTAGGAATTTAGGATCCAGGAACTGTCAAGTCAGCCACTAAAAGTGTCTCAATCTTAGAAACTCTTACAGAGTTTGTATTCTGGTTTCTTTCTTGAAATGATGAAGTGAAGGAGAAAATAGAACGGTAACTAGATGACCTTGCAATCAATTTGCATAAAGCAGTTTATAGTAGAGCTTTTGAGCAGTTTTGCATTTGACATCGATCAAATTGGTATTTCTAGATTTTGCTTAATACAGTGGAGAATAGAGTAAGAAAGTAGTATTGATGTATTGACATCAAGAATCATGCGGGTAGTTCCAACTGACTTATCAGAAAGAAACAAAGAATGAAAAGCAGAAAATCAAGCTATGAAGTTAGGAAGTCTTATGTAGTGGAAACCCTATGATACCAACTTCTATCAGTTTTTCTCATGTCATTGGTATTCAGAACTTGTAACTTGAATTTAGATGTTGATCTGTAATTTGTTTATTCTTTACTCAAATGCTGAAGCTATTGGTTTTTACAAATTTTAGTGCTTTATATGCCTCTGAACATTTATTACATTGTAATTGAGCTTGTAATGTGGTATTTCACAATCTGCAATGGACTTATGGTGGATTATGCTTCAATGTTGTAGTTACTTACGAAGACTTCTGCGTGTCAAATAGCTAAAACTGCCACTCCTTTCGAACAACTTCGTCAGGCTCTGGAACAGGTTAGTTAAGCGATGATTTAAGAAGAGTTTCCAATTGGAACCTTGACTTATCCCTTCCTTGTGCAACATAATAATACTACTACATTTATTTTTCAAAAGGATCGCATAGAAATGTTTTTTAGAAGTCTACTCATTTATATGCTTAGTTGCTTCACATGCGTGTGCTCCTCTGCATCCTACCTCCTAACACTGGGTATGGCTGGACTGCCTTTGCATCTTTTATTAGAACATAACAATTGAGATGTAGCAATATGCGCACCTATTCAACTAAAACTGAGGACACCTGGTTTGTAGTCTAATTATAAAATTTAGGGGTACAATGTTTTCTGCATTATCTGGTTGGAATTGTTGGTGGTAACCTTAAATTCTGCCAGTTTTTAATGGAAGTCTATTCTTTTCTTAGATCTTGATCTTCTCGGTTCCCAAGTTTCATATTTAATGTTCTATCTAATTCATGCATATATTTCTGTGATATCTGGACAGGGATGTGAAGCATCGGTTAAGGAGCTTGAGAGCCTCCTGAGTGTTATTTCTGAGAAGAAAAAGAAAATGGAGCAAGAAGAAGCTGAGACAAATCTACAGATATTGCTTGACTTTCTGGTTTTTTTGAAAAAGAAAAAACTCGATGAGCTCAATGAGGTGCTTGATCTTAAGGCTTTTATTTTAAAGCTTTGACATCTTCATACTTGTACTAGCTTGTTTATACTCCTTCAACTGTATTGTGACATTATCTATCATCATGGTCTGCAAACGTGTCAGCAAACTGTGCCAGTAAAGGCATCGTTAGTTAATCAGATATGTGCTCAGCACAATATCAATCACTTTATATGCAGTAAGCATTTAAACAATGTTTTCTACCGCACAAGAAAGAATGCTTGGCTTTCCATATATGTCATGCAGTGGTTCTGCATGTAATATTGGAAATAATGGCCTATTCAAGGTTCATTTGGATGCAGCCCATGAAGGAATTTTTAGCAGCATAATTGTCTAGATATTTGTCCGTAATTAAGCACATGATCTCTTTTTCTTGTAAAAGAAAAGAATTCATTTCCCATTTGTCTTTCAGATACAATCCGACCTCCAGTATATCAAAGATGATATTCATGCTGTGGAGAAACATCGAATAGAGTTGTATCGCAGAAGAGATAGATATTCTGCAAGAATGGGAATGCTTGCTGATGATCCAACGTCAAAGTCTCTATGGCCATCATCAATGGATAAACACAATGATGCCACTGCCTCAAGGGCTACCATTGCACCAGACCAGGTCCGCTTGAGTTCTAGTGTGTCTCAAAACCGGAAAGCTGATTTTAAATCTTCTGCAAGTCCTTTAAACCCAAGGAAGGATACCTCTGGTGCGTTAGATAACCAAAATCTCAGTCAATCTGGATTGGCATTGGCAAGAAAGAGGCGGGTCCATGCACAGGTTAGTTATCATTTGCTAGTTTACTCAGATGTAATCATGCTTATTGTGCTCCTAATTCTCTAGAAGTAGGTGAACACATTATATATGTTGTTAAGGAAAATATTTATGTCAATGAAATGCGATGCCATGAAAATGCTCTTCGGAATGAGCTAAATGTAGAACTATTTTAAGTTTCCTACACAAATTTTAAGTCTATTTTAGTTTGGTGCTTGGCATGCTACTCTTTCTAAATTACCTTGGCTTATCAGTAGCAAGCTGATCGCTGTATTACCCTGAAGGCCATCTAAGTTGATTAGCCTCCATAGTCATTAGGTTTAAGCTAATCATGAAATGTGTGTTCTGTTCGAAATTGATTTATCCTTTTCTGCTATGGTGATATTCATTTCTATCGCAACAGTTCAATGATCTGCAAGACTGTTACTTGCAAAAACGACGATACTGGGCGAGGCTATCTTCAAAACAGCAAGAACGGGATTCACATGGTGTAACCAGAGAAGGTTACACGGAAGGACTTGAGGATTTTAAGTCAGTTCTGTCTACCTTCACAAGATACAGGTATAAATTTAAGGAATATTTTAGTTTCTCTACTTGAATGCAACCTCACTTACTAATCAAGTTTTGGTTGGTTAATCAGTCGGTTGCGGGTTGTTGCTGAACTAAGACATGGCGATTTGTTTCACTCAGCTAACATTGTATCTAGGTAAGTGATGTCGACTTCTATTGTGCATATATACTTTTATTGGGGTGTTATGCTGTTACGATATCCCACATCGATTCCACAAAGTGTGGAAAGGCATATAAGTGGGGGGTCAACCCTTTACCTTTGACCATGGTTTTGGGTTAAGTTAGGGCTCCCTATTTTATATGTCTAACAATCTGGTCTGACCTACCGGTAACCCAAAAACCATGGTCAAAGGTAAAGGGTTGACCCTCACTTATATACCCTTCCACACTCTCATATGGAATCGATGTGGGATATCGTAACAATCCATCCCCCTTTCAAACTGGACATCCACGGACGGCACACTTCGGGTGGCAACCCACACCAAGGTCCACTTCCGGGTGGTAAACCCCTTTGGGCCCACATTCGGGTGGCAACCCTTGGGCCCACCATTAGGTAGCCCCTTTCTACAGCCGTCCGAATGCGGCAGGTCGGACCAAATTGTTAGGCGTATAAGATAGGGAGCCCTAATTTATGCATATAAGATAAGAAGTCCTAATTTAACCCAAAACCATGGTCAAAGGTAAAGGGTTAACCCTCACTTATATATCCTTCCACACTTTCATGTGGAATTGATGTGGGATATCGTAACAATCCATCCCCTTTCAAATCGGATGGACGTCCACAAATGGCACACTCCAGGTGGCAATCCACACCAAGGTCCACTTCCGGGTGCCAACCCCCTTTGGGCCCACATCTGGGTGGCAACCCCGTGGACCCACCATCGGGTAGACCCTTTCCGCAGCCCGCCCAGATCCGGCTGGTTGGACCAAATTGTTAGACATATAAGATAGGGAGCCCTGTCTTAACACAAAACCATGGTCAAAGGTAAAGGGTTGACCCCCGCTTATATGCCCTCCACACTTTCATGTGGAATCGATGTGGGATATCGTAACAATCCATCCCCCTTTCAAACCGGACGTCCACAGACGACACACTCCGGGTGGCAACCCACACCAAGGCCCACTTTCAGGTGGCAATCCCCTTTGGGCCCACCATCGGGTAGCCCCTTTCTCCAGCCCGTCCGAATCGGGCAGGTCGGACCAAATTGTTAGGCATATAAGATAGAGAGTCCTAACTTAACCCAAAACCATGCTCAAAGGTAAAGGGTTGACCTCCACTTATTACCCTTCCACACTTTCATGTGGAATCAATGTGGGATATCGCAACAATCTATCCCCCTTTCAAACCGGACGTCCACGGACAGCACACTTCATGTGGCAACCTACACCAAGGCCCACTTCCGGGTGGTAACCCCCTTTGGGCTCACATCCGGGTGGAAACCCCTAGGCCCACCATCGGGTAGCCCTTTTCCGTAGCCCATCCGAATCCGGCAGGTCGGACCAAATTGTTAGGCATATAAGATAGGGAGTCTTAACTTAATCCAAAATCATGGTAAAGGTAAAGGGTTGACCCCCACTTATATACCCTTCCACACTTTCATGTGGAATCAATGTGGGATATCATAACATATGCATTGCATGAAAAAATTTCAAATTTTATCCCTTTATTTTACTTGGCAGCCAGTGGCAGAAAATTAGCAGGCACTTTGGCTACTTTTTAGACACAACGTTTATTGAGTCCATTATTGGAAGTTTCATCTGTTAAGGTTAACCAGACAGAATTATGTTGAAAAACAGTATTCTCAATGCACTACTTTTAGTATGTGGCTGATGGTATCCTGTGTGTTTCATGAGGAGCAATTGGTAGAGTGCTAATAATAGTTCATTTATATACGATTCCATATTAGAATTCCTGATTTTGCAGCATGGACCTTGTAGCTCAAATGGTTTCACTTTACCTTTTCAGTCCCAAATTCCCCTCCCCCCAACTCAACCAAGATGAACACACACACAGACAAACACAGAGAGAGAGAGAGAGAGAGAGAGAGAGAGAGAGAGAGAGAGGAATTCTTGATTCTTTCACCAACGAACATTTGGACTCAAAAAAGTGGCTAAAGGAACTCATAGTTTAGTGTTTTCCCCTAATGCACATAAGCAGATTGGTCCTTGACATGACATAAATTTCATCTTTGTAATCATGACAAACTCAAATTACTACCTTTGAAGAGTTTCAATTATTCTACATCGAATGAAGAGCTTACCTGTCCTTTCCCTTCATTTCATGCTTTCAGTCCTGTGGCTATGGATTATCTGCAATTATATATTTATATTAAGAGAATCAATCATTTTCCTTTGCAGTATAGAATTTGATCGAGATGACGAATTGTTTGCGACTGCTGGAGTATCTCGTCGTATCAAGATTTTTGAGTTTTCATCGGTATGTAGAATTGCTTCAACTTTTTTCCATCTTGGGTTTTTTGTGTCTCTACACTTACATAGGATGGAACCACTCACAGCTTTTTATGTTAACTTGCATGCTCTTTTGAGATTTTATTCTTCTCTGTATTTTACAAGATTTATGATTTGGTACTGATGAATTCGTTGAGACATAACACCAGCTCAAATTTGTTGATTCTTATAGAATATCGAAAATTGCACGAAAAATATCACCATTTATTAAAACTTTGACTCCTCTATTACAATCATAGTGCCTATCTATTTATAATTTAAAATAAACTTGGAAGACAAGAAACAAAATTTTCAATTCTGATAGATCTCTAAATTATTAACTCATAATATGAAAAGAAGATAATAAAATATAATCAAATCTCAAACTTAATCTAACTATAATATCAAAATCTAATATTGATATCTGCATCATTCACTTGGGGGGCCAGAACAATTTGCCTTAAATCGAAAGTCATAAGAGCACAGAGAACATTATGTAGTAGCATCCTCATAACAAGCATAATTGAGTTTATGTATTGGTGTATCTCTCCTCAAATAATCAATATATTTATCCTAGGAAAACACTAGCACCTTGCTAATTGCAACTAATGAAAAATATGCAGCAAGATAGTGACGCAAAATCAACTGCGAAAAATTATTATGCACCAAAGAAAGTTGTGCTAATGGTGGCACATCCACCCTTGGTGCAACCACGAAAGGGGATGTTTTCAAGGTTCAAGGTCTATCGGGACGAAATCTTCTAAAAGCAAACCACGGATGCTATTATCATCTATGGTCTTGTTCTCATTGGAGGGAGTAGGGCCCTTGACACCAACACCAGCCTGAGACAATCGTCCTTTCATGGTCCATGCAAGGAGGAAGATGAGGGTTGCCATGGGTACCCTAGAGGTGATCCTTGAGAGCCTCCATGACATGATACTGTTGTGGAGCCAAAGATGCAAGGGCATGGGATAGCATATCCACCCGACGATGCAGGTCATTGTGAGCATGGTTTGGTTGATTGCAAGGTGGCATCAAGAAGGATTGCTGCACGGCTATGGATACCAACTGATGCATCTGAAAGCTTAAAACAAGTTCAATGTCGTTGATTATTAGAGAATATCTACAATTGTACGTAAAATATCACAATTTATTAAGACTTCAAATCCTGTGTAACAATTATAAAACCTATCTATTTATAATATCGAATAAACTTGGAAGACAAGAAACGAAATTCTAGTAGCACTCTAAACATCTAATAATCTAAAAGATAATAACATCTAATAAAATCTCAAACTTCATCTAAACATAATATCAAGATCTAATATTGATATCTCCATCAGCTACTCAATTTTTTTATTTATGTAGCATAAAATTCAAAATATTTGGAGATGAAATTCTTAAGCAAGGTTGCTCCAATGTATATTTGGCTTATTCCAGTGCTTAGTTGTTGTCACTTCTTTTAAATTTTGAAATTTTAAAATCACTTCTCATATTAGTGCAATTGCTTTCTAGGTAGTTAATGAACCAGCAGATGTCCAATGTCCAGTTGCAGAAATGTTCACGCGATCAAAACTCAGCTGTTTAAGCTGGAGCAAGTACACAAAAAATCACATAGCCAGCAGTGACTATGAAGGCATAGTAACCGTTTGGGATGTGACCACTCGACAGGTACTATATATGCAATTAAATTGATCTGTTTTTCCTTTAGTCTTGCAGAATGAAGTCACACTTACATAGACTCACTCTATGATAGAGCTGATTTGATCAAGGTCTACCATCGGCGGGGAAAGCGCACGGATGCAGAGGACGCGCAGAATCAATTTTTCTTTCATTATCATTTCCATATTATTATTAGTCGGGTTGCGGATTGCATGGGTGGAGATCTAGATTATTTATATGCTTCATTTGAGATAGTAGGGTTAGGATTTTTAATATTAGTTATTGGCATTATTGCTGGGTAGGCGTTCGCCAAAGGACCTCTTTGGTTTTCTGTTCTTCATATAAGTTTCTGTTATCTTCCTTGAGTTTTTCTTCACTCTATCACTCTAAAACTGCATTGTCTGAAAATTTGTCCAGAGTGTGATGGAATATGAGGAGCATGAAAAACGTGCCTGGAGTGTTGATTTTTCACCAACAGAACCTTCAATGCTAGTGTCCGGGAGTGATGATTGCAAGGTATTTGGGAGATAAACTTATTATTCTTGTGTCCAAAGCTATAAGGTTATATATACTGCATAAGTGGAGGTGCACTTTCACTGAAGACGTAGTTTGCTTTAGAAACACCACAAGTTAGATGTATATTTTCTGCCTGCTATGTTTTTCTTTTTCCCAGCTACCCTCACCTTTCTTGATAAAAATCAACAACCAATTTGAAGCTTTCAAGGTGCTAGAGAAATGATAGAATAGAAAGGGAATAAACATACGCAAGGGAAATGACACTTATCTTTTTACCTTTTTAGGATGTGCTCTTTTGCTGTTCTGTGGAACAGAAGAGAGAGGGGAAATAAAGAAAGAAAAAACAAGATAGGAAAAAATAATTAAGAAAGAAAGAAGGAAAAAAAGAAGAGAATGAAAAAATTGTAATATTTAGGCCTGGAAATAAATGGATATTGTGGGAGATATTCATAGGTTTGAGCTTGAATAGTGCAATTATCATTTTTTATGATATACTGCATTTTGACTTGCTTCATAAATTTTGAATGATTGTTACTGAAGTTCACTTTGAACCTAAGTTATTTTATTATATTTTCTTATTTAAAATGGACTTAAATGTTCAACAGGTTAAAGTATGGTGTACGAAACAGGAGGCAAGTGTTCTCAACATTGACATGAAAGCCAACATATGTTCTGTCAAGTATAACCCTGGATCTAGTGTTCATATAGCGGTAATCTAATTCATCAATTTTTTTTACAGTAATCACATTGGTCATTTTGTTGTGGGAATTCATGTTTCTTTCTTCCTCTATATTTCAGCCATCCAGCCAGCCAGATGAATTATATGTATGAAGTTGTTTGCTCTTGTCTCTTACAGGTTGGCTCTGCAGATCACCATATTTATTACTACGACTTGAGAAATATAAACCAGCCATTACATATATTAAGTGGGCATAGAAAGGCCGTATCATATGTGAAATTTTTGTCCAACAATGAGCTTGCTTCTGCATCTACAGACAGTACAGTTCGTCTGTGGGATGTCAAGGAAAATGTTCCAGTAAGTTTATATTCTTTTTAGCACTCGTTTTAGTGCTATTCATACTAAGGGTAGCATAACTTTCTCTGCATCCAGCAGATCACATCGTAAGCTTTTTTGTAAATGAAAATTTAACCATTCTTTCCTAATATGATTTTGGAACCTTCTTCAGATTTCTGAACTAGTAGTATGGAAGATAAGTTAATACTACTATATTGCTACAGTAGAAACCAGTGCCGCATTGCTGTATATGTGATAATTCAGCCCCCACCCTCCTCCGTCCCCTCCCTTTAAGCTGCTATATGCGTTCAATTTGGTTCTTTTGTCATTATTAAACTTGGTGAGACAATCGTGCAAGAATATTTGAAAGTGATTTGCAATCATACACCTTATATTTCTTTCAGCTACGCGTATTTAGGGGCCATGCAAACGAGAAGAATTTTGTGGGCCTCACTGTTAATAGCGAGTACCTAGCCTGTGGCAGTGAAACAAATGAAGTATTTGTGTATCACAAGGTATCCAATGTTAGATCCTAAGATTGTTGCATATCTGACTAGTTCGTCAAGGAAACCTTATATAGTTAACAAGTCTGGTGTTTTTGCAGGCTATATCGAGACCAGCAGCGTGGCATAGATTTGTTAATTCAGGTACTGATGAAGCAGAAGAAGACTCCATGTCATACTTCATTAGTGCTGTGTGTTGGAAAAGTGATAGCCCAACAATGTTAACTGCAAACAGTCAAGGGACAATTAAAGTTCTTGTACTCGCTCCTTGATTCTGGAAAAACGAATTGTGAAATTATTTTGGGAAAATATAGGAGTAAATGAAAGTAAGATTTGCATGCAATTACTTCTCACTCTAGATATCCAACTTATGGAATAAGCCATTTGTTGGGTTTCATCAAAATTTTATAAGATGCGATTGGACTTTACCATCTCAATTTTGCTTGGTTGCTTTGTGCTATTTTAGTCTCCATTCTTTCAACTCTTGGTCCACAACCACTGTACCAGTGTATTAGGACTTATTTTCTCGATTTTTTTCCTTCTTTTTTTTTGTTTTTTTTTTTCTTGTTTGGCTCTTTGGCGAACCAGAGATCCAAGTTTTCCGTAGTAAGTTTTGTAGTAGATGCATGTGAAATTGCATACGGGTGGAATGTTTCACAATTATGACTCGTCTATCTGTACTACTATGCTGAGAGATTTTAGACTGCTATGTTGAGACTTGAGAGATAGCTATATATGCCTATATACCTAACCGACATTCCTCCCGTGCGCGATGTACGGAATGAATATATTATACCTATTTTAAATTTAAATAATATGAATATAAATAATTTTAATATGAATTTTATTTAATAATAACAAAAAAAATATACATTGAATGATATTGAATAATAATAACATAAAAGTTAATACTCAAGACTAATTTTGGTAGTCCATTTTTTGTAAGCATTAATTTATCATTTCACTTCTATACATAGTGCATTTTTTAAATAGTATCAAACACATAAATATAATTGTTTTTAGCACACAAATTATATTTTTAATGTTTTCATTAATAATTCATTTTATTAAGGTTTATTCTATATAGTTCATAAAATAGTTATTCTATTATCTATATATCTACAATACAACAAAATTTATAGCCTAATACATAATATGAAATGGCCGAATAAATATAATGATATTGTGACAATTTCATACGAAATTTTTGAACATAAATAAATATAGGGATTCATATATTTTCCTCTCATAATTCTTTCACCGCTCAATATTTTCAGCTCGGTGTTGATGAATCCTTTCTTCGCCACCTCAATCAAAATTCTACTAGATTTTTGTCCACGGTCCAAATTAAAGTACATCTTTTTTTATTATCAAATTCTTATTAATTTTCATTTTGTATCCAAAGTAACAATGAATTAACAATATATACATTCAACAAAAATCAAAATGTAAGAATATTGTTAATACCTCATCAATCCAACCTCCATAGTTGGACCGAACTTCAACTACATGGAAAGACAGTGCATAACAAATCTGTAAGCAACAAATATGATCATTAGAGTTCACAAATCTGCAAGCAAAGAACGCTCCACCAACATTTATATACAAAAGATTAATAGAGTAACATTAATTATCAACTAAATTAACAAAATTTATAATTTATATAATATACCTAATTAACGCAGTTTGTAGGTAACAAATTAAGTGAATTGACTGAGTTGTTTTACATTGATTAAAATGTATTAATCAAGGTAAATATATAAAACCCCATAAATTATAGAATATTATAGAATTTTCATCAATGGCACGATGATATATGTATGTGTATAGGCTATAGATTCATGCTAATGATAAATTAGAAAAAGAAAATATGAAAGAACATTACTAAAATATAGAGATATATTTAATAATTGTATGTATAGAAATCTTCGGGATCGTATTTGTAATTTGTGAACTTTGGAGGTCTTCTTTGTAATTCTTGAAAACTTGAGAGTGGTGTCAAGTTTTGCTTTCTTTCTGTCTAATCTTTGTGTCTTGCAGTGGGGTTCCTTGATTTTCCGGTTACCTGTTTTGTTCTTTTCTTTTTTACAAATACAAATATGTACAATAACTACATATTACAGATTACTAACAAACTACTCCTAAAATATTTTACAAACAGAGTACAACACAAATATGTACAATAACTAATTATTACATCATGACTCCATCATATTTTCAAGGTTATGAAGTCCTACTTCATCTAACTGATCATACTAAGATGTGCCATCATCTTCTCCAATGGCGTCCATGTGCATAATACACTCATATTTCATTTTTGTCCATTCACTCATGTATAGATTGAACTCTAGATTTTGAATTTGTTGAAAAAGTTCTCCATACTCATATTCTGGATGATTTTTTATGAATATTGAAAAATTGTTCTCATTTTTGTAAAAATACCAGCCTTCAAAGAGATTGTTTGCCTGCCATTTGGTGTTAGCAATAGTCCAGGCTCTGGTTGTTGACAAATATGTGGATGGATCTTTTGGCACTATTTTGTTTGTTATGTGTTTTTTTCTTCATTAAGTATAACCATCATGAAGTCAGTACTTTCTGTGTTGCATTGAACTAGATGCACGGAATATTGATATTCTTCATATGGTCCTTCTTCGTGTTTAATCCATTCTGGAGAAGTGGATTTGATATTTATTCGGGCCAAGATTTTTTTGTCTTCAACAAGATAAAGACAAACCTTTTGGAGTAGTTTTGGCATTAATGATAAATCTGCTTCACTTTGAACGCCGAACTCAGCAAATAATCCCCATTCCAGATTAACACGAACTTCTTCTGTGAATTGTTTGAGAATTTCTCTTCTAACAAGTCTGATATGGGCTTCATGATCTTCTGGGATAACAAAGTAAGGCCCAGGTTGTTCAAGATATTGGAATACTCTTCTTTTGAGTTCTCCTATCTGTTTAGGTTCCAAATCAAGTTTTTCAAACAAAAGGTGATTTCTTGCTGATATTTTTTTGACAAAAAGGAGCAATTTTTGAAAGTGATTTTTGAATATCTTTTGCACCATTTTCTTTCATTTCTTGAAGTTGAGCTTCAAGTTTTTTTTATTTTTTTATTTGCTTTCGAAAACTCTTCTGAAATAAGATGAAGATTTTTTACAAGATGTCCTTTATTTTAAAAATTGAAAGCTTGCAAAGAATCATAAGTATCATTTTTTTATTGGTAAAAAGTTTTCTCTTGGTTTGAAAAATGTTTTTGTCTTGAGATATATTCTCATTTTTTGAAACTTGTCCTTTTCTTTCTATGGGAGGATTAGACCGTGTAATCCTATTAAGGAACTTAGTAACGAAGGTTATTTGGAAAAGTAATTGTGGTAGGGGTGAGCATTCGGTTTTTCGGTTCGGTTCTGTCCCGAAAATGTTAAAACCGAAAAAAACTGAAAATTTTAAAAATAGAACCGAACCGAACCGAATTTCTTATTGGAACCGAACCGTTTTGAACAGAAATTTTTCTTAAATTTTTTGATTTTTTTTTGTTGCTTTAAATTATCTTCATTCTATATAATTAAATATGTACAAGTATGAATTATTTAATTATGAAGATTCAAGTTTAAAAAACACCAATAAATAATTGAATAAAGTCCAAAAAGATATAAATTCCAACAAAACAAAATCGAATAAACTATAAAGTCCAACAAAGTTGAGTATTTTTATTGCTAATATATATAAATTCGATTTTTCGGTTCGGTTCGGTTATTTTCTCTCTGGACCGAACTGAAACCGAAAACTGAATTTTTACTAGAAAAAAAATCGAACCGAACCGAATTTTGAAAAGAACCGAACCGAAAAAATCGAATTAATTCGGTTTGGTTCGGTTTTCGGTTCTCGGTACTTTTTGCTCACCCCTAAATTGTGGGGATGGTTTTTGAGAGAATGTTTTTCTGGGGAAAGAGACTTTCACTTTTCTTTTGCACTCCTGCTGATATCTATTTTCTTTTTCCGTCCTGTTCAAATGAACGTTAGAATGCTCCTGAGAACTGCAAGAATTTTCTTGTGAGCTACATTCTTGGATTGTTTCGTTAGGAAAACACAATTTTTGAGAAAGATTATTAATGGAACATGCTTTCACGAGATCTAAATCATCTATTCGAGGTTTTTGAAGAAAATCAAAAATAAGAGTTTTTTGTTTGATCTTTGAAGAGATACCAATTTCATTCACAGTATATGATGTAATGAGATTTATGAAAGGAGTCCAAAGAATGACAGTGTGATGAATGTTCTCAACTAAAACAAATCTAGCATTTAAAGAAATCCCATTATTAATAACTAAAACATCAGTTTTAGAATTAACTCTAAGTTGGGTATTATTTGTAGCAGTTAACATTTCATGAGTATCTTTTTTATACTTTCTGGAATAATACCTATTTTTATACAATTTAGATCCGCACCTATGTCAAACAAAGCTGCAACATCAATTTTGAAATCTTTGGAGAACTGAATTGTAGTTTTGATGATGTATTTTCTTGAAGTGATTTTTTTTAGAATAAAAAGAAACTTATTTGAATTTTTGGATTCTTCACTTTCACTCTCTTCTTCTTCGACTTCTGAATTTTTTGAAAATTTTTAAACTATTTCTTAAAGTATCCTAGAATTCTGAAACTTCTTTTGTTGTAATTCTTTTATTTCAATTTTGACCCGTTTGATTTCTTTTTGAAGATCTTCAAAAGTTAGAGTCTCGTATTGAGTTTTCTTTTATTTTCCTAGAATGCTAGTTAAATCATAAGTATTTTTGGTGGATTTTGATAAAAGAGTGTCTTTTTTTGAATTTGCTGATTTCAGAATTTTATCTAGATATTATCCTTTAATTTCAGTATCAAAGACATATCCTAAACTTCAAGAAGGTTTTGTTTATCTTTATTCAAAACATTTAATTGGCTTTCAAGACAAAAAGAATTTTCAAAATATCAGATGAAATAAGATTACCATTTTCTAAAGACATTTCATTTTCTTTTTTGGGAGAACTTTGAGAATCATTTAACAAAGCAAAAAATCTGACTCATGGTTTCTTGATCAATGGAAGATGACACACTAATTATTAACAAATAAGTGAACCGCAAGTGCACGACGTTATTGCAATACGTAGGTGAGCAATAATATCGTATCCCACAAAGACTGCTATTTTCATGTTCTCAAACACAAGCACCTAATTAATATATAGACACTAAGATTGCAGGTAAAATGAAAATAAATAAAATAACACAAATAAAATAACTGAACTTATCAATTAAAGGGAAACCTAGGCTTTATAGAAATTAACTTATTATTTCAATTATCAATATTCATCAACTCTCACAACCCGACTCTTGTCTTTAATTATTTCACGATCCAAATTTACTATTTATAATTCCGGTTTATGCTCAACAAGACAACTACTTAGGAACGCACCCGCAATTGGACGGGGTCAATCGTAGACATGATAAGCTTAACCCGAGTCGATCTCTCAAGGAAGACTTAGTGAGAAGAAATTGTCAATAGGCTAGCATGCATCACAATAGAACAACTAAAATAAACTCTAAACATTCTAAACATGAGGTTGATGATGATTTATGCTAAGAATTAAAATAGATAAATAAACAAGACAATGCAAACAACACAAATTAAAACAAGATATGAGGAAATAAGATAGATTAAGGTATTAGAGTGTAGATTCTCTCAATGGTTTTATCCCTATGCTTTGTTCAAGTTGATAATCATAATCTCACAAATACAATAGACCCTCTCAATTAGTTTAACTTCAATTATTGTCACCGTCTATCCATTAAACCTCTTTTAGCTATATCATACGAGCAAGATTATCATATTAGGCTTAGGAACCCCAGTCATCTAATGTCGAAGGAACCAATTTCGGGATTTAGAATCACAATCAAGTTTCCTATAAATCCTAGCAATGCTCAAGTAGTGATCAAGTACTCTCACATAATAGGCACAATTCCAACAACATCAACCAACAAGAATAAGCATAGATCAAAACCACATCGATCCTTTACCCCCTAATAGAGAAATTAGCCACTAAACATACTCAAAACAACACAAATACCATAGAAGATTGTCATCTCATAAATCAAATGCAAATAACATAAACTTCTACAATATTAGATATCCTTCAAGAGTTTGGGACAAACCCCCCACAAATCATCCAAGAAATATAAAGAAAATACAAAGGGGAAACCTCCTAACGAGCGTAACTTCCGCGGATGGCTCGAAGTCAGTTTCTTCTCGTTTCTTCCTCGTCTTACTTGGATTGGTTCCTTTCTCTTTCCTTTTCTCCTTTTCTCTTTGGTGATGGTGTTGATGGTGAAAATGGTGAGAAATGGTGGTGATGGCGTAGAGAAAATGAAAGAGGTGTGTTGGAGAAGATGAAGTGGTGTGTGTGTAGTGAGAAGTGTGAGACATGATGAAAGTGAAGTGAATCCAAATATCTCAATGAGATATGAAAGAGGGAGAGAGAGAGATGAAAGGGAGAGAGAGTATAGTGAGAGGTATGGTGAAGAGAGAGAAAAGGTGATGTGAGTTGATGGTAAGGGAACCATTAATGCAAAAGATTTTTGGGGGATTTTAGAAGCCAAAAGTCCAACTCTATGAAAATTAGGAATGATAACCTATAATTCTAGCAATTAAAAATGGCTCAAAAGAGTCCTTGATTTAATTTAAATAAAATCAGCGGGAGAGGAAATTGAGTGAAAAGGAGTGGGATTGCAGCGAAAACGGGGGAAAACTGGACCCGAGAGGGAGAGGAGCACCCCGCGGGCGCGCGGGGTGCTAGTGCGCGGGCGGGCTGTGCCAAAAAGAGGGGGAGCGCCGCGGCGGCCCATAGCGCTGACGGGCACTCCTAAGGCCGAGAGGCCTTGGGCGCCGCGGCGCCCCTATGCACGGCGGCGGCGCTCCTGTGGACCGCGGGGCGGGTCAGCTGGTCTGCGTCTTCTCGCTCCGTGGTCTAATTCGAGTGCAATCCAGTACAAATTCACATCATTTCTTCATTAATTTTTGATTTTTTTTTATTTTGCCAATCGAGTGCAATTTTTATCCTTTTCCACATGCCACCTAAATGCCGTAAAATTCCTGCTTTTGTGATCAAAAGCTCAAGTTTTTCAATACTTGGCATAATCCACCATTAGAGCAATAGACACAAATAAACACATAACGATATAAAAATCAATGCAATAAATTATTAAACATAACAAAATTATTATAATAAAACGGTACAAATAGACACTAAACATTAATCTATCAATTGTGGGGAATCACTAGTTTGCTATCAAGCTACTTTTAAAGGCATAAAACATAACATAGATATAATGAGCATGCACTTCACTGCAGTCGGTTCTTCACACATGTCATCACTCCCAATCTAGCATACGAAGATTTATTCAACCCTATGCAATACTTGTTCACTTGATCGGTCCTTCCAAGCACACATAACCCAATTTCTATCTTTCTATCACTAATTCTTCTTTGGTCAATACTTCAAATTAATGACTAACATGCATAAATGGTAATCAAGCATCCATACAAGATATAAATAAACTCATAGAAATCAAGCCCCGTGAGATAGCAAGAAGAAAGTAATTAAATCATATCATATTATAAAATTCATAACATCCAATCCCTAAAACCTAGCTATGGAATTGACTATCCAGTTATCTTGTCTCTTCTGCAGCAGCACTCCGTCTCTAGCAACCTTATCATCTTCTATCGAGTAGATGACAAGCCTTTGTCTTCTTCTCTTCTATCTTGGTGTATTCTAAGTGTATGATATGGTATGGGGCTCTCCTTGAGCGTGTATTACTTGGAGACTTTTTATATCTAGGTTTAAAATCTTAAATTGGAGATAAAAATTACATTTCCACGGACCCACACACATGGCTCAACCGATGTGCTTGGGTTGACCCAGAGGCCTGATTTTGTACATGGTCGACCCAGGTGAACTCGATCGGGTCGACCTATGCCTTTACAAATTGCACTAGCTAAAGTCGACCAAAGCGTATTTCGCACTGGGCTTCGGATTTCTTCAATTTTTGATCATTTAATCCAGTTCATTAGGCTTTAATTGAGTATTTAATTAAGCCTAAGATCCTAATTAAATCCTCCTTCAACTTCTCTTGTCCATATTTGACTGTTTTGCTTCAAATATGCAACGAAATCACAATTATTACCGCAAAAATAGTAAACACATAAAAAACTCCAAATGATAACAATATAAGCACAAAATCTATATAAAATACACAACTTCATATGATAAACATCATCAATTCATATCCAAAAGTTGTGTAAAATGCACAGTTGTCAAAAGATCATGCTTGGTTTTATCTTTGAGTTTGTAATAATTTGAAGTATGACCCTGTTAGTGACATTTGCAACACTCAATATCCTTGATGGGTTTTCTTAAAAATAGATTTTCTTCTTTCTGTTTTTTTGTAATACTCTTCATTTGATTTTGAGGGTTTTTTTGGAGGAGTTCCTATGGGGCCTTTTTTCACTAAGATTTTTGCAACTTTCAGAACAATCGGATGATTTTTTCAAGTTCATATCGAACTGTTGACAAAAATCTTCTAATTTTGTTTTTGTTTATTTGAGCTCCTTTTTGAGATTTTTTTGAAGTTTTAAATCTTGATAGATTTTCATTCCTTCTTATTGTGTTAGACTAAACAATTGACCATAAGTATAATCATCATAAGAAATTATTTGTTTACATGATACTTCTCTTATTTTATTTTTGAATTTTTCACCAAAAAGGGTAAGTAATCCTGCAAGAAATTTTTCTTTCCAGACAGGTTGATTTGAATCATCTCTGAACAATTCTAGTCATGAATGTATTTTTGTAGCAAGAAAACTATTTGAGTTTTTTGCATTTGAGATTTGAAAATAGTTCAGCATTTTTGTTTTTTAAATGGGTTAGGTCACCTCTAAAGTGTAAGGAAATGATGAGTATTAAAGTAGTAACAACATCTTGTAAATGATTTTCTTCATCATCTAAAATGATTGTACCATCTTCATCTATTTTCTAAGAAGTTAAAATAAGCTCTCTTTCTCTTTCACTAAGATGATAATCCCACCAACCATTTAATTGTCCTGAGAACCCGGCTATAAGAAGCTCAAAAATGGTTCTATCATTTGCTCTTGTAACGCCCCGGTCCCGAAGAATAGGACGGGGATATCATGGAAAAAAAACAAGGAAAAATGTAGCATAATCCAAAATCCAGAGGGTCCTCTGTAATGTCCCGATCCCAAAAGAAATAATAAATGAGGGTCGGGGTGTTACTCAAGAAAGGAAGTACTATTTAGAATAATCAAATGAAATGACTTTAGAACAAGAATAGGTTATATTTCCTAGAAATTTGGGCAGCATAACCTCTGTAACTGGAAGAAATCCATATTTTTCAACATATCAACGAAGTCAATTGATTCAATCAAGTAAAAAGAATGCCTATTCATAGGCCAATCGAACTTAAGCAGAATCTAACAATTAATAAATAGGATTCTGACTTCTCAAATAAACAAGACCTCTTTATAGGTCACAACAACTAAGACTCATCAATAGGTCAGAAGCAAATAAACTATTTTAAGTCCCATTCATAGGACAGAATCAATTAATCAAGTTAAGACCCATTCATAGGTCAACTGGAAAATAAACAGAATCCAAGACTCAACCAAATATGACATATCCATAGGTCGAAAACTATAAAGAGACATGCTTGGATCTATGGAAAAAAATGAGACTTTATTTATCATGATTCAAATAAGTAATACAATTCAGATAAGCCCAATAATAAAACATAGCATGCAATCATACTATGGGGCAACTGTATCAGAGTTTAAGCGGAAAATAATGGAGTAATATTGTATCACATAACAATATCAAGCCACTCAGTCTGAACAAGACATCAAGGCATGATCAACCCACAACAGTACATCAAGCCATGATCAACCCACAATAGTAAATCAAGCCATCACCTCCAGCATCTCAACCTGTGAAAAATATTTTGAAAATATTTTGGGCGTGAGTACTAAAGCACTCAGTGGGTTAAACTTTTAACTCATTCTTTAATAAAAAATGTAACAGAATATCCAAAATATAAATACAGATAATGGAAAGCAAAACGTGAAAGGCCTTCCCATTTCTGCAAACCTTTACTTCTCTTTGGTACCCTGTAGCTCCTTCTATCATCTACTGCAATCTATGACATGTTGCCGATAGGAAAAGGGAGGGGTTACCTCGCTAATCCGAGAAGAGTGTACCAGGGATTACCTAGAATTGACCATGAGTATACCAGGGGTTACCTAGCATTAGTGATGCCCACGATTCCGGTTCCGGTCGGTTCCGGTTAGGCGGTTCCAGAATGCCGGAACCGGAACCGCACCGTGCCACGACGGTTGACGGTTTCGGTTTGTCAACCGGAACTGCCGGTTTTGACCACGGGCGGTTTTTGCCGGTTACCGGCGGTTATCCGGTTAACCGCCGGTTTTTCGGTTTTTTTTTCTCTCTCTCCGAACTCGAATTGACGATTGGACGAACTACTACTAAGTACTAAATCGATACAATTACTAATTTACAAGTTAAAAACTAAGAAGTATGACAAAACACAAGTTTATTTGAATTTTGATATTATTATATAATTTTATAATTTATATCTTACAATTTACAAGTTATAACTTACAAGTTATAAGAATATTGAGAATACAATTTAATTTATCAAATTACAAGTTACAAAATACAAATTGTAAATTAATCAAGCTATGAAAATATGAAATTACAATTTACAAATAACAAGTTACAAAATACAAATTGTAAATTAATCAAACTATGAAAATATAAAATCGCATTTTACAAATTTACAAGTTACAATTTGAGCTAATTTAGAATTTAGGAATTAGGGGGGGGGGGAAGAAATAATTGAAATTTGGGCTTGCACTTCATATGAAGCTGCCTACGTATTCCTTACTTTGGAATCAAAGCCCTCGTAGTTCATTTTACCTTTTTTCCTTGGCGAGTCTAGAATTCGAAGTCGTCGTCCCAATCATCTCCGGTTTGGCCATCCATCAAGTCGTCCCAGCGGTTCTCTTGCTCTCTTAGGTCGGCTTTGGACTCGTCCTTCAACATCATTTGAGCTTCGAGGTGATCCGGTGTCAAATTTGATCTCGGTTCGTCCAACATGTAACCGGATTCACTGAAAGCTTGCTCGACCGCAACCGTTGATGCCGGGAGTCCGAAATTCTCCCTTGCCATAATTGCAACCAAAGGATACCGCTCTTGATTTCGGGACCACCACTTGAGAACATCAAAATTGTTGGGACCTGTATTTTCATCATCGGGGGCACAATAGGGTGTTACAAATACATATCTAATTCATTTTGACTACGCCTAGTATTTCCTCTACTGTGGAAAAATTTTTGGAATTCTTGTAAAGCACTACCACGTGAAGGTGAAGTATTTAATCCTAACGAAAAAGAATTACTAGAACCTGAAGAACGACTCGTTGGACGAGTTATACTATCATCATATTTTAACTCATATTTTCTATAAAGTGTTATTGACTCATAAATTTCTATTTTAATTTCTTCAGCAAGTGGCACATATATATCGGGATCGGAACCTGTAAAACTCATAGTAGACAAAAACTTGTAATACATGTCAATCATATCGTTAGTAGCACTATGTTTAAAAGTAGAATCCAATATTTTTGCAACCAAAAAAATATTAAGCACATGATCAAAATATTTAAGCCATTTTTTTACCATGGCTAGAATCATATCTTGCAAATCGGGTTTATGACTACAAGCATTAAATTTTGCAGCAATTAAACAACAATGATACATAAATTTACAAACAGTAGGGTAATACACACCGGATAAATCTTTTGTTGCATATTGAAAAACTTGTAAAAGCTCCATTAATTCAATACAATCATCGCAATACGAAGATAATAAAATAAACGATTCAATATGCGTAGCAAAAAAAGAACATAATAATTCACGAGATTCTAAAGTTGCAGAAAGCATTTCATAAGTAGAGTTCCACCTATTAGGCACATCTAAGTTAAAAATTTTAGGATGTACACCAGCTTCCCTACAGAAATTTTCACACCTACGTCTAACTCTAACTCTACCATGAATATAATCTACAGCATCACGAATGGGTTGAATTGAGTTATTTAATATTCTAAGTCCATATTGAACACATAAATTCAAAATATGAGCAATACATCGAGTATGAAAATATTTACCATGCAAGGTTGGATTACATGCTTGAATTAATTCTCTAATACTAGTCGTATTAGCACTCGCATTATCAAAACCAATAGAAAACATTTTATCAAGCATTTTAAATTGATTACAAATTTTAATAATAGCCTTAGCAATATTAGCAGCACTATGTTGACAGTTAAATCTACGAAAAACAATTAAACGTTTATTTAAATTCCATGAATAATCAATCCAATACAATGTAACAGCAATATAATGACAACAGATAAATTTATCAGACCAAATATCAGAACAAATAGCAACCCTATAAGGAATTTTACTAACAACACTTTTCAATTTCGACTTATATCTTATATGCAATCTTTCAAGGGTCCTAGTCATAGTCATTCTAAGTATTCTTTGAGCACCAGGATTATAAGCAGCTTTCATACGACGTTCAAAATTCATGCTATCGGTAAATTGAAGTGCTAAAGATTCTTCACAAATAAAATGAATAGTGAAGAGAGCAGATTTTAGTGCCGTATTTCTTGTTGGAACGGCATCCGCCTCTTCCTCCGCCTCCTTCGTGTCGAGATCGATGGATGAATTTCTACTGAAAGCACGAGATTCTTGAGATCGTTGTAATTCTTCAAACTGGATCCATTTTGCCACTTCTTCGTCAACTTCCATTTGAGCAGTAGGATTGTTGTAAAAACCGCCATCGGTACTTGGATCATGGTAGAAACCACCACCACTTGGATCCTTGTAGATACCGCTATCGACTCCGTCATAAGGATTCACATATTCTTCAGGTTGTTGTTGTTGAAATTGAGGCGGCGTCGTATCAGCATCATCAGAAATATGTACTTCAGAATGAGTACATAGCATTAACTCCTTATAGTGATGCTCAGATCACGTGTATGTGCAGGGGCTACCTCACAGTGATACCTTTAGTGATTAACATCACAACTGCAAGAATCACAGTTCCTGCTTATCCTTTGATCTATGTTCTCTATAAAGCGCATAATATGACATAAGCATAAGAACTATGTCATCCTCTTAATATAGCAACTATGCTAACATTTAAATCCTATAGCAAACGTAGTTCAGTTATGCTTCATAGTCCTTAAACGGAAACCATTCTATAACTTGAGTTCAATAATAAATGTACAAGCCAAAAATTATAACTCATTATACACAAGTATAATCAATACACAATAAACATTTAATATACTGTAACTTTAAATTATGACTTTTAGACTTTAAATATAAACTCTAACCTTAATCTATATACTATGAACTTTAAACTATAACCTAAATTTGTATACTATGAACTTTAAACTCTAACCTTAACTCTTAACCCATAGACTTTAGTTATGACAAGGTATAATCTATTCTATTTAATTATGTCAAGGCATAATCTATATTCATTTATTGTGATAAATCAGAATCCATTTTCTCAATAATTATGATGAAGCATAATCTATGTTTTCAATAATTATGACAAAGCATAATCTATGTTCTCAATAATTATACAACAGTATAATACTATGTTCTCATTAGTTATACAACAGTATAATACTATTACTCTAGCAAAGACTTGAGCAGATAATTTCTCAAATATTTTATTTGGATATTCTAACTATGACTATCACATTTATGAGTTAATAACTCAAATATAGATAGGTTTTGCAAATAAACCCACCTCGATTAGATCAACTCAGGTGATCAAACTTCTCGATACTCATCCGTCAGCTTCTCTGACTGGCTCAACAGGTCCTACAAGGTCAAACCTTATTTTAGGACTGCTGCTCTAATTTTTAGAACCCGACTTTAATTTAATTGGAGCTTTAATTCACTTTAATTATATTTCAACTAAGAATACGCAATTCTAGAGACCTCGTACAACTTCAATACAGAAGGAAATAAATTTCAAAATATAGTTTTCGATTGAATGGGATCAAAAGATTTGACAAAGGTCACTTTCCGTAACTTGCCATTTTACTCATTTTTTTCACAGCAAACCTCGATTGCAATTTTTACTTGTCCAAAAATCAGGCATGACCCCACATATATCTTTATTAAACTATACAATTTTTAGAATTTTCTGAAATCACATGCTTTAATTATAAAAATAACCGCCTGATTAAAATAATTTACTTTAATAAAAACTTATCAAAAAATTACAAAACTTAGCAGTCCTATATGAAATAATATTTCGAGCAATTTTCTAGTTCAAACTTTTTCGATTTGACGATCCGAAATGGGTGAAAATGGGTAAAAACTGAAACTGGTCTTATTTTTCATATTTTCCCACGTTTTCGCCGGTTTCCGGCCACCGGACGATGACGCACTCAACATACGAAATGAAGCACTATTTAAAATACACAACATATTAAAATTTCAACTATAAAGGATGAGAAATGAACCGAAACAAGACATCCGAAGCGGCAGCGCGACGACGGTAATTTCTGGCCATCCACAGTAGCGGCGGCGGCTCTCCGGCAACCTTCTGGCGCTTGACAGCTGCTCCCGCAGCAGCACCCCTAACAAAACTTAATCTGGGCCCGCATGCGCGATTTACTCGGCGCAGGCCCGAGTTTCTCTTGTTCGTCAACACGAACTAAAGAGAGAAAGAGAAGAGAAGAGAGAGAGATGAGCAAAGAAAATGAGCTCTCCCCCTCCTATTTATAGGAAAAGTTGAGGCGGGGCGGGTAGCTTTTCGAATATAAAATACCGATAAAGCATTTTTCGGTTTCAATTAAAGTTGTCTTATTCTATGGCGAGGTCCAAATAACCTCCAACACAAAATCCGAAAATATCAAGAGATTCGTTGGCTCGAGTACTATTGAACCAAACCATCGTTAAAGAACGAGGAGGTCGTCAGAAGAGAAACGAGAAAAGATTCTCTTTCAAAAATTACTTTTACTATTCCTTTTTTACTGACAGATTTTGCTCCCGAACGTTCGATAGACCTCGGATTGGCAATCCGTGAATGCGAACGGATTCCTTGGGTCATTTCCCATAAGATAGGCTTGATATAACAAGTCTCAGATCAATGAGGAGGATTTGGTAAATTTTTCAAATCATTAACGCTCTCATAACTTACTATTCACAGATTTTCCCTTTACGATTTTCAATTACAGGACTCCTGTAGAGGTCAGAATAAAATTCTAAAAGCACCAACAGCTTCCTTTAGGTCGTTACGTTTCAGAAAAGATCAATATTGACTATCTTCCGGTGGCAAACGCAAAATCTCATAATCGATTTTCACATAAAATACACGAAAAGGTCGTGATTTACATCTGCTTTACTTTATTTTAGCTCCAATTATTTTCTTTAGTCTTCTAAATAAATTTAGAAAACTCACTAAGATATTTTGAAATTCTGGGATGTTACAGTTCTTATTTGAGTTTTGTAGACATTTGCAGCCATGGTCATTTGTTGAAGGGTATTTAGAATATTGTATTCAATTAATCCATCAATGTTCCATTCATAAATGGATAAATCATTATAATGAGATTGGGATATGAGTTTTGAAATTCCTAAATTTGGAGTATGAATAATTTGGACAGGAGTTTAATGACTTGGAAACCACTCAATTTTATTTATTTTGGGCTTAGAACTTTAAGGACATTCAGAAGAATCGAAATTAACCTTAAGCATATTTACCCTAATTTTTGAATCATAACTATCCGAAGCAATTTGATCAAGATAAGGATTTTTGGGTAAAAGTTATTAATTTCTTTTTGAAGAATATTAACAAACGCAGACTTATTTTCATGCCAATTTTTGACACTTTTCTTAGATATTTAAAATGATTTGAGAATGGGTTTTGTGACCTTACTTTCAAGAGATTCCTCAACTTTAGTATTTTTCTCAATTCTGTCAAGTTGTTTTCAAATTTGCATTTGTGAAATTATTTTGAAAAATGATGTTTCTAACATTTCTTTTGTCATCTTTTTCAGGTCTTTTAAAAGGAACTACTTTTACAAGACCATTAGGAACTGTGAGTTTCAGACCCTAAAGAGGAGGATGGTTTGAAAAAATGATTTTTTGATCAGAAAGAGTTTCCCATTCGAATTTTTCCCAATTGAGTTTTTTGTTTCTTGTTGCAATTGGAGAAGTATATTTAAAAGAAAAATGTGTGGAATTTTGCGTAGCATAAATAATAAAAGAAGAGAATATTAATTTTGTATTGTATACAAAATCATAAAACTCCTTTTCAATTTGTTTTCTCTTTTTCAGAAATTTTTTGAAAAATCGTTCTCTTTTTTCTTTGTTGTAAACTGAGCAAAAATCTCCATTTAGATATTTTACACCAGCTACAAATTCTCCATTTGTGAAGAATTTGGCTTAGAGGAGTGCTTTGTTTTGCATGATTTTTTCTATTAAAAGAAAGCCTCACTCTTCGATCAGGGAATTGGATAATATTACTTATTTCAGAATTTGGTTTTGAATCTATGATAAGTTTTGGAACAAAAGCTTCTAAATCCCAATTATTTGGAAGAGTAATATCCTCCCATTTAATAGTTCTAGGAATAGAAGTGTTGGATTTTGTGATATCAGTTTGAATAAGGAGTGTTTCTCCTTTTTGAAAACTTGTGATGGATTTTGGAGCAAAAGCAGTCATCATCATGGCTTTGTAATGGACTCTAAAAATTACTATATTGGAAGTGTTCCTTCCTCAAGTTCATAATTATGAGTTTTGGTTTAAAGAGCAATAACCTTTAAAATGTTTCTATGCATTTAATGAGACCATGAAATCTGGATGACAATTAAAAAAGATGAGACCAGTGCAAAGGCTTAACTCAACAGATCCAATAAGAGAATCATACCATCAAAGTTTAAAAACCTTAAATTTCTTAAATCAACAAGGACATAATTGTTAAGAGTTTTTTTGATAATGGTTTGAAGCCTACTTGGACAAGTCCTAGGTGAAGATATTTGTAATTTTTACTTTTATATCTATCAATGGATTCTGAGAAAGTAATTTGATGGTTTCGAAAGTTTTTGTAAGTTACATGTCTCTTTCTTCAGTTTTATAACATAGTCAAATTTAAATAATATTTTGTGGTACACAATTGATGTCTATTTACCATTAAGCTATATATTGTGGAATACTAAAAAAGAAAATAAAATTACTATGTAAACTAGAAAATCCCGCAAAGAGCACATGAGATCCTCTAGTCCAAAGTGTGTGTCTCATCTCCATCCCAACACTAAAATTATTTGTTTATCTTCTATTCTTCTCATCAATTTTAATTTTTTTGTTTAATTTAATTTTACATTATTAGTAGGATTCATTTCACTCAATTATGATTTATAATTTTTTTTAATTTTAATTTTCTTTTTTTAGTTAATATAATTGATTATTAGGGTTGATCAAATCAAACCTTGAACCTGATTTGCTTTTATCGTTTTCGCAATGAATTCACAGTGTTCAATCAAATGACCATAAATTTCTCAACATTTTTTTTAAATTCTTTTTATGTTGAAATAGACTCGACTTGCTTTCCAACCGTATTTAACTCATGCTTTAATTATTTTTCCATGAAAGTAGTCTTGCGTCAAAGTCAGGTAGAAATTAACACATTTCATATTAGCAACATAAATATAAGATATTGACAATGTCTGATAGTTACAACTTGTATATGCATGAGAAATGATTTTTTATAATTTTCCATATTGTATATGCATGAAAAATATTTTTTATATTTTTCATCAACTTTTGTTCGGATATACATCTGTAATTGAGATCTAAAATAAAAGAGTATAAAAAAACTTCAATTTAATATATTATTTGTTTAAATTAGATTAAAAACAAGCTAGTAAGTTATGATTGTTTAAATTTTTTGAGAATTTTTATAAATATGATGACATTTCTTTTTTTAAAAAAAAAAACCTCAAGCACCATTTTTATCGACACACAATCTCTACCTCATTTAAGGTTTGAGGGCACTTAAATGAGTTGAGAAACCTCCAAGTGTCACTAGGGTTTCTATTACTCTTAGATGTGTAACCTCCAGGAATTACAACCTCCACTACTGCAACATTCAACCATGTGTCGGTTATTCATCGTATTATTGCAGTCCGTTGACTACTCCAACAGTTACAACCTCCCATGTTCAAACTTAGTGGTCAGGTGGGTGTAGGTTGCATCCCAACACACTAACTTCACCCTCTCATATTCAAACCTAATGGCCAGATTGATGTTGGTTACCCTAACACACTAACTCCTTCAAGCGGAAATTACAAGTTTGAACAAGCTAAAAGATCATCTCATATGCACATATGGGTCAGACGTATGATCTGATGACTAAATCCAGCTAACTCCTTCAAGCGGAAATTACAAGTTTGAACAAGCATCATCTCATATGCACACATGGGTCAGATGTATAATCTGATGACTGAATCCAGTGAGCTCATTTTTCGTGCTCCAAAAATAATGATGGACAAGGCCCAAATCCACCCAAGTCAAGCCCAAAGTCCAATGTTCAAGATCTGAGTACCGAGAACGAGAATAGGCACATGGAGCGTGTGGGCTCAAAGAAGTTCACATAATTGCACACATTAGATATTTTACTAAGTGATTATACACTTAAATACAAGTTTTAATTAAGTTAAGACTTCAATGTGGGATTTCATAAATGAGACTCGCATTTCATAAATGTCATTTCGAATGCACTTTAGCAATTAATTTCTCCTTCAGTGAAAATTAATTTTGAACTGCAAACATAGATTGATCACACCCTATTTAATTCCTCCAAAATTTAATATCTTGACCACTAAAAATCAGATAAAATATGACATGCTCACTTTATTATACCTAATTTACCAATACTAATATAAACAAACTTGTCATTAATTGTGTCAAAATTCATACGGTCGACCAGATTCTATAGTTGAAAAAATGTTATGGTTTTGTTATGATGAATGATTTAAGGATTAATTATAGTTATAGTTTTGGAAAATGAAAATGTGTTTGTTTGATTATATTTTTCAATTTGAAATTTGTGGTTGTGATAAAAAAAAATATTTATGTGATTATGATGAATTGATGAATATTTAAATAATGGGATCCACTGTAATGATATATATATATATGTGTGTGTGTGTGTGTGTGTGTGATTAAATAGGTTACATAGAATTGGAAAAAGTGAAAATTGAAATTGAAAATGAGTAAAATAAACGTATTTTCCGATGTTCTGAATAGTAAATTGAAAATGAGTAAAACAAACATGTTCCGTATTTTGAATAGTAAAAAGTGAAAAATTTTAATTTGAAAATGAAAATAGACAACGTCTTAACTTCCCCCTCTTTCTCTGTAAGTGTAAAACCTATTTTGTCCTGGTGGGGATGACCTAGTGGTGGAGTGAGGTTGCTTGGAATGAACTTAGTAATGGAATGGTGATGGGAATGGAATGGAATGACTATTACCATTTCTTAGTAATAAGATATTAATGAAACTTACATTTTTGAATTGTTTATTATAACAATATCTAATTAATAAATAAAATGCACGAATTGGCTTATTTAGTTCTAAATAATAAATTACTCTTCTTTCAAAGATACTATTATATTTTAATAACATATTGTTGAATATTATGTGATTTTTTTTTACTTTATTAACATTTGTGAAAAAAATTGAGTATACTTTAAATAAGTATTTCGCTAATGATTAGGCGGTTTGTATATTTTATGTAATCCTATAATATCATTAGTACTTTTGTGAAATTTTACAAATTTTATGAATCATTAATAAATTATTAATGAGTTTTTAAGAAAAATTCATAAATTTGTTTTTTTAATAAAATATTTTATAAGAATATAAGATTTCATTTGTCAATACAAAAAATAAAGTATAGTTTTGCAAAATAAAAAATAAAATTTATTTTGATAATCAAGGAATACATAATACAATGGGAGCGGGGAGTAATGACTAATCATATGTTCGTGATTCTTCGGGAATGACCATCCCCAATTGAAAAAAATGATATCAGCGATAGGAATGAGAATGGACGTGGGAGTGACATTTGATTTCATGATACCAACCATGCTCTAAAGGTTACGATTCGTATCTTCTCAATATCACTAGACCAGGTGTGCGGAAAAAAAAAGTTGTAAAACCTGCTTTCTATTAATCAAATCCCATCTCCTTCCGGGAATACGCAATTAAATAACGAACAATTAAATCCTTCTTCAATATAATGCGCGCTTCATTCCTGTAAGTTCTATTTCCTGAATTTATGTTCAATTTTTGCTCTTTTCGGTTTTGTTTTATTGTTTTAGGAGATATTTCAGTCTGCAATAGCTAAAGCATTCGCAGTAGAGTGTATTTATTGAAAACTTTTACTTATTTTGAATAAAGTTTGAATCTTTGAAAGAATTATATGGGGAAGTCTGGGGGGAGGAAGAAGAAGGGCGGCGGCGCAAGCCAGGCACAAACCCAAGTGAGCGGCGGAGACAAGCATTCGCCGCCTGTTGTTGTTAATGGCGGTGTTAATTTAGACTCATCGGTTTTCTTGAAGAGAGCCCATGAACTCAAGGAAGAAGGTAATCGAAGGTTTCAGGCTAAAGATATGTTGGTGCTCTTCTGCAGTATGAGAATGCCCTTAAGGTTACTCCGAAAACGCAGCCTGATCGGCCGTGTTTCATAGCAATAGAGCTGCGTGTTTGATGCAAATGAAGCCGATTGATTATGAAACTGTGATATCTGAGTGCAGTCTGGCACTTCAGGTGCAGCCGAGTTTTGTGTGAGCACTTCTCAAGAGGGCTCGTGCATTCGAGGCAGTAGGGAAGTATGAAATGGCTATGTAAGATGTGCAGTTGTTGTTGGTTGCTGATCCTAATCATGGTGGTGCATTGGAGATTGCTGGACGGTTTGAGAATGGCGCTTGGCCCGCGTCAAGAGGCTCAACAGGACCTTCAGAGCCGTCCATCAGCAGCAGCCCTTGGGGCCTCTGCAATCCATGGGGCGCCAATTTCTGGCCTTGGACCGTGTTTGCCAGCTAGACCCGTGCCCAAGAAGCCAGTGCAAATGTGCCATCTAATAAGTCGGAAAAGCTGCATCCTATTCGGCAATTGAAAATGGTATGGAGACCAAAAATCAGTTGCTGAAGGTTGTCTTGAAGCCTTCAAATGGTTCTTCAAGATTCAATCTGAATGGTAGCAAGGATAACCTGAAGGAACAGTTACTTTCTCAATCAGTCTTGCATTCAGTTCATCGGCAATCTGCAGAGCCTATACTACAGTACAAGCCGTTGAAGCTTGTTTATGACCATGACATAAGGCTTGCACAAATGCCCGTGAATTGCAGTTTGAAAGTTTTGAGAGATGTTGTTAGTAAACGTTTTCCAATGTCAAAACTCAAAAGCAGTGCTGATCAAGTACAAGGACAGTGATGGTGACTTAGTGACTGTAACATGTTCAGCGGAACTTCGACTAGTGAAGTCCTCAGTCGATAATTTGATTCCAAGAGACCCTGATACTGAAAAAGGAGAGTCCCCTGCAATGTTGAAGTTGCATATTTTTGAAGTGAGTCCAAAGCAAGAGCCAGCTTTACTGGAAGAAGAGGAGAGTGTGGTGGTTAAAGGAGATGAGAATGTGTCACAATCTTCTGCTGCTGATTCTGCTGGAGAAGCTGTGGAGTCTGGGATTGACAACATTGAGAAAGTTATTCAGAAGGAGAAAACAGAAGGAACAGAAGACCCGGGGAACGTTCATATGTGTGCAGCAAGGAAAAGAATGCCTATAGATGAATCAGCTGATAAAGAAACAATGAACGGACAGCTTCAATGATTGGGTAAAGGAGAAGTATACCCTAGCTAAAGAGAAGTATGAAGAGGCTCTATTGATCAAACCATATTTCTATGAAGAATTGTTGGCTATGGGGCAGCAACAATTTGAAATGGCGAAACTTCATTGGTCATTTATATCAGCGAAGAAAGAGGAGCTATCGAAATGGGATCCAACTGAGACCATTGCTCTCTTTGACAGTGCAGAAGAAAAAATGAAAACAGCAACTGTAATGTGGGAGAAGCTGGAGGAGCAGAGAGCTAATGAGTTGAAAGATCCGAGCTCAAACAAGAAAGACGAGCTTCTGAAAAGAAAGAAGAAACAGGGTATCGGTGCACAAATTCATTTATTTTGGGGCAATATGCTTTTGGAGAGATCACAGATTGAATGTAAATTGAGCTTGCCTGGATGGAAGAAGAATCTGGATGTTGCAGTGGAGAGATTTAAACTTGCTGGAGCTTCTGAGGCTGACATTTCAACAGTTCTAAAGAATCACTGCTCTAACGAAGAAGCTGCTGATGGGAACGAGAAAAAGGTCGAGGATGTGCCTACTGATGATGTGGTTAAAAGAGTAGGTATGATCGACTTGGTGTTGTTTAATTTCTCACCTTTTGTGATGGTATACTTGTTCCTGGTTTTAGAATGAAGTCAAATTTTAATTTAAAAAATGCTTCATCAGATAGCTTCGCCTACCCCCATGCATGGGGTTTAAAGTCTCATAGTTTGAAGGTTTTGTGTCATGTCCTTAGCTTCTAGACTTGAAAGCTAACCTGATTTTTCCAATGATTCTTGAAGAAAGCTAATTTTGTTCCTTTTTGGTTATGCAAGTAAAAATACTCTCTACATCATCTTCAAGATATCTGATTTCTCAACAACCAAAAACAATTTGTGATTTGTCAACATGTTAGTTTCTTGTTTCTTAGATATATCTGCTTTGCCTATTCTTGTTTTTGGCTTCTTACAAATTGAGTTCTGACAAAAAAAAATTTGTAATACATTGTGAACATGGCTGGGGAAATGGTTGCCGTTAATCTTATGATGTTCTGTTTCAAAATCTTGTCACAAATGGTATCGTTGAATGCAGTGGATGAAGGGAGCAGAGTTTGTTCTGTGCCAAAACTTACATTTAAGAGCATCTCCAACCGTACTATATTTTGCAGTTAAGAGTAAAAAGTTTTGAATAGTTTGAGCTCATAACACTGTATAATCTATATCCACTATTTTGTAGATACGAAAATACCATTCTTTGGGTTAACATTTGTGGTTTGTGAACATGTTTGTTTCTTGTTTCTAAGATTATATGCCTTAGAGCATCCTCATCGGTTGTCAATTTTAGGTACAAAACAAAATTTTTGTACCTATTTTTGATACAAACCATTCTGGAAGGCAATAAAAGAAGTTAAACTAGAAATGGGTACATATATGTACCGGAAAAAAGAAAAGTGTCAACTATGCATGTGGGTCCAGTTAATATTATAAATGTTTTTCTTATTTTTCTTTCTTTTCTTTTGGCTTAATTTTTCTTCCTTTTTCTCTGTATGAAATTTCTTTTCTATTTTTCTTCATTAAAAAAATACAATTCTTTCCTTCCTTTATTATTGTTTTTTTTTTTCTCTTCATCTAATTTCTTTATTTTTCTTTAGCATTTCCTTCTACATTTTTAGTTCTTGTTTGCTTCTTACAGATTGAGTTCTGACATTTTAGCTAAAGACTTTGCAAACGTGGCTGGGGTAATGGTTTCTGGTTATTTACTGTTGAAATTGATTGAAAAAGTTTGGGCTGCTAGGTGATGCAAACCAATTTTAACTAATTTTGAGTTAAGATTTTGACATCAATTTGACACCGAATTCAAAATTGCTTAAATAAGGGGTTTGGAAGCCCAGAAATGGGCTTTTTATGAAGTGGATTTAATTTGCCTTTCCAAAATTCGTGATGAAGTATTTCAGTTGTGAAGGTGCAGTGATGGATTAAAATAACATGGGGAGTTAATAAAGGGTTGTAATTGAGCTATTTTCAAAAGTTCGATGTCCAACTGAATCAAAAATTAAAATATTGTCCTACTTGAACCTCACCACAAAGTTTAGGGTTCTACTAATTTGATTCTCTTATAAATTATTAAAAGTTGGAGATATTATGTAATTTTTATCTCAATTTTGTTCTTCAAGAAGTGAAACCATGTGATCTCCGTATTTATAAGTGATTTCATTTTAGACTGCAATTATCAATTCATTTATCAAATTCTTGATTGAGGAAAAATAAAAATCGAAGTGTAATCGAATTGAGTATTAAGGAGTTTGAATTCGACCTATTTATTACTAAGTCTAGATTATATTTAATTTATTGAATATATTTTCGCCGAAGTTATTTGGACTTTGTGTTTAAAATAAATCTTCTGAATATGTATCTTTAAATTTACATATTCATCATATCAAATTATAAACCATTCATTTATAACAACTGAAAGAATAAAATGTCTTTATCGAAAGTTGAACTCGAAGACGTCTAAAACTATCTAACCAAAATTGATAAATACATCCACTCATTTATAACACAATTGAATTTAAAAAATGAGTCTACTAATTAGTAAATTGAATGGAAAGGAACACTTGCATTCACATATTGATAATATTATTTACTATAGAGCACCACTTACATGCACCGGACCATATATTCATCTATATCCGGCATGCATGTGGTGTCCACTGCATGTTCACACACACCCCACGCGTCTGTCTTTTTTTTGGTGATTTTTTTATTATTTTTTTCAATTTTTATTTTTGATTTTCTGTGTATTCTTTTTATTTTTTTAAAAAAAAATTATACCCTAAAATAAAATTAGTACTTTCTAAAATTAAAGTGAATTGATATAATTTGTTTAAAATAAATATAAATTTATACCATAAAATGAAATTAATAAACCCTAAAAAGGCACAAAATAAACCCCTAAAAACACTCCCTCCCAAAATCCTAAAAAACACAAAATAAATCCCTAAAAATACCTAAATGACACAAAATAAACCCCAAAAAATCCAAAAAAAAAACAAAAAATAAACCCTTAAAATCCTAAAAATACAGAATAAACCCCTAAAAAAATTATAATTTCCTAAACTCTAAACATTAATTTGAATAGAAAAAATCATAATTTGAACTAATGTATTGAATTTTGAGTGATACTTTTTAATGTTACTGTTGATACTCATTTTGCCGGGTTTTTTTTTTGCGGGTCGATCCGCATTGACCCGGGTCAAAGGAGATTGACCCTCGAATTTGACCCGCCCGTCTGAAATAAGACTTATGTGCACCTTGTGCATGCAAGTATTTATCTTTATTATAGATATATATATTGAAAATGTTCCAACAATTACTTTTTTTTATGGAAAAATTTTACAACGCATGTCGAAATAATTTTTTTTAAGGGATAAGGGCGGATTTGCCCTCTAAACTATTTATTGAGAGGCATTATGTCCTTTAAATTAAATTTGATCTCGGTTAGCTCCTTGAACTTTAAAATTTGATCCAGTTAGCCCCCTCGAAGGTAAATAATTTTATTTTGCTTCTTTATAAATAGATAAAAAAATATCAAAAAATATATATAAACATAACAATAATAAAAAAATGAAATATTTTCTTATAAATAATTTTAGAGGTATATAAATTGTCATTATATTTATCACAAATTAAAATATCAAACCAGTACAACTCAAAATATCAACATAGAATTGAACATAATTATGATATTTTTATATATAATTATGGTCTATATTAAATTGATCAATTATAAATGTTAATAATCTACTATAATATAAATAATGTTATACATATATTATATATAATTTATCTAATATAATATATTTATTAGAATATATAGACTTCCATTCCCATAATCCATATAATATAATTATATATATATATATATGATTTCCGGATTGTATTTATTGTGAGTTAATTTAACGGTAATGTGATGTATATTAATTCATTAATTTATATTTTTCTTCCAATTATGCTAGCTTATATATATATATATGTATATATTTGAAAATGTTGAATGAGAAATACTTGTATATTTTTAATTTTTTTGGGAAATAATAGTTACTGATTTTTCTTTTATTTTTATTTTTCTTAGAAACAACCAAAATAATATATATATATATATATATATATCTTCAAGTGATTAACCGGGTCAAGTTCAAAAATTTAAGGAACTAACTGAGCTAGGTTTGAACTAACTGAGCTAGGTTTGAAAGTTTAAGTGGTTAACCGGAATCAATTTAATTTAAGTGTCAAAATACTCTTTAATTTAGGAATTAAATTGGATATTATCTCTTTTTTAAATAATGTATTGTGGTCATTGTGGAACTCCTACATGAGTTATTAAATTAAATTTTGAAGAGTGATGCCACAACTGATAAGCTGGATACCAATAAAAGAAAAGTTGAGATTTGAGGTAGTGGAAAGTTGAAGTAAGCTTGCTTTCCATGATGTGAACCCATATAAAAATCATTGAATATTTGAAGTGTTGACTTGTATTAGGTGAAAAATCACTTTCTGATTAAATTATTAACACATACTATTAAATAAATAATTAAGTGGAACTGTATCTTGATTTCCTACTTAATACTATTTACTTAAATAGATTTTCCTCTTGGGTTCAAAGTTCAAAGCTGATCTTAAACATTAAAATTAGGAATGGTAGGATCAATAAACAAACATAAACTCTGTTCATGTAAATGATACAACAAATTAAATGCATAGTGGATAAAGCAATGGCATGACAATGATTGTAGCTATAGAAAGTAGGTGACCAAATATAGTTTGAAAGTTAAACATTTACACTTTAAAGATAAAGATAACAATAAGTCCTCAGCTCTAACCATATGTACAAACCAAATTAAACGTAACGCACCCTTAGACTTTTCTCTCACTTTTTTATTTTATTACTTTTCAATAAAATTATTATCACATTAATAACCCATTCCAAATAATTAATTAAGAACTCTGAACAAAATATTAAAAAAAAAAAGGGAGAGAGACACTGACTCTTGAAGTACTTTTGATTAATAATTAACTTCAATTATTCAGGCTACAAATTGATAGTTTTTTTTTCCTCCAGCTCTTGGATGAATAAATATAGGGTATTATTTTTGCAACCCCAAAGCATAAAATTGATAATAATGATATAGTTAATTAAGCAGTGGCAATGGGTCCCAAGTTATTCTTAAAAGCTTGAAATCTGGGTTCCTTAGGCTGAAACTTGAGGGCAGCATAGAGGTTCATGTAGTCCTGGAAGACGAATTTGGGGTACAGATCTCTGTCTTCGTCTTTGTCGATCACAGCCGGAGCTGGATATATCACTGCATCACTACCGGGATTGTAGAAAGATGCAATTGACATCCTCGCACCATCAGTCTGTGCAACTACTCTGTGTAGCACGCTCTTGTACCTTCCATTTGAGATCACCTTAATTTCACAAATTAAAAACCAATTAATTATATATAAAATTGATATAATTTCTGAATATATAATAATAATAATCATACCTCGAGCTGGTCACCGAGGTTGATGACAATGGAGTGGCGCAAGGGCGGGACACTGAGCCATTGGCCATCCTTGAGGAGCTGGAGGCCGGCGACGTTGCCGTCCTGGAAGAGGAGGATGAGGCCGCCGGCGTCGGTGTGGGCCCGGAGGCCCTTGATCAAATCAGGCCTGGGGCATGGAGGATAGTTGCTCACTTTAGTCCCGAACGTGGGGCCTTTAGAGCCATGGAATGCCTTCTTCAGATACCCTTTCTCAAGCCCAAGATTCTCACATACCAAATCAAGAAGCTGCTCTGCCAATTTCTCCAACTGCCCAGCAAATTCCTTCATCACCTCCCTGTACTCTTGTTCAAGATCGGGGATTTCACCCATGTTGGATTCAGGGAGATGCCGCAAGAAGAAGCTGCTTTCCCAATCCAAATCTTTGATTTCGGACTCCACACCTTCCAGCCCTTTGCTCGCCACCATTTCCTTAAACCTTTCTTGCATGCATTTCTTGTAGTGCTCCTTTGTTAGCTTCTCCACTCTGTCCAACAACTCTGTACCAATTCCATGATTTACCAGCTTCACAACCACAACATTTTTAATCAGTTTTTTTTTTTCAATTTATTCAAAGATATCAAAGCTGTGGGAGTATACTACGTACCTCAAAGAAACCCCAGTTTTCACAGGCCTCGTTTATCATCTCCATTGTTGCTGCCCTTTCTTCTCCGTTGAGCTTCCCCATGTCAATTATTGGAAAAGTTGCCATTTCTATGGGATGTTTAATTTGTGTGTGTGTAAGAGAGAGAGAGAGAGAGAGAGAGTTAAAACCGCAGTGCACCGAGGGAGAGTTACTGGGAGGAAAATTTATAGACTGATCTGGAGGCTATTATGGTAAATATCACAGGAAATTTCACACCAAAAGCTACATGTATTTTTTGAGAGGAAAATTAAAATAACTAAAAAAGTACAACTATTTCGGCCAATAAAATCTATTATGGACTCAAAAGACTCATCTCTAAACTCTCCTACGTTATACTATACATCTATAATGGTAGAACCTAAAATTCTCCATTATAAGTTCATCGGACATGTTCTGCAAATTAAGTCTCTCTTCTCTACAATCAAAGATGCTAATTTTTGTAAATAAAAATAAATAAAATAATTATTAAATAGTTAATAAATTAATTAATAAATCGTTAAAGAAAATATAATAATTATTAAATAAACAAAAGGTTAAAAAAAATGAAGTAAACGTGTCACACTATATTTTTCATGCAAAAAATGTTAGAATAATTTATACTGTTTATTGATTGAAACGGATTGAAATGGGGAAGTTTGGAAATTTGGACTGATTTGAGTCAAAGATACGACTGAGTGGAATATCTGTCATTAAGTATGATTTTGTTATTTTAAAATTTCACTTATTTTTATTTCTAAATGGACAATTAAACTATTTAATTATCGACAAAAATTTGTATGAATCATGATACAAATAATACTATATGAGACGGGTCAGTCAAATCCGCTTTTGACCCAGTCAACGCGGGTCAACCCGCGCTTAGACCCGGTCAACGCGGGTCAACCCACTTTGACTGGGTCAACCCATAAAAAAAACTGTCCAAAGTGAGTACCAACCTTCTTATTAAAAAGTATCACAAAACATTCGAAAAGTACCATCTGTATCATTAAAAATTAAGGGGTCTGCTAGTTATTTTATACTAGTTTATTTAGTTCAAATTCTGATTTTTTTTTTAGTTTTTATATTGTATATGTTGAGATTAATCTAAAACAATCATCATTCCAAGAATTTGCAAAGGAAAACAAAACACGAGTTCGGTAAAATAAAAAATACCATGTGGTAAGCAGAAAAGTATCAAGTACGGTATAGACAGGTATCAACCTGAGATTAATACTATCATCATTCCAACTACAATAAAAGGTACCATGTAGTAAGAAAAAAGGTATCAAGTATGATAAAAACAGGTATTAAAAAAATTAAAAAATCACAAAAAAAAAAGGACGGGCGCATGGGCCTCACGCGGCGTGCGTGGGCGCCACGTGGTATGCCCGCGTGGGGCCACGCGCCCGTCTGAAATAGGCGGAAATAACCGATGCTGCACGCAAGTCCACCTCTTAATTATATACTCCATCCATTTTTATATAAATGTTATTTTGGATAAATATACATAAATTAATAAATTCATTAAATTATCTAATACGTTCTTGTGTGAATACAATAAATGAGTTAAATATAATTATTTGAATGAATTAAATGAGGACAAATGTGTAAAAAATGTGAATTTTCTATTTTGAATTAATAAAATAATATTTTTTTAGAACAAAATTAAAATGTTAGAATGACACTTAGAGAAGCATAGTGAGAATTAATTAAGACTTTGCAAAATGAATCTGTCACATTTTCTATTCTGAAACTAACCTACATAACCAACTTTTTCTCATCAATTTAAGAATGATAATTATGTAGAGGGCAAATTACACTCTTAACTCTCTAAGGCTTATATTTTAGTCCTTTTAAAAATGACCAAAATCAAAATTATTAATAAAATAATATCTAACTCTTCAAATTTGTTGCAAATATATCATGCAACCTATTTTCTCGCACCAGAACTCCCACGTGACATTTCGGATCGGATGAGTGCGCAGAGCCTTTTCAATTCAATAAATGACTAAAAAATTTTAAAATTGAAAAATGAAAATTGCGGTTTGATGTATGATTATTTATTTTCATGTTATTTTATTTATCAGACTACAAATTTCATGCATTTATCTGATGTGCCACGTAGGATTTTTGAAGTCGGAAAATTAATTGCATAGTAAATTTGTAACAATTTGAAAATTTATATATTATTTTGTTAATAGTTTTCATTAAAATTATTTTTGAAAAACAGCCAAAATGTAGGGAACTAACCACAATTTCTACAAGGGGTTGAATTACTCATGTGCTATTCGAATCCCAGTTGTTAAAAGCTCATTCGAGCTCGTTTAGTAAAGTGTGTTAACTAAACGAGACAGATTTGATGAGCTTGACACACCACTCGACTCAATCGTTAGCTCATTAACAAACTCATTATACTGCAACAAAAATAGTCTTTACAGATACTATTATTATAAACGACAAATATTGTCACTTATAATAGACTTAAGTACAGACATGTCGTCTCTAATTACCAAATGTCATGGCTAATGATATTTTTGTGACGACATTATTGTTAATTAAAAATATTTTTTGCGATAAAATCATGTCGTCTCAAATAGATCATTTCTAAAAGTTCACCCTAGATAAACTATAATTCTATTCTAATTAAGTGATTACATTTGTCGTCTCTAATAATGTTGCATCTACTTAAAGATCATTTTTTTGTAGTATTAATAAATATTAGATACTAAATATATCTTTAGAAAACTCGTTTAAGCCTGATTGAACTCAAATAAGCTTGTGAACTTTAAAAGTGTATTTGATAAATTAAACTTAAGTTTGACTCAATAATAAAAGAGTTAAATTTGAGCTTGTTAATACTCAGCTCGACTATGCTCGATTACACCCTACACACAAAGGGTACAACTTGTGATGCATTAATATTATACATTAGGTTGAATTTCCTTCTATTAGTTATCGTATAAATATTTAAGATTAATTTTATTAGGTTGTTCTAAATCTATAAACATCGTGTCTTTTTCATGAAGGAAATATCATAAGATAAATATATATTTTTTTCATCATATGAAATAAATATTTAATTCAAGGTTAAATTTAACTTTATTCCCCTAATTAATTTATTCAAGTTTAGCTTTATCATACGTCAATTTTAAAATCTGACACTTTGCCACGAGAATTTCGTATGTAAAGTTGCAAATAATCCTTTGAAGCCATTTTTTTATAAATAATTCCCAACGATATTCATTCATATGAACTGCATGATTTATATTTTCTTTTTATCAAATAATTAAGTAGGTACGTACATAAGCGTTTAAGCCAATTTTGGTAACAAATGAAAATGAAAATAAAAATAAAAATTAGACTTCTAGGAGAACATTTGCTATTTTTCGTAAGTTCAAATGACAAAATATAAAATTTTATAACTCATTTAGTTTTGGGGACAAATATAATATACCCTCAATTTAAATTTGACTTCCTTATGGAAACGTTAATGGACATATTTTCAATCTGAAAATGATGAAAATAAAACAAAATGGGGGGACTCATATATATATGGACCACATACGTGTTTCACACGTATGGACCCCTACCAAGTTGCACCAATTCTCAATTCCCACAAATAAATAATACTCTACTTTTGAAAAAAAAAAAAATTAATAATACTCTACTTTTGTCAATATTGAGAAGGTATAATTATATATATATATATATATAGGGGATGGTTCTGGTCTCTGGTGTGTAAACTGTAAATCAATCTCCAACCACACATCCATCAAAATCCAATGGTCAAGATTTGGTCAAAGGGGCGGTGGCATTCCTGTAAATAAAGGGAACTTAAAAAAACGCGGTGACATTTTGGTAATTTTTGCGTTTAGGTTAAAATTAAAAAAAAAAATCGGACTTCCAGGACGCGGGCTAATGGAGACACAATCATATGCTGACGAATACATAATCATATGCTAACCAAGTAGAATTATTTCATGCACAACTCCTAACTTTAAACACAAAACTGATTTTGTTAGGAAATTATTAAATGGCGACTTTTATATGGTTGGAAAGCTAGCCAAGCCTAATTTTCAACAAAAAATAATTTCAAAAAAATATGAATCATGGACAAAGTTATATTTGTTTGATTGAAGGTTGTTAGTTGCATTATTTGGCTTCAATCCACAACATTATTGCTTCTGTTAGCATTGCGTATAACATTTCTTTAGCATTACATAAAACTTCTGTTAGCATACGGCAGTGCTAACAACAACAAATGATAAAATTCAATAAAATTAAATTGTTAAACTCTAAAATTGATGTGATAGCAATATAACTAATCATGATGCTAGAGAATCATCTGTCATATGCTAACAAATCATGCTTAATTAAGATGGATGTTATACATTAATAATACACATGAAACATTAAACACGTATGATTCTATTATCAGATATAATTATACTACATTAGCATTATTATAATATTTTAGTTTGCATATGTCAATGCTAACGTTAGTAGTGCATTAACATTCTCATATAAAAAATCTCTTAATGCATTAATGTATTGTTCATTGTGAATATAATTGATACTAATGAATTATTTGTTATATGCTAATGAAACACATCCTAATTGAGATTGAATAAACATTTATAACAATATAATTGATGTCAGTGAGGCATATATTAATTGAAATGTAATAAATATTTACAGTAATATAGTCGATGCTAATGAAATATTTGGCATATGCTAACGAAGCATTTGTCATATGCTAATGAAACATTTTTTATATGCTAACCAAGCATGCCTAATTACGATTAAATAAATCTTTGTCGCAATATAACTGATGCTGACGAAACATTTGCCATATGCTAACGAAACATATGTCGTATGCTAACGAAGTATTCTGAGCTTAAATTGTCATATGCTAACGAAACATATGTCGTGCTAACGAAGTATTCTGAGCTTGAATACGCGTGAAAAATGAAACTTTTGTATTTTCATCCATATTTTTTCAAATAAACATATGCTTCACTGATCTTAAATGAAAGGGGATTAAAAGACTTTTAATTTGATATATTATTTGCGTTAATCTGATGAAAAACGAGCAAGTTATGATCGTTCGAAGTTTTTAAGAATTTTTTTAGATGCTGAGTCAGCATGACATCACCTTTTTTTCGACAAACAGACGAAAATATCCCCATAGGCTGAAAAAAATAGTGAAAATAACAAAAATGCCACCGCATGTTTGATTAAATTTGGAGCGCCGATTTTTATTAAATGTGTGGTGATAGATTAATTTACAGTTTACACATTATGGAATGGTTTACATTTGATCAATTCCCTATACACACACACGTGGGGTATGTTCGGTTTTTAAACATGATTGATCGGACTGAATTGGTCGAAAAATTTTAGCGTGTTATAATTGTAAAAATATTATTAAAGATGATGCTTTATAATTTGCAATAATTCATGTCGTAATTGCAGAATTAGTACAAATATTGAGATTTTTAATGTATAAAAATTAAATCATCATTACCTCATAATTATTGCAAATAAAATACAAATTTTAATGACTTTTGCAATTTTTGACAAGTTCGTGCGCCGAGCCAGATGAGGAAAAAAAAATAGTGTGTGTTAATATGAGATTTTTTAAATAGTACAGTGGAGCAGATGAACGTTTCCCCAATGAAAATGAGTTAAATTAAGAAAAATAATTATAATACAATGAAATTAGTTGAGTAAGGAAGTAGCAAATGAATAATGGGGGTCATTAAAGCGTTTTTATGGGATTCGAATATTATCTTACTAAACTCTTCTAAATATCCACGTTCATCATCGGATTGCTGGTGGCATGTGTATTAATTATATTGGATCACTAAACTTAAATTGCTTATGACTACTAGTCGTATGACTAGAGATGTCAATTTAGTCCGAAATCGATGGCCGGCCCGAAAAAACTGAAAAAAAAAAGTGGGTTAGGGCCACGAATTTCTGGCCCGAAATTTTTTTTAACCGGTTTGGCCCGAACCGAAATGGGTTGGCCTGATTGACATCCCTACCTATATTTCTTTAGACTAACTAGTTATTATAATAGATCATGTTTTAATTTATTTAATTTATAATAGGAAAAAGGGTCTCGCAGGCCCTTGAACTTTTTGGCGGGGACCTCGCAGGCCCCTGTACTTTTTTTTTTGCTCAATTGAGGCCCTCAACTTTTTTTTTGGATCTATTGGCCCCTCCGTCAAGCCCCTCTTGATGGGGCCGTTAGTTCAACCTAAAACGACGTCGTTTTAGGGTTTATTCAAATTAAAAAAAATTCTAAATTCAATAAAAAATGCACCCAACCCATTTTAATAGAAACCCGACCCGACTCAGAGATAAACCCGCCCCATTTAGCTTTAAACCCGCCCATTTTATTTTTATTAATTTGAAATCAATCCATCTCCCATCTATCCTCACCCTTCTTCCAAGAATCTTACTGGAAAAAAAGATCCACTCATCCACCACCACCCTTAACCGCCGCCACCATCGGTCGAATGTATCTGCAGCGCCGCCGCCGAGACACGTCTGTCGCCCCATTTCTCACAGTAGATCAAATGTTGCAGTAGATGTCCACTAGGCACGTTGATCTGGTCTGGAGCTTTGTCGGAAAAAAGGTCACGACCTCCATTATTTTCGGTGACTACTGTGTGAAGGTCAACGGCTGTTGTGTGAAAGGAGGGGAGGAGGTAAGGCTGGCGGCTGTGATGTGAAGAAGTTAAGGTTGACGGTGGACGATGATGACGATGGAAGAGGCCTTAAGGCGGCGGCGGCCGCAAATGGGATAATGGCAGCGGTGGTTGCGAGGTGTGCAAATTTTGGGAATAATGGAAAGTGGGAGAGAAAGTGAATGCCAATTGGAATTGAGAACCCTAAACCTGCCCTAATTTCCCCAAATTTAAAGCTAAATGGGGCGAGTTGGTTTATCTCTGAGTCGGGTCGGGTTTCTATCAAAATGGGTTGGGTGCATTTTTAATTGAATTTAGAATTTTTTAAATATAAATAAACCCTAAAACGACGTCGTTTTAGGTCGAACTAATGGCCCCGTGAAGAGGGGCTTGACGGAGGGGCCCAATAGACCCAAAAAATAAGTTCAGGGGCTCAATTGAGCCAAAAAAAAAAGTATAGGGGCCTACGAGGTCCCCACCAAAAAGTTCAGGGGCCTGCGAGACCATTTTCCCTTTATAATATTATAATAGTATTATTTATTTTAATAAATGATAAATATTTTGAAGATGGAATCAAACATGAAGTTAAAAGGGTTTCAAATATTGTTAAAGTAGAAGAAGATTGTACTTCAAATTAGATGGGAGATTAAGCTATAAATAGATTTGTGGTGTAGTTTAAAATGATTATTTTTGGAAGAACATATGATTGAACATTATTGTCATTTTCATGTCATTTATTTTTGTTTTCTTTCATTTGATACAGTTTGATCTTAATTAAATTTTGTATTTGTCATGTTTTTTTCATTTTATTTTATTTTTCACGTATTAATTTATTTCAAGAATAAGAGACAATGATTATTTAGGAGAATTATCAAGATATAATTTATACACGTGGAAAAAAAAATCATAAACATGTTGGCCCGAAGGGCTAGCCCGAAAAACGAAGGGTTAGGGTTAGAGCCGAAGATTTTGAGCCCAAAGAAAATTTTAACCGAATAGGCCCGAACTGAATAAGACCGAAATCGAAACGGATTTGCCAGAAACCGAACGGGTTAGCCCGATTGACATCCCTAAATATGACCATATGAGATTTTATGAATTTAAAAATAACTCAATGTGTATTTAGAACAATAATTTTCCTTTATGGTTGAGGACGATGGTTGAATAATGAAAAATTCTTCGATTTTCAAAACAAAAACAAAACAAATCATAAGAAGGGTAACATGAAATATAGATTTAAAATTTCAAAATTTAAATCCATTTTATAGTTTCCGTGAAATGATAGTTCCTAAAATTAATTCTTAAATTAAATTGGATTAATTTAATTAAAATATTGACGTGGAGCACAAAGAATACGAATTGAATATTAAATTAATTTCTTAAATTCTAATTAAAATAGATTAGTTAATTAAAAATATTGTGGTAGGCACAAATGATTAATTTTTAATTCAATTAGTATCCTTTGTGCCTATGAAAATATTATTAATTTTTAAGTTTTTACTAAGTATTCTTTTGCCTCCGACAACTAACGTTTTTAATCTTAAATTAATCCCTGTTTAATTTGATAAGACTTAAAAAAAAAAAATTAGTATCCTATGTGCTAGAGGTGTCAAAACGGGCCGGCGGGGCGGGGCGGGCCGCGTGCTTGAAAGCCCGCCAGGGTGGCGGGCCTGAAAAAATGAGGCCCTACCCGCACCCGCCTAAGCCCGCGGGTTAGCAGGCCGGCCCGCGGACTTTCTGATTTTTATTTTTTATTTTTTATTTTTTTTAATTAGATGCTTTGAAATTTAAGTTTGAATCATTTCCATTTGTGACGTATGATCGATGTAAACAAAAAAAAAAATTAAGAAACAAAATCCAACAAAATTAAATTTACAAACTCTTAAATAATTCACTATTCATCAACTAAATATAAAAATTGTTCTAAATCCTCTTCTTTATCTTCATCTTCATCAATTTATTGCATGACTCTTTCAATAAAAAATTTACAATTTTTTATTTAAATTCATATGTTAAATACGTGTAATCTACTAAGATAATTTAATGCATTAACTCTCAATACGTAATCATAATGATAATTAGTTACGTACAATCAAACTGGATATTCTAATTTCAATTCTTAAATTGCCAGTGTATGAAATTGTAAAAATTAGAAGTTTTATCTAAAATTACAAACTACTACATAATTTCAACATTTTCAATTCAAAGTAATTTGATTTTTGTGATAAATTTTATTGCTTTTTTAAAAATGAGTTTAGGTAATATCCTCGTGTACATGTCATGTTAGGCAATGTGGGTTGATGCATTTATTTATAAATTGAATTCCCACAACTACCAGAAATTCAAGTTCATACTGCCCTATCATAAAAAAATTGCGTGTATATATTTATATACCATATTTTAAATATACTGTTTTCATTCTTCTATATATATATATTTTCAATTTTTAATTATCTTTTTGGTAGGAGAGAATCCGAAACCGTTTTCATGTTGATAAGTAGAATTCCTCCTTCATTCTCATTCCAAAATTCTCCTTTGTATGTTCGCCAACATATGTACTAAACTTCTAGACTAGACTACTTCAAAAATATTGGACCAATTAATTAATTTTAACTTTATACTTAATGAATTGTTGCATTTGATTAATTGATTTTTTTTTCTGGTGCGGCGGTACCTAGTGCTGACTCTTCTGTGCTGTCCCTTGGCTGCTAACATTTTTTCATGAACGTGCCATTTAGGCACGAAGATTCTATATATATCCTAATTAATTTCTATTTTGTATGCATATTTATTTTCATATTCTTGTTTATGTGAGAATGATAGAGAATTTTGTTTACTTTATTTGAAGTTTCAGACTTAGTAACTAATAAAAATAATTTTTACGATCATCGTCAAATAGTGAAAATTCATGTGTAAAATGAAAATATATATCTCAAGTTCAAGACGCATCGCTCCTCATTTCCTCAATTCATAAAAAAGGTTAGATTTAGCTAAATAAATACTCTCCTTCGAGACAATCAAGTGGTGAAAAATCCACGTAAAATATAACCATCTTGAGTTTGTGACGCAACACTCTCCTTTTCTGCAATTAAAACAACTAAAAAAGCTACAATAGAACATCTATACAATAATGATTTGGGTATACCACAAATAAATTATTAATAGAGAAACTATTTTATATATTAATTCAATCCTTTCGAGATTAACTCGACAAAGTGTTGTAACAATGATTATATTTTGTTAATGATTTAATATTATTTTATGGAGATTTTACTAATTTAAAATCAATATTAATTTTGTATACAAAACACAGAATCATATATAACTATGAAAATTCAAAAGATTAGTCAAGTCACAGAGAAAAGTATATGGAGGAAGTTTAGTTTTGAGTTTTGAGAAATTTCGTCTCAATTTACTTCGCAGCCTTTTTATTATATTTTTACATATATTATTTAATTACCTTGTAACTTACTTTATATCCAAATCACAATTAATGGTTGTTATTGTATATTTGGCTTATGTGAAGGTGGTCAAGACACAGTTTAAAACACTATAATAACTAAATATTTATCATTAATTAATTAGTAAATTTAATGTCATTAATGCATTCCTAACCTTAATTAAAAATGTATATACACATTCAGTTATCTTTCAACATCGTAGAATTTTTTCATTTGTTTGGCATGGTTTTGAGTTTCGGTCATTTTGACCAAATCGTAGTATTTCTTGCGTACTAGTATCAAATTTTGTGTGTTTTACTATATGGCTTTGCTCTAAATTTTATGATGACATGATTTTATCTTTTTTCTATTTAATTAAAAACTTACCTTTTTTTTCCTAATGTCTTACTTTTATGATGTCATGATATAAAGTAAATTGCAAGTGTTGAATTTCTTGTATAAAATTAAACTTATTCTTTCACGTTCAAATCCCACCCAACACCTTTGGGACTGAACATGTCACGCATGATTTTTCTAATCATGTGGTTTATCTATTATATAATTTTGTAATTATTAACTGCCAACGCCTTTGGATTGAACATGTCACACACGATTTTTCTAGCTAGTGTAGTTTATTTGTCTTGCATAATTTTGAAATTATTATAAAGAAGTATGATTTATTCAGTACACACCATCGGAATAGAAGTTGAGAGTTATCCCCATCACCAACTTTAAAAAAAAGTTAAACCTTGCCCGTTGATGTAGAATCTTACAATTTATCTTCTCCAGAAGGGGAAATTATATGTTATATGAGCATATACTTCACCCATCACATAATTATTAAACAATGGGTCATTTATTTTTTAAAAGTATGTGATAGGTATTTTGTGTGCTCACACGTGATAGAATTTTCCCGCAAAAGAAAACGCAGCAATGTGATTTTAAAAGATGATGAATTAAGTTCATCCTTATGATTTAGATAAAACATAAGTTCATCGAACTTATCCTTCCCCCTAACTTGCAAAGGTCTTTGTAGCATTCAAAGTAAATTGCAGAAATTCGGCCAAAGCGCCATTAATCTCGGCGACATCAAAGGCTTACATAGTTAATAAAATTTCTTCTCCAATTAGGTAAGGACTAAATACAGAATAATGTGATTTTAAATACACCACTATTTTTATTTTTTGCACTACTTTTACTTCACACCTCACACAATTTTTATTCTTTTCACATTTTTTTTCTCTGCACCCTGTAGAAAATATCAATTTGGGTGAAATTCAAAAATAGCCAATTTTAGAATACCAACTTCTTTTCTAACCAAAAATTCTAAAATCTTCTTTTCTAACCAAACATAAGGCTAAATGACTAGTATGCCCTTAAATGATTTTCTTTTCTATTTATCTAAATATGCCACTTTCATAATCAAACGGAATTAGTCCATTACGACCATATCAGGCCCATCATGCTTCCGTAAATCAAATACATAATACTATAAATCGGATTCATACCTTTTTGACCGGAATGCTGCCGGGTATTTTCGCCGGGATTTTACGGCCTTGCCAACCACACGATCGCAACCTATGGTTTCCAGCGACGAACTCCTTCAGCAACACACAGCGCAACCCACGTTCGTTTCCTACACGGGGTGTAGAGTAATTTTCTGTATATAGTATATATATATATATATATATATGATGAACACAAGGGATGAGCAAAAGCCTGGATTTTATTTAGGAATAATAAAACATTTATTATAATAAGTAAATCTCCTTTTGGGAGGAGACAAACTCGTTTAGCTACTCATAGTAGCTGGGCTCGCAACTCTCATACAACACTTAAACTATTATCACTATTACAATTTTTTGAAAGAAAGCTAAGAGAAAATGATCGATGATCCCTGCTTCCTTCGGTTTCTCGTTTTATAGAAGGGGAATCCTTCTATTTCACCAACTCCATTATTTAGCTCCACAATTCACGTGAGTGGCCCTTTCTGCCGACACTTTCTTTTAAATTAGTGGTCGGGCCCGGTTCCTTTATCCTTCAGTGAAAGTGGTTGTGGGTGGAGGAACCTACAAATAATGGCACCATGTGCCTCTTGTGTTGGACCACTTAGTTTTTGTCGTTTGGTACTAGTGGCCTCTTCTTTTGGGTCACATGATCTGTGATCACATGTCTCCACCTTCCCTTATCGGGAAACTACTTTTTTGGTGGGGCTCTTGGCATCCTTGCTTTCGGCATTGGATGTTTATCCTCCCCAGCTCGCTTTCGTTCCATCCTTGGACGGAACCCTTTTCCGAACTCTGGCTCCTTTTGGTTCTGGCAATCCGAGCATACCCGATTGTCCCATTGCCCAAAATGAGCCATGTTGTAGTACTTGCGATGGGTTTCTTTGCCCATAGCAAGCTTGTTCTCCCATATCAAGGACCTTTTCTTCTCGAACAGATCCTCAGCAAATCTCGTTGTTCTCCCTGTCATGGTATTTAACAGAAATGACCCATTCACAGAATTGTGGAAAAACTTGAATGGGAACTTGACTTTGTCCATCTCAGTGAGACAGACCCATAATCTCCATGCTCGCCTAGTCGATATCTGATCTTCTGTAATGGAGGCGATTAGTGGGATTTCTTCAGATGAGGTTCTGATATCACCCCATTTTCTGGAATCTGGCCTTTGAAGCCTTATGTAGTGAAAGGCCTCATGATTCCCTTTCCCTGCTGGTTCCGGAGCAGCACTGATGAAGTATAGCTCAAGAACATCTCCTCGGCTAAGCAAATCATTGTTAGCCCAGGAATCTTGCACGGCTTCCTGTATCCACTTTGGTAGACACTTGATTTCTGGGAAGCCTGGAGACATGGTCTGAATTGAAGCTAATGCCCCAAAATCATACCATTGCTTGACTTCGTGTGGATTGGTTCCTGGTAACATCCACACCCTTGGGTACTTTCCAGAGATATCAACCTTTGTTTTAGACGGATTGATTCCCTATCTAGTATAGAGCTTCTCCCAGTTAGCTTGATAAACCTGCCAAGACGAAGCTTCAGACTTGTTAGTATTAATCTTAGAGGTACCCGTCATGGGTCTAAGATTAATCTCTCCCTCTTTAACCCCAGAGGTGCTGGGTTGACTTGATGGTTCAGAGTGTGATCCCTGACCCTCAATTTTCTCTTGGGCCTGTGTTTCTTTAGAAATCACCGGCTTAGAGCTCGTGTTAGGGGTATTTGAATCCCCTACTTCCGTTTTACAGGCCGGTACTGCTAACTCTCCTTTCATCAATGGCAAGTTGATGGCCCGGAGGAGGGGTTCATGCATAGCTGACCAGAGTTGCCCCTGAGTCTTTACACATGCTCGTATTCTCTCGTTGACCTTGTTCTGGTCTGCTTGTTGCATTCTTCCTACTTGTTCAGCATGAAGAACCAGCTCGTTCCATTCACGCTGAAGCAACTCCATGTTTTCAGTGAAGTGCCTCTGTGCAATCATGATGGCATCGACCTCAATCGCTTCCATCTCTTGTTAGGAAATCTGCAAGAATATTTTCATGAGATTTTATCACAATAATGTCAAATAAATAATATTGACATTCAGCTTGCCATCTTATTAGTCTAGCTTTCTCAGGTTTAGATTCAATTTTATTTTTCAAGAAAGCTTTAACTTGTGTGTTATCAACTTTTAGAGTAAACTTCTTTGCTAAGAGAAACAGAGGCCATTTTTTAAATGCCTTCCGAACTGCAAAGAACTCCTTTTCGTTGATATGCCATCGAATGGCCTCACTATCTGAAAAGAGACCACTGCAATATCTACAAGGCTCCTCTCTGTTGGGTGTGATCTTTGTAAGCACGGCTGCCCACCAATGATCACTTGCATCTGTATAGAGGATCAATTCATCCTCATTTTGTGGTATAGCCAGTTTTGGGAGATTTTCGCATATCTCATTTAGCTTCCTGATTTCTTGTTGATGTTCGTTTGTCCAGACAAACGGGGTATCCTTCTTTAGAAGGTTACTGAACACCTTCATGTGTTTTGCAAGATTTTTTATAAAGATTCCTGCAAAATTGACAACTCCTAGAAAACTCTGCAGTTGCTTCTTTTCTTTAAGGACATCAGGGAACTTCTGCACCTTTTCTACAATATGATTTTGCAGAATGATTCCTGATTCATCCACCTCAATTCCCAGAAATTCCATCTTCCGGGTAGCTATTACTGCCTTCTTTTCTGACAGCACAAGGCCCTCTTTATGACAAACATCTACAAAGATCTCCAGATGTTTGAGATGTTCATCTATACTTTTTGATGCGATTAGAATGTCATCAATATAGACAAACATAAAAGAGAAATAATCTTTAAAAAGATTATCCATCTTTCTCTGAAATATTTGGGGTGCGTTAGCTAGCCCCATCGGCATTGCATTCCAAACATAATGCCCTTGTGGTGTTGAAAAGGCTGTAAACCTTTTGCTTTCCTCTTCCATGCGAATCTGGTAGAAACCTGACTTGCAATCAAACTTAGAGAATATCCTAGCATTCCGTATGCAGTTAATAAGATGTTCTCTACTTGGGATAAAATATCCGTCAAACTCAAGAATGTCATTAATCCCTTTGTAATTAATGACTAGCCTTGGTTTACCTCTTTTAATCTCACCATGATTCCTTACTAAGAATCCAGGGCTGTTGTATGGCGAATTCTCTGGTTCAATCAGCTTGAGATCAAGGTGTTCTTTGATTATTGCTCGCATATCCTTTTGATCTTTGATGTTCATCACGATAGGCTTGTATTTAACAAACTCAAACTCTTTTCCAGCCTTAACCTTCAAGGTTGCTTTGAGTTGGTTCTTTCCCCACCAAGCCAGCGGATTTTCATTATAGTTTCTAGCTATTTTCTGCTTGACATCTTCGAGGGATATCTTTACTTCTTCCTTAATATCTTGATATGATATTAAAGAAGCCTTGAGGATTTGGATCTCCTGTTCTTCAAGATCCTTTTCCCTACGAAAACTCAGAACTACTTCTCTGAATTTTCTTTTATCCTGCATTTTTGGGTGTCGAAGATATCCTTCATCACCACGCTTGCTGCGAAATTGTAGTGGCATTTGTCGATTGAATGCCCCTTTTAGCCTCGGGACAATGATCTTATGATCACAGATCGTCGTAAAGATCAGTCTCCGGTTGGTATTGTCCTGCGTATACTTTCTGAACATTTGTAGGAAATTGTTTCCTAACAAGATGTCTGCCCCTGTATCATGAAAATAGATTGGTGGAGTTTTCACCTTATACCATGGTGTATCTCCTGCTCCACCAATCAAGATTTTCGACTGCTTCACTCCCTTAGATAGGAGCAAGACTCTTTTTGAGAAATCTCTTCCTGTAATTGGATTTAAATCTTCTTCTAATTCTTCTGGGAAGATTCCTCTTTTTGCAGTACAAATTCCTGCTCCTGAGTCGATATAGGCTGCAAAGTATTCAGCCTTATATTTCTCGTATAACAACCCTACTGAGATGTATATGGAGAACGGGCTGGTCATATAATCACCAATTATTTTCCATTAAAGGTGATCATCATCCCATCTTCCTTCAGCTCCCATGGCTTGAACCTTTCTAAGAAGTCAAGTCCTAAGATTAGGACTCCTGATTCTCTTCCGGCTCTTCCTCGTACTTCCATTGTCATAGCCTCTATATCAAGAGTTCCCTTATAGTGGCCAACTTCTGGTTGCTGTAAACAGTACAGGACGTCGCAAGGAAAATTATTTTCCCATCTTGTACTGTCGAACCTTGTGTCGATCTCTCTCCAACCTTCTGGGCATTTAATTTTTATTTTAACTTGCCTTGGTCGCCTGAGATCTCCTTGGAAGCTTCCTCTTGAGGACTGAGTCCATGGCCCTGTCACAATCCTATCTCCTTGGAATGACAGTCTTTTGCCTTCCAACTTGAGACTCTCATTGTATTTCAACAATCTCGAATATTTATCTCTCTTGGTGGCGGCATTTCTGATCTGTCTGGGTGGATTGCCTGTGCCACTTTTGAGAATACATCCAGTATCTCGATGAACTGCTTTTCCAGAAATAAATCTGTGTGGTGTGAATTGGAGAGCGCATAAGACACCTGATATGTTAAAGAAAACGGTCGATTTCCCTCGTAGTTGATATCCTTTCTTTTGAAGTCTTGGTACAGCGTCAGGGCTCGACTGAAATCTCTATCTTTCAGATTATAGGATATTTTTGGATAGATTACCCCTATAATCTGCTTGGTACAGAGATTTCCTGATATAGTTCCTAACAAGGAATCTTTGTGATTTTTGATACGCTTATCGCATATTGCAATATCAATGGGCGTATCAACACCTGCGGGTAGTGCGGATTTGAGCACTATCTGGACAGCCCCGATGTGGATCCAGGATATGGTATCTCTTATCTCTGGCCTCATCCTTCCCAACTTTTCTTGAACGTCACTATATGGAATCAGTTGTAACTCAACTTGATTCCTTGTAAGCTCTATAGGAAGCGACATCTCTCTTCTGGTAATCTTATAGATTACATTGTGCTTCCTGCTTTTCAGACTAAAATTGCGGAGCAATTGATCAATCTGTCCGGCTGAAAAGCCTTGATATCTTTGGATATTAAGGCTCTTGTTCATGATTTTGTCAATCATGCTTTGTGAGATAGTGGTTTGACTGGAATATCCAGTTTCGTCCACTTGCTCTTGATGAAAAACCTCAGCTCCAGTCGGATTCAGAGTCTGATTTCCCATCAATACTTTCGTTGCTAAATACTTCTTCTTCTTCGTATATACTCTCATCTGAGGGTATATCCTCGAATTGGTAGACTTGTACCAAATCTTGGTAGTAAACCGCTTCCTCGATGTCTGGTGCACCTTTGAAGCTTTTGACTCCTCTCTTTTCTGGACAATCTATCGAAATATGTCCTCTTGCACCGCAAGTCCAGCAGTTGCAATCTTTAAAACTTTCATTTGCCCTCGTATGGGCTCTTCTGAAAGTTTTTCTCGCGGGAGTTTGACTTGATGAACTTTGTGATGTCCTGTCTCTGTTAGGACCCCTTCTTTGTCCAGATTTGTAAAATCTGGCCTTTTGCCTAGTCCATCTACTCCTCGGTTTCCAGCTCCTTTTCCTTGAGAATTCTTCTTTGGCATAAGGATGAACTCGGTGTTTCTTGTTCTTCCGTGGCCTTTGAGATTCTCCTCCAATAATGGTCGGCAAATCATTGGCTGTGCAGTCAAGAGGGGAATATTTATTCATCCTCTTTAATCTCTTGTAATTCTTTTGTAGAATGGCCTGTCCGCACCATTCAGCTAGCTTTTGTTTGACAAAAGACATTCTCCTCCCAACATTGTCAGGATCTCTTGGAATGTATTCTTTGATGAACATTTCCTTCCAGGGACTCGGGAACTTCGTGAAGAAAATCTCTACACAGACCCTTTCATCCACATCTGAATTCCATTGGTAGATGTGGTATAACTTGAAGAATTGGTCAATTGACTCCTTCTCCATGTTGTTCAGTCTCAGGTTTAAAATAGCCTGAGAATAATTCTTCCTCTTTTCGGAATCTGCACTTCCGAAATTGTCTGCTCCCAAAAAGGTGAGCTTAAACCAGAAAGCCATTCTATCCACGATCTCCGTGTATGAGGCTGGCTCCAAGGTTTCTTCTTTGACTGCTGGTGCAACTCTTGACCATAACGTTTTGGCTACACCCAACAAACTCATCTCTAGCAGCTTGATGAATCCCTCCTTTTCTAGATCCAACGTTCTTGCTGCTATTCTCATCGATGATGACCAATCATCAATAATCATATCAATGTCCTTGAAGTCAATATCATCGATATTGAGCATGAGTCCATACGGATGTATGGGATCAAGGCTTGTTTTCCCGAGAGGCGTATCTCGGAACTTAGGGATCTGTTTCCTCACCCTAGTTCCCGTAAGATTGTTCATATTGGCCCTCTCTCTCCTGTGTTGATCTCCAACATGAAAGTCCTCGCGGGCTCTCATGAGAACGTCTTGTGTTGGGCCTCATTCATGTTGCTGTTGGGCTGGTGGCACCTGCGATACTTGTTGTTCCGGGGGTACCTGATGGTATCCTCGGGGAATTAAAACCCCATCTCCTGTATTCATCTTCAGATCTATCATCTTCATATTGGCAAATGACTCTGCCAATTCTTGTAGATCTTCCAATCCTATCCTTTCGGAGGACGTCATTCTTTGATTTGTCTTAACAATTGGCAAATCCTTTCGTCCTTCGATTTCTTGGGTTCTTCTTTGGCCTTTGGTGTGAAATTCACTTTGCCAAAGTTGATGGGTTTCCTTCTACTAGAACATGTCTGATTTAATTCTAGTGTCTGGATCTTCTTTTGAAGTTCTAACAAGATGGTTAGAATTTCATCTTGTTTTGTAGAAATTTGCCTTACTTTTTATGGTACTCCATACGTGTGATTTCCGTAATTTTGTACCGTCTTTTGGATCTCTCGTAAATCCTCCGAGATTTTAGATGTGTCTGCCACGATCTCTTTAAATCTGGGAGTTATCTCGTAGTTTCTTTATTCCATCAACCGTGGTTTTGGTGTGCCCTTTGTTGATGGTTCATTAAGTCGCATTGTAGCAGATTGTTCACCATTAACAAGTTCATTTGAGCTTGTCTTTGGGAAATACATTGCTCTATTTCCTCCAGTCTTGACTCTGATAGGAATTTCTCTTCGTATTGGGCTTTCCAGTAGGTTAGCCTCTCCTGATGACTTTCCTCCAGTTCCTTAAAAATTTGAAGGTACCTTCTGAAATAAAAACATCTTGAACAATTGTTCGGATCCATATTTTCTGGGTGTCTCCTCCGTTAGGATATTACTTTTAATAATAAATAAATTATTATTCCTAAATAAAATTACCTAGGCTCTGATACCATTTTTCATACACAAGTGGCAAACTTAGAATAAATCAAAGAATAAGACAAATAGGACACTTTTACAAATACCCTATTAAATTCAAAATCAATCAAGGCAAATAGGACACTTTCACAAGTGCCCTATTAGCTTCAAAGTTTTCAAAGTCAACCAAGGACATAATGGTCATAAAATTTTATTTTGGTTAGAATAGAATCTTCTACAATGTTTGGTTAGAAAAGAATTTTGTAACCTAAAATTGGCTATAAACATACATTCACACTATCAATTTTACCCTTCTAATTTAACCGTCAAATCATGCTTTTCTAAAAAAAAAAAAAAAGAAAGACACATGCGTTAAAACCTCTTCTACCTTCTTCTCCGGCTCCAGCGACGACCACCAACCAGTCTATTGCCCGCCATCGACGACTATCAACAAACTCCGACCTCGATCAGTCGATTTCGAGAAGGTAAAAACAATTTCAAACAAAATCTCTTCCTAATCGGACAGGAATTTTCAAACTTAGGCCTCTTCTTCGAATGGGGATTGGTTACGGGCTGACAGTGGTAGTAGCGAGCCAACGAATGTGGATGGGTGGGAGAGGTAGATTGGAGAGTAGGAGGCATGAGAGGAGTAGATGGGGATGGCGAAGAAGATGAAGATTTTTATTTATTTTTTTTAAATTATTTTTATTTTTTATTCAATAAGGATATTTAAGTAATTATCTGTCACGACCCCAAATTAATATCTGATTAATATGAAGTGTGACTGGCACGACTCGATCCCAATGAAGGATGGATCAAGGCGCGAACCGAAAATAATCAAATAAAGGGATGAACCACTGTATTCCAGGAACGATATTTGCTGTGAACTCAAATTCTGGACTGACTTTCATTTCTCAAAATATAACTGAATAAATATAGATACCCCAGAATAACAAAAAGGTATCAGCGAGTTCAAGACATACTGAAGACTATATTTTTTAACTCACACATCCGACCGGTGGTATTGAGGAGATTCGAACTCATGATATTTGGTCTTCAAACAACCTCATTCCATCACTAGACCATTCTCACTGAAACGCAATTAAAACTAATTTTACATACCGATATCTGGTGCATTCCAATCACAAGAAAACTTTATTATATTCCTTCAGATCCCACCCTTTTTTTATTGCCCAATGATGAACATTTTTCCACCAAACTTGAAATAAAAAAGTATATAACCCTTTTGTATTTTACCTAGGGCTGGCAAAATGAGCCGGGTGCGCGACTGGCCCTCTTTTCGACCCAACTGGGCCTAAAAGTTTAGGTTCGAAAAAATTTCGGACCAGCCTGAAAATGAGAGTGGCCTGGACGGGCTGGGCCATTTGGCCCTAAACCTACAAAATTACACTAAACCTGGGGCCGGCCGACCCGACTCACTTTTCGGGCCAGGCCGGGCCAGACCTATATTTTAGAGGCCCGAAAATTTTTCGGCTGGGCCGGACCAAATTTTTTTCGCCGGCCTGTCGGGCACGGACCAGGCGGCCCAAATTGCCAGCCCTAATTTTACCATAACTAATGAAATTTTTAGAGTAAGAAATTAAAAAGATGTCCAGTTCATTTTTTTACAATTAAAATCGCCAAAGTTTGTTTTAATTATTACCATTAATTCATTTTAGTGCATATGTTGTTCATGATACTAAACTAATCACGTTAATCGTATTCAAATTAATAGTTTTGTTGGATGCATTTCACGTTTTATGACACAAAAAAAAAAAAAAAGAGTTTCATTAAACTCCACTAAAAATTATAAAAAATGATAAATTCAAATTAAAATTATACAACTACAAAATTTTGTTTCTCCAATAATTTATGTTAGTACCTTATTTAATGTATTTTTCAAACGACCTCAAAGCCGCCAGGTATGGTTGTGGAATATTTGTTAAGACTTAAGACTATCGATGTTTATTTCTTTCTTTGTTTTTTTACCCTTCTTTTGTCTCTTTGTTGGAAGTTTCTTCTTTGGTCAATTTTAAAAGACGTCATTTTTATTTTCTCCTCATTTTCTAGTTGACTGCTCTATTTGTGGCCTACTTTGGAATTTTCCTATTTTCCATTTGTACTACATTTTCATTCATTTTCAAAAACTTTGATTTACTTTAAAGATTGGGAAAAATTCATGCAATCCCTTATGTTTTACCCGGAAAAAAAAAAAAAAAAAAACTCTATGTGTTAAATAAATAGTTTAAAAACTCTATTGTACAATATCCATTACTCTACCCAAATACCCAATCTTACCTTATTAAATTTAACATGACTTTCCCGTCATACCATTTCCATATTTAAAGAATTACAAATAAAATCTTACATTATTAACTTTAACATGACTTCCCCGTCATACCATTTCCATATTTAATGAATTGCGAATAATATAAGAGTTTCGATGCCTCATAATACACTACAAGAACAACATATTTTAACGACGGACTTAGTGATGAATCATATTCTATCACTAGATTATTGATAAATTAACAACATATTAAAAATGAAACGTTTGATAACATATTTTTCCGTCTTTAACTTAGCGACATAAAAATTCCTTATTCAACATCAAATTTTAATTTTTATTTTTTATGTTTTTATACTAACGACGTATAATTTCGTCACCAAGTCAGAGACGTCAAAATCTGTCGTTAAATATATATATTTTTTAATTTTATATTTTATTTTATTTTAGGAACGAAAATTTTTCGTCGCTAAATTTAATTCTAGTTTTTTTAATTTTTTTTATTTTTTTATTTTTTATTTTCCAATTACTATTTAATGATGAATTTGAAAATAATTTTTTAATATTTTTAAATTTTAATTTATTTTATGTTTTTTTTATTTTTTAAATTTTTAATATTTTATATTTTTTAATTTTTAAATTACCACTTATTGAGTTTTCGATAATTTTTTATTTGTATAATTTTTATCACTTCAATTTTATTTTTATAAATATTACAATAAATTATAAATATAATTTTTTTAGAAAATTAATTAAAATAATCTAATATTAAATAAATGATGCAATATGATTATATTTTAAAAGGAACAAACAACATTAAAGATTATATTAGATATTTAAATAAAGGAAGTACAATAGTTTTCGTGTATGTGTGTATATATATAGAGAGAGAGAGAGAATGGATAAAAAATACACATTTTTCTGGTGTAGAAACTGGAAACCATCTTACACCATCCAACTAGATGATCTAATAACTGTGATTTAATGTCAAAGTCAAGGCGAAAAAAGAGGAGGTGAGGGTATAGTTGTCCAATTCATATGTCGTCACTTTTTTAAAAAAAATCATAAAATCTTTAAACGATCATAATTTACTCGTTTCTAATCGGATCAACACAAATAATATATAAAATTAAAGCAATTTGTATGCTCTTTCATTTAAGATCAATCGCGGATATGTTTGTGCGAATAAATATGGATGAAAAATATCAAAGATACATTTTTACTTGTATCCAACGCAAAAATGCATTCGTTAACTTTTAATAATGCTTCATCAGTAATATGATCACGTATGCTAATGAAGCATTTGTTATATGCTGACATATTGTATTCACCGTGCCAATCTAGCATTATCATAATGTTAACGTAGTACACATTCTTATATTGTTATTATGATTTATTAAATTTAAATTAGGATTTATAATTATTTTTTATGATTTAATTTTTATTTTTTAGTTACTAATTGAGTTGATTATTATACATGGTTAATTTAATCAAATTAGAATATATTAATTAAGGTTTATTTCATTCAATTAGGGTTTATACCACATGCTAATCAAGTATTGTCATATGCTAATATAGTTTATCCGTAATACTGATAAAACAATATCATAATGCTAATGATGTATATTTATATTGTTATTATGAGTCATTCCATCCAATTAGGATTTATAATTATTTTATAGAATTTAATTCCATTTTTTAGATCATTGGAGTTTATTATATTCGACTTACAGTTTATTTCATTCAATTATGATTTATAATTATTTTTTAGAATTTAATGATATAAAGACTGTCATTAGCATTACGATAACGTTTCATTAGCATGACAATAATGCTTCGTTAGCATTACGATACTGTTATCAACTACCCAACACCTTATTTATAATAATTACCGAATTACGTTAATACTCAACCTAGAAATCTTATCAAATATTATAGAATTGTCATCATCCCTTTTAAGCAAATCTAAGCCTTAGATTTTTGTTGATTGCATGGTGTAAGATGAGTTCCTAGTTCTCACACTAAGATTAGTTTGCATTATAATCACCCATATATATATATTGTATATAAGTGTTAATTGTCTTAAAATACATAAACTTCGGGTGTTTTGGTTGTTCACACATTTTAAAAAATGTACTTTTAATAACATGAACTTAGAACTTATTTGGTTTTTCTGATGATTTTCAAATTTCGGTACTATAATCCGATCAAAAATTCTTGTAATTTAAGATACTTTAGTATCCACGTAGATGTACACATGGAAATCTCCAACAGACACGTCAACTTAACTTGATCGGAATTTGAAAATATGTTAAAAACTAAACAAGTGGCAAATTCATGTTATTAAAACTATATTTTTTAAAACGTATGAAATACTAAAAAACACCCAAAATTTATGTATTTTAAGGCAATTAAATCTTAATATAAATATACATTAGCCCATTTGGTTTCGGCTGCATATGATAAAGTTATGCATTTCTGGGAGTTCGGATTTCGAATCTTGCTAATTCATCGCAAATTTTTATTTTATTTTATAATTTTATCATTTTTCTGGCAATCGTTGTTGAGGTAATTTAGTGACTGAAAATTTCGTCGTTAAAATGGTTATTGACGAACTTGTCCATCGTTAATCGTCGTTAAATCATTTTAAGGACAGATTTACCTAATATAAAATGGGAAACATCATGTTGAAGTCTGACTCGACCCGACCCGACCTAACCGGCCACTCCGCAAAAAAAACACCATAAATAATATCAGTCATTACACTAAAAATTATTTCACGCAGACTGAAAATTAAAATTTAAAGTCTGTTACTTGCCTTATATGAGTTTATTACATCTAAGTTAGAGTTTAATACATCCAAATTAGTGTTTATATTTAATTCAAAAAAATTAATTTTCAAGCGCACTGCATGTGCCCACATATTAGCGTCGTGTGGGTGCATGCACTATGTGAGCTTAAAAAATGTTAAATTAATTCACTTTAATTTTAGGATTCATTAAATCTATTTTAGGCTATATATTTATTTTGAAAAAATTAAATCAGCAAGCGTGATGCACAAGTTGTCCATCGATTCAATTTTAGAGTTCAATAATTTCATTTTAGAGTATATATTGTTTAGAAAAAATAAAACAAATAAAAAAATAAAAAAATAATAATTTGGGTGCGTGTACGTGCTCACTCTGAACCTTTTTTTTTCCCTAAGATAGTTTGATGGGTTGCGGCCCATGAGACGGGTGGACCAGATTCCTGCACATATAAAATACATTTAATTTTAATAAAAAAATTTAAAATGATCTCTTTACAGTAAAAAAGATAAAAAAAACTCCAACCTTTCTTGGCACGTGTGATTCACACTTAGTTATATTAAATGATCTAATGGTTGAGATTTAATATAATATGTGATGACAATTTTGTAAATAATAAGATAAAAAATAAATGAAGGAGGTTTATTTTCGTCAAAACCTTTAAAAATGATGATGACCAGAACTTGCTCATTTTTAATTCAATTGACGCAAAACGTATATCAAATTAAAGTATCTCTTTATGATCTTTGATTTAAGATGTCGGAAGACCATATTTAGATGAGAAAATATGGATGATAAATACAAAATATAACTTTTTATGCATACTCGAGTTGTAAATGCTTTTGTTAGCTTATAATAATGTTTCGTCAACATTATGATAACGTGTGCTAATAAAGCATTTGTCATATGTCAACATGATATATTTACTGTGCTAACAAATAATTATTATAATGCTAGCGTAGTACGTATTTATTAAGGTTCATTCAATCTCAATTATGGTTTATTTCATTTTATTTAGGATTCATTCCATCTCAATTATGGTTTGTTCCCTCTCAATTATGGTTTATTTCATCTAATTACGATTACTAATTATTTTGTTTGAATTTATTTTTCCTTTTATGGTTCCTAATTGATCATTAGGGTTTATTCCATCCAATTATGGTTTATAACGTATATTGACGGAGTATTGTCATATGCTAACATAGTACGTGTATTTGTAATATAATGTTGACGAATTAATATTGTTCGACAAAATATTGACTACCCACAAGTGCACGGTGTAGCTGTGTACAATGATGAGCAATATCATATTCCGCAGAGACTAATTATTAATTTATGCGTTAGTATTGCAACGTCAATTTTCTAACACTATTTAGGAAACACATTAAAAGATTTGGATTTAATTAACTACTTAAACAAGAAAATAAATAAAGCAATTAAACGGTGAATATATGGAATAAGTTCTAAATTCAGAGGGAAAGAAATATTCTAGGGTTTTGATTTCATTGATTTATCCATACAATATCAATTCATTTATACGATTCATTCATCATTCAACTTTTATTAGAACAATCACTCATTTAATTTAAACATTCTCTTGAAGTGCCTAAATCATAGATTACATGCTAGAGTTAATATGTGTATTCAATTACTAACATGCAACTCTTAAAAGCTCCAAGGATTCGTTGTCCTCATAATTAATGTGTATTGTGTTCTTGTGTGTAGCGCCCCCGGTCCCAGAAGACCGTAGGAATGGACGCCACGGGGGTTGGAATTAAGAAGCGAGAAAGAAATGGGGTAACCTGATTAATGAAAATCTCAACAGAAGACCCAGAATAACCAAACATGCTTTATTATAATATATACCTATTTACAACACCAAGATCAGAGTTCTTAGTGTTTAACAAAAGGATATTGCAAGCGCGGAGACTTAATTATCAACAGAATACTTAACAAAAAAAGACAATGGGAAAATAAGTAAATAACAAAAGCCCATCTCTCAGCATCGTCACCTCCACGCGCCAGCCTACTGACCTGAAAAATATTTAAAAATATTTGGGCTGAGTACTAGTGCACTAAGTGGGCAAGTTTTTACAATTCGAGTTATGCAAATCATTTTATTAAAGTAATCTATCTGTGTTCATGCAGGTAGTGAAGCTTAGGAGGTTTTAAAATTTAAAGCAACCTAAGTTCACCAAAATATTTTATCGTGAAGCGCTTAAGAGGGTAACCAGTCACTGCCCGCAACCCGTACTACATCACCACGCGTAAAGTTGAGTATGGCCAAGTATACTCAATGAGTATAACCCATAAGTGTTTCATTTTTGTCTCACCGACAAGGAGGAGGGCAGGACAAATAAAGCATGCATACTGTAGCTACTCACATTGATACAGCGCTGGTATATGAGACTCCGACAACGTACAATAGCACGTAAATATTTAACACAGATAGTCACATATGCAATTTTAACAAAGCAGAGCTTAATAGCTCGAAAGATACAATTTGCAAAAATATAATAGCCCACCTGGATAATAGATTTGCTTTCAAATTCTATGAAAAATGAAACCTTAAGCTTCTATTTATGGAGGAAAAATAAATAGGATAATAACGAATAAAAGAAAGAGGATAATGATGGAAAAAGAATAGGATAATTACGAATAAGATAATCTTTTGAAAAAGAAATTGGATAATGACGGATATGCCTTTTTCTATTAAATTTATTATTTTCCAACTTAAAGTTGTGCCAAAAGTTCATTTGAACTCGAAATTTGAAATTTCAAAGGTTGGCATGATTCTTGAAACATTTTCTATCAACCCGAGAAAAATATCATAACATATTTTTAAGGTAATTTTTGACCAAATTAGATTTAATAGATTTTCCAGGCTGCGATTTTCCTTTATTTGAGTCCTTTAAGGACCTAACTTATTTTCTAACTTACCAGAGGGTAACATAAGTTGAATAAAATCTTCTAAAATATTTCGGGGTATTACATTGTGTTCAAGTGTTAAAACTATTCTCTTGATTTATGAATTAACACAACAAATCATGTTATCATGGTGATCAATCAATCAAGTAAACAAGGCGAAGAAGACAAAGAATAAAAGAAGAATTTAAATCATAAAATCAATTATCCATTGTACTTCAAAATCAACTGTTATCAAACCCTAGAATACTAAAGTGTCTAGCTACTCATAATTAAATAAGTAACAAAAAACAATCCAAGAAAAAACATAATTAAAGAACAAAAATACGATAAACCCGGAGGATGAATTTGGTCTTGGCCTTCAACTTGTGCTTTTCTTGCTCTTCAATCTCTGTGTTTAGGGGTTGTGATGTCTAATTTTCATGCTTGAGAAGATATATATAGTATAGAAAGTATTCTAGTCGAAAAAGGAAAGAAAACGGGCTAAAATAGGCCAAAATCGAACTCCCAAGGCTTATTCACGATCTCGCCCACGACCAGGTCGGTCGTAGGTCCACGTGGCACTGATGTGGCAAGAAATTCGCAACCGATGCAAAATTCACGGTGTTGGGTCACGGATATTACAAATGTAGACCTCCCCTCAGTAGCGCGCTCACAGAAAATTGGCCAGGGAAGGATCCATGACTGTGGTCGCGGATTCGGTCGTGGGTTTATGTGGCATCCGGCAACTTTTCACTGTTTTGCTTCGTTCTAACTCGTTTTTCGTCCAATTAACCCGATTCTTTTTGCAACACGTTCCTTATTTGATTTCCTATCTTTCTAGGGTCTTCCAAAGCTCATTTGAAGTTCATACAAAAAATGGCATTAAATCTCTTCACAACAAACAAACTCATGACATTGCACAAAATATAAAAAATTATGCAAAACTTATCACTTAATGCATGCAATGCCCATCAAATACCACTAAAATGAACCTCAAAACACATGTAAATTACGAGGTTATTAAATATCATAATGATAATGTTGTACATATATATATTATTATTATGATTTACTTCATCTCATTTATGGTTTCTCGTATCCAATTAAGATTTATTTCATCCAATTATAGTTTAATTTATCTAATTATGGTTTCTTCCATCCAATTAGGGTTTATTAACTCAAATTATATTTATAATATTATTTTTTAAAATATAATTTTTGGTAAACAATATTAAAAAACTTTAATTAGTATAATGATAAGGCTTCGTTAACATGATAATAATACTTCATTAACATATTAATCAGGTTATCAAATACTCCACCTTTTTTATAAGAATCGCCGAATTACGTAAATGCCTTCACCCAAAAAACTTCTCAAATATTAAAGAACATGATACCACCTTTTTAATCAATTATGGGCCAAAACATAAAGGAACGAGGGTTATTTTCGTCCAAACCTTTAAAATTGATGGTGTCAGTAATTTAATAAAAATCTTAAAAACTTTAAATGACTATAACTTGCTCGTTTTTAATTAAATGTACGAAAAAAATATACCCCCTCCGTTTCACAATAATTGTCATCCTAACACTTTAATTTTATTTCACAAAAAGTGTCATTCTACATAATCGAGGTAAAAATTTCACATTTTTCTCATATTTGCCCTCATTTAAAGCATTCAAATAACTATATTTTAATGTATTCACATAAGGTGTGTAAAGTAATTTGATTATCTAATATTAATATGTGTGCATCCATCCAGAATGACACTTATTCAGAAACGGAGAGAGTATGAATTTAAAACTCTCTTCATACTCTTTCAGTTAAGATGTCAGAAGGTCATGTGTAGATGAAAAAATATGGATGAAAAATACACAAGATAATTTTTTATGAATAAGGTTATAAATGCTTTTGTTAGTTTATAATAATTGCTTCGTCAACATTATAATAACATATGGTAACGAAGCATTTGTCATATGCTAAACTTATTCACTGTGCTAACGAAGAATTATCATAATGCTTGCGTAGTACATATTTTTAGGGGGTTTGTTCAATCTCAATTATGGTTTATTTCTTCTAAATTATGATTTATTCCATCTCAATTATGGTTTATTCCATCTAATTATGATTAATAATTATTTTTTGGAATTTAATTTTTCTTTTTTAGATCCTAATTGATCATTATAGTTTATTCCATCAAATTATGATTTGTAACATATGTTGACAAAGTATTATCATATGCTAACATAGTAACATTGTGTATTCACAGTGCTAACGAAGTAAAATCATAATGCTAACGTAGTAGATATATATTATTGTTATGATTTATTCCGACTCATTAAGGATTTATCACATCAAATCAAGGTTTATTTCATCCAATTAGAGTTTCTTCCATTCAATTAGAATTTAATCAAATCAAATTAGATTTACATTATTTTTTAGAATATATTTTTTCATTAACAATATTAGAAAATTTTAATTAGCATCACGATAATGTTTCATTAGTTCGATGATAATACTTCATTAGTATGACGATTTTGTTATAAAAAATTCCACTATTTTTATTAGAATCATCAAATTACGTTGATGCTCAGCTTGAAAAACTTTTCAATTATTACAGAATTAACAAAGCCTTTTTAATTAAATTCGGACCTTTAAGTTTTGGAAATTGTTTGATGTGGATGTGATCCTAATTCCTCCCATATATAAAATATATATATATATATATATATATATAATATTATGATTGAATGAGAACCAATGAGTAGGTGAAGAAATCTACTTGTGGTACATCAACAGTTGAAATATGTATAAATGCGTAGAAGAAATCCTGCTTCCAAGAGGGAAATATAATATAGTTTCGAGCATAAATAATCACTATTTATAAACTCAAATTTAGAACTGGGCTGGGCTCAAAAGCCCACCAAATATATTTATTTCTGCAAAATACATTAGCTATTGCAATTCGCAAGCCGAAACCATAAGAATTCTGTTTCTGTCAAATCTTTTCTAAGATAGCTTGTAATTGCATTTTTTTTAAAAAATGAATTGTATATATAAAAGGATAGAACATAATAACGTACGATATGATAAGTCCTACATCAATACGATACAGTAATAATCTGCCTACACTTGAGCACCACACAAAATGCGGATGAGATCCCCATTGACAAACCATGTTATTTTCTCTATTGCACAATCATTTTTTTTATTTCGATTTCCCGTACTTTAATTTAATTTTACAATTGTTAATTAGCGATAATTCTACCCAATCGGAGTTTATAATAGTTTCTTAGAATTTAATTTTCAATTCTTATTTATTATTTGAAGAAATAAATACTAATAAAATTGAAATTAAAGGAAAAAATGAAAAAAAAAAAACTAAAAAAATTTATGGTGGAATGTAAAGTAAAACACATAGACCAAGTGGACTAGAGAATCACATTTTAATATAAAGATACGATAGTCATAATAAGGCTCATAATCTGACGATTGTTTTTGCCATATATGCTCATTTATGGTTGTAAACAAACAGAGCTGCTCTCGAGCTATCCGGAACCCAACTCGAAAAAAAATCGTTCAAAGCTTGATCATTTTTAAAATGATTCAAGCTCGAGCTTTTAATCGAGCTTAATAAAAATATCGAGACGAGCACAAACAAAGTAGTGTTTGGTTCGGCCGCCGTGCAAACAAGTTCGAGCTCGGACTTAATCGAATATATTCATGAATATTATAAATATTTCTAATGGATAAATTAAATAAGCTTTATTTTCCAAGCTCGAGATTGAACATATAAATTAAATGGTCTTTTTTCAAGCATTCGGCTTGTCTCAATTAGTAATTTTTGAGAATTTCATGACCCCAACTCGAGCCAATTAAATTCGAGCATGACAAATATTTGTCAAGTCGAGCCTGAACAAGAGGAAAAGAGCTTGAATTCAGCTAACGCTCAAATATTCCTTAACGAGTTGAGCTCGAACATCAAGATATTCGGCTTGACTCGGCTGGATTCTTTTACAACCCTGTGCCCATCCATCTTTAGAAATTGCATATATACTATTGCCAATTAAAGTCTATTAGGTAGTGAGTGATGATATGATGATTCAAAATGTATATAATTCAATTGAAAATAATCATGTGATCATAAAGCAGAAAATAAACACAAAATGAACACATGTCTCCATGCGATCTAGGCAAAATCACATAGTTGATGAATATAAGGTTTGTAAGTAATAACATCACTACGTTTAGTGCTCATATGGGTTCATAATATCTTACAAGTAACAATATAATAATAAATTAATACAAATCATTTCGTGTAAGATTCCATAATCAAACTCAAGGAAGCTAGCTGCATGCCTGCTATTTTTTTTTTTCATCAACTACAAGGCGCAGGTTGTGATCCACGTAACAACTCATGAAATTGATGGGTTTTTTTTTTTTCATTTGTTTAATGTAAAAGGGGCTTTGCATGAATGTATTACGTATTTAAGGTAAATGAAATTTCACGTTACACTTTTTATATTACATTCCGTGTTACATTTTCAAATTATGATTTTTTTTATATTTTTTTTCTTTAATTTTATTTTTATGTGATTTAGTTTAATTTTTTAATTATTTTTAGGGTTCACCCCACCCAATTAGGGTTTATAATTATATTTTAATATTTAATTTTTAATTTTTAATTAATAATTCATTATTATGGTTGATTTTTTCAAAATTACATTTTTAATCTTTGCAATTCATTTTTTTTGTTGATAAATGTTGACTATTATTATTTATATTATAATTAATTTTTATTTTATAATAAATATAATTAAAATCATAAATTTAATAATGAAACATGAAGTGAAACACGAAATAGTGTAACAGGAAAATTCAACCCCATTTAAAGGGCATGGTTGATGTAGTTGAGATTTCAAATGTAATCCTATTACAAAATTATACCATTCATGCATTTATTGAATTATTATTTATGACTTTAGTCGCGTGAAAAACAATCATATTTGCAGTTTGTCAAGATAGGAAATCTTTTTTCCTCCCCCTTTTAGGGGTGAAGTAAAAGATTGTGATACTCACTGGTTATAATAATCAAATTTTAGGTAAAACCTTATTTTTGGTTCCTGTATTTTTAAATTTTTTTGAATTGGGTCCTTCTATTTCATTTGATTAAAATGAAGTTCCTGTACTATCAATTTAGTTAAAATAAGGTCCATGTCCTATGAATTTAGATAAAATCAAGTCCTTGAGGGACTTGATTTTATCTAAATTGATAGTAGAGGGACTTGATTTTATCTAAATTGATAGTAGAGGGACTTGATTTTAACTAAAATCGATAGTACAGGGACACAATTTAAAAATAAAAATAAAAATTGAAAAAATAAATAAACAAGAATAAAAAATAAATATATATTGAATTAACTTGTTAATTTGTAATTTCATAGTTTGATTTACAATTTGTAATTTTATAATGTCATATTATTTATCAAATTAACTTGTATTCTTAATATTCTTGTAAGTTGTAAATTGTATGTTGAAAGTTGTAAATTGTAAGATATAAATTGTTAAATGTTAATTCTAATTTGTAAATTGTAATTTAGTGTTAAATTGTAACTTGTAAATTTATAAATTGCAATTTCATATTTTCATAGTTTGATTAATTTATAATTTGTAATTTTATAATGTCATATTATTTATCAAATTAAATTGTATTCTCATTTTTCAATATTCTTGTAAGTTGTAACTTATAACTTGTAATTTATAAATTGTAAGATATAAATTATAAAGTTATATAATAATATCAAAATTCAAATAAACTTGTGTTTTGTCATACTTCTTAGTTTTTAACTTGTAAATTTATAATTTTGTTGATTTAGTTCGTCCAATCATCCGTAAAAAAAAAAAAAAAAAAAAAAAAACGGAAACCAAAAACCGGCGGTTAACCGGGTAACCGGCGCTAACCGCCGTTGGGACAAACTGGGGTTCCGGTTACAAAACCATAACCGGCAACCGGCTTAGCACGGTGCGGTTATGGTTCCGGCCTTCCGGAACCGCCTAACCGGCGGTTTCTAACCGGAACCGGCTGGAACCGGAACCGTGGACATCTCTATATATTGTATTCATGCAACAAATATTGTGTTACGTGAGTTTTTTTTCCTTTCATATTCTATCAGTTAAGTGTATAAAAATCCATATAGAGAATAAAAAACAAACAAAAAGATTGTACATATATAACATCTTTTATTTTTTTATAAATTAAATACTATTCTGTACAATAATCTGCAAACCACAGAAAAAAAAAAAAGTTGAACATATTTTAAAAAACATGTGTGATCAATTGGAATTTAAGCTCGAAATTATCATTCCCAAACTATACTGCATGTTCCCACCCTACGCCATCCTCAAAATGATCGTGTAGAACATTTTTTAAGAGACGTGCGAGAGCAAGTTTTCTAAATTATTTGCCACGAATAAAAAAATCTAAGTCGAGAAATGTACGAAAAGAAGAATGTTCTAGAAACTTTGGATGGCCAGAAATTATTTGTAAAAACCAAGAAAATCCAATATTTCCTCACCTCACAATCACAGTACAAGAAATATAAAACACTATTAAAAAGAAAAAGTCTAGAATAACCCACCACCAGAGAATGGCAGTTTCGTCTTTTCATTCTACCTAGCAAATCGTTACATGAATTCCAATTTTGTCTCAAAAAAATAAAAAATAAAAATAGTGATCATCAATCAGTCCTCTGTTTTCCTCTGTTCCAACTTCCAACTCAATTTTCTCCAATTCCAAAAGACCCTAACAAAAGAATGTCTTCAATCGCTTCCTCATCCACCAAAATGGCGTCAACGGCTTCAATTAATCAGTTCCCCTGCAAATTTCTGCACAGCTCAAAATTAACCCCCAACGCCGCGTTTCCTCCGGTTAACCGGATAAATTTCCCGGCGCTCTCGTTTTCGCCGAAGCCGAACTTCTCGTTGAGGGCGGTGGTGAGCGACGACGAGTGGGGCCCCGAGCCGGAAGCCTCAGGCGTGGCAGTGCTGGAGGAGGAGAAGTCGCCGGAAATCTATACGCTAAAGAAACAATTGGTTGATAGTTTTTATGGAACAAATAGGGGGCTGAGCGCCTCCACCGAAACGCGGGCGGAGATCGTCGAGCTCATATCCCAGCTGGAGGCGAAGAACCCTACTCCTGCTCCCACCGAGGCTCTCACCCTGCTCAACGGGAAATGGATTCTCGTGTAACTTCTCTTTCCAGACTGTTACATTTTCGTGTTTTTAATTAGTTTATCAATACAAATCTTGTGTACATTACTTGCTCTAAATCTTCTAATATTATCTCTATCATGTTTCAAAAGTTTGTTAGGCAACGGTTATGACATGACCCCAAGGTTAATTGCAACTAACGTCACAATGTTTTAGACATTATTTTAAAATCTTACTACTTATATCGAAATTTTAGATGGTTAAAACATCGTTGCTGAATTAAAACTAATGTAATATTAAATATTACATGTGTATATATGATTTTTATATTCTACGTACGCAATTAAAATGTAAATATTTATTGGGTTAAGTGCATATGTGAAAAATCATAATATTTACATTAAATTGCAAATTTGAGACGACCACTAAACTTAGCAAATTTAGCACTACCTTGTTATTTTTGTGCAAATCTTTTCAGACTATCGGGTTTGGACGTGGCCGGCTTTCCTTTTCACGTGCACACGTAGTTTGTACAATCAATAAAAATGTTGGACGCTTCAGAATTCCGATCATCGGAAAAAACTCGACTTGCTTATTTTGCATTAAAATAAAGAGGGTGCTAAATTTACATGTGTTAAAAGCCATGTGGAATATGTACTTTGGTGTAAGATTTTGTGCTATTTGGTGCAAATTAACCCATTGCAAAACCTATTTAGTTATTGCTCTGAGATATAATTTGTAATGAAAATTTGATCACTGCAGCTACACAACGTTTTCGGGTTTGTTCCCTTTGCTATCTCGTGGTGCAGCGCTGCCGCTGGTGAAGCTGGAAGAAATATCTCAGACCATCGACTCCGACAGTTTCACCGTGCAGAACTCCGTCCTATTTTCCGGTCCATTAGCCACAACTTCCATCACCACCAACGCAAAATTCGAAGTTCGAAGCCCTAAACGCGTGCAGGTTTACCCTTTCGCCTCCATTGCTATGTCATTTCTCCAAAAGTTTCATCATCTCTGATTTCTCATTTCTCTCCATGCTGCTTTGCAGATTAAGTTTGAAGAAGGCGTGATTGGCACACCGCAGCTGACGGACTCTATTGAAATTCCCGAAAACGTCGAGCTTTTAGGGCAGAAGATAGACCTCTCACCATTCAAAGGCCTTCTCACTTCTGTGCAGGACACGGCCTCGTCCGTTGCCAAGTCTATTTCCAGCCAACCACCCTTGAAGTTTTCCATCCCCAATCGCAACGCTGAGTCGTGGCTGCTCACGACATACCTGGACGACGAGCTCCGGATTTCGCGGGGAGATGGAGGCAGCATATCTGTCCTCCTCAAGGAAGGTAGCCCTCTTTTGACTCCTTAGATAAGTCTAGTTATCACTCTTGCTTGTGGGGGCTTGTGAAATAGCATGTTATAAATAAAAATGTGTGGGTGACAGGAAATCAGATCAAATCATCAAATACTATATATATTGATATATGTATATAGTTCGAGCTATCAAATTTCAATAAATTTCTTATTTATCCAGTCAAGAATGTGGATTTCCATATCAATGTTGTTTACAATACAGAAATAAATCAGTACAAACATCATGAAATACCTCGAGTATAATCCCTCGAAAATCGTCGGAATTCATGGTGAGATAGTAATTCAAGAGGCGTCGCAAATCCTTAACCTCATGAATCTTGTTTGCCATGATCATCTGCTCCATGGACTCTCTAAAATCCTGCCTAGGATCATAACTAGACTTCTCCATCGCCACCATCACGACGAACTTAGTCTCGTATCGCCTTGTCTGCAGCCTACTCCTCCTCTCTGCATTCCCTGCTTCCTGTCTCTCCCTGATCATCTGATCCAGCCTCTCTTGCACCATCGCGTGTGCGATGCTGGAAATGGTCTGAAACCGACCCGAACTAGTCGAGCTTTCGCCTTCCTCCGACGAAGAAACACTGAGCCTACAACTGCAGCACAATGGCTTGCATCCTCTACTCTGGAGCTGCTGCTGCTGCTGCTTCTTGATCAAATCTCTTGATCTTTGCATTCTTGCAGATTTGAACTGCAATCTCAGCTCTCAAAAAAATTGATTTATGTGGTTGCAGCGTGGGCTCGAGGCTAATCATGATTATGTCAAGTGTGTGTAATGTGTGAAAAAAGTTGGAAGTGTGAATGGATTAGGAGGAATTGAACTGATAGAGAGGGAACATTTGCTTAGTTTATTATGGTAATGATGAGAATGATTTTACCTTAGATCTAACTTTAATTACTTTAGTAAGACATGTATTAGGTGGCGTGGTTTATCTAATAATTGTTCATATTAAAAGAACGTATGTTGGATGGTAATTTTTACAAAAATAAGGTTAAAGTAATGTTCGTACAGAATAAAGAAATATTTGTCGAATGAATAATGATCCCTATACAATCCCTTTAGTATCTCCTAAATATATATATATATATATATAAAGTAAAACGAGAATATTGGAGTTTTTAATATATGGAAAAGTATAGCTAGGTGCAAAATGATTGCAAATAAACAGTATCAGCATAAGGGCCTAACTATAGTGCTATATTGATTAAGAAACAATTGGTTTAAGACAATTATTGATGAAATTGGTTATATTATGTAATTCTAAATAATATTGTTTTATTAAATAAATCGATCTATTAGGCTTCACGAGCTTTATTGAAGGCTCTGGCGTATTTATCTAAATTTGCTTCTTAAAAATGTCATTTTGTGATGGGTAATTCTAAACATAACTCTCATTTAACTCCTTATTATCTCCTAAACAAAAATATTATTATTTAAATATCTTATTTTGCCCTTATAGCCCTGTTCAATTTTACTTTCTAGATTTCAGATTTTTTTCATGAATACAACATCAAAAAACTCCAATTTATGGAAAAACTAAAATGGAGATCACGGTTCATTGACGAATTTTTCTAATGATTTTCTTAAAATAAATATAATCAATCACAACATAGTATTATGAATTCGTTTCAAATGTCATTTTGACTATAACTTCGACAAATCTAATTCCCGCAACCATGACTAGTAAGTAAGATGATGGAGTATAGTGTGCCATCATTACTACTCATTTAATAATAATTCAACCAAAACTACCAAGAAATTAAATTATGAAAAGTATTGAAAACAAATTATTAAATTTGGGTGTCTTTCATCTTATCCGGCCCTAAAAAGAGTAAAAGATTTAATCGAACACATAACTTTGGCTTATTTGGTGGAGGCAATCCATCGAAACACTCAAATGAATGAATTATTTGCGCAAAATAGGATATTTAATAATATTTTTATTTAGGGACTATAGAAAGAAAAATGAAAATTGTGGTTAAAATTATCTTTTTATGATATATTTGTTAAATGGGTCCGATCTAAGTAGACCCAATGTAGGTCGAGCCATAGGTCCCTATTAGATAACTTAACTTATTTTTACCCTTACTCACAAGAAATTCAATTAAAAATATTGTCAGTAGAATTTGAACCATATGTCATTACTCCTAATAAAGCAGAGAATTAACCAAACTTTATCTATGCATCCGGGAGACTAGGATCAACTATTTGATCCTACTTTGTCATTAGTAAACGAAGACGATATATTAATCAATTGTTGAAAATAATTAATAGTATTGTTGTTATTGTTATATGGAAGTTTTATAGTTATACTAAACACTAGTCTATGCATCCAACATTAAATAACCAATTAATTAAGAACTTTATATAAGAAAAAATAAGATTATTTTGTTCTATATGTTTAAATCATATTTATATACACATTCACCACTACTTTGTGTTTAAATTCAATAAATATATAAATATTGAAAAATTTATACACACATTCATAGAAAAAATAGTGGCGAATCTTTATAAATATTTATTCAAAAGATTGGAAAATATTTTTTGGATTGCAAAAAGTAATATTTATAATTCTAAAAAATAATAGCACATAAATATATTATAACTTTTTGTCTATCCGAAATAATTTGGTACAATGGGCACCCAAATTCGTGCCACACACTATTTGTACAACCATAAAATCCCCGCAACAAAGGCGCGCTCACATACACACACATATAGAGAGAGAGAGAGAGAGATGGTCTGCTTTTGGGGGACAAAGCTTTGTTAATGTGATTATCTTAAGCATTTTCAAGGTGAGACGAAGCAACAGTTTATTATTACACCAATTCTCCTTTACATTATTCAAAGCTCGATAAAAATCATGCATTCATCAGATAAGTCGAGATCCATGCGGATTAACTGATGTAATCTGAATAATTTGTACAGGATAGAGAATGCGCAGAAAACTTCTAGGAAAGAACATGTCAATTTAGAAGGACTCAATCCTACTCTATTACTCAATCAATCGAAAATAAACTGAATTAAATGATAACAACTCGAAAATAATTTAGAAGACGAACTAGACCTAATTACGATATCTAGACAATGACACAAAGATAGAACACAAATCCAAAAATGAGGGGGCTATTTTGGACGTGGGTTATGACTGGGAATCAGATGAGTTTGGGCGTGAATTTATGGGTTAAGAATGGCTAGGGAAAATATGTTATGATAACGATTAGAATAACTTACGGAATTCGGTGTAGAACACGATGAACGGGACTTGGATGGAACTTGAACACGGCTGGAAATTCTTGTGCTAAGGACGAAAGATGATTGGTGGATGGGGAAGTTCACGGACGGCGGTTGGTCATGGTGGTGTTGAATTGCAACCCGATTAATTCCCGGCGTATCTTGTACGACGAAAATGAATCTTCAAGTTGTTCTCCGGATAGCGAGTTCTCCCTAATTCCTTGTGTGAATTAGAAACGTTCCCTTGAAAATAAGACTTGAATTGCTAGGTTCAAGAATGATAATTTTCGAATAGAAAACAATCAAAAGCTTTGGATATTTGAGACACAATTATATGCAATGGCAAATTTAATCAATAATGTCTAAAATATCAATGTAACATGTATATGTATATATATAGGGCTAAGGGAGCATGAAATTATGAAGAAAAAAGGCCTAAAAATCTAATCCAAAAATGATCTCTAACTATACTAAGAAATTCCCTAAACTAGAATTATATTCAAGGTAGGAACTAGTCTTAAATACAATTCTAGTCAAACCTATTCAAAGATGGACCAAAATTTAACATAAAAATTAAATAAAAACTGATCTAAACCGTAGTCTAAATTAATTAAATAAATACTATAATCTAGATAAAAATCAACCCTTAATTAAATACATTAAGGGCCGAAAATCCACTCCATGTGTGCATGCAATTCACGTCGGCTCTTCTTGCACATGCACACGTGCACTTTGCTTTCTTCATCTTGAGCTCTTCAAGTGTGATACTCCATGGTGTGATCTTGATCTTCATTAGTTAATAAATTAACTAACACATGGCTGCCCTTTGCATCTTCCAATTCTTTGAACTTCTTGCGAATCAACACTTGTAGATAATCTTGCAATTTCTTCGCTCGAAGTCGCGTCATTGGACCTTTGAATTGCAGCTTGGGTTCAAGACCTTCAATGCCTTGCATGGCTTCATCATTAATCTGCATTGACCGGCGTTGATTTGGAAAAAAAATCTGTTAAAAATTAGAATTAATCTTAATACTAAAAAATATCATAAAAAATTGAAAATATATCATTTGTATCCTTAAAAAGTAACGGGTCTGCTACTTATCTCATAAGAGTTTATTTAGTTCAAATTATAATTTTTTCCATCACGATTAATATTTAGAGTTTAGGAGTTTATGTTTTTTAGTATTTTATTTTTTGGGGTTTTTTTAAGGTTCATTTTTTTAGTTTGATTATTTTGAATTAGAAGTTTTATTTATTTGAAAAAAATTAAATATATTCACTTTCATTTTTGGCTTCACTGATTCAATTTTAGCATATATATTTATTTCAAAATTAGTTTTTTTATTTTCAATTGTCATTTATATTTGTTTTGAAAAATTAAATTAATTATCAAGTGTAATGTATGAGTTCACGCTTTAGCGTCGGGAGAGTGCATTACGTGAGTCACCGGATTTAAAAAAAAAAAATCATTCACTTTAATTTTAGGGTTCATTAAATCAATTTTAGGGTATATATTTATAATTATTTCAAAATATTAAATTAATTCATTTTAATTTTAGGGTTCATTGATTCTATTTTTAGGTATATAAGTTTGGGGGAAAAAAAATAGAAAAATTGAAAAAAAAAATGAAAAAAAGAAAAAATTTAAAAAATATATAATTGGCGCGTGTACCCCACACGCTCAACATGGTTGACTTTTACCTATTGATCGTTATTTTTAATTGGATTTGTGTCAGTCTGATGAGCCCAGACCCATACACCTTATGTATAGGAGAGTGCACATTTTTGAGTTTGGATCAGGGTCAGTCTAATGAGCCCTGACCCATACACCTTATGTATAGGAGAGTGCAGCTCTTCTTCTTCTTCTTCTTCTTCTTCTTCTTCTTCTTCTTCTTATTATTATTATTATTATTATTATTATTATTATTATTATTATTATTATTGTAGGAGAGTGCACCTCTTCTTCTTCTTCTTCTTCTTCTTCTTCTTCTTCTTCTTCTTCTTATCATCATCATCATCGTCGTCGATCATCATCGTCGTCGTCGTCAGAGAGTTATAATTAACTTCATTTGTGAATGTAGTAAACTTTGCTCGCATTACCTAAAAGGTAAACCACACATAAAAGTGAAATTTGTTCACTCACATCCTCGAGCAACGATTGCATGTTAATTTAATATATGATAAACCATACGACGATACAAGTCTTATGTGATAGATATTTGACTTAGAAAGCATTGGTATGTAAGATTTGACTTTGTGATGATTTTCGTCTGCACACTAACATACTCTACCACTAAGATACTCCAAAGGAAACAAAAAAACAATAATTATATAGGAAAAACGTAATATTTGCTTATATGATCTATAAAAGCTAAATATAAACTCATTCCTTGAACATTAGTATATTTTTAAAAATTGTCATGAACTTCAGAATTAAATATGTTAAAAAGTTACATAATCATTCCACATTTTTGTAAAATTTTTATCAAATCCAATTTTTAGATTCAGATTGTTGACAAAGCACGCTCAGTTCAACGTTTAAAATAACTTATAAAATCAAACATATTCTATATTGAAATTAGATATGATTTTCTACATCGTCATTAATTTATATGCTAGACTCCGAATATAAGTATATATTTAGTTTTTTTTTTTGAAGGATATATGTTTAGTATGTTTTTGAAGTTCATGTCATTTAATTGTTGAGCAAAATTTTTAAATAGCCATTTTTACTTAGTAAATCATGTAAACAACCACTTTTAAAAAAAATAATGTATTGATTTGGGGAAAAATATCTGATTTTCTCTCTCTTCAATCTATAACTTCATTCTCTTCCCACTCGCCTCTCTAATTTTCAATCGTTCTTTGGTGCACGAATCGATTTCTTTCGGTACACGAGTATTGGAGTAGAATCGTGCACCAATTTATTTATAATGTGTGGAATATCAATTTTTTTTATTGTTGCACGATTACACGAATTAGCAGAATAATGAACTCGTGTGTATCTATGGATTTTTGAAGTAGTGCACGAATACCGAATAAATATACTAATGCAGTCGTGTTTCAAGTTAATATTCAACTGCTACATGAGTACACGAATGAGCATAATCGTGTTCTCCTGTATTGAACTGTTATATTGAACTATTCGTGTACTCGTGTAGTAGTTGAATATTTAACCAATGCACGATAACACGACTTGAATTACTCGTGTCATAACACTCGTGTACTCATATTGCATTATAATTTTGATTTAAACGCTAGTATATAATTTTTCTACTCGTGTAAAATTTCATGCACCACTAGATTAACTAACTATTATCTTCGTGCATCACATGCAACTCCAAAGGGAGAAAAATAAACTATATACTCGTGCATCATGTTTATGATAAAGGTGGAATTGTTACCTCTTTAGGAAATTGTTCGTTATGAGGATGAGATTGTTCGAAATTATCGTCCATGATTGTTCAGCGACTGTTGAATCTTGTAGTTTTTTCAGTTTTCAGTGTTGATGCTCGACTTCAATGGCGGCGACTGGCGAGATATATTTTTAGTTTGAGCGTGAGAAAATATCAATGTGAATCAGCGTTCTTTATTTTCGGGTGTGATAAAAGATTACTATGAATTTGATTTGTTTTTAAATATATTAGATCATTATGAATCTGATTTGTTTTAAATATATTAAGGTATTTTTATTTTAGGAAATAATAATGTTAAAAATACATTATATTCAAATATTATTTATATGGAAGTAAGGGTATTGATGTATATTTACATCCTAAAAGGCTAAATACATTATTTTTTTAAAATACTGACTATTTACTTTATTTACTAAGTGATAATGGCTATTTACTCCTATTAACACTTAATTGTTCGCCTCTACTCCCCACCCCAGACACCCCCAGCGGCCTATCTAGATTCTACTTAGATCATGGTTAAATATTCCATGAAGAAAAATTGAGTAAATCTGCTTAACACTTTTTATGACATTAATTATTTGTAGAGATTGAGAAAATCTCTGGTTGAAGATTGTGCATGCGCTTTAAAGGATAAAGAAGAAGATGTAGAATTATGGGATGTGACAGAATAATTCTAAGTACCAAGTTGAATTGTCAGCAACTAAGAAGATACTTCAGGTGCTTGAAATGATGGCCTGTTTAGGCTTCACGTACGATAATTAAGTTTGTGCGTGCTTTTGCATTTTTGTTACGTTTATATATGTTTTTTTTTTGGGTAGGAGGGAGGAGTTAAATTTATGTGTTTTTTTAAAAAATTATATTGAAAAAAGTTTCGTATTAATCTGGCCGCATTCTTTCATTTAGGACATCTTCAATCGTTCTATTTCTACCGGTGCTATCATTGCCACATCACTACTACATCATAAAATATCTATCTACTATCTACCTAACATAGTTCTCCTTAATCATTCTATCTAAAGGTAACTATTAATGCGACCTCGTATCATATCCACTCATTTATCTTTTATATATTATATCTTATTAATTTCTTTATTTTATATATAAATCATTATTCTACTTTCATATTTAAATTGAAATATATATTTAACCAATAAATTAATTTTATAGAAAATGGTATTGAAAGTGAGAGAATTGAGAAGTTGTGATGTTCAAAATTGTAAACTTGATATAATAAAATGAAGTAGGTACACAGCTTCTATTTATAATGAATTTTTCCTAAAAAAAATATTACTGTTTATTTCAAATATAGAAAAATTTTAAATAAATAAAAAGAGTTATATATATATATATATATTCCTAAAACAACAAGAAAATGTTACTATTAAAATACGTAAATTGAATATCAAATATATATATATATATGCATTTTAGAGATTAACAATTAAAAGTGATGGCTGCTCCAGCTTTTCCAGTAAGTGGGGTCCACCTCTACACTTCATTTTCTACTTTCTGCATGGGTTCTCTTCTTTCTGCTTGAATTTTCTACCTTTCATCTATCTAATCCTCCACAACCTATCTATCTCTTGCCACATCACCTTCCATCTTGTGAAAAATCTCCATTGGAGGTGCCCTTAGAGAAGTGATATATGTATATATTGTCCAAATTCCAAAATTGAAGAATCACGTGTTATGTACGTTGCGCAAGGATGGATCTGGGGTTTGAGGATTTAAAAAAAAAGGTATATTTTTTTTGTCAGTCAGTTTCGGCCCCGCTTCAACTACTGCTAATATAAGCACCACCTATGTGGTGACCATCTCAGTAATTTTTATTAAATAAAGAAAATTTACTAAAATTTTTACAAATTATATACCCTAATTATGGAATAATTAATCCTAAAAATTAATTATTAACTAAAAATAAGAAAATTAGATTCCAAAAAATAATCATAAATCCTAACTGGATTAAATGAAACATAATTAATAATTATAAAAGTAGTAAATCAAGATAAAAACTAATAATGTGGCTTCCACATAGGTGGTAGCCACAAAGGTGTGTAGGATCTACAAAATTCATATATATAGTGTTATGAGATCCTTTAACCTAAGGCACACACGAACTTATACCTGACCGACTTCAATGATGAGATTTGATAGTACCCTTCGATGATGGGCCTCAATAATGAGCCCTGATGACTTACCTTATAGATCCATATAAATAGGAAAATTTTATGCTACCCCTCGCATGCTACCCTGCCGATGTACCTTGCCAACAGTGTCCACCTTTTTCATTTTTTTTTCCATTTTTTTATTTTGGCAAATTCATTAAACACGCCATATTTTTGGGGAAATAAGGTCGTTCATCTATTGCGATATTTTTTCAGACTCGTGTCTCGGTAGGTGCCCGGGGTCCCACCTCTGCATTGGCACGACATTAGTGGATATGGCCAAACTTCCAAACTTTTCGATTTCAGCGACACCGACACACTTTTTTGACGTCGGTAACTTCGCCATATTCTAGATGGAGTTGAGAATTTCCAAATCCACCTGTTTTCAGATTTTTTTTGAACTTCATTTGATGATCAAATCTACCTTGCCTTATACATTTGCTAAACCTTAAGTTTTTCTCTTGTCAATGATTGCCCCGTCCCCGTGCATAATTCATCGTTCGTGAGCCCCCCCTCTCGGGCCTCACTCTCTGTTCAATGGCTACAAGCAGCGGAAACAAACGAGGAGGCAAGCCCCCCATCTTCCGACATGGCATGAATCACTGAACCTGCACTCAAGAATAGTAATACTTTGAAAAAGGCGTGATTCATTAAGTGATAGACGCTAACCGGACAGGTGAGGAAGCGGCGAATTCGTACACGGAAGAAAGAAAGAATGGAGATCTATTTTGAAAGAAAAGAGTAGGGGTCGACCATCTTGCTAATTGATAAACATGACTTTTACATGCATTTGAGTAGTTGTATGGCTCATATTTGAAGAGTAATGCATGCATTTGTTGAGGTTTTATACTAGTTTCGAGTTTCCGTGTGCTATTTGATGTTTTGGTGTTTCTTGTGCAAGTTTGAGCTGAATTTGAGATTTATCCAAGATCTAATTCAAGGAGGAAAGTTACTAGAAAGATAGAGGATCAAGTGAGGAGTGCGCTGCAATTTGAATCGAGTCAATCGGATAAGAAACGAGTGAGAACGGAGCAAAACGGTGAAGAGTGTCGGGCGGCAGAAGTTGACGCACGGCCCGTGCGCCAAGAATCCTTCACGCACGGCCCGTGCGGGTCTAGGCAATTTTAGAACAGCGAGTTATGCACGGCCCGTGCGCTAGAATCACCTTGTTGCACGGCCCGTGCACTGTGAGGCGGTTTATGGCCTGAACTTGGTTCCTTCAACGTTAGGTAGACTGGGTTTCATAAGAATAATTGTTAATCTTTAGATGGACTGGGTTACATAAGCCTATGGGTTGGAATGATATAGCTGATAGAGGTTTAATGGATCGACGGTGACAGTAAGTGAAGTTAAACCAATTGAAGGGACTATTGTACAACCGGGATTAGCATAATCAACTTGAATCAAGGTAGGAGAGAAACCAACGAGAAAATCTACACCCTAATGCTCTTCTCATAATCTTATCATCTATCTTTGTGTTTGGTGGTGTTAGTTTTACTTGCTTTAATTAGGTAGTTTAGTAAAAATTTCCTACCCCTAGTTAGAATGTTTAGGTTGTATTTTATTTCATGTGATCATTGACAATTATAGCATAGAAAGATAATCGCCCATACGAAGCTTTCCTCGAGAGATACGACCCGAGTTAGCTCATCGTCCTACAAATCAACCCTGTCCTCTTACAGGGGTATAGCCGACCGGAAAGAACAGCATCATTCAAACATGCAGTGAACCTCTTCCACTGCTTGATTCATGGGGAGATTGACAGTCTGCTGAGACATGGCGTCAAATCTACTATTAATGTTAGCATTCAACGTGGACAACTGAGCCGCCAATCTGGAAATTAGATCACTGTCATCAACTGCTGCAGCTGTTTTCCACATCTTCACTTGTCGATCCCCAGCCCACTGATAGCTGTTAGTGACCATGTCTTCAATTATCGTCACAGCTTGATCGTGGCTTTTATTCAACAAAGAATCACCAGTAGAGGCATCCAGAAGCCTCTTCAATTCCATGTCGCACTCGTTGTAGAAGATGCAGACTCGATGATCTATCCTAAATTCATGGTTGGGGCACTTCCTCAGCATATCTCGAAACCGTTCCCAAGCCTCATATAATGTCTCATCCTCGTATTGATGAAATTGTGTAATTTCACCCTTCAGCTTGAGAGTCAAACCAGGTGGAAAGAATTTGTGCAAGAACTTGTGCGCAAAACTTTCCCAACTGTCCACAGACCCAGCGGCTAGAGATTGGTACCATTACTTAGTCGTATCTTGTAAAGAGAATAAAAATAAGCAGCGAATGGCGTCATCGCGGACTCCATTCATCTTCACTGTACTACAGATCTCCAAGAACTGTGTCAAATGTGCATTTGGGTCTTCAGTGGCCCGTCCTCCATACTGCTTTTGCTGAACCATTGAGACCAACCCCGATTTCAACTCAAAGTTATTCGCATTGATCTGAGGGCCAGGAATGTCTCCATGGTTGAGCACTGGAACAAAGAACTTATTGATTGGATGAGGTTCTGCAGCTCTAGCGTTCTCTTGCTCTTGCATCCTCCGCTGCATCTCCTCCAACTGTGCTTGGAGGTGCCGAATTTGATTGGTGGGATTTGGTGTTAGATCAGCAGCAACGGTCATCTCTCTTCATCTCCTTGCATTATTGTGTCGGGAAATGGCTTCGATCTCAGGGTCGAATTCTTCTAGAGGTTCTTCCTTAGAGCGTGTACGTATACACAACCTAACCATAAGAAAAAAGAAGATTATAAAATTTTAAAAGAAAATAAATAAAAACTGAAAAATAAATGTCTAGATTAACACAAGAAATTAAATCTAAATAATAGCAAACCAAAAATTAAATCCCCGGCAACGGCGCCAAAAACTTGTTCGGTATTTATTTTCACTTAAACTGCAAGTGTACAGTGAGGTTTATAGGACAGCGGTGAACAAAGTCGTATCCATAGGGATTTAATAATTAATCTACTAGTTATCTAATTCAATCTCTCACAGTTATCTAGACGACCGAAAATGATTGAATTTTACTTATCTAAAAACTAAGAATAAGAAATAAACTAAATTGCTAAAGCAGAAATTAACACAGATAAATCAAACAGTGAATAAAAGACGTATTCTAGGATTGATTAATCATCAACTAATCTGTTGAGTATGACATGTTCTAGATGATGTTATCACTTCGCTGATAACATCGCAATCAATGTCGTATCTAATGTTGTCCGTCATTCTCGTCACATCGAGTATAACACTCAGAACTTTAATCTTATCATTTCCTAGTATTTTGGATTAATTTATTTTAAATTAATCTGAATAAATTGTGATATTTATCACACTTTGATTTCCACGTTTTTAGGGATTTATTAGATATTTTATTTTGATTTAAAACATGGATAAAGTTTGATTTTGACTTGTTCAAAATCTGTTCCAGATTTCATGGGGACGTGAAGTTCTCACTCCTTCTTGGACACTAACTGTTGAAGGAGATTGTGGGTCACTGGAATAATCGCTACTATTGCACGATGTTGAAGAACGTGTGCCATGCAATGCAGAAGACGGTTATCTCAAGTCCATATTTAGCAATGAGTAGTGGAAGACGGTTGATTAAAGTCCAAGTCATGTAGGATCGTGAAGCAACTGCCAATACAAGATGGAGGAAGTATTTAAGGTCTCCTTAGACCTTAAAATCATTTATGCAAACAGGTTATCACTGTGGTTTGTGAGAAGCACTGAATCTTGCATCTAGTGTCATCTCTGAAATCCAAGACATCTTCCTCGACATCTGCCTAGCATCCCAATCAGCTGGAAACTTTCATTCCAGTTGTGTGTGTAGGTTAGATAGTCAATTTTGAGAAGTCTAGGATTTAGAGTGACTGGTTGTAATCTATCTATGTGTTTAGATATGTTTGTTTTGAGTGATTATTCGAGTGAGTGAAGCTAGGATAGTCCTCTGTATGTTTTATGCAGTGTTGTTAAGGGAGTGAACCGAGACAACATCAGCATTGTTTTTGTATTTCACTTGTGATAGTGAATTTCGTCTTGAGGCAATCAGACACCATAAGGAGTGTGATTTAAAATTTATTTTGTGCAAAGTTTCATTTACGTTTCCGCTGCATGTTGAAGGTAATGTGGTAACACTAGCTTCAACATTTCATTTAACTTTGCAATTTACATCCGAATTCACATTATTTCAGGCAACAAATTGTAACATAATCCATTTATTTAATCATTTCATTCTTATGCCTACTTTGGGACTTAAATTGTGCTAGAGAAACCAATAATTCATCCTAAACCTTCTCTCAAAGTGCCTAGGTTGTAGATTATAAAATTAGTATTAACGTCTCCATTCAATACCTAGCATGCAACTCCTAATGGCTCTTAGGGTCTATTGCTCTCTCAATTAACCTCAACTCTCTCAAGTGTTATTAATTAACAAGTTACTTATTCCAGATCACGTGTTAAAACTCCTCTCTCGATTTATGAATTAACACATCAAATTGTACTATTTAGTGATCAGGTAAATAATACAGATAAACACGAGAATAAGCAAAACACAACAAAGTCATAGGCACAAGAAATCAACAGATTAAATGAACTTCATAATTTGAATCATAAACAACCCTAGAATACTAGGGTTTTAGCTATCCATAATAATATAAATAACAAAAATCATCCACAAAGAAAACATGAAGAATTCTAAGCACAAAGAAAATAAAAGCCGAAAGGTTTAATTTGTCTCTAATCTTGAAAGCTCTTGAATCATTTGGTCTTATTCTTCGCGTCTGTTTTTCTCTGCAGCAAACCTCTAGTGGCAACTTTTGGCTAGGTGGAATTGTGTGGAATTTTCGTCCATTGAAACCCTTAAATACCAAGTTAAGAAAAGCCCAAAAATAGGTTAAAAATCGGGCAGGCCCACTTGACTCACAACCAGGGCGCCCGCGACTTGGGTCGCGAATTCACGTGGCATGACGTTGCGCGAACGTGGCAGAAAATTCACAACCAAGCTCCAAATTCGCTTCCAAGCTCCAAATTCATGACCAGGTCATGGATAAAACAAAGGAGAACCCCGCCCCTATCACTACGTTGCAAAAAAAATGAAAAAGGTGATTTGCGACCTCCAGGGTCGCGAGTCCGGTCGCGGGTATTTTCCGATTCCGGCAACCTCTCACTGTTTTGCTTCGTTCTCACTCGTTTCTCATTCGATTGACCCGATTCTTTTTGAAACACGTTCCTAACTTGATTTCCTATCTTTCTATGTTCTTCTCAAGCTCATTTTATGTTCACACCAAAAATGAAATTAATTTCCTTCACAATGAATAAACACGTGATAATGCACAAAACATAGAAACTATGCAAAACTCAACACTTCATGCATGCAATGCCAATCAAATACCACTCAAATGTACCTCAAAATACATGCAAAAGGTGAGGTTATCAGAATGGAATTAGTGCGAAAAGAGTTCTTCTGCATTTCAGGTTTGAGTTTTAGAGAAACTGTTGATCTGCCATCTTCATCTTTGATACATCGAGATATTTTCTGAGTGAAAGAAATTTAAAAGTTGTGGACATTTTTGAAGCATTCAATAATTATAGTGCTTCCCATAAGGGGAATGGTAGTCTTGTATTGAAGTTGGCTCTCCTGCATGTTGTTTATGGGTTGCTGATGAATAGGGATCAACTATGGAAGAGGATAGAAGTGGGCTATATGCATTTTGTTGATGACCTTAATGTCTTCAACAAATATCCATGGGGTAAGGTTGCATATGAGTTTTTGGTTTGTTGGACCCATTGGGCCAAAAGCAATGTAAATCATCTCAGTCAATACTCAAATAGACCAGCCACCGATGTGTGTGAATTTTCTCTAACGTTATAGATATTTTCCTTTGAGGTTATGTCGTCGCTTGTAAGGCATTGCGCTATGAGAATTTATGCACATATTTTTTTGAGGATGTTTCGGTGGACCACTGAAACATATTACAAATATACCTATCTGTTGAATTTTTTCTAGAATTGTTCTGTGGATGTTGTGATAATTTTCCTTATTTTGGCTTGTCCTTAAATAGATTATATGATAAATCTTGTAATTAGCTAATGTGCATTCATTTTTTTGTATCATTTGTCGTTTGTATTTTCTGATGATGAAAGAAGTAGACTTGTAGCAGATGATCTGTGGGAAACAGTAGTAAGAAACAAGGTGAAAGCTATCAACTTCAAACTAGTGGATGAGGATGATGATTTGTTGGAAATAATTGGAATTGAGAGAGCATTTGGAATGGAGAGAGACAAACTTGAAGCTATTAGATGAGGATGATGATGATGACATTAACTTAGTCGGAAAAGGAAAGAAGGATGTTAGTGAGAATTCTGCAGTAAGAATGTCTCGGAGAGACCATACTGCCAATATTAGAAAGTTGCTGAGATCTGTGACTACGTATCCATCATCGAAAGGGCCAAAAATATAAACCATGGCTCCATTTCAATTGAGAAGCTCATGGAGATTATATTGGTAAGTGGTATTCTACCAATATGAGTGAGTTAATTAACATGATCACACAATAATCAGTCTACTAGTTCACTCATTTTATCTTGTTAGTTAACATGAGCATATTCACTTTTATTCTGAATATCAGAGAATGAACGTTATATTGCAGAGTGAATCTATATGAATTTAGAAGCTTTCAGAGATGATATTGGTAAGTGTCTTTGAGTAATGCAATAGTAGAATTTGACTGCATTTATCATCGCATGTCATAAAGTCTCTTCTTTCTCAAAATATCAGATAATGAACACGATGATGTAGACTGCTCTAGATAAAATTTATGGTCTAGAAAAAGCAGTTGATGATCTGAAGAAAAGCTTCGAGGGTGTGGGTTCGGTTGAAGAGGGAGCTATATTTGGTAATGAGAAAGGGCGGCCTGATCTGGATGAAATTCCAATTCTACATAAGTCAGTTGATCAGCAGCAAAGAAAGTCTGATGTTGTTGGGCCGGTTGGGGGAAACTAAGTGCAATGATCAGAGAGGCCTCATCAGGACAATAGTTGTTCTACAAAAGTCAGTTGATAATCTGCATGAAAGAAAGTCGGATGTTGATGAGTAGATTGAGGGGGAAGCTGCAGATTATCCCTATAAAGGTCGGCCTAATGATGTTAATCTGACAAACTTGAATGAATATCTGCCACCTCATGAGTAGCAACCTGATAACTTATGTGAAGAAGATGTTTTGGTAGAAGAATTGTCTAAGTGGTTGAATGATTAAGTTGTAGTGGAGCTGGAGGCTGAACTTGACATGAACAAGGATCCATATCCTGAGTATGAGATATCTGATATATCTGCATATTCACCGATGATCTTGATAGATTAAATTGAAAGCACGAAGAAACCCCCAAAGAAAAAGGTTGTTTCAGGAGGCAAATGAAGTGTGTACACCACGTTAATCAGCTATCGTTGGTAAACTACTTGCTAAAAGGGCAAAGAATACTAAGAGGAAGAAAATGAATAAACCAAAACCTCAGCAGTTAGCTTCAGTTATGTGGGAGAGATTTCATCCGATTAAGGAATACACATGGCCTTCTGTGAAGAGCTTTCACGAGTGGTTTAGCCATTCCCGCCAGCACAAACTGTACATTTAATTATATATATTATGCGAATTAGTGGTTACACGTTAACATTCACTGAATCCACACCATGTTGTTGTAACATAAGAATCCTACTATTTCATTACCAACCGAGTGCAAGAGCCAATCAAATGTGAAGTGGTTCATCATATTTCATTTTTTTAAGAAGAAAGATAAAAAAATGTGATTTTTTATTACCCCCTCATTAGTTGGCATGGATTTTCAAAAATTAGGGTTTAGAAAATGTATAAGACAAGGTAGATTTGATCTCCAAATGAAGTTCAAAAAATTTAAAAACAGGTGGATCTGGAAGTTCTCAGCTCAATCCAGAATATGGCGAAGTTGCTGACGTCAAAAAAGTGCGCCAGTGTCGCTAGAATCGGAAAGTTTGGAAGTTTTCCAATATCCATCGACGTCATGCTAATGCAAGGTGGGACCCTATGCACCTATCGAGACATGAGTCTGAAAAGTGTCGTAATAGAAGAATGACCGTATTTCTCCAAAAATACGGCGTATTTAATGAATTTTTCATAATAAAAAAAATGAAAAAATGAAAAAGACAGAAACGTGTCAGCAAGGTACATTGGCAGGGCAGCATGCGGGGTAGTATAGAATTTTTCATCTAAATGGGAGAGGTGATTTTATACTATATAATCATGAATGATCTCTCCTTTTGAACAATCCCTCTTTTGGCAGTTGACTTTTCTTTATCGTGGGCAGCTGCGACTAATTAAGAGCAACCTTGATGTGCTTTAATGATTTTTCTTAGACGCTATGCCTAAGTGGGCTGATCATTTTCCGTCTCTACAATGTGTGCTTGGTGGCGTTGGATGACGAATAAATGACTTACTATTGAGCAGCACTCGGGGGTTGAGAAGATAACTGATAACCTCGTGTTTTACATGAGTTTTGAAGTTCATTTGAGTGGTATTTGATGAACATTGCATGCATGAATTGATAAGTTTTGCATTATTTTCTATATTTTATGCAATATCATGTGTTTGTTTGTTGTGAAGGGATTTAATTTCATTTTTTTTGTGAACTTCAAACACACTTGGGAATAGCCTAGAAAGATAGGAAATCAAGTAAGGAACACGTTGCAAAAAGAATCAGGTCAATCAGACTAGAAATGAGTGAGAAAGAAACATGACAGTGAAAGACTGCCGAGTAGTGAGTAGATTCGTGACTGGAGTAGCGATCGGTCACGAATCCACTCGCAAATCACCTTCTAGATAGCCTTCTGCATGCTCACTACTAAGGGAGGAGTGGGTGTGCCTTTGATTAATTCATGATCCTACTCGTGAATGGTGATGTGGTCGCGAAAAATTTGTCATCTGAACGCCACGTGGACTCACGACTGGGCTCACGACCAACCTGCTCGTGAGCAAGTTCGCGAATGACACCCTAGGGTCCGATTTTGACCTATTTTGGCCTGTTTTCTTTCCTTTTTCGACAAGGATACTTCATACCACACACACACACACACACACACACACACACACACACACACATATATATATATATATACTTAAGCACGAAAATTCGGCATCACAAACCCTACCATAACATCAAAAATCACAACAATACACACCATATTCATCCCCTAAAAACAGATATATTGAAGAGCAAGAGAAGCACAAATTGAGGATCAAGATGAAGATTCTCCTTCCGGATTTATCGTGTTTTTGTTCTTTAATTATGTTATTCTTTGGATTTTTTTTATTACTTATTTAATTATGAGTGGCTATATACTTTAGTATTCTAGGGTTTGATAGTAGTTGATTTTGAAGTACGATGGGTATTTAATTATATAATTTTGGTTCTTCTTTTATTCTTTGGGTTTTTACCCTTGTTTGTTTGATTGATTGATCACCATGATAGCATGATTCATTGTGTTAATTCATAAATTAAGAGATGAATTTTAACACTTGAATTGTGAGGACAATAAATTCTTGGAACTTTTAAGAGTTGCATGTTAGTAATTGAATGGACACATTAATTCTAGCATTTAATCTACGGTTTAAGCACTTCGAGAGAGGGTTTAAATTAAATGAATAATTGTCCTAATAAAAGTCGAATCGTGAATAAATCATATAATTGGATTGAAATTGTATAGATAAATCAATGAAATCAAAACCCTAGAATATTTATTTCTCTCTAAATTTAGAACCTCTTCCATATATTCACCATTTAATTGCTTTTTTTTTTGTTTAAGTAGTTAATTAAATCCAAATCCTTTAATGTGTTGCCTAAATAGTGCTAGGAAATTGACGTTACAATACTCACATATAAATTAATTATTCGTCTCTGTAGAATACGACCGCGCTCATTATTGTACACAGCTACATCATGCACTTGTGGGTAGTCAATATTTTGTCGATCAATGATGGCTTAAAGTCGAGTAGTGAGTTGAAAGGTCATCTTGAATTGTGTGATTGACATGGTTGTACAGTGTGTCTATCTGCAGTTGAGCGATTTATTGGAGGTCATCATCTGCGGGGATGATCATGAGTTGCTAGGTTTTTCTTTTTAGTTTTTTTTTTGTATTTTAAATTGTTTTTATTTTCGTAATGGTATTATTGACATTTCAAGCCCAAAGTGGTTAGAATATTTTTTTTTTCTAAATCTAAAGTGGCTAAAAAGAATTTTATGTATATGTAACTAAGAAAATTTTATTTTTAGCCTCCTAGGATAGAGAAAATTTTATTTTAGCCACTAAGCTTGCACATTTGAGACATGTATGTGCCCGTGTCTGCTCGTAAGGATGAATGTTTGTCGTTTTCATATTTTTACCGTAAATTTTAGATTCATGCCAAACATAATTTAAGACAAAATTAAACTCAAATTTGTTCATTTATATTTTTAAAAAGTATTTTAATTCACACGTTGGCTAATGAGAAAATTTTAAAACGAGATTCACTTTTTATCTTTGAAAACTGATAGTGAATTGAGTAGAAGACTCACCTTGAAATCTCTACTCTAGGATCTGAAAAACCATGACAGGAAGGAGCAAGTGTAGTAATAATTTCTTTTCTAAAAATAAAGAGCAGAGAGAGATTCTTTCATTTTTGTGCAGAAGCAGCAACACACATATGCTTTTTTCCATTAACTATATATATGCCAAAAAGACTTACAAAAAGATATTCAAGGAGTAGGTAAGCACCCATACCTTGACCATACTTCAAAAACAAATCCTTAAAACAAGGATGACCATAACTATAAGATAGCATAACAAAACATAACTATAAAATATATAATTGAGTATCTAGAAAAGTCTCAATTCAAACACTCCTCCTTGAGATTTTTCTTAGATACTCCAAGTCTTGATCTCAAAAACTCAAATCTTGCTTTGTGGAGAGCTTTAGTCATTATATCTGCAATTTGATTCTCTGAGCTGCAGTAAATCAGAGTGACTTCTTTGGATTTAACAGCTTCACGAATTACATGAAACTTTACCTTGATATGCTTGGTTCTTCCATGGTGGACTGGATCCTTTGCAATAGATATAGCTGACTTATTATCAACCCAGATAACAACACCATTATTTTGTTGAAATCCCAAATCAAATAGGATTTTTCTCAGCCAACCTGCTTGATTTATGGCCTCTGCTACATCAATATACTCAGCTTTGACTGATGATTGAGCCACAATCTCTTGCTTTCTTGAAATCTAAGAGAAAACTCCACTACAAAATGAGAAAGAATAACCACTGGTACTCTTGGAGTCATCTATGCAGCCTGCAAAGTCAGTATCTGAGAAACCTTCTAATTTTCCATCCTTATGAATATACCAGATTCCATAATCAAGAGTTCCTCGAATGTATCTTAGAACTCATTTTGCTGCAACAAAGTGTTTTTGACTAGGCGAATGCATATATCTTGAAAGAATACTTGCTGAAAACATTAAGTCTGGTCTTGTGCACATAGATACAACAAAGAACCAATCAAACTTCTATAAGTAGAAGCATCAGCCTTGCCAATACCATCATCTTTTGAATACTTTTCATTCATCATCAATGGAGTAGAAACTGATTTTGATTTTTCCATCTGAAATTTCTTTAACACTTCCCGTGCATACTTTTCTTGTGAAAAGAAAATACCTTCTTCTTTTTAGAGAATTTCCATCCCCAAAAAATATTTCATTTCACCTAAATCTGACATTTCAAATTCAGTTTCCATGTTGGATTTAAACTACTCCAAAGCTTTTGCATCAGTCCCTGTAACCAACAAATCATCAATATAGAGGGAAACAATGAGTTTTCCTTCATTCAGAGTGTTTTTCACATAAAAAGTAGCCTCACTCATGCTTCTCTTGAACCCATGCTGTGGAAAATAAGCATCAACCCTGCTATACCATGCTTTGGGAGCCTGTTTCAACCCATAAAGAGCCTTTTGAAGCTTATAAACTTTATCTTATTTGCCTGAAACTAGAAAGCCTTCAGGTTGTTCAACATATATGTCATCTTCAAGAAAACTATTAAGGAATGCAGATTTCACATCAAGATGATGAACTTTCCAGCCTGACTTAGCTGCCAAAGCTATCAAAAGTCTGATGGTGTCATGCCTTGCTACTAGTGCAAAGGTTTCAGAATAATCGACTCCGAGTTATTGAGCATAACCTTTCACCACGAGCCTTGCTTTATACTTGTTTAAAGAACCATCAGGATTAAATTTGGTTCTAAAAATCCATTTGACACCAATCACATTTTTATGAGTCGGCCTGCCAACCAATTTCCATGTCTTGTTTTTCTCAATCATATTCATCTCCTCATGCATAGCAACTCTCCAATTTTCTTCTTTTGCGGCTTCAATATAGCTAGATGGTTCAATGGTAGCTATATTGCATCGCTCATATATGTCTTCCAATTATCTAGTATCTCAGATTGAAATTTCATTTTCATCATCTGTCATTTCCTCAAACTGAGCTTGCTCTTGAACTTCAGATTCACTATCTAAAATTTAGCTAGAGTCTTCCACTTCCTTTTGGCTCCAATTCCACTTTGCTAACTCATCAAACTTGACATTTCTACTGATAAGTATTTTTTCATTCTTCAAACTAAACAGTCTATAGCCTTTAGTATTGCTACTATATCCCAAGAATATGCAAGCTTGAACCTTTTCATCAAGCTTTCCTCTCTTTGTTTCTGGAATGTAAGAGTAACATATGCAGCCAAATACCTTGATGTGCTCCACAGATGCTTCAAAAGGAGTTTTAACATTCAAGGCCTTTGTGGGTAATAAATTTAGGAGATGAACCGATGTATTGACAGTCTCAGTCCAAAATTTCTTTGGAAGATTTTTTTCGAAGAGCATGCATCGAGCTATTTCCATCACAATCCTATTTTTCCTTTCACTCACTCCATTTTGTTGAGGAGTGTAGGGTACTGTAAATTATTGTAGCATACCTGCTTTAGCACAAAAATTCTTGAACTCTCTTGATGTGTACTCAGTTCCATTGTCTGATCTCAGAATCTTAATACGATGACCAGACTGATTTTCAATCAAGAGTTTGAATTTTTGAAACTCAATTAGAAAAACATCATATTTAAGCTGTAAGAAATATACCCAACAATATTTGGAGTAATCATCAATGAAAAACAAAAATGACCTACTTTCATTTAATGATGGTGTCCTCATTGGACCACAAACATTAGTGTGCACAAGTTGCAATTTTTCTGAGGCTCTCCAACTACTTTCTTTGAATGGAAGTCTACTTTGCTTTCCATACTCACAAACATCACAAACATCTTCTTTGCAACTTATGGCAGGCAAATCATGAACCAACATGTGAGAATGCATCCTTTTCAGATTAGAGTAGCTAAAATGCCCTAGCCTTTTATGCCATAAAACTGAATTATCTTCGGTACTTGAGTAAGCATGTTGATCATTTGATTTCTATTTGATTGGAAAACTTTTATCTTGCATTTTCACAGTCATCAATTCACAGCCAAAATGATCACGAATAGTGCATACCATATCTTGAAAAAATAGAGTATATTGTTTTTCTAGCATTTGTCCCACACTCAAAAGATTTTGATTTATATCAGGTACAAACAAAACATCTTGGATAAGTTTCGTACTTGATGGTGTGTGAATTTCCACAACACCTTTCCCTTTGACATCAACATGATCACCATTAATTGCTAATTGTCACCTTTGAAGTGTAGGACCGTCCAACTCTTTAAATATGCCAATATCATGAGTTATGTGATTTGTACAACCACTATCAATTATCCAGACCTTTGTTCTGATTTGAAGCATAGCATATAGCCACAAAGAGATTTTCTTCGTTCTTCTCCTGATTTTCAGCAACTTACTACTACAAAAACATAAATAGATAACACTAAATACATAACAGTTTCGAGCTAAAACCATTACGAATGATCTATATGTAACGGTTTTTCAGAAAACTGTTACATATGTGCATGTCTTCACTGATATAGGTAATGGTTACTACTAAACTATTACATATTTGTGTAACATACATAACAGTTTTTATATAACTGTTACATATGTGAGTGCTTTTCAGACACTATAGGTAACAGTTTATTGTGAAACCGTTACATATGTGCGTCTTTTTTTTAATAACAGTTTTTTACCATTATGTATGACCTTTTTTATTTTATAACAGTTTATTAAGAACTGTTATATATCGTTAAAATAGGTTGAATTGGGTGTTCCTTCAAAAAAAAATAGAAAATCGATAAAAAAAAGAAGAAGAAGTTGATCGAGCTCTGTTGTATTCACAGTGTTTCTTGAGAGTTTTGAATTCATTCTTGAATATTCTGTTGATCATTGTGGGTTTTGGGAAGCTAGTAATTTTGTTGCTTCGTGTCGTGTCGCATTTTGCCGTTTTTCGTCGTATAGCGATTGCGGACGTCATCTTGCATTGTTAGGTGTTCATATTTTTGACCATAGTGTTTATTATATAGGGGTCATTTTTGGTGTCTTCTAGTTTGAATAGGATTGGTTTTGTGTGTTTCCTAGTTGGTTTTGGTTTGTTTGGTAGTTTCCTAGTTTGTTTGGTGTTTGTTTCCTTGTTGGATTTTTGCTCTTATTTTGGTACAATCTTTATCCAAAATTCATCCGCCTTCTATCCCAATATTCCAGCTGCATTATCCACAACAAATCAATCCACCAAATACACGCCCTAGCCTCTAGCCGATTCCACCCCCTATCCACTGTTTTCAGCTCAAAAATCAATTTTCTGCAGATTTTGCTCCCGAACTCTGATTTTCGCCCATAATACCATTCTAGAAGCGTCTCAATGTGCTGAAAAAACTCACCACTTTGCTAAGACGTATGAGTACGGTTGGCCAAATTCGGCTGTCTTCAGGGTGAAATCGCCTGTTGAACATTTTCCGATTTTGCCGTTTCTTCGAATTTTCCTACCTTTTCACCCCCACAGCCGACCTTTACCCTTTATAGCCTAATTTGTGGTATTTTGTGTACCCCGTGGTACTTTGGGAGTCAAGTTCGAGCTCTTGACTAGAGCTGGAGGAGTTAGTAGCAATTCTACTACTGGAATTCGAGTCCTACTGTGAGTCGCTGGAGTTCGAGCTTTATTGAGAGTTTATACACTTTGAGTGCTATACATGAGAGTAAAAAAAAGAGTGAGGTCCTTTTCTTTTGTTTTCTTTTGTTTATTTGTTTTGCATGTATAAATGGAATCTAGAGAAGGATATCGGTCGAATGATAAGAAGCCTGCATCACCTAGTTCTCCTACAAATGCGGCTTCATCAATGCCACAGCCGTGGGATGCCCAGTACTACCATCAAGAATTGGAGCATAAGCGGGATAGTTCATTAGCCAAAGTGATGGCACAGCTCGGGCTTATTGCTACTCGAATTCCTGTACCACCACCAGTTCAAGCTCAACCTGTCCAGCCAGAAAGAACAACTCGATAGCCAACAGCAGCTCGTCAGCCAGACGTTGTTGTAGTTGAGCCAGCCGGAGCAAATGCTAGAGCACCACAAGCTCAGTGTCACCAACCCAAAGTGCAGTTTAATGATTCCTATGATCGTGATGTTGCAAGAGCTTTTGGTGATTTTGCAGATGAATTTGAGGCTGAGTACTATCCGTTTCAGAGACGTGATCGACCAATTTAGCCTTACAGATATGCAGCCCGACGTGCGGAACCTGACAGCTTATTGAATAACATCAAGACAAGCATTCCTGAGTTTGAGGGACTACATGATCCAGACCTCTATCTCGACTGAGAGAGAAAGATTGACAAGATTTTTGATTGCTATGATTTTCCTGAGTAGAAGAAGGTCCAGTTAGCATCATTAGAGTTCAGAGGATATGCAGCCACCTGGTGGGAGTTCCAGTAGAACCGGCGACGCCGAGAATGCCACCCTCCTATTGATTCGTGGTATGAGATAAAGGACGTCATGAGAGGACACTTCATTCCGGTACATTATGAGCGTGATCTCGAGAAGAGACTGAACCGAATCAGACAAGGTACACGTTCCATAGAGGAGTACCACAAAGAACTCGAGACAGCCCTCAATGGAGTTGGGAAAGAAGAGATTTTGATTGCTACAATCAAACGCTACATTAAGGGAATAAATCCAGACATCACCCGTGAAGTCAAGTTGAGGGACTTCACCAGTATTGAGGCCATGATCCATTATGCCTCAATAGTAGAGCGGCAGCTCAGAGATGGCCGCAGGAGACCATCATAGTCGAAGACAGCCCGAACACAGTGGGGTCAAGGCGAGTCTTCCACACCTAGGACAGCCCCTACATGTTATCAAGACCAACAGTCCCAGCCCGTTCACCATTTTGAGCAGTCTGCACCGCAGCCGAGCCGCAGATCTGAGTACAATTCGCCTGCACTGAACAGAGGCAATCCAACTCGCATAGTATAGCCCAGTCAGTCTTTGAATAGTACTCTAAGGAGAGCACGTGATGTTCAATGTCACAAGTGCAGATGATGGGGACACTTCTAAGCCCAGTGTCCGAACCACCGAGTTCTTTTTCTTACCGAGCAGAATGAGCTGGAGTTAGCAAGTGAAGAAGAGCTCGATAAAGCAGAAGTGAAAGGAGGCACCGAACAGCCCCTTGACCGTCCATCTGTGGATGAGGTTGAAGATGAGAAGCCGAAGCAAGCCCATGTCAGTCTTGTTTCGATCCGAGCACTGAGCCTGATTCGAGAGGAGGATCAGAATGATCAGCGTGAGAACATCTTCTATGCGCGCTGTGAGATCCAAGATAAGACATGCTCGCTCATCATTGATAGTGGCAGCATCGTGAACACGATCAGCCAGTACGCAGTGGGGAAGTTGAACCTGATTCCACAAAAGCACCACAAGTCCTACCGTTTGCAGTGGCTGACTGACTGAGGAGAAATCCGCGTCGGATATCAGGTAAGTGTTACTTTCTCTATTAGTCGATTTACTGATACTGTTCTTTATGACGCCATCCCTATGGAGGCATTGGATATATTGCTTGGTCGTCCGTGGCAGTTTGACAGGAAGACGATTTATGATGGATTCGCCAACACTTATACTGTGACCCGAGATGGACGGACCACTAGATTGTGGCCATTGACGCCCAAGGACGTCAATGAAGATCAGCAAAGGATGCAGCAGAGATTTAAGGAGGAGAAGACGAAACGGGCTGAGAGCAAGCAGCCCATTCAACCCGGGCAGCTCGTGGCCGCGACTCTGAATGCCAAGGGAACCATGCCCATCCCCAAGGATCCTACTAAGGTCGCCCTTTGTGCAGCCCCTTCTCCCTCCAGTGCAGCTAGTCCGGAGCCCGTACACCGGAACTTGTTTATCAGTGCAAAAGGAGTACAAAAGGCCGTTAAAGCTGGTATGTCTATCATTCTTCTTACTTTTAAGGCTAATGATACTTCTGATATTGTTGTTCCTCATGTTTTGTAGCCTCTGATGGATGTATTTAAAGATGTGTTCCCAGAGGAGATACCGAGTGGTCTGCCGTCAATTCATGGAATTGAACACCAGATCGACTTTCAGCCGGGAGCAGTCCTCCCAAACTGACCAGCTTACCATACCAGCCCTGAGGAGATAAAAATCATAGATCATCAAGTCAAAGAGTTGCTGGAGAAGAAGCAGATCAGAGAGAGCCTGTCACCATGTGTCGTGCCCGTGATACTCGTGCCCAAAAAGAACAACGAGTGGCGTATGTGCATGGACTACCGGGCCATCAATAAGATAATGGTAAAGTATCGCTTCCCTATTCCTCGGTTAGATGATATGTTAGATGAGTTATCTGGAGCCTCTGTGTTTTCTAAGATTGATTTGCGCTCTGGTTACTTTAAAGTTCACATGAGTGAGGGGGATGAATGGAAAACTGCATTCAAGACGAAGCATAGACTGTACGAATGGCTTGTCATGCCATTTGGGCTTTATAAATGCCCCTAGTACTTTCATGCGTCTCATGAACCATGTTTTGAGGGATGTGATTAGGAAGTATGTGGTTGTGTATTTTGATGACATCCTCATTTACAGTACTTGCACTTCTGAGCATGTTAGACATCTTAGGCGAGTGTTTAAATTGTTGTGTGATGCAAAGTTGTATGCCAATTTGTCTAAATGTACTTTCTGCATGAATGCGGTTGTGTTTCTGGGATTTTTTGTGAGTAGTCGAGGTGTTGAGGTTGACAGATCGAAGGTTAAGGCCATTGAGGAATGGTCCACGCCTAAGACCTGTGTTGATGTTCGGTCTTTTCATAGTGTGGATGGATTTTATCACCGTTTTGTGCGGGATTTTTCCACTATAGCCGTCCCGTTGACTAAACTCGGTAAGAAAGATAGGAAGTTTGAGTGGGGCAAAGCCCAAGAGCATGCTTTTAATTTGCTGAAGTAAAAATTGTATAATGCTCATGTGTTGGTTTTGCCTGATTTAATAAGATGTTCGAGATTGAGTGTGATGCCTCTGGTATAGGCATTGGTGTTGTTTTGATGCAGGATAGGAAGTCGGTCTCCTACTTCAGCGAGAAGTTGAATGGCACAGCTTTGAGGTATTCTATAAACGACAAGGAGTTGTATGAACTGAAGAGGTCTTTGGAGACTTGGCAGCACTACCTGCGCCCGAAAGAGTTCGTGATTCACACTGATCAAGAGTCATTGAAGCATCTGAACTCGCGCCATGCTCAATCGGTGGAGTTCATAGAATCGTTCCCTTATGTGATCAAGTACAAGAAGGGGGAGGAGAATGTGGTTGCTGATGCACTCTTCCGCAGGTATGCTTTGATTTCTGTTATGCATGCACAGTGTCTAGGTCTTGAGCATTTTAAGAGTTTTTATGCTTCCGATCCGTTCTTTGGACCTATTTTTTCACCATGTGTTGGGAAATCTTGTGCTATTGATTCTTTTTATGTAGTTGATGGATTTTTATTTAAGGATGCAAAATTGTGTGTGCCTGATTTGTCTATGCGAGAGTTGTTTATTCTAAAGTCGCATGCAGGGGGTCTTATGGGTCATTTTGGTGTCAATAAGACGTCAGATCTTTTGCATGAGCAATTTTATTGGCCTCGCATGAAAAGAGATGTTGAAAGAGTCTGTGCTAGATGTATTACATGTAGGAAGGCTAAATCCACTTCGAGTCTATTTAGTCTTTATACGCCTTTGCCGGCGCCATCTGCTCCTTGGGTAGATATTTCCATGGATTTCATTTTGGGTTTTCCTCATTCAAAGTCTGGCAAAGATTATGTGTTTGTGGTTGTTGATCGTTTCTCGAAAATGTCTCATTTTATTGCATGCAAAAAGATTGATTATGTTGTTAATATTGCTAATTTGTTCTTTCGTGAAGTAAGTCCATTTGCATGGCATCCCTAGGACCATTGTTTCTGATAAGGACTCGAAATTTTTGGGGCATTTTTTGAGAGTTTTGTGGGGAAAGTTGGGTACTAAACTATTATTTTCTACTGCATGCCATCCACAGACAGATGGTTAGACTGAGGTAGTAAATAGGACGTTAGGTAATCTTCTACGTACATTAGTGAAAAATAATCTGAAATCGTGGGAAGAATGTTTACCATTTGCTGAGTTTGCATATAATAGGGTCGTGCATTCTTCTACACATATGTCGTCTTTTGAGGTAGTTTATGGTTTCAATCCATTGACTCCAACGGATCTTATTCCTTTACCTATTGATCATCTTTCGAGTTTGCAAGGTATTCATAGGGCTGAACAGGTTCGAGAGATGCATGAAAAGGTGAAGACGAGGATCGAGCTTCAGGGAGTTCGAAATGCAGCTAAGGTGAATACGCACCGCAAGCAAGTGTTATTCAAATCCGGTGATAAGGTTTAGGTTCACTTCAGCCCGAGAGGTTTCCCTAACTTGAGGAAGTCGAAGCTGATGCCTCGTGGAGATGGACGGTTTACTATGGTTGCTCGAGTCAATGACAATGTTTACCGACTTGATCTGTCTGGTGAGTACAAACGTTCTTCCACATTTAATGTCTCTGACTTCTCTTCTTTTCCTGCAGATGATGTCAACCCCGAGGAGGAGCTGAATTCAAGGTCGAATTCTTTTGAAGAGGGGGAAATGATGAGATCAAGACAAACACTGAGGATTTAAATTTGGAGTTGCAGCTGAGAGGTCCAGTGACGAGATTAAGAGCCAAGAAGCTGCAAGGTTACTTCCAGTGCTATGTTGGAAAGAAGTTGGAAGATGATGGAACTGATTTCAAGCAGTCCAAGTTGGTGACTTTATTAAGCATCGAGGAGCTCGATTGAAGCCATGGAAAAGTCATTCTTTGCTAATTTAATTAGTTATTTTATTTTATTTCCAGTCTATTATTTCAGTTGTGGTCTTATTTATTTAGCAGGCCCAATTATCACAATCTATTTAAGTGATATTGGACCCAGTAGTAGTTTTAATTAGCCCAGTTCGAATTCTAGGCCCAAGACACTTTAATTTTCATTCCCTAGGTTAATTATTTAGGACATTTTCGTTCTTGATGTTTCTCAGACTTGATTGAATCAAAAATAGCACTTTTACGCTATTCTCTTGTCTCACACAACATCGGTTCTTCTGGTAGAGTTTGGTTCTGGCGATTCCAGACTTGAAATCTTTTGTCTCGTCCATGATATCTCATAGTATCCGGGTTAGATAGCCATTGAATATTGCTCCATAGGTGCGTTCCGAGTTCTTGTCGATTCGGGGTTCATTTCGGGTAAGATTCGCTTCTATCCTTCGTTTCCATCATTCCACTTCATTTCATCCACCATCACACCTCCACACACCCTCCAAATCACCCATAATCATCACCATACACGTTCTGTTAGCCGCCAAGTCCAGATACCATCCATACAAGCCCTAAGTCCAATTATAAGCCGAAAACAGTCTGAACTTTGACCACTGAGTCATTTCCCAATTTACTCTTGCGTTTCATCTGAATTTTGGATATGTTGTTCAAGACTTATGATTGTACCTTGTGTTAAAATCTGAGCTTAATCTGAGTTGTTTAGCATCAATTTTTGTTCACGTCTTTCCTAGGGTTTTTAGGGCATTAATTTGGGGTTTTGCTATTTAATTCTTGTTTGAATATAATTGAGTGTTTAGGACAGTTTATTTATTCATATTTAAGTGTTATTACAGTAGATATCTTGGATTGAATCCTTTCATAAAGCTGACGTTGTTCGATCTTTGCTTCCGTCTTATTGTTGGTCGTATCACTAAATGAGGAATGTCAGACGTGAGAAGCCTCTAAAAGAACCCTGCAGCCGAAGCTCGGATCTTTGCATCATCATCAATGACGCGTCGACTATCCTCAATCACATGGATCCTCAACTTGCAGTGCTTCTGCTTTACCCATTCTGAAAGAATCGAGAATTCCTCTCACCATTAGCCACCCATCTGACCGCCGCCTTCTGCCTCCAAAAATCTTCCTCCGTCCTCGACCTCAACACATACTGAGCCACACAGCGATTGAGCTCAGCAAGAGTTTCAATGGTAGGAAGAGCATCATAACCAGTCTGAGCAACAGTCATAGCCTCATCTTCATGTCTCACATGATCAAACACATCCCCAAATACATCTCAGTTCCACTGTTTCAGCCGTCGTTTTACCCGCTTAAGCTTGCACTGCAGGTTCATCATGCCGTCAAAACCAGTCGGAACTAACAAGTCCTCCTGAATCGTATCCCGGAAGGTGTGGTGCCGAACCCACATATTCTGAAATCTGAATGGAGACTTGGAAATCTCAACAAGAAACTGGCATCTGACAAGAAGATGAGCATGATTAGATGTATGCCTCACCAAATGGGTCACCCTAGTCACAGGAAAAACAGAAGTCCAGAACTCTCCAAGCAGCACTCTGTCTAATCTATTCCTAAGCCCTGTAGACGGTCTCTCCCAAGTAAACCATGCACCATCAAAACCCGGATCAACCAGCTGGTAATCTGAGATAGCATCACCAAAGTCTATCATCTCTCTATGACGATCAGAAGTACTATTCTCCACCTCCTCATCATTCAGAAAGATGTTGAAGTCCCCTCCAACTAGCCATGGTCTACCATCAATCAACAGAGCAATATCCCTCAACTGCTCCCATAGTTCGAACTTATCTGCCATCTTATGCCGACCATAAACCAAAGACTAGTACACCGGCCGAGACAATAAAAGAGAATCAACCCGAACATAGAGTAATTGAGCAAAATCAAACTCAACAGAAACAGACTAAGACCAAATCTGCGCTCGAATAAATCCGAATCAAACTGAACTTTCGGCTCAATAATCACAACCAACGACAAACGATGCTGACGAATCAAATTAAACAGATGATTACACTTGGCCTTGGAATCAAGACCCCGTGCATTCCAAATCAATATCTAAACTGACATTCTATGGCATGTGTTCCAAATTAAACAGGTTTCGTTCCATAGGTTTGATGGCTTTTATCCTATGGTATGGGTTTTGAAATGTAATGGGTATTTTAAAATGGTGCCTAACATTCCATATGAACAAAAAATAGCTTTGGCCATTATGACTCTGGAAGGGAAGGCAACAATATGGTTTCAGTCTAATAGTTCTAAGCACGCTGACCTTACATGGCCATAGTTTTTGGATCTCATCTCTACTAGGTTTGAGGATCTTAAAGAGGATAACATTGTAGCTGAATTTAACAAGCTAAGATACACATTGAACTTCTCAAATTTTACGGAGAAATCTGAGGAGCTGAGAGAGTGCATGACACTTTTTGATAATAGAACCTACTCAGAAACTTACTTCATTACAAGTTTCTTAAGTGGGTTGAGTGAGGAATTAAGATCTATTGTCAAGATGTTCAATCCCATGACACTAGAACAAGTTGTTGAATTGGGTAGACATCAATTGGTTAAAATTGAAGTTTTAACTAACAAGATAAAGGGAATTTACAGATCTTAATTGGAATAACCACCTAGCTAAGATCAATACCCAAACAGCTCCAATTTAGTCGCAGCCCCTTAAAGAGGATAACATTGTAGCTGAATTTAACAAGTTAAGACATACATGAAACTACTTAGATTTTGTGGAGAATTTTGAAGAGCTGAGAGAGTGCATAACACTTTTTGATAATAGAACCTAATCAGAAACTTACTTCATTGCAAGTTTCTTAAGTAGGTTGACTGGGGAATTAAGATCTATTGTCAAGATATTTAATCCCATGACACTGGAACAAGCTGTTGAATTGGGTAGATATCAATTAGTTACAATTGAAGTTTTAACTAAAAAGATAAATGGAAGTTACAGGTCTTATAGTCTTATTTGGAATAACCACCCAACTAAGATCACTACCCAAACAACTCCAATTTAGCCATAGCCCCTAATTGCAATTTCAGCCCAAACAACCAAAACATATGGTAAATTTCTTACTTCAACTAAAATTTAGAAAGGAGGGCTCAAGGTCTTTGCTACAATTATAATGAGAATACACATCAGGCCATCGATGAAAAAGTAGAAACAATTATATGATAATGATAGAAGAGGAAAAGGAGCTTAGCTACCTTAGTTTTATGGACTCTACGGGATCCTTGATTGACACAGACACTCTAACTGAAGAGATGTCAGTTTCCTTTCAATGACCTTAAGGAGGATAGTGTTATTATAACCCTCAAATTCACTGGAACTTGCTAGGGCCACCAACTACATATTCTAGTGGATACATGGAGCACTATAAGCTTTATTAAGGAGTCTACTGATCACAAGTTGGGCTATAAGATTGAAGGGACCCCTCATTTGTGTATTAAGGTGGTCGATGGTCAAAGACTCATTAGCTCATCTCAAGCTGACAAATTTGAATGGGAATTGTCGGGGCATGATCTCCAGTATTTCCCCAAGTTACTACAACTAAAAGGTCGTGATATTATCTTGGGAGGTGTCTAGCTTAAAGCTTGTTCACCCATTGAGTTGGATTATGAGAAAATGACTATGGCTATTCACTGTAAATGGAAGATGGTTAAGCTGTTAGCAAACAGATCTCAAATTGTATGCCAGATGGTCACACGCTATATAAAATATTGCATACTAACGTTAGGCATGAAATTGAAGAGATATATATGGTAATAGTCCCAAAACTTGCTCAGTTAGAGAATCCTAAACTCCTTGAACTTCTAGATGAGTTTGACATGGTTTTTCAGGAACCTGAGGAGCTACCCTTGCTAGAGGAGTTAAGCATCAGATTTATCTTAAATCTGGAAGTAAACATAAACACCAGTTTCCCTATATGTCTTCACACCAACATACAGATGCGATAGAGAAAATAATAAATGAATTATTCCAAAACCATTGGTTCTCAGTTCCAAATATGTGGAACCGAAACTACACCGTCAAACTGGGTTATGGGACGGTTCCGAAAACGGGAACTGCTAGTTCCATAACCGACGGTTCCAGATTGTTCTAACCGGTTCAAAATTTTAATTTTATTTTTAAAATAATATTTAAACTTCATTTATAAAATTATTACAAATTTGAGTAGAAATACCCACAAGTTAAAAAATTCTAAAATTATGGGATTATGAGAATTTCCTAAAAAAATTTAGTGTAATGATAAATAAATATTCATTATCCTTTTATAGGATAAACCAAACAATTACCTTTCATGAAAAAATCGATTTGGGACATTTGGTTTGTGAGTTGTGACTTTTTTTTTTATCTCACATTGGTTTATATCAAAGATAATTAATTAAATTTTTTTATAAATTGATATTAGACCTTTGTTCATAGTTGCATTAATGACCAAACATTAATCTCAATAGAATATGGTCACATAAATGATTAAAATGACACTAAGAATTCTAATTTTGAGGGATGGGTTGAAATTTAATTTTTTTTCCTTCCCATTATAATATGATATAATAAAATTTTAAATGATATAATTATTATAATTATTTAAACTTTAAAAATAATAAAATAATAAATAAAAATAATATTAAAGCAACTTGAAATAAGAGTTTAATTTCATTTCAAATAATTAACTCCATATTTGAATTCAATTAATTTTGATTATATATCATATGATTCATAAGAAGTTAGGAGGCCATTTTCCCCTTTTAAAATTAAGGAATATATAAATTGACAAGTAATAAATTTTTTCATATTAATAGAGCAGATGTACCTACAAATTAGGAATTAGAAATCCCAATAAATAATGGAATTTCTAATAAGATAAATTGGTGTAATGACAACTAATGATCTAATATCCTTTTAGGAGGCGTTTACTTTGAATGATAGATAAGATAGATTATATTGATAATGTATGGGATTGAGTATTTGAAGGATTCAAACTTTAAAATGGTTTAATCTATCAAAGTATGTGGTAGATTAGGCTATATTATTTTTATCAATCTAATTTATCTAATCTATCCTTTAAAGTAAACGCCCCCTTATAGGATAAACCAAATCATTATCTTTGATAAAAAAATGAATGTGGAACATTTGGTTAAGAGTTGAAACTTGAAAGTTGAGAGTTGGAACATATATTTTTTGTCCCACATCGGTTTTATATAAGAGACAATGTATTAGGCTTTTCTTATAAAAGAATATTGGTCTTTGGTTTCATTTCACAATTTTTTTTATAATATCTCATTATGGAAATCTCATATTATTTTGTTAATTCATAATCCTAATTTATGGGCGTTATCATTTAATTTTGTTGAAGTTTAACATTAAGAAATTTAAAAAAATTGGCGGTTCGCGGTTCTAACCACCGGTTCCCAGTTCCAAGAATGAGAATCGGAATTGCATCGTCAGAACATGGTTCTGATTACGGTTCGAAGCCGTCTGACAGGTTCCGATTCTGATTACGATTTTAACCACTGATTCCGAAACCGTTTGTCACCTCTAATTTTTTCTTTATGTAATTCTATTCTCTTGCGTGTTTTTTTACTTCGACTTTATTCAAATTCTCAATTTCAATATTTTAAAGTAATATTAATCACATTTACATCTCATAGTTTATTCTTTGTATTAAATTTATTGAAAAAAAACTTGAATGAGACCGTCTAACGGGTCTCTTACGTTAGACGGATCTCTCCGACCCGACCCGATTCCGACCCGACCCGTTCATATATATATATATATATATATATATATATATATATATATATATATATATATATATTAAAAAAAATGAAACCACTCGCTCGCTTGCTCCCCTCTCTCCCGCGATTCTCTCGATCGTCTCTTCCCCCACAAGCGCCGGTGAATCGCCACCCACAACTGCAGCTTCTCTTCAAAACCGCACCAACCGTGATTCTCAGTGAGTATATATCTTTTTTATTTTTCTCCCCAACAACCGAATCGAAATAATTAGGGCAGTGTAATTTAGGGTTTTTGATTTTAGAGTTTTAGGGCATTTTATTATGTTATAATACTGGTTTTTGATTGTGGTTGCTATGAATTTTGATTTCTGCCCTTTGATGTGAGGGATGTTTTTGATTTTAGAGTTTTAGTGCATTTTATTAATCGTGATTTTCTTTTCAGATAGGCCGTCGTTTTCGAGAAATTTACCTTCGTGCAACAGTTCTACTGCATAATTCGCATCGGAACTGGAATTAAGATCTTCAAAAAGAAGGTTTGGATTTAAAGATTCCTGCTGTCGTTAACGTTATTCTTCTTCATTTTACACTATCTTGAATTATTGAATCTCTGCTTGGGTTTTTGGCTCTCTCTATTCTACAAAAGATCATAGATAGAGAAAGTAAAATTTAGTTTTAGTATATACTCATGAGTTCTTGAATTCGGCCACACCGCTTCTTCAAAACTTTCCCACCTTTTTCTCTCTTTTTTATTTTCCTTGTGTTTATATTTTCAACCTTTTACTTTTCACATAATCTTCCTCATTGAAAGTATGTTGTAAGCCAAATGATCTGAGTAGCTTATTATGGTTAAAAGTTCATACAGCACTAGACTTTTGTGTCTTGACTAATTACCTCTGTTTTTATGCAACGTTGACTCCTCATTACATGTTATCTTCATTGAACCTGGAGATGTTAGAGTAACTTGTGTGCTTTTCATTAACTTAAAGTTAGTTGTGGCCATGGTTTAAAAAGGCATTTTTGAGGTGCCTCAGGTGGCTGAAAAATGCCTCTACAGCACCACCTTGCTTGCTGTTTACCAATTAACGAGCTTTTATTCTATGCTTTGTAGTTGGATTTTTTTAGTGATAGAATGAATTAAGAAGAGGTTGCAGCGACCTAGTAAGTCAATACTTGAGGAAAAGAAAGATGATGCTACCAGGTATGAATTTTGGTATTTCAGATTATAATGTTGTATATTTTGTGTTACAAATTATTTATGTTAGTAGTGTTAATTGTTCTTAATAATGTCATTTTTATTGCAGTGAGAATACAAAAACAAATGTTGATGTTCCAAGGACATATAAGAGGCATAAACGATCTGTTAAGGAAGCCAAGGACAAAGATGTTGAAGTCAGGTAGTATATATATGCAGTCAACATTTTTTAGTGATTTGATATTTGACAGGTTCTTAGTGATACTTTATGTTAGTTAGAGATACTTATATCAGTTTATGATACTTATTCTTATTTAGTGATACTTTATGTTTATTTAGTGATACTTTATACTTATTTAGTGATACTTTTACATTCTTTAGTGATACTGTATTTTTTAAATATTGATACTTGACAGGTTTTTAGTGATACTTTTATGTTAGTTAGATATACATCAGTTTGTGATACTTATTCTTATTTAGTGGTACTTTATGTTTATTTAGTGATACTTTTACATTCTTTAGTGATACTGTATTTTTGAAATATTGATACTTGACAAGTTCTTAGTAATACTTTTATGTTAGTTAGAGATACTTACATCAGTTTGTGATACTTATTATATATTATGTTATAATTTATCTTTTCTTAGTGGCTCTTTTTACTTAGTGATACGTTGTTTATAATTAGTGATACTTACTGGATAATTTATTAGTTATACTTCAATGTTTTAATTTATTTGTCATATTGCAGTGAACATGATGATGAGGAATGTGATGAGAGTGATGATAACAATGTTGAAGATTCTTTCTTTGAACATGAAGTCAAGCATGAAGCTAAGAGAACAAAGAGGACAAAAAGATCCGGTGAAGTGCAAAAAAAAATTAGTCATTACTATTCAGAAGAAACTAATAAAAAAACTGATGATGAAAATGAACAGTGTGATGGTAGGTAATTCATTTTTATTAGTATTGATACACTACAGCCAGAAAGTTTATAATTACTAATGTCTTATTTTCTTCATTGCAGTGGTAAGACTTTTTTGACCAAGTGTAGGCTTGCTGGGCTATCTTCACTTGCTCCAAAACTGAATGACTATCAAAGAATGGTTGTGGAGGAGATTGGATTTTCTGGTATGCTACAATTGAGAGGTTTTGGGAGGATGTCTTGGCGGAGGATATCTTGGTTTGTGGAGAACTTCAATGGAGCAAGTCGTGTTTTGTCATTTGAAGGTAATAGAAACTTAGTTATTACCTCAGATGACATTTATGATTTGTTTATGTTGCCTAGAAATGAGGGGGTTCCTGTATTGAGAAACGATGATGGCACTAAGGATTTTCTTACTGATTTTAAGAATAGAAATAGAAATGGGGATAACTTGCCTGTGTCTTGTGCAAAAGATGTTACTTGAGATGGAAGATGGGGGATGATTTTAAGAGATTGTTTATTTTGTACTGTTTGTCAACTTTTCTTGCTCCTACTGCCAATCAATTAGTTGACTCTTGAATATGATGAGATCCCTGATGTCTGTTGAGAGAATCTCTTCATTTGACTGGTGTGGGTATGTGCTGGAAAAAATGTGCTATGTGATTCGTATGTTTCATAGTTCTAGGACTCTTAGGCACTTGAATTGTTGCCTTCTTGTCCTGCCACTGTTTTTACTTTCATAGGTTTAAATGGTAAGGTCGTGTGTCACCTACAACACTCCCTCTGATTCAGCACTGGGACAAAGAGTCCATTAGAGCTAGATTGTGTGTTGAGTTGAATGCAGGGTGTTTTGGTCATGGTGAATGGGTAGAAGGAGTCTACCCTATTACCAAGTGCACTCCAAGATTGGAGGGGGATGTAGGTGGGGTAGATGATAGGTTAGATGATGAAGGTGATATGCCTGCTCAAGGTCCAAAGTTAGAGCCAAGAGCTGGACCAAGTGGAGAGGTGTCTGCTTCATATGTTGTAGATGGGAGATCTATAACATTTCAACTCCCAGCTACTGAGCAGGACAATGAAGAGATTTCTAGAATTGCTAAAGATGTAAGTGCATGATTTATATTTTATTTTATTTAGTGATGTATTACTGTTTATTAGTGATACTTGACTTGTATTTTTTTATTTTTTTCCAGCCTTTGGAGGAAGCTTTGTTACTGATGAAGAGGGATTTGAACATGGTTACTCATGTTCATCTAGAGAGGCTAGCAAAGATGAAGGATTTGATTCAAGTGAACATGGGGATAGAAGAATCGCCTTCGTTATCTCCCGATTCGATGTTTTTCTCTAGCTCGAAGCTGTATAAATACATAGATGAAATTGTGGACAACTTTTGGAAGATGAAGGCTGAAAAGGGGGAGAAAGTTTCAGAAGATGTCCAGGTTGAGTTGAAGCCAGAGCGTGCACAGAAGGGGGCTAAAGAAGAAGAAGAGTTTGAATGCCCAAACTTTGATTTGCTAATACCTACACCGCCCGAGGATGTAAATAAGATTATCGACGATGTAGTGTCTGGTATTATTTTCTATTTTTTGTACTAAATATGATTTTATGTGTGTTAATTTTTTTATATGTTTGATGTTAATATTTTTACTTTATTCATGCAGATCTGCAGAATTTGGGTGGGGAAGGTGATAAAGGCATTGAGCTCATTCGAACTCCTCCTTCAAGACGTTCGTGCACGGAAAATCTGTAGCAGAATATTGATGAGCAAGCTGGAGGAGAAGGTACTTCAGAGAGGAGGGAACCGTGGCATGTTCCTGATGGCTTCCCGTTCAGGTGCCAATTTCTATTGAGCTATGCTAAGCTACTGTATGGTATGATGAGGGAGGTGAAGGATATTGTCGACTACTGCCTCATTGATGCGATTGGTCATCGGTAAGTGATATTTTAATTTTTTGTTAATATTATATTAGTGATGCTTCAGTTATTGTAAATGATACATTTTTAGATGTGTACAGTAAAAGTGGACAGGTTTTTTAGTATCGTGGAGAAGTTTTTGTAAACTTTGATGCGATCAGAACGATGAACGATACGAAGATGATAAATATTACTATTGTTGATGTGTGGACTTTGTTGATGATTAAGCCAGAAAGAGTTTTTAAGATGAATAAAAGCTTCTGTTTCAGTGCCCAACATTCTGTAAGAATTTATAACTCTTTTGTGTAGATGCATAAATGTTCATTTATTTCTTATAGTCACATATGCAGATTACTCATATTTTTATTTTTGTAGGTATACCTTGCGGGTGTTCTTGAAGGCAAGGAGCATGAAGAGAAGATTCGAGAAGTTTGGGAATTCTGGGTGTCAAGAACTGAATTTCAGTTATCAGATTCGTACAATGTGGATAAGGTAATATATTTACATATTAAAAAAATTAATATAGTTATTTTGGAATTCTAACTTCTTGTGTTTATAATTGCAGATTTTTACCCCAATCTGCCATTCTTATCATTTTGTTGTTGTTTTGATAAACTTTCTTGAGAAGAAAATTCAATATCTGGATAATCAAATTACCCAGATTAATCGAGATGATGTGGTGTTCAAGCTTGCTGAGATAGCTGTAAGTATCAATTCTTTACTAGTACATTTTTCTGAAATGGTGATACTTGGTACTTATGTAGTGATACCCTTTCTGTTACTGAGTAATACTTTATTTTTGCTTAGTGATACTTGGTGATTGTTGGTTTTTTTATAAACAGTGATACTTTAGTTTTTAAATAGTGATACTTGATAGTTTTTTAGTGATATTTTATGTTACTTACATTATGTGGTGATAGTTATTAGTGATACTTTATATTTATTTAGTGATACTTTTACATTCACTAGGTTTATCTTAGTGATTCCTTGTTTTACAGATAGTGATACTTTGGTTTTAGTTAGTGGTACTCTTAGTTTTGCTTAGTGATACTTGATTGCATAAATTGCTGAAATATTTATCTTGTGCAGTGTGAATAGATGGGGGTTTTCCTGAATCAGATCAATCATCCAAAATGTGCAGATTTTGAGTCATATGGTGTTGAATTCCCAGCTTTCAATTGGAACAGAACTTGGCGAAACATTAATTGTGCAATTTATATCATGCACCAAATGGAAAACTTTCTTGGTGCTCCTTATGAGAGTTGGGAGTTGTCTAAGCTATGGAATGTTGTAATTGAAATTTTAATGCACTTTTAATATTTTTTGTTGTAATGTGACACATTTTTTTTCTATTGCAGCTTGATGGAAGAAGAAGATTCAGAGCCCAATATTCTGCAAGGATTTGGCTTTCGCCACTAAATGGTTTGAGAAAAAAGATCCAGCATGATGTTCTTGAAATCATCAAAAATAACAAGAAACATAAACAATTAGCAGCTGCTGGTGGTGTTGGCATATGAATCTAGCTGATTACTGGAGATAGGATGTGTGGATAGTCTAACATGCTAGGTTAAAGGTTAATCTTTTGGATGTTTGGTTAGTTTTTGTAATGAATATCTGTTGGTTTTTTTATGTGAAATATTGAAATGTTGGAGGGTGGGAATTTAACATGTGCTTGCAACAGCTAGTATGAACAATTTAGTGTTTGGTTAGTTTTTAATATTTACCCTCGAAAGTGGTTGGATGTTTGTTGTTTAACTCTGCATGACTAATTCTTGGCCAGTTTAACATCTTAAGGCAATTTTTTAGGCCTCTATATTAATGCATATTGCAATTTAACATTGGGCTTGTATTAAAAATTGGACTAGAAAGTCAGTTGGGCTATTAGATGCATTTTTAAGACCCACTAATTTTTTATCCATCTTATTTTTAGTCCAAGTTCACGTACAGATGTGTATATGTACATATGTGTGAATATAGTTTATTATTTATTCAAAATTTTATATTCTCAAAGTGATTAATAATGTTTTACTATTATATCCTTCATATTAATTTGTGCAAAGCATTTTTTGTTAGAAAAATGTATTAATTATTTTTTTCATATTTTGATGTCAATAATAATGTAACGAGTATCAAAAATAAGAAATTGATAAATTATATGTGATGTATCATTAGTGATTGAAGAAAGTATCACTATGAATACCATTAAGTAAAAAATATTTATTGCATGATTTTTGAGTAACATTGTTTCATTTTTTTTAAGTAACATCTTACAATAATAATGCTACATGTTATATGATTTTAACAATAATATAATAAGAAAATCGCAAGTTATATGATTAATAAAATCACAGTATCAATATTGATGAATGAAGTGTCACTGTGGATGCTGTAAAATAACACTATTTACTGCATGGATAATTTAATGCAAATCATTTTGTTAAAATAATTTATGAAGAAATAATATAACATGTTTTATGTTTTAACAATAATATAATAAGAAAATCACAAGTTATATGATGAAGAAAATCATAGTATCAATGTTGATGAATAAAGTATCACTAAGCATCTGTGAAGTAACACTATTTGATAATCACAGTTTCAATAATATAATCTGGGATACATTTCTCAAAACAATCTGAATGCATTCTCAAAACAATATGGGATTAGGGGTTTTGGACCCAAAATCACAAGTTATATGATGAAGAAAATCACAATATCAATACTGATGAATAAAGTATCACTAAGCATCCATGAAATAACACTATTTGATAATCAGAGTTTCAATAATATAATCTGGGATATATTTCTCAAAACAATCTGAATGTATTCTCAAAACAATCTGGGATTAGGGGTTTTGGACCCAAACTCCTTTGAAATTGAAGTGCCACCTATATTTTTCATTTTTTTTGAAGGTGCCCTTTGATTCTTTTTCTCCTACCCTTTGTGGTTGAACGTGCAGGATCCAATATTGGAATAGAAGAGCTTGAAACATCCGTATCCGCCACGGAAGGCACTGTACTCAGCAGTTCTTCAACATATGCTACAACCTTGTTATGCTCTTCTTCAAGTATCTTTCTTCCTTCTTCAATATCTTTGACTTTCATAACAGTAGCATAGTACTTTCTCATCATATGATTTCTCCAAGAAATAGAATCTGTATTCTGGTCAGGTTGCTCACTTCCACTTCCAAATTTATCCCACAAATGAGCTTTCACCATTTTTGTCCATCTTTTATTAATATAAAGCTCAAGTATCTCAACTATTGAATGTCTATGAAATATTCTAAGGATATGACAATATAACAACCCACAAGCTTCAAATCTTTTACACGAGCAGACTATGAATTTATCAACATCACTAAAATTGACATTATGAATTGTAATGCCCCCGTCATCCTTGACATTATAGAATCGTAGTCTTTCATTAGAGTGAATGAGTTCACAATTCAAGGATATACACTTCAAGAATTCAGCTTCAAAATCAGTAAAGAGAGTCAATGTATATACCTCTGAAGCATGCTTGAGAAGTCCAGTAAACGGCATAAACGATGTAGATTGTGCTCTTGAGCATTGGAATTCGTCAGATGCTTCATTTCTCCTCCAAGATTGGACTGTTCTTTTGAAAATGTTATAAAATTCTGTCAAGCTTGTTGACTTCCTTGCATTGAATCCAATGGCACTATTTGTGCTTTCACTTCTTTGGGGTGATAAAATTCCAGCAGAGAAAAAGTCATTGTTCAAGCCAGTGCACCACTTCTCCTTGAGCAAATAGAGTCTGGAAAACCACGAGTTGTCCTCCAAATGATATGTTGATATCATAGAGCTCCAGCAATGTTCGAATTCCTCTCTATTTGTGCATCCAGACAAGCATTTTTGAAATTCATTAATGAATGACTTGTTCACTTTCAAATTCTCAAACCAGTTTATTGCATTTTGGTACAAATACCACAAGCATAACCGGTGTCTTGTATCAAGAAAAATCTGCATTGAATAAAAAAAATTTAACTGAAAATTTTATATACAGTAAAGGATCACTAGATGTGATGTAAATACTATTAACTATTGACGAAGTATCATTATCATATAAACCTGTACCAGCAGACGACATCTCAAATAAAAGATTCATTTATGTGAATTATGATAAAATAGAGAAATATACATATTTTATTGCAGTACCAATAGCTAGTCTTGATTGGTAAATATTGATATAGGACATCTCTCCTCCATTGATTTTTTAAAAACTTCAAAGAGCCAAAGAAATGATTCAATCCTCTCATCCGATATGAATGCACATCCAAACATCACATTTTTTCAATGATTATTGATCCCTACAAATGGTGCACAAATGAGGTTATACTTGTTTGTACGATATATTGTGTCAAATACAACAACATTACCGTATATCATATAATCCTCTTTAATCATGGCATCCCTCCAAAAAACATTTGACAATATCCCTTCATCATCTAACTTGACTCTAAAGAAAAAATCTTTATTTTCAACACCCTGTGCATGCATTTCATCAATGAGTGTTTGTGCATCTCTTCCTTCAATAATACTCATCTTCAACCGGTTGACATAGTTTAAATGTGTGACCAACACAATCCTCCCCTCCCGCATCATGCGCCATGTATCAGAAAGAATCTGTAGCTCTTATCCTTGATGTGAGCATGCCCTCAATCACAACACCCTTCTCATAATTTATTGATCTGTGCAAACGGTGCATATGGCATCATTTTCTTCTTGTAAGTGTGTGATTGTGCATGAGATTATGCTCAATAACTTCATATAAACCATCATTATTGATCTTTGCTCTTAAATATGTCTTACAACATGTGCGTGTGATATACACCTTTCTTGAGTTAGAAGTGTTTGCTTTTTTGGGTCCCTCACAAGAACACAAAAAGTATTTTTTAACTACACTTCCATTTTCAGTTCTTGCTGTTGATTTCCTAACACTAAACCCATTTTCAAGAGCATGACTACAATATAAATCATATATATCATCCATGTTCTTCCTTTTCAAACCAAGAAGGCAACTTCTTACATAAAAAAGAATCACCTACAACATATCAGTAAAAAATAAAATAGTGTCAATAAGTACTGGTGGGGTATCAACTTCTTACTATCGAGTGAATCATAATTATTTTTTAAGTGAAACACTTGCAAAATATCAATAATGCCTAGCGAAGGATTACTATCATGAGAGCAAGTATCATTAAATACCATAGAAGTATCACTATTGTATATAATTATTTTTTAAATGAAACAATTGCAAAATATCAATAATACCTAGCGAAGCATTACTATCATGAGAGCAAGTATCATTAAATACCATAGAAGTATCACTATTGTATATAATTATTTTTTAAGTGAAAACAGTTGCAAAATATTAATAATACCTAGCGAATGATTACTATCATGAGAGAAAGTATCATTAAATACCATAGAAGTATCACTAGTGTTCAAAAGTCAATATATGCGTGTGATACAAACTTTTCTGGATTTATTCAGGCATAAATAACTATTGTTCAAGTATCATTAGTATGTAGCGAATTATAATTACGTTTTCGTGAGATAAAGTATCACTAAATACCGTAGAAGTATCACTAAATTACAAAATACATTTTGCAGTTGATGGGTTACAAAATCAAAGAATAGAAGTAAAGTAATGCTTACTCTCAATTTGCAACATGACAGATTCGTCCTTGTTGATAGATATTTTTCTACATCTTCAACATTGTCTTCATTATCAAGTATAACAATATCTGAAATTTAGAAAATTTAAATCACTTTTATAATTACTATAACACTAATAGATTACTAAATCAAAAGTTTAATGAATCAGTTCATAGTAGCATTTTATCGAACAGTTTGAATGCAAAATTTGATATATCTAATAATTGGTTAAAAATTGATAAAAATTTCAAATCTTCTAAATTAAGAACACATACTGGTCGTTGCTATTGTTTCTTCACCGGAATTAATCGGAATTCCACTGGGAGGAAGATTACATTCTTTTCTCAAATTATCCATTGAATCGTTCGCCGGAGGGGGAAAATCTACACGCCGCCACGAGCTCGACGGGAAAATTTAGGTGGCGTTGTGATCTGGATGGGGAAAACGTGGTGGGGTGGTGAGCTGAGGGAGAAACTTAGAGGCGCGGCGAGCTGAGGGAGAAAACGTACACGATCTGGGAGGGAGAGCTGAGGGAGAAAAAAATCCATTTTTCTTTTAATATATATATCGCGGGTCAGGTCGGGTTGGGTCCGAGTCGAGTTGGGAGGATGCGTCTAACATAAGTGACCCGTCAGACAGTCTCACACAAGTTTGTCCCAAATTTATTTTGTTGCCTGCTAATTCTTATAGCTTGTACTGATAGTAATGTTATGGGACACGACTAATTTTAAACACCAAAACTTATAAATTTATCGAAAACATTGTATGTTGATATACTTTTGTTAACCTATTTAATGTTGATATGTATTTATTTATTGATTGAGTAGAAGAATAAGGGATTGAGATAATTCATAATACTAAGTCTTTCATCAAAATTGGATTTTACATTATAATTTTAAGTTATAATTATAACTAGGAAAAATATACAAATACACCCCTAACATTATTTTAAGTAAATATTTATTGGAGCAAATAAATCCATCTCACTGAAAGAGACAAACTTCCGTTAATATACTTTAATTTTTTTCATTTTTTTGGGTCCCACAGTCCTAAAAAAAACTGCAAAAATGAGCTGGGTACTCAAAATATGTTGACAGAAGTTGGTTTCTGATTGTAAGATGGACTTATTTGCTCTAATAAAATCCTTTTTGGGCATATTTGCACCATTAAAAACATTAAGATATGTTTGTCAAAATCTTATCGGGCCGCTCTTTGGATAATGGTGGTGTTTATGATTCTTCAGCTTAACCAACCTATTTTCATACGTCCCTTTCACTATCTTTATTATTCAATGCTTATTCCCCACTTTCTTTACTGCGTGTAGGGGGTCTCTTTCTATCTCCAAACTGAAGCCCCCTCATCAACAAACGGCACATTTCTTAGAGAGAGAGACAGAGAGAGAGAGAGAGAGTATGGAACCACCAAAGCCCCTCCCTCATATTCATCATTCACAATGTAGAAGAAGCTCCGACACCAATTCACCGGAATTCGAGTTTTCGATGGTCGGAAACCCTTCTTTTCCTCAGCCCAATCTTCTCTCCGCCGACCAGCTCTTCTCCGGCGGATTCCTCGTCCCACTCCACCTCCTCCAACTCTCTCCACCGCCGCCGCAAGACACTGAAGCAACCGAACCTTCTTCAACCATTGAATCCACGACTAATAACTCGAGGCGGTGGAGACATATTTTCAAGATAAAATTAGTGTCGTCGTCCATTAGCACTAGATCATCAGCAGATGATCACCCTACTAAGGAGAAGGATGTGAGAGAGAAGAAGGGCGCTGGGGCAGTCGCGTTCGGTGCTGGCAATGTGGTCAGTGCGGCGGAGCTCAATATTAACATATGGCCTTTCTCGAGAAGTAGATCCGCCGGGAACGGCGGAACTCGGCCGCGTCCGGCGCCGGCGACTCGGAGAGTGAGTAGTGCGCCGTGCTCGAGGAGTAACTCAACGGGTGATCAGTCGAAGTCGAGGAAGTGGCCTCATAGCCCAGCCAGACCAGGAGTTCACTTGGGAAGGAACAGCCCCGTTTGGCAAGTCCGACGCGGCGGAGGCGGTGGTGGGCGGAGCTCGGAGGCCTTGGTCAAGAACGTTGAGAAGGGTACAAAAAGAGATGGAAGAAAAATTCCGGCTTCGATGTTGAGCTTGAACGTGCCTATGTGTATTGGGTATCGGAACCATTTGAGTTGTAGACATGATGTGAGCGACGCCGCCGCCAGAGGGGGTCAGATTGAAGGAGGCGTCTCCGGTGAAGTGGTACGCAGAAGTAACCTATTTAACATCAGAAGCATATTTACCAAGAAAGTTGATTAATCAATTAATCTTAATTAGTGACTATATAGTGTTTTTAATTGTTTTTTTTTTTCTTTTGTTGCTATGAAATTTCTAGAGATTATTTGAACAAGCATTCTTGCACAATTAATGTAATTATACTTGGTATATATTATACCCAAATGAGATAAAAAAATTTGACAAAAGAGAGCGAATGCCGAATAGTACATATTAGATAAAACTTGTAAAATTATATCACATCGGTCTATAAAGAATATGTGTCGGTAAAATCTTAATTCATAACATTTTACCACAAATTATCCAAATCATAACTAAACCACCACCACACATGCGTGCGAGCGGATGAAATGTTCTGCTGCATTTTGTGGAATACTTTATGCCAAACATTTAAAATTATTAATTTTTATTATGCTTTTTTCTTGGATTTCAATTGATTGTGATTTAATTTAATTTTATATTAGAGTTCATTTTTTTAAATTAAGGTATATAATTATTTTGTTATGAATTAATCAATTATTAATTAAAAATAAAATTAAATATTAAAAAATAATTATATTTCCTAATTTAGGCTTTATAATTATTTTTATGAAATAATCAATTATTAATTAAAAAATAAAATTAAATATTAAAAAAATAATTATATACCCTAATTGGGAAAAGTGAACTAGGGTCGTAAACGAATCAAATAATTTTGGTTCGATTCGATATTCGATTCGATTTTTTGATATTCGAATTCGGAAATTTGTGATTCGAATGCAAATACAAATACTTTTTCCGATTCGATTAATTATCAAATTCAAACTCAAAATCATGATATTCGATTCGATTTATGTTTATATATATATATAAACATATATATAATGGATTCTGATATATAAATATTCAATAATCCAATGGGTCGGCAAATGAGATGACTTAATACAATATATATATATATATATATATATAAAAACTAAATTAAGAAAAAAAATTTAAAAAATAATTATATACCCTAATTGGGAAAAGTGAAGTACAACTAATTGAAATCAATGAAAAAATAGAATAAAAATTAATAATTTTAACTGTATAGCATAGAATATTGCACAAAATGTAGCATATGATTTCCGGCATGCGAGATGAGAATTTTAGACTTGATTATAACATTTTGCTTGTTTATAATTTCATGAGTGCATACTTTCTTCTGAAGTTTGATTAATATATTTTATTTGATTTTTGAATTTAATTTATTGATACAATAATTGATGAATCTATATTTTCTCTATTCGGGTGGCATGGAGAATTCTATAGTATGTATATTCTTTTATATATGTTTGTCATTTATATTGTAGATTTTATTGGTATACATATGCAATATTTTTTAATTTTTTATTCTCTTCCTCTCAAATTGATGTTTACGTATTATATCCAGCCATCTAGGACCCATATGCTCGTATGATCGATGAGAGAAGGAAGTCGAAATCATTTTGAGTGTAAGAGAAGAAATAAATAAATAGTTTTTTTTTCTTTTTTTACAAGTGACATCCACGTAAATATGTAATGCAGTACCCAAACAAGTGTTTATATTTTTTAGCATGACGGATAATATTTTTCATTTCATGCTTACATACTCACATAATAGTACTTACATAATAACTAAAATTAAATAGCTAGGGATACATATAGAAAAAAGAAAATTCGTTACATCATCATTCCTTTGTCCCCAAGTGTGATGGGTCATTTATAAGAAAAATCTCAGAGAGACTGCCATAGCAAGTAATGAATGCCACAAATCAACCACATGATTTTGCACCACATGATGAAAATCACGTGTATCTTTTATTAGTTGGATATTACGATCTGTCTTATTTGGGTATTCCATAGTAAATTAAGATAAATAATAAATAAAGCGATAAATGGTACGAGATTTCTAAAGATTTGAATTTAAATCCACTATGTCATCTCCACTTTATTAACAGAAGGGATTATCACTAAATTTACGACAGTGTTTTCTCAAGTTAAAAGGACATTTTAGGTGGGTTAACTTCTCGCACCTACGGTTTCGGATAATGTGCTATTGCAGCGGCTTATAGTGTTTTGAAGATTTCGCGGTGACTCACAACTTTAGCGGAAAGTTAGATGATTTTGAACGTCAATTCAAAGGTTTTTACTACTTTCATATTTTTCAGGAGTTGAAATTTTCCAACATGATAAGCTTAATTATTCAAAAGTTTAGAATGAATTCTCAATGTTTCTTGTGCTACAGCGGAGAGTGATGACTTTAAAGTCTTTGCGTATTCTTTTTTTATGCTTAAAATTCTCTCTCGTTAAATGGGAATTCGTCTCTTTTTATAGAAAATTATATTGGATTAAAGATAAGATAAGTTTAATGATTCCTTCACTACAAGAATTCATCGATTTAGCGACGGAAATTTCCGTCGGTAAATCAAGATTTTCCGTCGTTAATTCGAGATAACGATGGAAACTCACTGTCGTTATTTCGTTAGTCGGCAATCCAATTTAACGACGGATAACTGCCGTCGTTAGTTGTAACGACGGATATGGTCCGTCGTTAACTCTGGTGTCGTCTACAGTCGTCACCTTTGAGTCCGTCGTTAATAATTAAAAATAAATAAAAATTAAAAAATGGATTAATATAACGACGGACTCGGTCCGTCGTTAATAATTAAAAATAAATTAAAATTAAAAAATGGATTAATATAATGACGGACTCGGTCCGTCGTTAATAATTAAAAATAAATTAAAATTAAAAAACGGATTAATGTAACAACGGACACTGTCCGTCGTTAGTAATTAAAAATAAATAATAAATAAAAATAAATAAAAAATAACGATGGACAACGTCCGTCGTTAATTTTTTTTTTTTTATTAATTTCTGTTTACCTTTATTTTATTTATTTTTTGTAATTTAGATTATTGTTTGTAAATAAATTATGGAAAAACTGTAATAAAACGTTGAATAATATATATAAAATCTCCAATAAAATACATAAAATGTAATATAATATAATCAAGAGTGTATAAAATACAAATAATAATAGTGTGAAGATGAAGATGGAGGAGGGCCCCTAAACTGCGCCCGCATCAGCTCGAACATCTCGGTCTACTGGCGCAGCATCTCCTGCTGCTGATCGATCTTCTCCTGCTGGGCTTGGAGAAGCGCTGCCTGTGCGTCCATCTTCTCCTGGAGAGCCGCCTGCAGGGCATCCATCTTCTCCTGGAGAGCCCTGATGGCAGCCTGAGTGTCGGGCTGTGGAGGAGCTGCAGATGAGACGCTAGGAGCTGAATAACTCCTAGATCGACTGCCGAGCCCAAACACTCGATTCTTCTTCGAGTGTCGGAGGGCAGCGTCCACGTATACGGTGCTCATGTCCACGGGTGGTGGCGCCTCATCTGTGCCAGGAGTCGGCTGGCTTAACTCCTCAACCCGAGCCAATACATCAGCCTATTCACAAAATCGAAAAAGAATGATTAAATATTTGATTTCTATGTTATTAATAAATTTATAAACATCGATAAATTAACTTACAGCTATACAGGCAGACTTCCCATCTGTGTGGGATCCATCGGCATTGTCGTGCAGCCTCCTGAATGTCTCACACGCCACGTCATTGGGCTGCACGCCCTTCTCCTTAGCCTATTAATTGGATAGAGATGTTAGCACAAACATATTAAAAAATAAATAAATAAATATTAATTTAATTGCATACCAAAGCTGCAGCATACGCAACTGCACTCCGAGAGCCTCCTCGATGCTTCACAATGCCTGTGCCAGGACTATCGGGCTCAGTCAGACGATTCTTCGATGCGATCGCTGACTTCTTCTTGAAGGCATCACTGTCCCAGTGCGCCTTGAAGCCCTCCCACATCTCAACTGGCACGAATGGAGGGCAGCCCTTGGTCTTATCCTTCTTGAAGGTATGGACCATGTCCCTGTATCTCTGAGGAGCCCTGAGCTCCCATGCTGCCTATATGGCATCCTCCAAAGTGGGATCCCAAAACCACTCATTCTGCAAGATATTGAGAACATATGAGAATACTAAAGTTATATAACATTTTAAAATATATGTATATAATAATAAGATACTCGGAACTCCTCTCTATATGTCTGCCTCCTCTCAGGGGGCACCAAACACACTTCAAAAAATTAAGCATGGATTAGAATTTGGTGAAATAACAATAACACATTTTAAACAGTTCACATGCTTACGTTGTGTACGGTTCAACTTCTGGACAATTAAGCAACACGTAAATCTGTGCTGCAGCATACTCGTTCTCTGTCAAATATCTTTTTGACATTCTTCCAGATGGTCGACCGTGCTGCTTGAAAATCGACAGATTTGTTGCACTGTCATCTTGTGCGTCTCCAAGACCTTCATAATTACGAGGCATGTTTCTATGTCTCGTTTTTACAAAATCTTCAAAATAATACGAACAGAAGGTCGAAGCTTCTTCCACCAAGTAAGCATTGCAGATTGAGCCCTCAACTCTTACTTTGTTTCGGACGTTGTTTTTCAACTTCCTCAAGTACCGCTCAAATAGATACATCCATCGATACTGTACAGGCCCAGCAAGTCTAGCTTCATCAGCCAAGTGGACAGGTAGATGCTCCATTGAGTCAAAGAAACTTGGTGGAAAAATGCGTTCAAGTTTACACAATATGATTGGAATACTTTCATGCAACCGACACACATCATCAACAGTAATACTTCTGGCTGTCAAATCCTTGAAGAATAAACTCAATTATGTGATTGCCTTCCAAACATTGGAAGGAAGAAGTTCAGCAAATGCAATCGGGATAAGATGCTGCATGAACACGTGGCAGTCATGGCTTTTCATGCCAAACATTTTCAATTTTCTCATATCCACACATCTGCTCATGTTGGACACGTACCCATCTGGAAATTTCAACTCTCGAACTCATTCAAATAAGATGTTCTTCTCTTTCTCGTCCAACGTATAACAAGCCTTTGGATACTTGCCTGTGGACTCGTTCCGTTTTAGCTCTGGTCTTGAACAATACATATTCAACTCTTCTCTAGATTTGGAGGTATCTTTTGTCTTCCCCTGCACATTCAACACAATATTGAATAGATTATCGAACACATTCTTTTCAATGTGCATGACATCCAGATTATGACGAATCAACAGTGAGCTCCAGTATGGAAGATCCCAAAAGATACTTTTCTTTTTCCACCCGCAACCTTTGAAAATTGTCACATTATCATTATTCTCTGTGACTTTTTGAAGATCTAATGCTTCAATGCGAGCTAGAATTTCGTGTCCCGATCTCATCTCTAGAGGTCCTCCATTCACCACTTTATTTTTTAAGAATGCTTTTTTATTTTTTCGGAAAGGGTGGTTTGCAGGCAAGAATTTACGATGGTTATCAAACCATGATTATTTACCACTACATGATAAGGTGAAGGCGTCAGTGGACTCCATACAGTGTGGACATGCCAATCTTCCAGCAGTGCTCCAACCAGATAACATAGAGTAAACGGGAAAATCACTAATTGTCCATATCAATGCTGTTCGCATCTGAAAATTCTGTTTCAATGAAACATCATATGTAGACACACCAACCTCCCACAATTGAATCAATTCAGATATCAAAGGTTGTAAAAATACATCCAACTTTTCGTTCGGATTACGTGGCCCTGGCACTAATACAGTTAGGAACATGTACTGCTCTTTCATACACATCCATGGGGGTAAATTAAACGGTGTAATGATGACAGGCCACGAAGAATACTGTTGTCCTGATTGCCCAAATGGTTGGAACCCATCAGTAGATAGACCCAACCTAACATTACGTGCTTCAGAAGCAAATTGAGGAAAAATTGTGTTCAGATGTTTCCATGCAGGAGAGTCTGCTGGATGTCGCATTACTCCATCATCAACAGATGATGCATACCACCGCATATCCTTTGTTGTTGCATTAGATGCATACATCCTCTGTAACCTCAGAGTGAGTGGAAAATAATACATCTTCTTGTGTGCAACTGTGGTCTTCTGTCTTTTTTGTGAACGTCGACTCGTTTCCTTGAAATGGGGATGACCACAGAATTTGCATTCAGTCAATTCACTATCAGCAGCCCAATAGATCATACAGTTGTTGAAACAACAATCGATCTTCTCAACAGGTAGCCCCATACCCCGTAGTAATTTCTTTGTGGTGTAGAAATTATCAATTACCAAATTGTTCTCAGGAACAATCTCTTTTATTAATTGACTTAGCTGATCAAAACATCTCTCTGACATGTTATTCTCAGATTTCAAGTTCAGCAGACGAGCAACGAGTGACAATTGAGAATGGTTCTGACAACCCGACCACAATTCTTTGTCTGCGGCCCTCAACATGTCATAAAATCGTTGCGCTTCTGGATTTGGGGCCTCTTCGGTATGATCATCGACATTGATGTTGATATGCGGACCAGCAGCATCCATTACCATGTTCTGGTATGTATTCATTCCATCCTGACCACCCAAATTCTAATCGGTGTCCGGATGCATCTGTTGTTCGCCTTGATAAATTCATACACGATAATTGTGCACAAATCATTTCTTTGCCACGTGTAGTCTAACGGTAGACGGCGTTTGGAATGGAATGTTCTTACACTTACGACATGGACACTTAATCTTGTCTACACTTATGAAGGACGGTTGATTGCAGGAAAACTTGATGAAAGAATGTAATCCATTAAGGAAGTCCGAATTCAAAGCACCATTCTGAAGGTATCGCCGGTACATCCATTCACAATCTAGACTCATTGTAGAAGACCAATTTCTAAAAAATTTGATCGTAAAATACGCACTGATTATCGTTCAATGAAATATAAAAATAATTCATTAAACAACGGTACTAATTTTTTTAAAAAATTCGGCAGCACCTATGTGAATTTCCTAGTCCCAAGTTCTTGACTCTACGCTAATTGATCTATGTTCTTCTAATCGATTCAAAACAACAATACCAACAGAAACCAACAATTCAATAAAGAGGGATCCAGGGGCCCTCATCCCAAACAAAAACCAACAATTCAATAAAGAGGGATCCAGGGGCCCTCATCCCATTTAACATAATTAATTGACATATAAATGCATAAATATCATACTTAGCATGATAATTGTATAAATAACAACCTTAATTAGCCTAAATTGTCCAAAAAAATTAACAAAATTATTTGACATATAAATGCATAAATATCATACTTAGCATGATAATTGCATATATAACAAGCTTAATTAGCCTAAATTGTCCAAAAAAAAATTAACATAATTAATTGACATATAAATGCATAAATATCATACTTAGCATGATAATTGCATAAATAACAATCTTAATTAGCCTAAATTGTCCAAAAAAAAATTAACATAATTAATTGACATATAAATGCATAAATATCATACTTAGCATGATAATTGCATAAATAACATACTTAGCCTAAATAACATACTTAGTATAAATTGACAAAATAACTTTAACAAAATTGCATACTTAGCTTATTTAATTGTAAAACTACTAACTAACCTCGTATATATCACTGTAAACCGAAGAATTCTTATAGTGAACCTACACAAAAATATTAACAAATTATTAATTTAAAATCTAAATAATCAACCAAGCATAAACAATTAAGTCTCATTATTAATTTATAACAATATTAACCCATCAATCAAATGTAACTTAACATAATTAACTGTCTATACTTCAATAATTTCCCATTATTTTTTTTATTAAAAAAAACCATTACTATTATTGCTTATAAGATAAAAGGTAGTGCTCACCAACCCCAATATTACACATTATATAATGTGGTACCCACCACATAAAATGCATTAATAATCCTTTTTAACTTAAGCTCAAATATTAATTATGGAAATGTTGGTTAATGGTCTGCAGTAGGAGTAGGTAAGATAATACACTTTACTTCACAAGTTCACATTCATGACCAAATTCATTAATTAACCATTTGCAGAAAACAAAACAAAAGAAATAAAAAATAATAACCGATCATCAATACATAATAATTATACTTATTTACAATCTTAATTCAATCTTAAGCAAACTGATTTCAGCAATATTTGAAGATTTTCCCAAAATGAAATCAAAACAATAAGCAGAAGATAGAGAGAGAGACGACAGGAAGAGATATTCTGAGTGAGAGAGAGAGAGATGCAGAGGAAGAGAGATTCAGAGTGAGAGAGAGAGAGATGCAGAGGGAGAGAGAGACGAGGGGGAGAGATTACCTTGCGCCGCCGCCGCCGCCTCCTCCGCCGCCGTTCGTCGGGTCAGTCACCGCCGCCTGCCGCCTTTGTCTTCGCCGATCGCCGGGTAGAGGGTGTTGGGGGAATTTGGGAAATTAGGGTAGAGATGAGTGAATGAAATTGCAGCGATTCAGACTCTGTATAATCGTTATTTACCGACAGATAACGACGGACAGACGTTAATATTTAATTTTTTTTAAAAAATGCGGAAAAAACTTAACGACGGACAGTCCGTCGTTAATATTAAATTTTTTTTAAAAATAAATGCGGAAAACATTAACGACGGACGGTGTCCGTCTTTACTTATAAATATTTTTAATAAAATAAATGCAGAAATTGTAACGACGGACATAATCCGTCGTTATTTTAATTTTTTTTAAAAATTAAATGCGGGAAATCGTAACGACGGACGACGTCCGTCGTTAATTAAAAATATTTTTAATAAAATAAATGCGGATTAATTTAACAACGAACACCTTTCGTCGTTAATTATTAAATTTTTTAAAAATAATTAAGGAAAAACGTAACGACGGACCCTGTCCGTCGTTAAGTATAAATATTTTTAATAAAATAAATACGAAATATAATTAACGACGGATATATCCGTCGTTATAAAAAAATATTCTTAAAACATAATATTTTCAGAAATTATAACGACGGATCATGTCCGTCGTAAATGTTAACGACGTCCGGTCCATCGTAAATCTGTCGCTATAACGTACCGACGGACAGTCCATCGGCAGTCCGTAGGGAAAGACGACCCGAAAAATTACCGTCGGTATTTCCGTCGTTAATAAGCAAAATTCTTGTAGTGCTTCAGCTTTATGTTCATGTTGTAATGACCCAAATCTTTTTTAAAATCGGTCATTACCTTTTATTTAAAATGTAGTTCAAAAACGTTAGTTGTTAGTGCATGTTAATTTAAAATATTTTATTGCGTTTCTATAAGTCGCGGATATATTATTATTATTATTATTATTATTATTATTATTATTATTATTATTATTATTATTATTATTATTATTGAGTTTAGCGGAACTTTTATATCTTTTAAAGTAAAATTTTTTATTTATGGTGATCCATTTTCGAAGTTATTACATAATATTATTGCACTTAATAATTGATTATTTAATTATTTATTTTATTTTGTTAAATTTTTTAAGTTTAAAAAGACTATCAATTATTTAGCCACAAAAGTTAGCTCAACTAATTAATATATTTTGAGCCAAATGAATTCTCTAAATCCCCAAAACTTTGAGCCTTTTTTGTGGTCTTGCTCACGTGAGTGTTCTAACAAAGAGGAGAATTGAAGATATTTTTTAGTTTATAAAAATAGTGGAGTTCTTTCATCTTCTCAAAATATTTAATTTGACAATTTAATTGGAGATCTTTTATAGCAGGATCGCTCCTTACGTAAGACGAGTGAGTCGGTTGCCTAAGACCCTGAATAATTGTAAAATTATGTCAAACTTGGAGTTAGCCTATTGGTAGTAGTTTGCAAGGTTGATCAAGAGGGCAAGGGATAATTGTATCCTTAATTTTTCAAGTTTTTTTCTTTATTTAATTATACGTCTAAATATAATTTTTTATTTAATCCTAAATCTATGTTAATCCTAAACTTAAATATACATCTAAAGAGGTACACTCTTGTGAGATCGTTTAACGGGTCTCTAACGCTAAATGGATCTCAATTCGATCCGACCAGTCAATTCGGTTGACTAGATATAAATTTAAAAAAATGATTTTCTCCTCCAGCTGGAGCATCTTTCCCCGATTTAAGTCCCCACGCGATTTCTCTCTCTCTCTCTCTCTCTCCTCTCCTCGTGATTCCAGCAGAAGTCTCTCTTCTCCCTACACGATTTTTTTCTCCGCCGATGATTTCATAAATAAATCCGGCAAAATTTCATTCACCTCCGGCAAAGAAATGTCTTTGGGGTGGCTGGTTTTCATATTCATCGTTCCCAATTGAGTTTCTTTTCATGATAAGTTTTGATTTGTTAGAGGAGATATCTTTGTATCAACGAGTGAAAAATTAACATTAACTCAATTTTCATTTTCAAAATTATATTTATAATAGTCCTAGTCATGGTCGAAGGTGAAACTTGAATGAGATTCTGTAAGAAACAGCTTCTCACTAAACTAAGGTTTTTCATAGCTACTTACAATTTAAATTGTACATTTGATTATTTTTTTCCCCGAGGAAAAAAAATAAAAATAAAATATGAATGATGGGCTTTTTCAGTGTCCTTCAGTGACCAATGCAGGGCCAATATTAAAACTCTTGGGGTAATTCTATTCACAACACCCATTTTTCTATTTACAACCTCTAAAATTAATTAAAATATAAAAATTATTTTCTTTGACAAATTTATCCTTATAACCCCTTACTACTTGAAAGTTAAAATAATAATAGAATAAAATACAACCCCCATTCTATAACCCCCATTAATTAAAATTCTACTAAAATAAAATACAACCCCCATTATATATTTCCACTATTTAATTCTCTACCAAAATAAAAAAACAACCTCACTACTTAAAAAAAAAAAAAAACTATAGTAAATTAAAATGCAATCCTCAATGAATATTATACATTTTTTTTTTGAGTTGTTTGATCAATTCCTCAAAAGATGTTGAAATATTTACATAAAATTAAAGAAATATCTTAACTTATTTAAATTATCTAGCAAAGTTTTTTGTAAAATAAAAGAATACTATCTTATAATTTTTTTTTGAAAAAAAGAGTAAGTGAAGGGATTCATTATCTTCTTTTTTTTTTTTAACAAAGAAAAGTCATATTTTAGAATTTTTTTTTAATTTAACTTTATATTACTAATAACTTATAAGTTACAATCAATGAAATACTCTAAAATTTATTTTAAAAATAAAATCAAACATAATATTATTTTAAATAAAAAATTTCAAAATTTGAAAATTTATGAGTTAAAAATAAGTATAGCCAGACCTTTACTAAATTTGAATCTAATTATTTCTTACTTGTTTGTCATTTATCATATAATCTTGCATGACTCGAAGTTAAACATCTTCTAATAATGTACTTTTTTATTATTTTTATGGGACAACTACAATAATCCTTTATAGTTTGCAATTAACTTTTAGTAATTTTCAATTTAATATTTGTTAAATACTTTGCCACATGAAATTTACAAATTTGTGTTTTGACATTGCCATTGGAACGGACATTGTTGTCTTAATTTTTCAAAAGTAATCGATTATTTCTTAAAAAACCTTACCAACGAAGAACAAAAGAACATATACATAGAAGAATTAATTTGAAGAATCAATTCCTCAAAAAGGCCGTTCGTAAATAATATTGAACAATATTTCAAAATAATTTGTTGAGATACATTTTAGTTTGCTAGAATTTTTTAAGTAGATGGGATTATATTTTATTTTGAAGTTTAAGTTATGTGGCAATCTATACTGTTTAAAATGATTTGTATTTTTAATTACCCCATTTTTTGTACATTAATTAAGAACGTAAAATGATCAAATTTTAAACTTATTATCGATCAAGCATTCAACATCTTTTGAGGAATTGATCAAATAATGAAAAATATGTATAATATTCATTTGGGATTGTATTTTAATTTATTAGTGTTTTTTTTAAGTAGTGAGGTTGTATGTATTTTGGTAGAGAATCAAATAGTGGAGGTTGTATTTTATTTTGGTAGAGTTTTAAGTAGTGAGAGTTATACAATGGGGGGTTGTATTTTATGTTATTATTATTTTAAGTAGTAAGGGATTACAAGGATAAATTTGTCTAAAAAAATCATATTTATATTTTAATTAATTTTGGAAGTTATAAAGAGAAAAATGGAGTATATGAATAGAATCACCCAAACTCTTGGACTAGTTTGCTCTGTTTTTAGAAGTGGGGATTTAAACGGGCTATTTTCAAATTCTTGTATGGTGTTTTCAACACATTAAATGGTATGGTAAGCATGAGTTTGAGGAATAGGAGAATAATTAATTTGGGAAATTGGGCCTAAAAGTGTATCACAAGAAGATAGCGCCCATTTTGTGAATGGGACTTAAAATTGTGTCCATTTCATATTGGTCCAATCTATTGTCATCTTTTAATAGGAAAGTTTAGATGGTATTTTGGATCAGATCCCTACTACGAATAAGGTGACATCTTCTGTGTTAAAATTAGTTTATTTTTAAATGTATTTTTATAACATATTCTAATTGGAGAATGATGAACTCTAAATAAATATTTTAAATTAAACTAATAATAATAAACTGAAAAAAATTGTTTGACACAAAAAATGTTATGGAGAATGACATAGGAGATCTCATGTGATGGTATCCCATCAAAGATAGTTTTTTCTTAGCAAGTATGATTCAAATTTCTATCTATTAGGAAACCAATTATTAGTTACTTCAAATATATCTTATTTACAAATATCTTATACTAATTAATTTCTAGCACAATCATTACATGTCTAAAATACGTAACAACAAATTTCTAAAAAAAACGTAACAACAACAGCAACAACAATAATAATGTCTCATTGGAGACACTCAAGTAGTGGACACCCATGTTAAAAGAAAAATGTCTCGAGTTCAAGGTCCATTGTTCCCGCTTCGCCCAACTAAATAAATAAATAAACAAATAATAATAACAACAACAACAACAACATATGAAATCACTTATTTTAATTAGTTCTCGTGCAGATCAAATCCTCTCGAGCCAATCCGTGTTACATCTACAGTACCATAATTGAGGAAGGATAAACTCTAAATAAAAATATAAAGTTAATATAAATCATAATAAATTAAAATTAAAAAAAAGTTTGGTACAAAAAATGTCACAGTAAATAATTAACTAGTAATTAATAGAAAGACGCTAACTAAATTGGCTAACACATTAATACATCATCAACTGAACTGCCCATGCTTCAAATGGCTCTTTCCTCTTTAGACAAGTTCCACCCTATTCTTCCAATAAATTATTTTTCTCAAGTCAATCATTCAAATTAATTTACTCATAGCGTTAATAAATGTTAGTGCATGTGGAAGCATGAGCCACTCAAGACTTTTGGCGCTCTCTCTCTCTCTCTCTCTATATATATATGACATAAGTAGCCTGACTTTAGTTAGAGATTAAAAGAGAGATCAAAGAATATATAGTATGATGAGGCAACAGTTTTTCTCCATTCATAGTGGCATGGATTAGACGAAGAAAAGCAAAATGTTGTCGGCCAAAAGTTATACTCTCAATTGTTGCTATCTTCAAGATTTTTTTTTTAATTATCTCCACATCTAGGGTTCGCTCGACACTGCATGGTCCCTCAACAATTTTATCAACGTGCCTCATTTTTTTTATTAAAAAAATTTAAATAAACAAATTTGCATGATCGATTATAGAATAGTGTGGTTTTAGGAGTCATGTCATATAAAAAAGAATAGGATGGGGTAATATAATGGGCCTCTCTCTTTCCCTCTCATGGGAAAAACGATAGGCTACACAAATGCAAATTGGAAAAAGTTTGAAATATCTTTTATTTGCAAAATCATCCCATCAACAGTCCAACATAGGGTACTATATTCTTGATAGATAAGTTTGGCATTTATCCCATTTGTTCCAAGTCGCAGCTTTTGATTTTAATTTTTTTTTCTATTTTTTATTTTATTTTTTTATTTTTGCTGCAAATTAATTGAAGAATGTCTTGTTTTCTCAGCTACCTTATATAGTGATCGATACATATGCTTGTCTATGACGGGTGGCCAACTTATATAATTGGAAAAAGGTGGTCTTCTGTAACTAGTTCTAATTATTCGTTCTTGGCCAATCACATATATATATTACTAGGTTTAGATGTGAGATTGAGAGTCATGTTCACAACATAGATAAGTAGATTCATAAGGTATGAGATTTCCTATTACACTCTTCATGTATCATTCTGCGTTACACTTTTAAATTGTAAATATTTAATTTTCAATTAATAATTCATCATTATTGTCGATTATTTCATAATTATAATTTATAATTTTTTAAATTCATTTTCTTATAAATGTTAATTATGGTTATTTATGTTATAATTAATTTTTTTATATAAATATTATTAAAATTATAAATTTAATAATGAAACACAAAGTTATAGCAAATTTGAAACGATTGATTAAAAATATATAATAATGCTTTGACAACGAGTTCTTAATTTAATGCTTTCTTACTCGGTCTTTCTAGATGCTGATGTTCAATTTAATTTGATGATTGATGTCTGAAACTACATATGACTTCTTAAATAGAAAAAGAGTATCAATTTATTAATGTTTTGATCAACATGTCCACTTATACGCAGGCTAATCATAATTATTTTGAACTGGCGCATGGCATGGGAAAAGGTTTAGTCACCATTAAACAGGTGCAGGTTAAAAGGGTCATTCAACGATATATTCTTATAAAATTATATATTGGATTTAGCTACATTTGACTAATTAATATTGAAAAATGTACTGTACTTCTCATGGATGACTCAGTGTTGGAATGGTATACTTCGAGGCATTTGACTGATCATCAATATTTTTAAATGTGAGTCTATCACACCATATTTTCCAAGTTAAATTTATCTCTTTTGTGTGATTTACAAACTACTCCATTATAGTGGGATTTACCCAATACACACTCTTAGGGAACGAATGCAGACTCATCATAAAAAAAAATAAGAACAATGTATCTTGTTGGGAATGATGTTGCAGCAGATGTTATCATTTCGTCTGATAACATCAAAGTCAATGTTACATCTAATGTGTTCCGTCATTCCTGTAACATCCGTGGCTTCAGATTTTGGCTAACCTTATCATTTCTTTTATTTTCGGATCTTTTGTTGATAAAGATCTGATAAAAGTATTTATACTATCTTTTTATTATTTACTTATTTTTAGGAAATATAATAAAATAAGATAATGAGATAAATGGAGGGTTTCTAAAGACATAGTGAAATCATGGGAAGTTTCAAGAGCGTGGACGATGGCCTTTTATACTCATCATCGATCAAAGAGATCCTGATCCAACCCGAGACGTGTTTCTACTAAATATTCAGAGAGATCAAATACCGAGTCCAATGTCTATAGGAATTCGTCAACATTCATATTGGCATCTTCCTTATTGTCTAGATCAACAAAGGTCTGTATGTCTTTGTTGTGTTTGTAAGGTGTAGATTAGATTGAATGTTGAAAATTTCAAAAGTAGGTGTTGCTTATCTACCTAAGTGCTAGGTAATGATTTTTATAGGAGTTGTCTGAGTAAGTGAAGCGATGATAATTTCTGTTATGTTCATCGAAATTATTCAAGGGAGTGAACCGAGAATAATCTATTTGTATTTTTTAGCTATCTAGATGTTATGTAGTTTTTATATATTAGAATTTATTCTATGGAGTGAACTTAGTATAGGTTCTTTGTAATTTTTATAGAGAGAAGTCGTGGGAGTAAATCAAAACGATCTCTATGTGTTTTTGTTTTTTCACTTTGACTTAGTGATGTTTCGCCATGAGGCAATCACATACCGTAAGGTGTGTGATTTAAAATTATTTTTGCGCATGTTGTTCTTTAAAGTTTCGTTGCGTGTTGAAGGCATAGTGGTTATGCTAGCTTCAACATCAACTCTATTACCTGCACATTGACATTTTTCACAAGCTGTTTTCAACTTGTATTTTAAAGGTATTTCAGTGCAAACTGTTCTTTAAATTCTCGTGACAATGTTGTTAGTAAAGTAACACTGACTACAATATTGTCTATAACTTTGCACGTGTTTTATATTTTTCACAATATTTGAGGCATCGACTTCTAACATATCTCATATAATTGTTTTAAAGCCCTAGAGTATCAAATGATCCAAAAAATATTGGTGTGGGATACTAAGGTAAAACAAAATACATTTATACCCCTTTGGGGGTGATCTACTAGTGGAGTCGAGGTGCATATGACCAAAAATTTTAGGTTTGAATCCCATCAACGTCTCATAGATTGAGCATATATTGCATAGAGTTTTTTTAATGTAGTTAATTTCTCTCTTTGTATGGTTTGTAGATAGAGTTGGTTATTCAACATGAGCAAATTTTATCTAGAGCACACCTACAAATAGTTGCCGTAGACTTCATTCGTTAAAACGAAACTTATACTTTATATATTTGATATTGTAGAATTTAATCAAACGACCTCCGTAAAGTACAAAATATTAGCTAGCTAGGAAATATTTAAAAAGTTAGGTTATTGAGCACCAACAAATTCAAATTGCCTCAAATTAACTGCGTCATTGCCCTACATCAATCTTGCACTTAGTGTAAATATAAAGTGACAGCACATCAAGAACCATTGTCATAGAGCTAAGTGGGGTTAATATGCCACCAAAAATACTAACTTCTTAAATAAATATACAAAGCAGCATTTTACTCATTGGAAAAAAGACCAAAAGTAGATTGTGATTAAACCCCATTATGATTACAACACCAAAAGAGTTGGCTCTCAGGTTGTAAATATTTTGTTGCTTATGATTGGAAAAACCCTCACAGTAGCAATATTCCCCACAGTAATTAAGCATGCTTTTAAAAGGGGTTTTGCTTTCTTGTAATCTTGATTAAAGTGGAGATTAAGCAAAGATTAATTGACCCAAAAAGTTGTACTTTTGATTTGATGAGGGATGGCTCTCCATAATGTAGCATCTCATTTGAGAAGGTCCATTTTGCTGAAGGGTTGCGATCGATCAATTATAAGTGTTCACTTTAGGAAGTAATCATGTCTTTTACTTCAAAAACATCAACTCCAAGTGAGTACGAGTTGAAAGAAATTTTAAAAAAATCAAGAAAAAGGAAACGTTGAGGCACCGTTTGAACTCGAGGATTTCATCGATGGAATTCAAGTTTATACATAACCAGTGACGGAGTTAGGAATGTTGCCCATCGGCCAATTCATAATATAAAAATTCATAAATAGAACGATAATAAAATAAAATTTTAAACTAATAAAATTCTAATCCACTTACGATATTCTGAAAATTGCATCATAATGTTCGTAAATCAAAAGTTAAACATGACCGCCTCCTAACATTTCTCTTCTAACTTCATATTCTGAAATCGATGCATAATACTTTCATTAGTAACATTTACAAATACATATTCAATGTAAAGTACTAAACAATCATTCAATAGCCGGTTTCACATGCGATTCCGTAGAGAACTTTTAATGATGTTCATTGCTAATAAGCTCTTTATATTAATTGTAGCAGTAACAACTGATAAAATCAAAAACAACTTAACTAAAATTTCATGCCTTCTTGAGTACGTTAGATCGCCAATCCCTGATACTTCTATGAACTTTTCATCTACGTGCGCATCGATATCAAAATTCTCAAGTTCACTTGCAAGTTCATACAAAACAATTTTGAAAAATTCAAATGGGTAAAACTTTGCAAGTCGGAGAATGCAAACTACCAATTATGCCTTAATATTCAAATTCAAAATAACCAAAATGTTCTTTAATAATGCAATACAATTATCAAGAAATTAAAGAATATATCTAGCAAAAATAAAATAATTTATTTCATTAACAAAATAATAAATAACAAAATTCTTAATAGCTACTATAGTTAAATTCAACATAGAAAGTAAATTATAAATACCAATCTAAAGAATATTACCTTTGAAAATTCATAATTTTGAGTTTTAAATACTCCACTCAAATCTTTAGCTAACCCTAAAATTTAAACCTCACTTTCGGTCCGGATTATATATTGTTTGAATTGAATTTGGAGGTTGGAGTCTGGAGGCTAGAGGACGTGTGATTGTCGCGGGATTCCTATTGGAGTTGAACAATATATATATATATGGTAGGGTTCACATGAGAACCAATCCTCATGTGGAAACTAGGAACTAATCTCAACCACATAATGTTTTGATCTCAATAGTCCAGATTTAAATAAAAAGGCGGTGGCATAATAGTAAATATGAGGAAGTCAAACTTACCCCTGATCAAAGCTGACATCAGCATCCTTACACAAAATTTATTTAAACTTTAAACATCCATAGCTTGCTCATTTTTTATTAGATTAATGCAAATTATATATCAAATTAAAGCTCTTTTCGTGCTCTTTAATTTAAGATCCATTGTTCATATGTTTATTCGAAAATATATTTTTTCATCCATAATAGCGTGATGTTAAACTCAGAATAGCATGATAAAATATTCACGATAGCATGGAAGTATACACATAATAACATGAAAAAATATTCATAACAGCATGAAAAAATATTCATAAAACACATAAATTTTACTCATAATAGCAGTAGTAGTGTTTGTTAATATTAGGACATTTCTGTTCATACTAACATGCATATATATTCATATTAGCATGTATATATGTTCATAATAGCATGATAGTACTCTCATTTTAGCATAGCGAAATTTATAAGAATAGACAACAGTTTTAAAGTGTTGTCTATATAATTTCCGAAAATTATGCTCAAATATTACAAGTTTGCCACCCCGTCTTTGACCAAAAAGTGACCAAATCTTAGCCATCTAAATTAAAGCAATGAATGAATGAGATGAGTTCCTAGTTCTCACATGGGGGATAGGTTCTCATTTGATCAGTTCTCATTTGATCCGTTCCCTATATATATAGGATGTATATCAAATGAGCACAAAGTATTTATGTGAAAACTAGGAACTAATCCTAGCCATTAGATATACCTAAATAAATGGTCTAGATTGAGATGAGTTTTTAATGATATTTTGTGAATCCAAACATTTTTTTTTATTAATAAAGGGTAAGATAGATATTTTCAATTCAATCCTATAATAAAAGGATTTTCCATATCAATATTTTTTTTATTTCCTTTTTTTGCTCACCCACTACCATCAAGCTTATCTTTATTATGGGATATATTTATTTATTAATTAAAGGATTAAAGATATTACGGCTTTTAAAATTATCAATACTTTTTCATATTTTTTTTTGTAATTAAGATAATTAATATTTTTATATTTGATAGATTCGTTTTATTTCCTATCATGTTTTTCATTTGGTTTTATTAAGTATGGTATGAGGTTTTTCATTTGGTTTTATTAATTATAGGATTAAAGATGATGAAGATTTTTTTAATTTTTTTGTTTTTACTTTTAGTATTTTTTTTCTGTATTATTGTTCTTTAATTTTATTCTCCCCCCACTACACACGTTAATCGCAATAACATTTCATCAAAATTTCATTTATATCGGTTATTTTAATTTTTTAAATTTGTGTGTTTTACTTACAAATTTTTGATAATTAGGTAGTAGTCACTTTGGTGCTTACTTCGTGTCTTGTTATTGCTTGTTTCATAAAAATTTATTGCTTTCAATATTTAGTTCATTCATAGTTATATTATGCCCCTTTATTCAACACATCATTTTTTGTGTGATTATGTACATGAAGATAGCAACAACTCAAGTGATTGTGTAATTTAATTTTCACCTAGAATGATAATATATTATATCTCACAATGCAATCTTTCTTTGACGTCAAGTGAAGATCATGTATCAACAAAGTCTGCGAAAAAGAAATTATTTGAGTGATTTTACTGTTCAGCTGTGCTGGAAGAATTATTCATGAAGCCACACAATTTCAAGTGAAAACCAAAGTGAGTGTTAGTCGTCTGAAATCAATAAATGAAAAAGGTCATAAAATAAAGTTAGAAACCATTGCGAATGTGTAGTAAATGCCAAATTTGAGTGGTAGTCATCTCACCACAATGCTAGGAATTGTACCAATACATAATGTGGGGATATATTTTAAATAATTAATGGTTTAGTTGAAAGATCTGATTTATGTATTAGTAAGCTATTATTTATTCATAATTTTGCAATATTTTATTTCATGTTATGTGACTATGTGGTGGGTCTTTTAAGCATATTATTTTCAACTCTTTTGTTTAATCAATTATTTAGGCCGTATATAACAATGTTTTACAACAGTTGAAGTGATGAACACATTTTTGTTATATTACACTAAAATAAGCAATGCATTCCAATTATCTAAACAATTAAACATAATGAAATTAAGCAATTAAATATAATGAAATAAGTGAAAAAAAACTACCCGAGATTCAACTAAGCAAAAAATTCTACAAACCAAACAACAAAGTTATTTTTAGGAAACATCAAATCATATAATACAATTAAGCAATCACGAACAATAATCATAGAAGGCTATGAAATGCCATAAGAAACACAAAAACACAATCATGAAATTATATAAGGAGTTGATGTTAAATAAATGTAAGTTTATTCTTAGCAAGCTAAACAAATAAACATAATAAGCTACATATTACTACAAAACAAGGTAGAAATATAATTTGTTGGGATTGCTCTATTTTTCAGTTTTGGATACGCATTTTCGTTACTGTCTTCCTCATATTCATCATTATTGATCATTAAGGTTGCGCCATCTCTGACTCCGTCATTTTTCCTTCTTTACTCTCTATTTTTCGTTGTGTAGTTTGTTCAATACTGGTGGCATTTGTCGATTCTCCCATCTCTCTCTCTTGCTCGATCGGTCCTATATATATTGATCATGGAATGATAAACAATAAGAATTACTAATAACTAATAAAACCAAACAATGAAAAAAACCGACAAAACTAAAATATGATCAAAATCAACTATTCAAAGCAACAAAATTATTATAAACATTTTAAATAAGCTATAACACGCTAATAATCACGCAACAAATTACGTCATAACAAGCATTATTTTATTATGTTGTTTAATTAAAAACTTATGCATCCATACTAATCATGCACCAAAAATCTCTCATAAAACCATAATATTCAAGGACCAAAACTACAAGTATTTTGAATAAGTCATGACACCCTACTAATCAAACACCAAATTAACTCATAAAAAACATCTATGTTCTTCCAATTAATTTCTAGAATCCTTAACAACATTGTAAATTAGCTATGAAACTATACTAAAACAAGCAACAAATTCTTCTTATGATATCACCATAACTATTAAAATCATATTATATTAGATACATATCTATATTAATCAAGCAACAAATTCTTCCTATTAAATCACCCCAACCATTAAAATTATTTTATATATTTAGCATAGTATTCTAATTAATTACGATACAAATTAATCACTAAATTGCACCTAATTAAACACAAATTCCAAACAAATAGTTCATTATCGAACTTGGTTCCTACGTTGTATGATGGTGGATGCCGGGAAGTTGATCGTCGTCGTTGAGCAAGAATGTTGTACTTCGATGGCGTTGCGGCTCACGATGCAAGTCGCGGTGCTTGGCGGTACGGTGACTTTACTTCACACTGTGGCTGGGGGAGTGCTTCTTGACGCTGTGGTCATTTGACAACGACTTCAAGTCCGGAGAAGAGGTCACGATGTCTGGGGGACGATGATGGACGGCTTGATGGTGGCTAGTTTGCCTTCTGGGAAGCACACACATTTCTAGCCAAATTTTATTGTGAATCTACAGTTTTTTTTCTTCTCTTGTTGAATTGGTTATGACTTCCACGATTTGTTTGACTAAATTCCACAAGACTATAGATATTAGATAGATATGCATCTTTGCCATAATTAGATAATATGGTTTGTTTCCATATCTTAATATACACTCAATTACAGCAATACCCTTATATTCCTAATTTTACCTCAAATATTAATTTATTCCATTTACACAGATTTAATCTCAACCATAAATATATACAAATTCAATGGCTAGGATTAGTTCCTAGTTTTCACATAAATCCTAGTTTTCATTATAGTGCACCCATTATATATTAAATTAAAAGTACAGTATTATTAATCAGGGCCGGATAACTAGGTGTGCAAAGTGAACTATTGCACAATGCACATGCCTCTAAATTTACGTGGCCCATTTTTTTAAGCATGTGTATTATTTAATAATATATATATATATATATATATATTTCTTAATCCTCTCTCTTCATAGAATGCGAGAAGAATATAATGTTTTAGATAGAAGGTTAATACTAGTTTGAGGTTGCATTTGGATGTAAATAATATAAGTAAAGTGGATTGAATTTTTCGGTTTTTTTTGTTCAAATATAATTGTGATATGCTAAGGTTTTGAAATTTATTATTAAGTTAAAATTGAGTGCTTTTTTTAATATGAAGGCCCCGATTTTTATAATTAACATAGGGACCCCTAAATATCTAAGACGACTCCATAATATATTATTAATTTTAGGGAGGACGGCATTGATGTACCTTCGTTGATGTATACATTGATGGTGTGTGTGTGTGTGTGTGTGTGTGTATTTCTTAATCCTCTCTCTCTCTCCTTCTCTTCATAGAATGCGAGAAGAATATAACGTTTTAGATAGAAGGTTAATACTAGTTTGAGGTTGCATTGGGATGTTAATAATATAAGTAAAGTGGATTGAATTTTTCGGTTTTTTTTGTTCAAATATAATTGTGATATGCTAAAGTTTTGAAATTTATTATTAAGTTAAAATTGAGTGCTTTTTTAATATGAAGGCCTCGATTTTTATAATTAACATAGGGACCCGTAAATATCTAAGACGACCCCGTAATATATTATTAATTTTAGGGGGGATGGCACCGGTGTACCCTCGTTAATGTATACAATGATGGTACTATTTACAATCATTTGTTGCCATTTCCAATCCTTATCGATCGGTCGATAAAATAATTTATGTTTCGGACTGTCACAATAGATAATTAAGTATCAAAATAGGTAGTTTAAGTGTCACAATATGTTAGTTGAAGTGTCACGATAGATTTTTCAATTGGCCGAAACTTTTATTTTTGGACAAAAAAAGAAGCTGCAAATAACCATATTTTGATGGGCTCGGGACACTTGTCAGCTCCACAGATGGGGGACGCATTACAAGCATGCTACCTTAGAATTTACCATGAATAATAAACTTGTTGAGGTTGTTTACGTCGTTGGGTTGTGGAATTTGACCCTGAAGAATATTGTACACTAACCTACGCCACAATCTAAATTTTAATAATTGTACGCCTAGCTCTGGTGTTATATTGAATTTAAGCTTTTGTGTCTTGATATAAATAGTCCATCAATGTAATTATAAACGTATAAAATTTCTTGTGAATAACCTGGCTTGGAAGCGCCACATGCATGGTCACCCATTGTAACAAATTGAACAAATAATTCAATATTTTTTCTATTTTTTTTATTGTTTATAACCTCGTGATTTTTATGTATTTTGGGGTTCATTTGCATGGTATTTAATGTTCAATGCAAGCATGAAGTGATAAGTTTCACATAAATTTCTATATTTTATGCAATGTTACGTGTTTGCTCATTGTAAAGAGTTTTAGGGCCATTTTTGTTGCGAGATGCAAATGAGCTTAGAAAGAGCCTAACCCTCAATTTATACATTGAAATTCATATGTAGTCGCCATAAATTAGGCTTACACCCATTTTCTCATTTTTAACCTTTTCCAGCTATCTAGTTAAAGAACCTAACCCTATTAGGGTAACAAACTGAGATTTTGTACTAATTTTTGTGTTATTTAATTGTGCATTTTATATGAGTTACTCGTGCTCTTATCTCAGTTTGTTAGTATTATGCTCTGCACTATACTTTTTATCAAGCGTTATACTTTGCACTTACAGCAGTGATTGATTGTCATTGATCTTTATAGCATAGAATCATCACTAAGTATTTGGTTTTTCCAAGTACATTTGATGTTATGGTCAAACGTTCATAAGGATGTACATGAACGTGATCTAGACCTCGATGAAGATCATTGATATACTTCTCACAATGTGGTCGAATGTAGCCTTTCTCCTTATAATAATGGCAGATAATTCCTCTCATGTTGCCATTCAGACGATGATCAGTCTTCTTTTTGTATGTAATGTTCTTCTAACTATGCAGAACATTTTTATATACATGTGCTGATTGACTTGTATTTTCTTTGACAAATACTGTCTTTGATTGTCCTCTATTATATCCAAGACCTGGATGAATGTTTCCTGAATGTCCTTGACCAGTTAGAATCTTATCAAGATTCTTTGTTCCACTATTTAGCATAGTGAAATTTTTCTTGATAGATTTGAGCTCAGAAGATAATTCTACAACCTTTTTCTCTTGCTATTGTATGAATACTTTCTGATCTGAATCAGATTTGATCAGCTTCTCCTTTTCCTCCATAAGACTCTTGTTGTGTGACTAAAGAGTCTTGTTGATCTCCACAACCTCCAGACATTTTGTATACATCTCTTTATATTTTTTCACGAATTCTTCTTGGCTGAAGTCTTCATTATCCGATTCATCTTCTTCTGCATAGATGAATAGATCTTGAAATTCAGAAACTTTGGCTGTGAATGCATTAATTTCTTAATCCGAGTCACTATTGTTTTCTCAGAATCATCATCACTAAGAGATGTATTATAATTATTTTTGTTTCTATTCAGGGTGTTAGCACATTTAGCTTGAATATGACCAAATCCATCACACTCTCTGCATTGAATTTCCCTTCTTAAATTGGGCTGTTGATACTCCTTTTGATCATTGCTGGAGCTTCTTTCTTACAAAGTATTCCTAGATGGATATCTTCTATTGTTGAACTTTCTTGAAGACTGTTTGTTGACTTTTTTCAACATATGATTGAAGTTCTTGGTAATCAAGACCATAGAATTCATTGTATCTGAATCAAATACAGGTTTTTTATTTTGTACTTTTTCAGGTACATTTTTGGAAATTTCAGTTTTAAGAGCAATATCTCTCTTCCTTGGGTTGATGTATTTATCTTCTAGATTATCTCAAATGTCCTTAAAGACCCTATAAGTTCATCAAACCTCATACTCTTGATATCATTAGCTTCTTCAATAGCAGCACTTTGTAGGCAAATTTCTCTGGAAGAGATCTGAGCACCTTTCTTATAAGTTTTTCATTGTTCATAAGATCATCGAGAGCAAAACTCTCATTAGATATGGTTCTTAGTCTGGCATTGAACTCACATATAGACTCAGTTTATTCCATTCTAAGATTTTCAAACTTAGAAGTAAGACTTTGAAGCCGAGATAATCTTAGTGAATTGGTCCCTTCAAAGATGGTTTCTAGAATATCCGATGCAGCTTTAGTAGTCTCACAAGTTGAAATCAGTCTGAATGTCTCTAGATCAACTGCAGAGAATATAGCATTGAGAGTTTTAGAGTTGGCATTGTACCAATTTTTCTGTGGCACAGTCCATTCTTCTTCTTCAATCTCAGCATACTTTCCTTCTTTAGCAACTATTGGCTTCTCCCATCCTTCAATGATGCTTTTCCATGCAAGCTCATCTATTGATCTTAGAAATGCCCTCATCCTTGCTTTCCAGTAAGAATAATTGTTACCTTAAAGCAATGGTAGTCTGACCGTGGATTCTCCATTCTTGATTGAGCTCATAACTTGAAATCAACCAAAATCTTCAAGCAATTATGTACTTTTCAGGACTCTTTTCGCTTTTAACCAAAGGCGACCTGCTCAGGTACTAATTGAAGTTACGTACATAAATCGAGCAGATAGGATCATGTGCACAATCATGTGCATGTACATTATTGATAATGATAAGTGTCAAATATTGCATATTTATTATCTATATATTATGTATATTTGAGACTTATCATGTTAATTTGTGTCTGTTACAGCAATAATGTGGAGATGAGGGTGTGGAGAAAATGAATGGAAGAAATCATGCAAATATGGAAAGAATTAATGAAAGAAGAAAATCTGCGATTTGCATAGCTGAATTATCGATCTGCACTTATTAAAATGGATGAAACGGCTCATTGGATAGGCATATATAACTCTTTCCATATCATTCTAAGAGGGCATTCCGGATTGATCATAGTAGTTTTTTTTTCTATTAAACTAGATTTCTCGTTTTTATTTTGAGTTGAATTATTTTCGATTTGCAAGAATATTGGAGAATTCATTCGTAAGTTTATTTCAATTCAATGGTTGTTTATGTTATGATTATCGGTTGGTTTAATCTTAATATGAGTAGCTAAGTTTATTTTTCGGAATGAGGTTGTGATAATTGTTGATATGCCCATATCGTGAGGTCAAATTAGTTTTTATATGATTCGTATTCTTATACCCCGTTATGTTCTGCGATAACACGTTTAGTTCTTAATTAATTAATTATATAGTGGCCAATATATAGTTTATTAATCAATATCTAAAGCCAATAGAATTGTAAGATCTGTAATTGTCGATTCAATTCTATATGTGGTAAAACTGACTCTCTTTATCAGTGGGCATACGGGGATGTTAAGGGCATACGGGTTGGAATGCTTATAACATAACTGGGTTTCTCTAATTCTTAACGCTATTAATTAATTAAATCTGTTAAGGGTTCTTGCGGATTGTTAATTAATAAGAGTTGGATAATAAGGGTTCTTTTGTTCAATGATTAGTAAGGAGGAATAAGGAGTATGTCAGGGGTTCCGGTATTCTATAACTGGTTTATAAGAATCGTGAATTAAAATCAATGCATCGATGAATGATATGATCATATCACTTTTATTTACAATCTCATCTGGTTTTTATCATATTGATTCTTCTCTTCTGTTTTGTTTCATTAGTTAATTAAACTCTCTCAAAATCACCAAAGTTACCTTTGAATGAAAGAATACACCGTTCCTTGTGGATTCGACTTGTATTTTCCACCTACTACACCCTTACTGGGCATTTGGAAGAGCAGTTATTTTGGGCGCGTGACGACCGCGTATCAATAACATGTAAGGTCATAATGCTAAAGTATAAAGCAATAAAAGGTTCGAGGTTGGTAACCATGTTCAATCAACTGATTTACATTGGGGGGATTCACAAGTCTGTGAGAAAAAATCCACTACTCCGGTGTAAGGTTACAAAGGTTATTACATGATGACCTCTTGTCACTCGACCTATTTCCTACACTCTACAACCTCTTTTGATGGACTGAATTGTGAGATCCCTTCACAATTTAGACTCCATCTAGTTTCCACAGGAAATCTCTCTCGAGACTCCTTTAAATGTGTATGAAAAAATTTTAAACACAGACTAGACAGACAATGATCACAAGGATCAAACCTAGTCTACCCATATACTATATGCTTCAAACTTGAAGTCTTTTTAGACTCTTTAGCTTTAGTGTATACGTAAAACCTCGACACAAAACTAGTCTGATTCATATGCTATTTATAAGAACAAATTATAGCCTAAACAAGGTAATCAGATTTGTCCTAAATTGAATGAAACTCTAATAAGGAAACTTTCCTAGTTTGATTCGGACTTCTCTAGTTAGAGTCCTTCCTTGAATAGAACTCGTATTCTTCCATCTTAACCAAGACATCTTCTATTCTAAAACGTCCATCTTCAAAAATAAACTTCAACTCCTTGAATCCAGCGTGGCACGTATCTTGGAAACTTTCTGGACAACCATGTACATGATCATGTTCACGAACATGATCAAGTACATTCTTCGATCTTCAATCAGATTGATAGCGGAATGTTCATAGCATAAAGTCCAGACACATTGTCTTCAAAACTTGAAAAATTAAAACCTTTATATTCTTTGAATTTCCATAAAGATCATGACAATCTAAAAACACTTAATGCTAAATGATGGCACTAACAAGTTCTTTTTAATTTATTTTATTTGGTATCTATGATTTAATCATGTTTAATTATTCTTGTGCTTGAATTTGTATCATTTACCTGATCACTAAATGATACAACCTGATGTGTTAATTCATAAATTGAGAGAGGAGTTTTAACACAAGATCTGGAATAATTGACTGGTTAATCAATATCACTTGACAGAGTTGTGATTGATTTAGAGAAAAACAAATATTGAGAATTGTTAGGAGTTACATAATAGGTATTAAATGGACACGTTAATAGTTATTGTGTGATCTACAATCTAGGCACTTTGGGAGAAGATTTATAATATAAAAGTTGTTGTTCTAGTGTGATTTAAATCCCAACATAGATGCTAAATGAAATAATTGGAAGAATGGATTAAATAAAAAATTTCCAATCCTAGAATGTGTTTCCTCTTTATTGTTTATTTCATCTGTGTTTATTTATGTGGTGGTAATTTACTTTATTTATTATTTTTAGTCTTTAGATAATTTAGTATCCCAATTATGTTAGGTGGTCTAGTTAACTGTAGAAAGTTAATTTAGATAATTAGTAGTTTAACTCCCTGTGGATACGATCTTGTTCACCGCTACACTATAAATCTCACTCTGCACTTGCAGTCATGTTAAATAATTACCAAACATAGGGTCTCCCACAATATCTAAATGTGGATAAAAACGCAATTTTGTGTTTAATGAAAAACAAATTCATTTGTGACAATACATTTCTAGAAAAAATCTAATTTCTTGGTGTCAAAATAGGTTGTAGTAAAAAAATGGAAGATTAATTCTCTTTTTTAAAAAAAAAAAGAAAAAGAAAGAAAGAGATCGGACAATAATAAGATCTTGTTTCGGGCGATTTACATATGGGACATTTATCCTTTGGTTTCTATTCTAATTTTTGAAAGGCGGGTTATGCTTTACCGACTTATTTCATATCATGGTTTGGCTATTAAAAATAGGTGAGGTTTCCCATTCTTCATTAGTAAAAGGAAAGGAATTCGAATCCTAAGATAAGAATTATCTCAGATTGATCGTTACATAAAAAATTAAGTAAAGAATGCGTAGCAAAAATAATCAGGTCAATTGAAAGAGAAATAAGTGAGAACGAAGCAAAATAGTGAAAGACTGCTAATCGCATGAGCTGAGATGCAAGTCTGCAGTCGCGAGTGAGCTGGTCGCGGCCGTACTCGCGATTGGGGCTGGGTGTGCTTATTTTTGGTTCATGACTTGGCTCGCGACTATCCCGATCATGAGCGGACTCACGTGCAATGTTCTGGTGTCCGAGTTTGACTTATTTTGGCATGTTTTGTTTCTTTATTTGACTTAGATACTTCCAATACTATATATAAACCTCCAAACAAGAATTTTGGACATAAGATATCAGCATACACCACATCAAACACCTGCATCTACATAACATACACTATATTTTTCCCTTAAATTTCGAAATTGAAGAGCAAGAGAAACACAAGTTAAAGATCAAGATAAAGATTCTCCTTCGAGGTTATCATGTTCTTATTATTTAATTATGTTGTCTTTTGGATTTTTTTGTTACTTATTCGATTATGAGTAGCAAAATACTTTAGAGCTCTAGGGTTTGATACGTAGTTGATTTTGAAGTACATTAGGTATTTGATTATATGATTTAGATTCTTATTTATTTTTTTGTGTTCTTAGTCATGTTTGCTTAATTGATTGATCAAAATGATAGCATGATTTACTATGTTAATTCATAGATCGAGAGATGAGTTTAACACTTGAACACAAGAACATAAAACACATTAATTTATAAGATCAAGAGATATGATTATTTATGAGGACAATAAATCATTGGAGCTTTTAGGAGTTGTATATTAATAATTGAATGAACACATTAATTCGAACATCTAATCTACTGTTTATGCTCTTCGAGAGAGGGTTTAAATTAAATGAGTGATTGTCCTAATAAAAGTCAAATAGTGAATAAATTATATAATTAGATTGACATTGTATAGTTAAATCAATGAAATCAAAACCCTAGAATATTTCTTTCCTTCTGAATTTAGAACCGAATTTTATTCGTTCATCCTTTATTTGATTTATTTAATTCATTTTTAAGTAGTTAATTAAAATCTAATATTTTAATGAGTTTCCTGGATAGTACTTAGGGATGTGATGTCATAGTACTCACGTTATAATCAATCATTAATCTATAAAATACAACCTTGCACATCATTGTACACAGTTCACTTGTGAGTAGTTAGTATATCAGGCCTAAAAACGTCCAGCCCAACTAGCCCTTATTACGGGCTGCAGGTTGTCGAACCTCTTCCAAAAAAAATTTTATATTTAATTCATATCAGTAATTTTATATTTATATAATGATGTTTAGATAAAAATATGAACATTCTTAAGTCCAAACTACCATTAACATTACACCAATTTAAATATTTCCAAATTTTATAACATTGATATCTCTTTTTCTTTATTATGAAATCATTTAAACAAAATTATAAACACAAATGATCACCATTATATGAAATTGTTAATTGTAATAATTGATTGTTATTAACTTAATTTATAATTTTATTTTTTATTCATATTTTTCAAACAAATGTATATTTATAATTATAAGAAGGTAAATACTTGCATGCACAAGGTGCATATAAGTCTTATATCAGACGGGCGGGTTAAATTCGCAGGTCAACCCGCAAAAAAAATCCGATAAAATCAGTATCAACAGTAATATTAAAAGATATCATTCAAAATTCGAAAAGTATCACCTGTATCATTAAAAAGTAAGGAGTCTGCTACTTATCTTAGAGGTTTTTGAGAGTGTTTTTAAGAGTTTATTTTTTGTGTTTTAGGGTTTTTTTAGGAGTGCTTTTAGGGTCTATTTTGTGTTTTTTATGATTTTTTAAGGGTGTTTTTAGGGTTTTATTTTGTGCTTTTTTAGAATTTTATTTTACGGTATAAATTTATATTTATTTCAAACAAATTATATCAATTCTCTTTATTTTTAGGGTTCACTAATTTTATTTTAGGATATAAATTTTGTTGGGAAACAATAAAAAAACAAAGAAAATAGGAAAAGAGATTTAAAAAATTGGCTAGAAAAAAAAAACCTGGCAGGCGCGTGGGGCGCACGTGGACCCGTGCATGGGCACCACGCACCTGCTGTATATTGGTGCACATAAGGGAGTGGAGCACGTAAGCGCTTCTCTTATAAAAAATTATATACTCTCAGGCTAAGCCTATCCCGACTAGGCCTAAAAAATAGCAGCTCAATCCTGCCCTTTTCAGGCGGGAACGAGCCGGGTGGCCGACCCATTTCCCGGGTGATACTGATAAATGATAATAGAAGAAAATACACCCTTTCTCCTTATATTATAGCTATCATGTAAATGTTAATTTTTTCTGTGGAAAATTGTGAAACCTATAATACTTTTTCAAGTCATAGAATAAAATTATTAAGAAAAAAAAAAGGAAAGCTCTCATATAGTTTTCTTGGTTTTCTTGTATGTGTGTTGCATTTAATTTGTTTGTTCCTTCTCATCTTGTATCATAGGCAGAGAGGCTACTGGTGATGGACAAGACTTAAAGCAAATACTACTCAGAAAAGCTATCCTCCAAGAACCCTAGCTACCTACATTTTTATAGCTACAATTATGTATACATGTAATGTATGCTCTCTCTCCCTCTCTCTCTCTTTCTCTCTCTCTCTTATCAATTAGCTGTATATCTTACACTCTTCAGTTTCACACCCAGTGACGTCTCTCCACTTTTTCAAATTCGGTTTTTTCTCTTATTTAACCTTACAATTTCTGAGGTTGTGGCGTAATAGTTGGGAGAAAAATTGGAGTATCTGTCGTTTCAATTTGACAGAACCCTAATGCTAATTCTAACATTACTTAAAGCCTAACCTTTGAGGCTAAGACAGGTCTATATTCTTACTGTCTCAGCTCTGAAGCAGGTGCCTTCAATCAACAATCCAATTCACCACTGCTCTTCTACTTCTACTACAATTTTCCCTACTTCCATATTTTGCATTAAATAAATCAATAATACATGTTTTTATTTCACAAGATATTCTTCATATATATCAAATTTGATCAATAACCCATAAAAAAAATAAACGTGGAAGGCTAATAACATTAATAAATTTGAGTAAGCTCTTATTCTGGGCTTTCACGGTATTGTCAAATTCGTTGATTGGGTAACGAACCACGGAATATATAGTTGCATATTCAAATTGTTTGTATGTTTGGCTTCGACAAAAAAAAAATCCACGTCAAATATCAATATTAAAGAATAGATTTCAAACTTTAATTTGAGTTATCCAATTGTGATACTAATTCATTTGATAGATATGTGTAGAGAGTATAATTTACTAAGACTACATATTGAGACTACAGAAACTTCAATTTTTAAAGAGGTTCAATTACGAGATTTTTTAATTTTACCTTGAAATTTGACAATGCAAATTTAGGCTCAATCATATTATCCACTGTAATAGATTAAAAAAAAATAAAAACTTCAGTCAAATAATGAATACTCAAAGGTTTTAATTAAACTTCTTTAATTTCGTCATAATTTTGAAAATAAGTCATTTATACAAACTATCGTTGTCAAGGTAACCCCAAAAAGTATGTCCACAACAAGTTCCAACCACACTTATATTATATGGTAGTTTTCGAAATCAGTCAAAATTAGGTTAGAGTGCGCATTAATTAATGTCCAAAACTGGCCATGTTAACACAAACAATCATCAAAGTGTCTTACTCTATACATTTTGAATAGTTCAACCAACCATTTAATACATTTTGAATAGTTTAGGAATTGTTTGAGACCGAAAATAATTTAAGTGTTTAGATGAAACTGTGTTCATAGTTTAGGTGACAATTCTGTACTTGATTAGATTAGTGCATAAATTATAAATGATTAACAGATAATTTAGAATTTAAAATGTATTTTTAAAAATATTTACTATATTTGTAGGAAACTTGGGTGGAAAAATGTATTTACAAGGAAGCGACATGTAATAAAGTAATTTTTCTTTAGTATACGTACATAGATATATAGTAGATAAATTACATGCTCACTAAATCATACTTTTACAAATAATTCCTTCAAAAAAAGAAATTCCTACTTCCACAAGTGTCGTCATGTATCATGTGCTGGAATTGATGGTTTGTATATGGTGGACTGACGTTTTTCTATCCAGAAAAGAAAAAAAAAATATTTAATGTTGATATTAATTTTTGCATTATTTAATATTAAAAAACTTACTCAGATATAGGAAAAATAAGAAATGAAAGTTGAATTCTAGCTTGTTGAATTGAAAGGACTTTTGATGAGAGAGATGAGAGTACCAACATACAGAAAATAACTCAACAGAAAAGACGACATATAGTGCAAAAGGTACATTAAAAAAATAAAATAAAATAAAATAAAATAAAGTTTTTTATTATAGATGAGTATATTTGGGACCTTTGAAATACCAATCAATAATACAGTGGTAATAAAACAACTCATAAAAAAGGTTGGAATGTTTCTTGAAATATTGCAGTACTAAAACTGACAAAAAAGCATAAATTACATTGATTATTTGCATCTACATATGAAGTTGCAATTATTTATGTTGTGTACTACCAAAATAAAGAAGAAATATATTTTGGAGATACATACGTACACACACACACACATATATATATATGTATGTATATAATTTGATTCATCAAAGAATTGGAAGTACAGTATTCCCCAGAATATTTTCAGACAGAAAATGTTCAAATCTATTCACTACTGTCATTGGATAAGTGGAAAAGAGATTCCTCGACTCTCTCCATAGACTACAATAATTATTATTTGTATGGTGAAAATGAAAAATTCGAATGTGAGGAGACATTTAGACTACCCCACAAATCATCAGCTTTAAATAACAGTTCCCATCAAAAATTTCAGGTAAATAATTGACCCCTCTTCCTATTTTCAATTCTGTTAATTAGGGTCCATTACTACTCTCAAGTCTCAAATCAAATTTTAAAATTAATATAACCACTTATAAATAATTATCCATATAGTATCGTTTAGTTTGCTTCAAGACAAAGGACAGGGAGTTAATTCGGAAAAAATTAAGCTGATTTTAATTATTTTAGACTCCATAGTACTTCACATATATAATCTTAATTTTGAGAATCTAGATATGATGAACTATACGGATTTGCTTAAAAAAACTTTAAAGATTATAATTGAAATAAATCATTCGAGGTATAGTGTGTAATCGAGTTGAGTGAGTGAAGTATGAGCATAATCATGTTTGACTTGTTTTTAGTTCAAGTGTAATTTCATATTCGGCCCAAAGTGCCGGAATTATCTCTAATTTGATTACACTTTTTGGGCACGACCCTCATACCACTATTGGATATCCAATCCAAAGTACGGATACCTTATCCGCACTTCAATATTATCCGTTATGGGTCATTGTGAACACAGTTTCGCTTTGGGCTTCTCCAAAAGACCCCATACTAATAAAAATATAGTCCAATGTTATATAATATATTTTTAGGAGTATCCAATTATTTAATTAATGCGAGACTTTGGTTACACACGAACAACACATTCGAGCCTCACGAGCTTATTCAAGCCCAAAAAATCTTCCAGATACATATCATAAGTTAAATATTCAACATTTTTTATATATGTTATTCAAACACCACATGAATTTATATGTTACACTTTTTATGTTTCACTATCAAATGTATTAACTTTTTTCCATTTTTTTCTCAAATTTCAATTTATTTTTCTTTTAGTTTAATTTTACAATTATTAATAATGGTTGATTTCGACCAATTATGATTTATAATTATTTTTAGTAGTTAATTTTTTAGTTTTTAGTATAATTCATAATCATTGTTGATTATTTTATAATTAAGATTTATTTTTCCAATTTGAATTTTATATTGATAAATATTGAATATGGCCGGAAAATTTAACATTAATTAATTTTAAAGTATGTAATTTAAAAACTGAGTTAAATAAATATTATTCAATATTCCTAATTTTTTATGAAACACATTAATTTCCAATTCAACCCCCCATCTTGATAGTCTCTTTAAGACCCTTGTGGCTCAACGTACTATTAATTTTTGAATATTGAAGACATAGCGGCCCAGTTTTATAATCGCATCAACGAAAAAATATTAAGGATTGTGAAATCCGGCCACATTGGCACACTTCTTTCGAAAATTGATGGTCAAGCCACAACAAGTTTGAAGAGACAATCAAGTTGATACGCGACTGAATCGGAAGTCAATTTATTTTTTAAAAAAAATTGAATAAATTCTAAATTAAAAATTAATATTTTAATTACTCACTTTTAAATTAAGATCATGTTAACTATGTAACCACGGCGAGACAAGTAACCTATTAACAAATAAAGATTTATACTATCGTAAAGAGAACTAAAAAAAATATTTTTCCAATCAATAAATATACATATGTAGTTTATTTTATCGGTATTTAATCCCCACCCAGCTAAAGAAAGCTTGCATATGTAAATGTTTGTTGTTACATATGAAAAGAAGAAAGAGAAGAGGTAAGCAACAGGATTTTACAAATGTTGTGTGGGAGGTATTTTTCCTGTGTAAATTGGAATCAGACAAATAATATATGATAATTTGGTGTCAATGATATTATTTTTGGGATGCCCAAAAACCGTAAAACCAAATGAATAGTGGTGTCGGCCTCATATTTCTGCGAACCAAAAGTTTTTTGATTGTTTTCTCTATCTGGTTTTTGTTTTTAGCATTGTGTTTCAGATACACAACTTCAGTAAAACGTTATGTATATATATCTCAGTAATCCTATTTTCTATTTTTACTATGAAGTATATCATTTACTATTATATATATATATATATATATATATTATCAACATTCATTCTTGGTTGCAATTTACCATAAAGCCTTTGCATGTGTGGCGCTGGCCGGGTAGGCGATTAATACATTTAAAAAAAAATTAGGTAGTGTTTGCATTTATTGCATACAGGTTATTTTATGTAGCTCATTGAAAGTTTATTGAAATATTCAATCAATCAACAACTTACTATACTTTTCAAACCATTATGTCTATATATTTAGTTTATTCAAAATAACCATTTTTGTATTTCCTTGAATGAGTAACGATATAATGTGGGATTGGAAATTTTGAATTTAAATTTCACAAACACTAATTTTTCAGTGTGGTTGTAATTGCCTCCAAAATAGCAGAATTTGCCCATAAAGTGTGATTATGAATTGCAAGTAGCACAACGACGGAATTAATTCTATGTACACTATCGAGGATCAGATGCGAGTTTACCTTGTATAAAAAAAATGAAAAGTTCACATTTTGTTATTTAAAATATAAAGTTTTTTTTAAGAGAAAAAATGAAACTTGATCGTGGAAATATATTAAAATGTAAATATAACATTGAAATGGTCTACATTTGAGCATGCAAAGTAGCCAAGAGAAAACACTATATAATTGTAAATTCATAAATTGAAGTACAAAAAAATAATAATCAATGAGTATAGTACGTCTCCCTTTTTTTCAGTCTTCAGCCGCATTAATTCTAACTTCACAATCACAAGAGGAGAATATTATAATATTTATACTACTTCAATCCCAAAAGTGTAGTCTAGCTAATATTTATAATTTATTTGCCCCAAAATTATAATTATTTTATTATTAGACGTGTATTAATTTTTTATCGTTTAAATATGCCTATCATTTTCTTTTTCAATAACACACTATGTACATTTGTGGGACAATGAAGCATTAATTTATAAACTTATTTGTAGTTCTACTGTATTTAAGTTTAGTTTAGTTAGAGGATGGTGGGATAAGGGGAGCAAGATGGGGACAATTGTGTAGTGTTTGTTTTTCCTTTTTCTCTTTCATTCTTTTTTTTTTCAAGAACTACCTTTTGATTGGGGATGTGAACTTTTCGGAGTTGAGAAGAAACTGTCGAGAGTAATTTAAACTAAATATGATCACTAATTTGAATCTAACACGTTTCACCTAACTAAATTATATATGTGGCGAAAAAATAAAATAAAAAAGAGATTCCTAACCAAACTTAGAAAATCCAAGAGGCCACAAGGTATGGATTCAGAATCTCATTAAAACCTTCAAAAAAAAACTTAAAAAGAAAAACCTTGAAGATAAAAAGAGTGTTAAAACCTGAAATTCAAATGAACAAAGAAAATCCATCAATCTTTGTCATAGCACGAAAAAAGACCAAAACCAAAAAAATCCAACTCAATAAGCTTGTTAATACAAGGAATGGACTTGAACCACCGTCCCGAACAAGTACTCCGACAAGTTAATCTATCCGTAACTTGATTACCCTTCCTATAAATATGTGACACATGAATCTAACACAATCTTATCAATTTGTCTCAAATATCAATATCTTATTGAATACAACCTGAACTCAAACATGTACCGCTAGTAGGTTATGTATTTATGACCGAGTTAGATACAATCAAAGTAAAATTAAACCAAAATATTATAAATTAAAATTAAAAAAACTAATAAATTTAATAGAAGAATATATATTGTTACACGGTTTGTGGGAATCGTAAGCATATTTTAATTTGAAGCTTTAGATATATAAATTGAAATATTTAATAACTTTGAAAATCTTACGATTAATTATTCATAAAAAAGTCAAGAAAAAATGTAGGGCAAAATTCATAATCAAATTTATATATTTTAGGGCAAAAAAGACAATTTTTATAATTATTGATTAAAATAAATAAATAAATAAAGGAGAAATGAAAGAAAGCTGGCTGGGTGAGTGTGAAAAAAAGAAAAGAAAAGAAAAGAAAAAAACAATAATGAAAGAGTGGACAAATAGATATATGGCAGTGGATGGCAGTAGGAATTGTGATTCCGTGCCCCAAAAACCACTTCTCCTTCCTTCTTTCCTTCCTTCACCACATAACATAACACACTTCACTAAACTACACCTCGATTTGATCGTTCATCACTCTTTTCTTTTTCTCTTTTCTTTTAATTAGCCTTCTCTCTCTCTCCCCGTACCCTTTTGTAAACCTCTTTCTCTCTCTCTCTAGTTTGCCAGTAATGGCAGTGACTCAGTGGCAGTGCAAGAAAAGAGAGCGAGAGTTTTCATTGGGAAGGTAACGCTTTGCACCACGACCAACATGGGCAATCACCCTAGCTATATCATCTCCCTCCTCTCTCTCTCTCTCTCTCTCTCTCTGCAAAACACCGCGTGCGCTCTGCAACCTTCTCTCTCCTCTCTTCGCTAGCTAGCTGCGTTTCTTTCCTTCTTCAATTCACTCAGTAGTACTCCTTCTGTTGTGTCTGTTCAGAGAGAGAGAGAGGATCTCCCCCATTTAATGCTTGTTTAGTTTAGTTAGAAAGAAAAGGAGAGGAGAGGAGAGCAACCCCATTTTCCAAAGGCAAAAGATAAAACCTGAAACAGACTACTTTTCTGAGACCCATCCAAGAGCAAAAGAACCCTTTCATCAACTGACTACAGACTACCACTAACTACAACAACTATTTTAGGATTTTCTGTAAAAAGGCTGAACAAGTAAGCATAAAACTCGGGAGCCTCTTGCATAGGTTGCATTCATAAAGAGAAAAAAGATTGCTTATGCGTGTGTACAACAGGAGAGAGAGAGAGAGAGAGAGAGAGAAACAAAACAAGACAAAGAGAGAGAGAGAGAGAGCGTAGGAGGAAGAGCATCATAGCATACAACAAGAGTGCATAATTTTTCAAGGGTTTATAAAGAAAACTGAAGGGCACAGCGGGAGACCACTACGAGAGAACCGCAATATATATATAGAGAGAGAGAGATAAATTAAGCCCACAGTAGCACTAGAGAGAGACATGGAGAGTGGCGGTGGCGGTGGTGTCTCGAGTGGCAATTCTTGTTTTATGGCCTTTGGAGAAAATAATAATGGGTTTTGCCCGATAATCATGATGCCTCCGATGGCTTCCTCTCACTCTAATCCCGACGCCGGGAACACCCTCTTTCTTCCTCTTCCTTCCACCAATCATCCAGACATGAACCGCGGCGGCGGCTCTTCCATGATGCTTGAAGATCACCATAACCATAGCAAGAATATTACGAGCACAGGGTATTATTTTATGGAGACCACTAACGATGCAGGCAGCTGCTCTGCTAAGGCTAAGATCATGGCTCACCCTCACTACCATCGCCTTTTGTCTGCTTACGCCAACTGTCAAAAGGTAAACCCTCTCTCTCTCTCTCTATCTATTTCTGAAAGTGTTACACATATGGTGTTTCGCAAGTGATCCGAAATTTGTCTAGTGAAAATTCTCTCCATTGAAAAAGAGTGAGGAATGATTGCGTTAATTAAAATTGAAAACCCTTGAGAGAGAGAGAGAGAGAGAGAGAGAGAGATGATAGGGACAGTTGTAAATTTGTAAATAATTATGAATATGAAGTTGATGAGGACTGTTGGGACAGATAGGAGCGCCGCCGGAAGTGGTGGCGAAGCTAGAGGAAGCCTGCGCTTCCGCCTCCGCTATGAGCCGCCACGTGACTAGCAGCGTCGGCGAAGATCCGGCGCTAGACCAATTCATGGAGGCCTACTGTGAGATGCTGATCAAGTACGAGCAAGAACTATCCAAACCCTTCAAAGAAGCCATGCTTTTCCTCTCAAGAATTGAGTGCCAATTCAAAGCCCTCACTCTTTCGCCTTCCGGCTCTGTTGGTAAACCCCCCCCCCCCCCCCCCCCCTCATCTCTCTCTCTCTATGCTTTGAGTTTCTGATCTATCTTTTATAGTTCTCAGATCTCACTGTTTAGAGTTGGATTACTGCTTGAATTCGTGTGTTTAATTTGCATATATAATGAATGACTGCATGTGCATGCTTCCAAGAAAATGACGATTTCTTTTTACCATAGAAATAGTGTGTTTCCAGATGCAGTTCTTCCATTCTTTAATGGCTTTCTCTTTCTTCCTCATTTATACATTCTTTATTTTTTTTTTTTTTTTCTCCTATTCACCCTTTGGCTTTATTTGATGTTTCCTTTGTTTCACCACTACACTCGTGAATCATTGTTCGAAGCAGATTTCATTTAATTTCTAACTTTAATTTAGACATACTACATCATCATATAGCTATATAGGTACATACACTATTGATTACTTCTATTTTGAATATTTTAACTCTGATTTTCAGTTTCATCCAGAAAGCACTTTACCAACAGCTGTTCCTCATATTTCGTATTCCTTAGTCTGGTAACATTTTTGTCAATTTTTAAATTGGTGCTGAACATATTTTTTTTTTAAATCTTGATATTGTCCTAATTTTCATTTTTCAATGCTAATTAAGCCCTTGAATTTCACAAAGTTTATATGTATGCAAAGATCTGCCTCTCCTTTGTGTGGGACGATATATCTGCACGTGTGGTGCAAACTCGGGCTTGGCAGTGTGTTGCCTAACTTGTTTAAGTTATTTACATCAGTGTGATATGGATTGATGGTTTGTTGATTCAAATTTGATAATGTTAAGTCTTAAATTTGGTTACATTATTTTATTTCATGAGTTTTCATTGATTAGCCCTAGCCTTAGTGTTTCTCAAGGCTGACATAATTAAGTGTTCATATTTAACTTATACACATGCAGATAATTGATTCTTGTTGTAAACTAGGTCAAAATTCCGCATGTGATGGATATTTTGCATACATTGTAACCGTCTTTACTGTAATATCGGAGTTGCTCTTTCCAAGAGACACTTTTTTCCTTTACTTAAGGTTCTAATTTTGCAAATTGTACAATATATTCTCACTGAAAATGCCGGAATTGAAGTTTCCTGTGGAGATTAAATGATGGATAAATTATTTTTTCTGACTGATATTTTAGTATCGAAGTTTTAGCTGTTTTGGAAGCAGAGAATTTTTCTGTATGACTATATGAATGATCTGTCAGATTACGCATTAGGTTTCCTAATTATTACATTTCACAGTAAGAGTGAAAGATTAACAGTGGATTTTTCTTGTATGTGTTTATAATTTCATTCAGTTATGTTGTAGTCAGCTGCATATATTACCATTGCGTTCACTCTAATAAGCTGTGATTCGTCCTCCATTTTTCATCTAATTGAAAACATTGATAAATGATGATTGTGACTGTAAATTCATTACTCAAGTATACTCTCTATATTGAGATGGGATGTCGTCTTCTTTCCTCCAGTTATTTAAATTATTCATGTACAGATGTATTGAGTTTCAGAAAATCTTCTTTTTGAAGTTGTGGATTTGTATGTTCATTTAGTAATCAAAAATTTGAACTTAATTGTGTCTTTGTTGGAACAAAATTTGTTATATATTGCAATCTTCCGTTATGTTTCATTTTGTAGCAAGTTTAAAGCATTTACATATGAAGACATCAATTGTTATATACTTTGTGAAATGATCCCCTTTCATTCATTCTATTAGCTTGTATGGAAGCAATGGAGACAAATGGCTCGTCTGAAGAGGAGGTCGATATCAATAACAGTTTCATCGACCCTCAAGCAGAAGACAGGGAACTGAAAGGTCAGCTTCTACGGAAATACAGCGGATATTTGGGCAGTCTCAAACAGGAATTCATGAAGAAACGAAAGAAAGGAAAGCTGCCTAAAGAAGCTCGACAACAATTGCTCGACTGGTGGAGCAGGCATTACAAATGGCCATATCCATCGGTATGATGCAACATCAATCTCAATTCCAATCTATTCTGCAATAGATATTCTTTGCATTATTATTGGTCCAACGATGAAATGAGTACCTGAACAGTGAGAAACAAGTTAATAGAGACGGTGCTTTAGCCTCAATATATATCTACATATATTTATGCATGCATAATGGTGGTGATTTTATGCATCAACAGGAATCACAGAAGCTGGCATTGGCTGAATCGACGGGTTTGGATCAGAAACAAATAAACAACTGGTTTATCAACCAAAGGAAGCGGCACTGGAAGCCGTCTGAGGACATGCAGTTCGTGGTGATGGATGCTACACACCCTCATTATTACATGGAAAATCCTTTAGGCAATCCATTCCCGATGGATATTTCCCCCTCTCTCCTCTAAACAGTTTGCTCGACGATTTGATCAACCTAAACATGTAAGGAATTCATGAACTGCTATTTAGTATGTATGTTAATAGAGTGTGCTATATTTAACTGCTGAAAGGTGTTCAGACTAATGTTTTCCAATTGTATGCCACTGCCATATCTATATCTATATCTACAGTAGTACTGTTTAATTACTGCATCTAATTACTATGAATATGAATCTACTTAATTACTGCATCTTTGCCTTTGATTGTTTAAATAAATAATTGATTTTCATTCAAATTGTGTTTGATTTGAGAGAAGTGATCAGTTGCTCACCCTGAATTAAGCAAGAGGACTTGCACATTTTTTCCATTTTTTTTAAACTTCAAATACATTTCAGAATTTCTTTAGTGCTATATTATCATACTTTGATATAGTTTTATGTAGGGCTGGACCAATAAATTTAGTTTTACTAGTTGTTCATATCTTAAATTATTAAAGCCCTTTTCGGAAAATGTTATTCCAGTAAATAAATTAAATGGTACAAATTAACCTACGCACGCACATAAGCTTGATGTATGCATGTTACACTATTAGTTAATTGAATTTTTTAAAACTAGAAGGTAATAATTGGACACTTCGGGATCATCCGATGATGTAATAGGAGATGTAATGACATGTAAAGGGATTTGAATCGAAATGGTAAACGTGTGATATTATTTAGTATGATGATGGAATATGTGAAAATGGATGATTTTCTTGATGTGTTTGTTAGGAAGCGGATGAAATCATTTCTTATACTTGGTGCAACATCTGGTGCTACATAATTGGAGTTATTAATTTTTTTTTTTATTTTTTTATTCAGTTTCAATTTATTGTGCCTTAGTTAAATTTTACACTTATTAATTAGGATTTATCCTACACAATCAGGTATATAATTATTTTTCAATATTAATTTCATTTTTTAATTAATAATTGATTATTTTGTAAAAAAATATTCATATACCTTAATTATACTGGATGAACCCTAATTAATAAGTGTAAAATTAAACTAATGCATAATAAATTGAACAAATATTGAAGAGAAATTAATAAATTTAATTGTGTGATACCAAATATTGCACAAAATGTAGTAAATAATTTCATGAGGGAAGGAATTAAATATTGTGTTGATAATTGATTGAAAATGATGTTAAAATTTCGTAAATATAACTGATTAATATTATGAAATACCATTTGCAATGCTATTAAATTAAAATCATCAAAAAGGCAGTGGTAATATATATATATATATATATATATATGATTTGGTTCAAATAAATATTAGTCTTCGTGTGAGAATTAGAAATGGTGCTTATTTACTATAAAATTATATAGTTTACTTTATTATATTTTATTATTATTTTTTAAATTATGGATTTATTTTTATTCACACATCCGACCTATGATATTGAAGAGATTAAAAAAACTTTGGTATCTTGTTGTATTTTAGTGCTGGTGCTAATAACTCTAAAATACAATAAGGTAATTTATAATAATAATAAATAAGCATTGTTCTTAGTTCTCACACGAAGCACAATACTCATTATAACCATTATATATAGAGATATATATATATAGAGATATATATATATATATATATATATAATGCAAATTATTCCTAGTGTGAGAACAATGAACTCATCTTACACCACACAATCAACAAAAAACTAAGGTCTAGATTTTCGTAAGGGTGGTGATAATTCTTTAATATTTGATAAGTTTTCTCGACGGGAGTATTAACGTAATTTGATGATGTTTATAAAAAGGCACTAGGTAGTTGATAACAGTATCGTCATGCTAACGAAGCATTACTATCATGCTAACGAAACATTATCGTAATGCTAATGAAAGGTTTCTCATATTATTAATGAAAAATTAAATTCTAAAAATAATTATAAATCATAATTGGATGTAAGACACTGTAATTCAGATATAATAAACTCTTATGGTCTAAAAAAAGGAATTAAATTCTAAACAATAATTATAAAACCTAATTGGATGAAATAAATCATACTAGCAATATAAATATACAACATTAGCATTATGATATTGTTCTATCAGCATTATGGATAAACTATGTCAACATATGACAATGCTTCGTTATCATGCATGAGACATAAATCATAATTGGATGCAATAAATTATAATTAATATATTATAATTTGATTAAATTAACCATATATTCTAGAAAATAAAAATTAAATCATAAAAAATAATTATAAATCATAATTGAAATGTAATAAATCATAATAAAAATATAAGTATGTGTACTACGTTAACATTATCATAATGATTGATGCGAATTGTCTTTGTGTGTCGAATTTAAATCGTGTTATCTGCAAGTGTACACAATGTAATATGCGATGAAACGAGTCGAACCACGGGGAATTGAAGTTAATCTTCAGAATGCAAGTATTGCTAATTTGATTTTTCTATACTATTTAGACAAATTCAAGTGAAGAAGGTGTGATGCGCAAAATTAATTAGAATACTTCAAAATCAGCTTAAATAAACTATCAAAGGAAGAAAACAATTAAAGATAGATTCATGAGAGAAAAACAGCCTAGTATGCAATCATTCAATTGAAGACGAATATGCACACCTACTTCCTTCTACTAAGAAGTCATAATTCTAGTTTGATATTCCTCACGAGACTATCAAACTTTAGGATTAAGCTCAAGATTGTTATCTCTAGTCAATACATGAGAAAAATAAATCAAATGCTCAACTAGACAAATTCTTCTAAGTCCACAACCATTTTCTCAAATTAGTCATATATTAAGTTCTCCAAGCATTTACTCATGTGAAATTGATTTTTCCCAAAACCCAAAATCACACTAATATGTAACCGTAGTGGAGAAAACCATAAAAATTCCTCAATTAAAACATGCTTGAAGAAAGTAGAGGGGAAGATATGTGTACACATCACATCAACAGTTTAAGGATGAAAAACCCTATAGAACTACGTGCTAGAACCTAGAAAATTACCTACTCATGCTTATTTCAAAAAATAAACAAAAACATAAACCATCACCATAGGCATAAAAAGCAAAAGACAAGTTTAGAAAAACCCAAAATGAATTGAACTCTTCACTTCTATTGCTTCCAAGCTCCCAAAATTCCAACTCCAAAACTTTTCACAAGAGTAGAGTCTATTCTAAGTACGGTAATGTGTGTTCTTCTCAAAATTTGAAATTAAAAGAGCTTATATTCTTAGGTCAAAATATAGAATCAAAATTTATTACAAAATGGGAAAATTGTGCATATCAGCAGGAAAAGGGGTCCAGGCGTGACACGAGGTCAGTCGCGCCCCGGGTCGCATTGTGGGTTGCGCCTCGTCTAAAGATATACCCCCGTTGTATCGGTGCACTCCGTATGTGCTATCTCTCGCGTTGCACATCGCGGAAAACGGCACGAGTGCTTGGTCGCGTCGTGGGTCGCGCTGCACACCTGAGTCTGGGGCGCGAGTGCAAAGTCGCACTGCGACTAACATCTGTTCCTTCTTATTCGTTTTCTTCCTTTTCGCGCTCGCTTTCTTCGTTAATCACATGAAATTGACATTTCAGTTAAATGGAGAATTAAGCATAAAAAATCCACTTATCGATTCTTAATTAGTGCTAAAATAGCCTTTAAACACTAGCAAAAATAACACAAAAATCACAAATGTCAATGATTCGTTAGCACAATGAATACAATATGTCAGCATATAACAAATGCTTCGTTAGCATATGTGATCATAATGTTGACGGAGCATTATTAAAAATTAAAGAAAGCACTTTTGCGTTGGATACGAGTAAAATTTTATCTTTTTTAGTTTTTGTCCATATATATTCGCACAAACATATCCATGACTATTCTTGAATTAAAGAGTATGAAAAGAGTTTTAATTTTGTATATTATTTGCTTTGATTCGATTAGAAATGAATAAGTTATGATCTTTGAAAGTTTTTAAAGTTTTTTTAAAAGTGATGATGCTAATTAAAGTTTTCAACATTTATAACAAGATCGTCATGCTAATTAAGTATTATCATTGTGCTAATGAAACATTATGATGATTCTAATTAAAGTTTTCTAATATTGTCAGCGAAAACTATATTCTAAAAAGCAGTAATAAACCTAATTTGATTTAATAAATCCTAATTGAATGGAAGAAACTTTAATTGGATATAATAAACCTAATTTGATGAAATAAACTTTGATTGAATGTGATAAACCATTAATAAGCCGAAACAAATCATAACAATAATATATGTGTACTATGTTAGTATTATGATTTTGATTCGTTAGCACTATGAATAAATTATGTTAGTATATGACAATAATCTGTCAATATACGTTACAAACCATAATTGGATGAAATAAATTCTTATAATCAATTAGGAACTAAAAAGGAAAAATTAAATTTTAAAAAACAATTATTAATTATAATTAGATGAAATAAACGATAATTGAGATTGAATATACCCTAATAAATATGTACTACGCTACCGTTATGATAATTCTTCGTTAGCACCGTGAATACATTATGTTAACATATGACAAATGATTAGCATATATTATTAATTATTATAATGCTAACAAAAGCATTATTATAAACTAACGAAAGTATTTACAACCTGGATATGCGTAAAAATTCATCTTTTGTACTTTTCATCCATATGTTTTCTTCAAAACATAACTTTCCGCCATCTTAAATGAAAGAGCATGAGGCGAGCTTTAATTTTGATATTTTTTTTTCATGCATTGGATTAAAAACAATCAAGTTATGGTTATTTAAAGTTTTTAAAATTTTATTCTAAAATTGCTAACATAATCAATTTTAAAGGTTTAGATGAAAATAACCATTTTTCCTTTATCTTTTGTCTTATTATTTACGAAATTGTCACCATCATTTTCATTAAATCTCAACCATTAGATCATGAGGCACACTTATATTAGACCATCTAACAGATATTTTACGTTAGACTGATCTCTATTTGACCCATGAGGTGGTATCTCTCCTTTTTAGTGGTTTCCCTCCTCCTTCCATTCTCCTCTTTCATTTATTTTTTTTTCACTTTTCTATAAATATGTATGTAATTTTTTTGAATTAATTTAAGTTTTTTTGAAATAAATATATACCTAAAATAAAATTAGTGACCCCTAATATTGAATTAAATTAATTAAATTTTTGTATCTTACATCTTGCTTAATGCATTCGCTCGACACTAGCATGCGAACTCGTGCACTGGGCTCGGTATAAAATGAAGATTTAAAAATTAAACTGAAAAAAAAAAAGAAAATGGCGGATGTCAGATACTTCATAAGTAATGATACTTCATTTCACTGCCAGTGATACTTTGCTTCATACATAGTGGTACTTGTTGTCTGGAGCATTAACAAACATGTTAGTGCCAAACCTGACACCAATCATAGAAGCTTGGTTCAGAATGATCAGTGGTGTCACACTGCACTACGGCGGTTTATCAAGTGCTCTACATTGCACTTGTTATAAGTGATTAATTGTCATTCATCTTTATGGTAGTTGATAATCACTTCAGCATTTGATTTTTTCCAAGTACATTACCACTAATCTGGACATTTTTCATAACAATGTACATGAATTCGAACATGATCTGAACTTCCTGAAGACAACTCAAAGTAAGGAGTTTGAATTGAGCTAAGAAGAAGACTGTTGTGCATCATGCCACAACAAAGATTGTTCAACATGCTGAGTACTGTTAGCTAGCTTAAATGATAGCCTGAAGTCAGCTTGTGAACATACAAAGATTCCGATGTGCCACCTGATGTGAAGATTTAAGATCAACAATGTACATTACAAAGTACATGAACGTCTGCAATGAAGAGAAGACTCAAAGATCAACAATGTTCATTTGTACGTTCATGAACATTTACATGAACATTCTTTATCCAGACCAGTCTTCCAAGATTGATGAAGCTGTTCAAAGTTTACAACTTAGGAGAGATTCATAGATCATATTTAAACTGAAGAGATCGTGACTGAAGTCAAAGGCAGATTCCTAAAGATGGAAGAAATCCTAACATGTATCAATCTTGGACTCGGCTCCAAACAAGGAAATTTTCCTTGTTGGTTTCAGAGTCAGATTAAGACATTTGTTCCCATATTTAGGCTATCATTGTTCATCTATAAATAGCCTGAGATACAGACTTGATAGGATGACAGACACACACCGAACATAAGCACTGCACAATAATAGTTTTAAGAGCTCTAACTATTTTAAGCCACTTTGTTACGGGTGTGATTTATTCTAGAAATTAGTGTTCTAGTTAACGTGTATTGATACACACTTGTTCATACCCTGTGAAAAGAAGCCTCGAGAGAGATTTTCTATGGGAACTAGATAGGTTAGACATCTAGGTTGTGAGGGGATCTCACGATTCAATTCAGTAAAAGAGCGTGTACTGGTAGAACAGGTTTCGAGTGATGGGAGGTCGGCGTCGTGTAAAATCCTAAGTAAACGTGACACTAGAATAGTGAATTATTTCCCACGGCCTTGACAAGTCCCTTGACGTAGATCGTTTATCGAACAACGTTACCAAACCTTTGCGTGCTTTACTTTCTGCAAACAACATAACGTTCACAATAACATTCTTGAACTTTATTGTGAACATCTCTAAAACGTTCAACAACTTTACTATGAACGTTGTGCATACAGACACTTCTCACACGGGTGTGCAATTTCAAAACATATTCCAAAAAAAAAAGATAAATGAATGAACTAAATTAAAAGTCCACATTATGATTTATGTAGAAAAATAATTCATTTTTTTTCTTAGCATATGAAAACACTTCATAGTTGATTATACTTTAATTCATATTAAGTAATACTTTGACATATAATTAGTGATACTTTACTTCATAATTAGTGATGCATGATGTCTAGAGAATAAACAAACATGCCCCCCAAAAAATAAGATAAATGAATCAACTAAATTAAAATCCCATATTATGATTTATGTATAAATAATTCATAATTACTTTATTTTCTTCTTAGCATGTGAAAATACTTCAAGTTGATGATATTTCAATTTATATTAAGTGATATTTCGACATATAATTAGTGATACTTAATTTCATACATAGTGATATTTTACTTTATGTCTAGTGATACTTTATTTTAAAGTTGAAACTACAGTCTACAAGTAACATACAAAGTTACACTTAGAAAAAAAATAGAGGGGGAAAAGAAAAATAAATGTACAACTTAGAAAAATAGAGGAGGAAAAGAAAAAAATATTGTAAATTTACAACTTAGTTAATAGAACCTTACAGGCTACAAGGTATAATTTACAACTTAGAAAAAAAATAGAGGGGAAAAAGAAAAAAAATGTACAACTTTGAAAAAAGAGGAAGAAAAGAAAAAAAAATATTGTAAATTTACAACTTAAAATTATATTACAATAATTACAAATTTACAACTTAATTAATAGAGGCGGAAAGAAAAAAAAAAGGGCTTGCACCTCAAAATGAAGTTTGAGTAAGTTTTTTCCCCTCCTCAATTGTAAGTTAAAAAATTATTTAATTTAAAAAATTATAAAAAATTAAAATTACAAACTTATAATTAAATTACATGTAACCAGATTCATTGAATGCTTGTTCAACAACAATAGTTGATGCCGGGACTGCCAATATCTCTTTTGCCATAATGGCAAATAAAGGATGTTGCTATTGATTTTTTGACCACCACTTTAGGCATCATAATTATTGTCTACACCTTCAATAACTTCTAAACCAGAATCTTGCAAATATAATTCTTATTCATTATGGCGTTACCTCACCCCACCCCTACTTTTGAAATGAATTTGGAATTTTGCTAAAGTACTACCTTCTAAGTATTTAAACCATGCAAATTGGCGGTTACACAGGTAACCTTGTGATGAACCATAACCAGACCGGCGATTAAGGTTAAGGTTACGATTTGTAACCGTGACCTTGGTTAACGGGAGAATAGAGTAGCTGCTCTACTTAGCTACTACTCATAGATGCTAGGTATTATATGGACCACTTTCCTAATGAGCAATAGCTCGATGAAAATATCATCAAGGATGAGGGCACTCCCTTCGCTCTGATTCACCTCCTGGAGCCCTTGATCGTCAGAGCTAAGATGCTCTTCCTCTTCCGCTTGCCGTTGCCCTTGTTTCCGCTGCTTGTAGCCATCGAACAGAGAGTGAGTCCCGGGAGGACTCACGAACGACTAGAATGGGCAGCTAAAGGTGGGGGCATGTTCGGAAGTGGTGGATAAAATCAAGGAACTCTCTAGTATGGAGCCATCATTGCTCGGTCGGCATAGGGAGCAGCCGCCTTAATAGGCTCCTCTTACTCCATGCGGTAGTAGACGGTGTCAAGGTTTTAGTTCACCACACGTATACCGCAATCACAGCCTTCTTGTCTCTCGGTAGTAGCTTGTCAAATATCATCATTATCCACTTGCAGATAACCCTGACTAACCGATGGAATAAGGGAACTTTCCGAGAGGTTCTGTGATTATATACGAAATTACCAACTCTAACTTCCCCTTTTGGCTAGAGAGTGATGCACCTAAGTGATCACGAACGCCGTAGAGTAGCTGCTTGTTGTTCCATGTAGCTTCCCCTCCTCCGTACTCCAAAAAGGGAGGAGATGGGGGAGCGGCTAAAAGAAGAATAGAATAACAGCAGGGGACTAAAGATACTCTAAAGTCCCTATCCGACCATTCCTGAATCCTATGAGGGAATGGAGTAAGGACAGTACCTATCTTGTAGCTCTGAGTTCTGAGCTCCTTGTCCCGACTATTCATCCGATGAATAGAGTAAGGGACAGGAAATCGTTGATCAAACTGGAACTAAGGGTTTACAACAGCCTGTCCAGTTATGAATGAGTATCTCTAGCACCCAATGTGTAGAATGTAACATAAACTTGTATAAGTTTCTTTTCTTTTTTTTCTTTTTTTGGTAGCTTAAGACAATTCCTCGTTGCAAATACTTCCATACACATAGTGTATATTGCTTTATATACATTATATAAGTGTCATTATCACAAGTTGATAAAAAAAAATTATACCAGCATGATATCCATCAAATTATAAAAAACCTTAAACGACTAACTATTTTGTATTTACCTCAAAATGAAGAATTAAGAAGCCAACCTGGAAAATGTATTGCAGAAATATGTGGATAAAGGCCTGGTGCTGAACTATGAGAAATGTCACTTTATAGTTTGTGAGGGCATTGTGCTGGGACATGTAATCTCTGAAAGGGGCATTGAGGTTGACAAAATGAAGGTGGATATTATAGAAAAAATATTGTATCCCACTTCAATGAAGCAAGTGAGAGGTTTTCTGAGGCACGCTGGATTCTATCGAAGATTCATAAAAGATTTTGCAAAAATTATCCAGCCTATTACTCACTTATTACAACACCAGTTATTAAACCACCAGATTATGGAATGCCCTTCAAACTAATACGTGATGCTAGTGGCTATGTTGTGGGTGCAATGCTGGGTCAGAAATGGGAAAATGAGGGCCATGTAATTTACTATGCTTGCAAAACTTCGAATGGGGAACAGTGTAATTATACCAGTAATGAGAAAGAGCTATTGGTAGTAATGTTTGCTTTTGAGAAATTTCGGTCTTACCTTTTGAGAGCCAAAAGCATTGTCTATACAAATCATGGTACACTGAGGCATTTGATGGCCAAGAAGGAGACAAATCCGGGACTAATAAGGTGGATCCTACTTCTACATGAGTTTGATGTCGAGATCAAAGATAAAAGTGAGGTGCAAAACTTGGTGACTGACCATCTGAGTCGGGTTTTGAATGAAAAAGGGGATGAAATGACCATTATAGATAATTTCTCAAATAAACATTTGTACTTTGCAAAGGGCACACGAGAGCCTTGGTATGCAGATGTGGTGAATTATTTGATCTAAAGGGGAGATATCACTTAGGTATTCGAGATATCAGAAAAATAAACTGAGGCACGACAATAAGTTTTATGCATGGGATAACTCTATTTTATGGAAAAGATGTGTCGATCAAGTTATAAGGAGATGTGTCCCTGATGAAGAAACAAAACAGATCCTCAAACATTGTAACAATTATACTTGTGGAGGGCATTTCAGACCAAACCGAACATCAAGGAGAATTCTAGACTGTGGGTTCTTTTGACCCATAATTTTTAAGAATGCTCGCAATATTTGCAGATGATGATGTGATCAATGCTAGAGAGTTGGGAACATCACAAAAAGAAACAAAATACCCATGACATCCATTATACCCGTGGAGATTTTTGATGTATGTGGAATGAATTTTATGGGTCCCCTTGCTAAATCTAAGGGGAATCACTACATCATTCTAGCAGTTGATTATGTATCTAAATGGGACAATAGGTGGAAGCCATGACTACTCCTACAAAGAATGCTCGAGTGGTTGCGACATTTTTTAAATATAACATCTTTAGCCGGTTTGGTGTGCCCAGGTTTATTATCAGTGGCCAAGGAACAAATTTTTGCAACCAAACTCTGGATAAATTGCTAAAGAAATATAGGTGATCATTGTGTTACAATAGTCTATCATCCATAGTCGAATGACCAAGTTGAAGTCTCAAATCGATTAATCAAAGTCATCCTTGGAAAGGTAGTGAATTCAAGTAGAAATGATTGGAGTCAACATCTGGATGATGCCTTGTGGGCATACCCAACTGCTTTCAAAACTCCGATTGGGATGTCTCTATATAGGATGTTGTTTGGGAAGTGTTTCCATCTTCTAGTGGAAATGGAGTTCAAAGCAAGACGAGCATTACAGAAGCTAAATATGGATAGAGATGCAGCAGGGCTAGGAAGTTCTAGATTCAAGAGATGGAAGAGATGAGAATGGAAGTCTATGATAATGTTGTTCTTTACAAAGAAAAATGAAAATGCTTCATGATCAAGTGATTAGAACAAAGAGGTTCTCTCCGAGGCAGCAGATTCTTTTGTACCATTCGAGGTTCAAGCTCATGGGAGGAAATTTGAGAACCAAGTAGGTTGGTTCTATTAAAGTATATGCGGAATATCCAAATGGGGTAGTTGAGTTAAAAAAAACCAGATACAGGAGGACGTTTCAAGGTTAATGGCCACAAATTGAAACCTTACCTAGGGCATACGAACCAGCATGTTAGAGTGAGCTGGCTTGTGGAGCCTATTTATATCTAAGAAAGGATGATGTTGTGCCCACGACAGAAACTGGGGCGTTACTGGGAGATAGCTCAGTTTTTAATTTATTCAATGTGTTATTTTTAATAAATGTTGTTTCCAATGTATTTCAACTAGATTAAGGGACATTTTATGTGTGTTTTGGATATAATATTATTTTGCGGTGAAAGATAAAGCCAAGGCAACAAGAGATAAAGATATCTATTGAAAATAGGGATTCCAAAAGAGATCATAAGGAGAAGATAGAGTTTGTTTCAGATTTTAAGGAATTGATGTTTATCCGGTAATGTGGGCATGCAAAGAGCTACTTAAGAAACCCTATAACTGAAAAGTCACTGTCACATCAAGTTACAGGAACAACCTTTATTAAAATCGAGCCCACTAAATCTTTACTATCCCTTTCACTCTTCATTCTCTCATTCTCAAAACACACCAAGCAGGAAAAAATTCTAGAAGCTCTCCATAGAGACCATTCTTCTTCTCTTCTCAAAAGTTTTTTGTGAACGAAAATGCTAGCTACTAGGAAAAAAAAGGCAATACCCAAGCAAAGTGTAAAGGCTCGCCCAGGCTTTGACCCATCTACTTCTACTAAAGAGCCCTCTTAAACTAAAGTTGTATGGAAGAAAGCCACCAAGCCCAAGAAAAAGGAAGAAGAAAACACCGATGCTTCGAGTAAGCTGATTGAGAAAGCAGTTGAAATTGTACACCCGTGTGAGAAGTATCTGTCTGCACAACATTCACAGAAAAGTTGCTGAACGTTACAGATATGTTCACAATGAAGTTAAAGAATGTCATTTTGAACATTTATGCTGATTGCAGAAAGTAAAGCACGCAGAGGTTTGATAACCACGTTCGATCAATCAATCTACATTAGGGGGACTTGTCAAGTCTGTGGGAAACAATTCACTACTCCAGTGTAGCGTTTACTTAGGATTTTACATGACGCTGACCTCTCATCACTCGAAACATGTTCTACCCGTACACCTTCTTTCACTGAATTGAACCATGAGATCCCCTCACAACCTAGATGTCAATCCTATCTAGTTCCCATAGAAAATCTCTCCTGAGACTCCTTTTGACAGTGTATAAACAAGTGTGTTTCAATACTCAATTACTAGAATACTAATCTCTAGTCTAAATCACAACTGAAACTATGTCGCTTAAAACAGTTAGAGCACTAGAAAATAATCTCTGCAGTTCTATTTTTTTGGTGTGTTCTCTGTATATCTAACATATCTATATCATAGGCTATTTATAGATGAGAAAAGATAGCCTAAACATGGGAACATAAGTCCTAATTTGATTCAGAAATAAACCAGAAAACTTTCCTTGTTTAGAACCGAGATCAAACTCGAGCCCTGTTAGGAATTCTTCCATGTATAGAAATCTGCCTTTGACTTCAGTCTTGAACTCTTCTTGCAGCTTCTGGATAGATCTCTGAATCTTCTCTTGGTTGTAAACCCTGAACAGCTCCATCGATCTTTAGAAAAATAATCGAGATAAAAGATGTTCATGTAAACGTTCAAGAACGTTCCAATGAACATTATTGATCTTTGAGTCTTCTCTTCAAATGCAGACGTCTATGTACTTTGCAATGTACATTGTTGATCTTGAATCTTTACATCAGATAGCACAGTAGAATCTTTTGTATGTTCATAGGCTATCTTCAGACTATCACTCAAGCTAGCTGGTAGCATACAGCATGTTGAACAATCTCTATTGTGGCACGATGCACAATATTCTTCTTCTCAACTAAATCCAAACTCCTTGCTTTGAGCTGTCTTCAGGAAGTTCAAATCACGTTCATGTACATTGTGATGAAAGTTGTCTAGAACAGTGATAATGTACTTGGAAAAAACTAAATACTAAAGTGATTTATGAATTGCCATAAAGATGAATGACAACCAACCACTTATAACAAGAGTAATGTTGAGCTCTTGATAAATAATCATAGTGCTTGTGACACCGTTGATTCCAACTTCACTGATTGATGTCACAAAGGCACTAACAATAGTCCCAGAGAAGATGGTTGCGCCCGAGATGAGTTCTGCAACACCTTCAGAAGCAGAGGATGAGAGGAAAGAATAAATTACGGAACCCATGCAGCAAGAAGAAGGGGTTGAAGAGCCTAAGGCGGAGCCAACACAACCCCCTAAAAAAGAGGTTATGCAACCTACTGAGAAGAAAGGGAAGAGAGCGGTCAGGATTCCTACTCTCGGACCATCTGAAGAACACAATGAGGGGTTGGATGAGTTTGTGGAAGAGTTGGAGAAAATGCAGTCTACTGAGATAAAGAAAAAATTAATTACTAAGTTGAAGGGAAAGAAGGTAGTCGAAGTGCCCACACCGGTGGGATCTGAACAGAAAGAAGTTTCCAAATAGAAAGTAGAGACTAAGGAACAAGATGAAGGATAACAGGATCAGTGTGAGCCATCTCAGGCTCAAACTCTTGTGGATGAGCCCTCTGAGGACTCACCGCCGAAGCAAAGAGTAGGAAAAGTTGTTGGAGTCAAGGAAAGGGGGAAACTTGCTGGGGAGCCCTCTGTGAGGAAAAGGAAGGCCGAAGAGGACAGACCGAAGCCTGATTTGAAAAAAGGCAAAGAAGTGGTGAGCCCGTCATTAGAAAGGCTGGTTGTGCAAGGTAGTGGTCCACCACCTGTTCGCGGTATAATAAGGATCAAAGCAGTGCATATTGAATCTCTGGCTACTCCGAGAATTGAGCAAAATGTATGTGAGTTTTTTGCTGTTATTAGGTGGTCCTTCTTCGTGGATATGGAGTGTGTAATTTTTTCTTCTTTGGTGTAAGACTTTTTTTCCATTCTTTGAAAATTAAAGTTGTTAGTAAGTCTGCCATTTCTACTAGGATTATGTCTTTTAAGATATTTAGGAAATCTTTTTCTTTGTCTGCTGATGAGTTGAACATGAGTTTAGTGATTGTGTCTTATCTTGACTTGCAAGAAGAGAAATATGTGAATGCAGTAACTGTTGTGCCCGATTTGACTAAAGGGTTGGATGCCAGATGGGCTGAGATTGGTGATGGCTCCACTTTCCATAGTGGAGCCACAAAAGGACACTTTCCATAGTGGCTCCCCCTTTGTCTTTATCTGTAGGCAAATCAACTTGACACGCTATTTATTAACAAATAAGTGAACCGCAAGTGCATGACTTTATTGTAGTATTTAGGTGAGTAAGAGTATTGTATCCCATAAGGACTGCTACTTTCACATTCTTAAACACAAGTATCTAATTAATATTCAGACATTGAATAAACAGGTAAAAATAGAATGAAATAAAATAGCACAAATAAAAGCATAGAATGAAATAACTGGACTTAATTAATTAAACGAAACATAGGCTTTAGGAAAATTGGATTATTATATTAATTATTAAAATTCATTAACTCTTACGACCCGATTTTTGGCTTTAATCTATCAATGGTGGGGAATCACTAGTTTGTTATTAGGCTACTTTTAAAGGCATCAAAACCAAAACAAGCAACAAAGAATTGTCCACCTAATATCATAATATGAACATGGACCTTAAAGCATAATTTTTTTACATAATTTCTTACTTCCTCCATTTATGAATAAGTGTCATTCTGGATGAATGCACACAAATTGATAAAGATATTAATTAGATAATCAAATTACCTTATAAAACCTTATGTGAATACATTAAATGGATTAAATATGGTTGTTTGAATGCATTAAATGAGAGTAAATATGAGAAAAATGTGAAATTTTTACCTCAATTGTGTATAATGATACTTTTTGTGAAATAAAATTAAAGTGTTAGAATGACAATTATTGTGAAACGGAGGGATTATAATTTTAGCAACAATTAATACACAACCTTGTATTATAGCAATTTTAATATGCTATAGCCACAGACAGAGAAGTTCACCAAACTAAATATCAAGACATTACAAATTTTCAATGCCTAAATGAGAAATTAAAATAAATTTACCACTAACACTCCAACATCCTCGACACTAAAGATAAATACATTATTGCGTCTAATCACAACACCAACAACATAATAGGATGAGAAAATCATTGCCACACAAAATTGTTTCTCCAATTGCTCTAGCTTCGACAAGTGAATCGTTTTTAAATTGTAGTTTCAAAATTGGAACGATTGAAACAAAATTCGAGTAATAAAATAGTTGCGACGGTCGATGTGGTGATGGATTCACTGACTTAAAAATGATTGCGCTAGCCCGAGGTGTAAAGCCTACGTGTTGATCATTTCCAAGGTTAACACATCTAGGGGTGTGCAAAACCGAACCAAAACCAAAAAACCGAACCAAACCGAGCTATTTGGTTCGGTTGGTTTGGTCATTTTTTTTAAAAATTTTGGTTTGGTTTTGAATATTAAAACCAAAATGTAGTTTGGTTCGGTTTCGATTTAAGTAAAAAATATTTTGGTTAAAATCGAACCAACCAAAAAAAAATATATATATATATATATATGTACTATATTTATATTTTATATTTTATATTTTATATTTCTAATATTAATTATACCTAATTAAGTTAATAAATTTAAAAGGTAATATCCTAATATGTACCCTAATACTAAACTAGGGCAAACACAATGCCGCATCCATTAGTTAATTAATACTTATTACTTATTAGTGAACTAGGGCAAACAAAATTATTATATATGTTGCATTGAACGACCTCTCAGTGCTTCACTACTTTTTAATTCTTACTATAACTTTTAGATTAAAAAATGTCACAACATCGAGAAACCGCCGCCGCCGCTCAAGAAACCAAAACACCCGCCAACTTGAATGTGACAAACTCAGAAGCAACCTCTCGAATGAAAAGGAAAAGTATCAGACCTAGGTCTGAGGTATGGGAGCACTTCACTGCATTTGTTGAACAAGGTACGCGAAAGGGAAAGTGTAAGTATTGTGGAAAAATATATTGTTGTGATCCCATAAAAAATGGCACCTCTAGTATGAATACTCACATGTTTAAATGTAAGTCACATCCACGTAACCATGTGATTGGAGCAAAGCAATCACAATTATGTTTGCAACCAATGCAAGAGGGTGAGGGGGAGAACAAGGGATCTCTAACTAGTTGGAAATTTAATCAAGAATATTGTAGGCAGAAATTAGTTGCTATGATAGTAAAAGATGAACTTCCATTTAAGTTTGTAGAGGGGAATGGTTTTAGAGATTTTTGTGTTGCCATGCAATCTCAATTTAAAATCCCATCGCGTTGGACTGTCACACGAGATTGTTATCAGTTGTACTTAGATGAGAAGGTGAAACTGATTAATTATTTCAAGAGAACAAAACAAGGTATTTGCATTACCACCGACACTTGGACTTCTTTGCAAAAGATAAACTACATGTGTATCACTGCACACTACATTGATAGTGATTGGAGATTGAATAAGAAGATTATTAATTTCTGCACTGTTGAAAGTCATAAGGGAGAGGAACTGGGAAGGCAAATTGATGGTTGCTTACGTGATTGGGGAATTGCTAAGGTATTTTCTATCACTGTTGATAATGCTAGTTTAAATGATGCATGTGTTAACTATCTGAAGGGGAGGTTAACTTCTAGGAGATGTGATTATGCAAAGGGAAAATTTCTCCATATGAGATGTATCGCACACATTGTTAATTTGATAGTTGTTGATGGGTTAAAAGAAGTGGGTTCTTCGATCAAGAAGATTCGTGCTGCCGTTAAATTTGTGAGGCAATCTCCATCTAGATTGGTGAAATTCAAAGAATGCTGTCAAGATGAAAATATATCATGTAAAAGTTTGTTGTGCTTAGATGTGGCCACTAGGTGGAACTCCACCTACTTGATGTTGAATGTTGCACAGAAATTTGAAAGGGCATTTGAGAGGTTTGAGATTAAAGATTCATACTTTAGAGTTGAACTTGAAATGAGTGATGGAGTGCCCACATTTGTGGATTGGGAAAATGCTAGGATGATGATTGATATTTTGTCAACCTTTAACGACTTGACAATGACGATTTCAAGAACATTGTATGTTACTTCAAATGATTTTTATCATGAGATAAGTAACGTTAACTATTTGCTCAAAGAATGGGTTGGTAGTGAGAATGAAGAGGTGAGAGTAATGAGAATAAAAATGAAGGCAAAATATGATAAATACTGAGGCGATCAAAAAAAGATGAATAAACTTATATATGTGGCTGTTATTGTTGATCCACGATATAAGTTTGAATTCATTGAATATGCTCTTCGTGAAGAGTATGGTGAAATAGATGGTTTGTTGATGGCAAAGGGGATTAAAGAATCTTTAAATGAATTGTTTGAAGTCTATAAGTTGATGTACCAACCACAAATTGTTGAGCCAACACAAGATCAGCAGAGTACTCAAGCTTCTGAATCCGAAACCATTGGGAAAAAAACTAGATTTGTCTTGGGGGATAAATTTAAAAGACACAAAATAGAGAGTGTAGAAAACAGATGCGACTTGGATGCTTATTTAAAGGAAGCTGTTCTTGTGATGGATAATGATTTTGATATTTTGAAGTGGTGGAAATTCAATGCGAATAGGTTTCCCATTCTTTCATTCCTGGCTCAAGATGTGTTAGCATTGCCTATATCAACAGTAGCATCTGAATCGGCATTTAGCACAGGTGGTCGAGTTCTTGATGAGTTTAGGAGTTCTTTAACTCCTAAAATTGTTGAAGCACTAATATGTACTCAAGATTGGTTGAGATCGGGAAAAGTTTCCAAGTCAATTGAAGAACAACTTAAAGATCTTGAGAAGCTTGAAGAAGGTTTGTTGTTTGCTATTTTTTTTTTCTACGTAATATCTTACTTTCACATTATTAATCATTTGCTGCCTATTTTTAAATCTTTTTAAGTTATTGGCGGCGTTGGCGACAAGAAGTGAAGTAGCAGACGCCAAATACTTGTTGAAGGTGATGCTAATTATTTTATTTTAATTTCTACATGAAATCATGAATATTGTAAAACTAGTTGTTAATGTTAATCATGAATATATAATTAATAAAATGTCTTTACACTTTGCAGAATCATGGAGCCACTGATGGTGCAAATGCAAGAGCTAACGCTTCAACTGAAAATGTTTATCAGTTTTAATTTTGTAGTTTAGAATTTTCAGAACATCTACTTATTTAGTTTCTATTTTATAGTTTTATAATTTTTAAAACATTTGCTTATTTAATATATTGTTTATCATCTATTGAGTGCATAATATCTTCTTTAGATATAATTATTTCGAAAAAATAAAAATAATCATTGAAAATTCAGTTAAACCCAAAACCAAACCAAACCAAACTAACCAAAGAATTATGATTTGGTTTGGTTTGAATTTTTTTAAGAAATTTTTTATTTGGTTTTGTTAGATTAGCTCGGTTTTGCACCGAACCAACCATTTGCACACCCCTAAACACATCGATCGATCTTTCGTGCACATTCACAAGAGATCGAGTTGGAGAACTCAATCACATGCTCAGAAGAAGAAAAGAAGAAAACAATCGGCCAAGATATATTTCTAAGTTCCTCTTAGTTTTATCGTAGAGAGAAACAAAAATAAATAAAAATAAATTAAGAAGTTGATACTTCTCCCACTACCCATGACTAAGTCACGCAAATCCTCACCAAACAACTGAAACTTAGACAGAAAGAATTAGGGCAAAATCAATTAAATTGGAACAAAATGAGAGTCCCGACAATCAAGCAACTTTGTCTTTACAACGTAACTCACAAAAGCCCATTGACAACATTATTGATCACAAGAGAATGGGTAATAAATAAAAACAATTCCATACATCAATAAATTGTCGATGTGGGATGGAGAACAAGCCAAACCAAAAGAGACAAGGAAGAGAAGTTGCGAGCCATTTTCAACAGTAATATTTAATTTTACAATTAAATTTGTGAACAAAATTTAAAGGACACACGTCTCACATCCAGAGAGAATTTGTAGTGCATGAGTTTGTAAAGGGAAATTTATTCCAGATCCATAGAATAATATTGAAAGAAAGATCCATGGAACAATATTGAAAGAATTTGTATTAAAAAAAAGTAACCTATGTTGAAAAAATTCTTTATGAGATCGGACACACGCGTTCAAGACCATTTAAATTATGGCAAAAACTCATGTGCATAAGGTGCATGGGTCGGCCCATCAGACGGACCCACTCCGACCCGGGCCGACCCGCATCTGACCCGCGCTAAAAAAAAATAAAAAATCGCCACCCATAGTATCAATTCGAACACTAAATAGTACCAATTCGTGTTTTTATGTGTTTTTTAGGGTTTTTTTTTTGTTTTTTTGGGGGTGTTTTTAGGTGTTTATTTTATGTTTTTGGGGGTGTTTCTAGGGGTTTATTTTGTATTTCTTAGGATTTTTTGGGGGTGTTTTTAGGGGTTTATTTTTTTTTTTAGGGTTTTTTGGGGGTGTTTTTAGGGGTTTATTTTTTATGATTTTTTTGGGGGGTATTTTTAGGGTTTATTTTGTGTTTTTTATAATTTATTTGGGGGGATTTCTTAGGGATTTATATGTGTTTTTTTTAAGAGAAAATAAAAAGAAAAACAGAAAAAAGGCAAAAGAAAATGAAACAGGAAAAAAAAAAAAAAGGCGGGCGCGTATGCGGCGGGGGCCCTTCTGCACAGGAGTTATGCTCTTAAATTATATTTATATTTTACTCTCTTTTTTTAACTCGTATATATATTTTGCGTAAATTATGGGCCATCATTAGAAAAAATAAGGTGTGTGTGAATAATCACCTTATCACAAATGATAGAAGGACATAAGTCTTATATTGGGCATTCAATACGTTTGAAAATCTTTAGGCCCATATCATTATTGCACACAATTAGATGGATTGCTGATTTGCAGGGGTAAAACAAAATAAATGTTAAAAGGGTAATTTTAAACACAACTCCTAATTTACTTTTTGTAGCCTTAAAATTAAAATTTTAATATATTTTTCTAGACTATTTTATCCATATAGCTCCTAATACTTATATAAAAAACCCAAAAATAAAACTCCTTTGATGTACATCCCCAACCTCGACATTCTTCCATAATTAAAAAAACATACAAAAAAAAAAACAAAAGAAAAAACATTGAAAGAGCTTGTTCAAAGCCCCAAAAGACGAACCCACACAATTTTCTCTTTTTTTATATAATTCTTAAGATATCGAACCTAGTTCTTAAAGACGATGTACACTAATTACTTGTCATGAACATTTACATGATTAATTATCTTTCTTGCTACTTGAAAATGTTTGGTGAATATTTTTATGCCACCATAATGAAATCAACATCTAGAGAAAGTCAGAGATGGAGATTTCTTTCTGGTAGTATTGGAGGTGATTCAAAATTTTGCCATGATTTTTACCAAGAACTCATATTATGCATAATTCAAGAATTCGATACACGTAATCCAAATTTGAAATCAAATTATGTGTTATCCAATAAAACAAATTTTCTGGTAATCCTCCAATGCGATGTGTCCTATTTAATCAAAGTTAAAAAAAAAAAAAATCTACTTGTAGTGCATTTTCAACAAGAATAAAAATTGGGTTGATTAGGGAATCATATTATAAGTGTGTTCCGCCCCTCAAAAGTAGATTAAAGAGGTTAAGGTACAAGCTTCTTTTTTTTTTCAGCAACTGGGAACAATAGAAGACAACTGTCTTTTCTCATCATTAATTTGTTTTTTTTTGGCCATATCATATATTTATATACATATATGATTGGTGAAATTGATGCATACAAAATAAACTGATGAAAATATTTAATATATATGGATAGATTGAAGATTGTAAGGTTGTTTGAGACAATAATTTTGAGAAATCGAAAGGATAGCATATTTATGAGGAAGCATGGCAGAGATGGTAGATGTGAGAGAGGATGTTCTAGATGTCATGTGGAGATTAATGTTGGCTCCAAAATAACCATGAAGTTGTGTTTGTAGTCTATTTCAATGGTGATGGTGGGGTGGGGAAAATAAGAATTGTGATTTGGGAATATTAATGTGCTGCAATAGATTGTAAGATATAAAAGTAAATTTGATTTTTTTCTTATTTTATTAAAATAGGTGGCTATAAAGAGTAAAATGGAGACGATATTTAAAATTACTATATTATAATTCTCAACACGAAACTAGGGACACACTTTCATATTCCCTTGTACCCATAAAAAATATTGCCTTAATCTCATGGTTCACTTTAGATGGTAAAATGATGATCTCGTGATCATGACTTCATATGACCATGGTTGGTTTGTTTTGTTTTTTTTTTTTTTTTTTATCAAAGATAATCCGCAGCCGCTATCGAGGTGCGCATTGGATAAATCTCGTCCCTGTGTAATAGTCTGCAAACCACACAGCGGAGGTTAACCACACTTGGCAAGCCATGCACACAGCGGAGGTTAACCACACTTAGCAAGTCATGTGTGATAGGCTCATACCTAGTGGTGTTGGTGGTGTCACACTTGGCAAGTCATGTGTGACAGACTCACACCTAGTGATGTTGTTAGTGGGATTCGAACTTGAGACCTTTGGCCTCAAGATAACACCACTCCACCACTAGACCATCACACGGTTGTTTGGTCCATGAGGCGGCTATCTCAGACTCTCAAAAAAAAATTTAAACTTGTATATTTATCTATATATATTGGGAATGGTTACGTGAAAACTCACCCTAGTGTGAGAATAATTACTGGTTTACCACATTTTGTAGATTCAAAAATCTGCAATTAAATCGTTCAAATTCGAGCTCCAATAATCTACAAAATACAGATAAAAAACTCGTAAATATGCAAGTAAATCGTTCGGATCTGAGCTTTAATAATCTACAAAACACATACAGAAAACTCGTGAAGCCGAAGAATTGTGGAATTTGTTCAAAGACTAATAAAATAATAAGTTACATGATTTTGAAACTTTTAAGAATGAAAGTTTTTTGTGGATCTGAACATTTATATGTCTGACAAATTTTGTAATTTTTAAGGATAAAACTTTTTTAGGCCCGTTTTATATGAATTTGTAAAATTATATTTTATTAAAGTAGGGCACTATTTTTACAATTAGTCGCCATGAACCACAATAATAATAATAATAATAATAATAATAAGAAGTTGGAAAATTGTGAAATATAATTAATTGGAAAGCATGTCCCCCCCCCCTCCTTCTTCTCGAAGTCGCAGCAAAAAGCTGTAGAGCTAGAAATGAGATATCTGATTATGATTAATGAGTGCAGCATATTTGTTTAAGAACTCGTTAAACAACTCTTAATCAGGATTCACGCTCCTCATTAATTTCTTAATTTATCAATAAATACCATACGAATACGGACAAAAGCCTCTCTAGGGTTTGTTTTACCGCAAATTTTACCCCCCCAAATATTTCTAGGGTTTATGTAATTTCTGTTTCCCGTTTCTTCCAATTCAGCCCCCAGTAAAATGTGCCTTAATTTTCGATCCCCTGTTCCTTTAAACGTCATTTTTTGAAAGATTTCTCTCTATATTCTTCAGAGGGAGACAAAATCGGTTGTTGTTTCTCCAGAGGAATCGAGAAAGTAGACAGAGAAAGGACTTTCTCTCACTAGACTATCCATGGCGAAAACGAGACCTGGGAAGAGAGATGTAGATTCGTACACAATTAGAGGCACCAACAAAGTTGTTAAAGGTATATATCGAGCCAGAATGCAAGAATTTATCGATTCTGAACTTGCGTTGTGTTTGAGAGAGATGCTGCGAAATGGGCTTTCGCTGTTTTGCTATTTCATTGTGTTTAGCGGTTGCAATGCAGCATTGAAGTGAAGAACTCGTTTTTCTGCATGCATGTTTATGGTGTACATACGTTTTATTTATTTTGATTGCTGAGAAATCTTGGTTTTTCACTATTTTTAGACCTGCGATATCTTGACGGATGCTGAATGGCATGAAGATTCTTAAGGAAGAAATTACGTGCATATATGTGTCACGTCTACTCTTTAGTTCATAGAAAAATAGAATTATTTTGTTGGGGTGATTTTTTATTTAATCTTGGGGGAGTTTCTATTTATTGTTTTTGTGTTAGGCCTGAAATTGTGCTTCTAGTAGTCAATATGAGCCTCTGAATTTAGTTTTCTTGTTGTGTTGGAATTGAAATGAAGCTGGAGATTGTGTCTTGATGCGGCCATCAGAAAGTAATTCAGCTCCATATGTGGCACGGGTGGAGAAAATTGAGGCTGATAACCGAAACAATATGAAAGTTCGGGTGAGGTGGTACTACAGGCCAGAGGAAGCAGTTGGAGGAAGAAGACAGTTCCATGGAGCCAAAGAATTATTTTTATCAGATCACTATGACCTACAGAGTGCTCACACTATCGAGGGGAAATGCATTGTTCACACTTTCAAGAATTATACTAAGCTGGAGAATGTTGGTCCTGAGGATTACTATTGTCGTTTTGAATATAAGCCTTCGACTGGAGCTTTTTTGCCAGATCGTGTTGCAGTGTGAGTGGTGCACTTTTCATTCTGTGCTGGTTCGTAATGATGTACATTGTTACTATGTCTTCTGGAGACACTAAATGGTTTTCCTGTGATTACGTTTGAAAGGTATTGCAAATGTGAGATGCCCTATAATCCTGATGACCTGATGATACAGTGCGACGAATGCAAAGACTGGTGTGTGAGCTATCCCTGACACTATTGTTTTCGTGTTTTTCATAAAATTGATTCTTCATAAGTTCAAAATTTAGTGGAGGAGTGCAGGATGAGATTGTCCAGGAGCAGCGTTAATGTGTTATTCAACAGGGTTAGTCGTAAATAAAGTAGTATCTTGTTATTTGTATCCAGTATCATGTGAAGTTTCCTGTGAAAACCCAATTCTTTTGTTTGAATTAGGATTTAGGAATATCCTTTGTGTTGAGATTTGTTTCCCACCCAGTCATCTTATAAAATGTTGGTAAACCTTTTTTTCCTTTTTGAATCATTCGAAAATTACTCTTAGTTGTATGCTTGATTGTAAGTTTTCTTGGTCTTATTTTTTTATGAAGCACTTGGATTATTCTCTTGTTTTCTTTTAGTTGTGTGATTGGCTCTCATGCGTTCATCCTAAGCTATGGAGATTGTTTTGCACCCAGCTCCCATAACTTCTCTATGCTCGTTGGTTCCGATCTCTTAGGGTGCTTTTGGTAGGGAGTGACTTAAAGAGGTGTTTTTGGTAGGGAGTGACTTAAAGAGGGGGAAGGATTAGGAGAGGCAGCTACTTATGTTTGGTAATAAGGCCCTGGATCCTTCTTCGAATGACTCTCCTGAATGTTTTCACCCTTCTGAGATTATAAGCAGTTTAGAGTTTTTGTCATTTGGCATGTCCCTTCCCCTGGTGAAGCATTCAATGGCTGTGGGTGCAATGATAATATCTCGATGTTTCCCTTCATGGAGTGCGATTCTTTTGTAGGTACCATCCTGCTTGTGTAGATTTGACAGTGGAACAAGCAAAACAATTGGATCACTTTATTTGCTCTGAACATGGATCTGATGAGGATGTAAAGAAGCCCCAAGGAAACTCACTCACAAATGGCAAGGTAAGCTAGCAAGGCCATTGTTATCTTGTTTAAGTTGTCATAAAAACGCCTTTCCATTCCCATATTTGGGTGGATAACTGTGACTTGAATACTTGGGTGATGGGTCTTCTACGAAGCCTACAAGAAAAGATCAAACACGTTTGTGTATCATTGAATACATTTTTGTGTCATCATAGCTTCACTCATAATCATCTACTTTAGCCGAGGAGTTTTGATATCCTTTCATGTGCTGGTGTTCGTGCAGGCAGAGACGAAGCGCCAGAGGAAGTAAAAACCATTATGCATTGTGGTGATCTCTTAAGCATTGTACAGGCAGAGAAGTGTTCCTCTGCTTAGACTTGTTTTCATTTGTAATTATTGTGATAGTGGAGTGTATGTAATCTATGCAACTTTGTAGGTCATGCTTCCTAAAGAGATGAATCAGTAAATTAAGACATTTTCTATTATGCAACTCTAATTTAGTCTCTTGTGTATCAACTATGTAAGCTATTCGATTAGGTTAACGACCATTTTCAAGATTTATTTGATTTATTCCATGAGGGAAATTTGACCTGTAGCTACTAAGTATCTAGTTATGGTTACTATTATCATGTTTATTATTATTATTATTATTATTATTATTATTATTATTATTATTATAGGGGAGATTCAGATTTATATAAGTCCAGAGTTTTAACTGGTAGATGGGAGTTGGGAGACATTTTTACTCTTTTTTTTTTTTTTTGGAGTAGGACATTTTTACTCCTTGAGTGATACAACAGAGTGAAAGCTGTTTCTGACAATGAACAAAATTAGTTAAACGAAAAGGCAATCTTGTCCAAATAGTTACCTATAGTTTCCCTTTTTAAGATTGCTTGATGTGAGCTTGTGGAGAAATAGACACCCACTAAGTGAAATGGACAACTACAGTAAACAACAAAGATTTTGGAAGACCAATTTACCCCTCAGGGTGGGATATTGAGAATTAATTGGATTAAAAAAAAAGGTTCTCATCCCTGCATTTCTATTTCTTTTCTTGAATCTCAGTAAAACACGTTCCATATATATTCTCAAAAGGAACTTTATAACAGTATCATTATTTTATCCATGCACATGCACAGATTAATTCGCCAAGATTCCGTTTAAAATAACATCTAACCAAAGGAAATTCTATTCACAGCTTCGTATTTTTTTCATATCCACCATATATTATATAAATATGGCTTAATTGTCTCTCAAATCACGATTTTTACTAATTTTTTGGTTTTAAACATCACTTTTTTATTTTTATAATTTTAATATAAATTGAATTTTTTTTATAAATTAAATATATTCAATATTTTCTCTCAAATTAAAACTAATATAGCGACACATATGCAATTGACGTGGATAAAAAACTGCCTTTAATTAAAATACATAAATTTCGTTTTTAAAATCAAAATCTTTTAATTAAAAAACACAAAATTCTGTAGGCAAGCAAATATGACATAAGAGAAATCTAAATCCCTTCCTAAATCCTCCAGTTCTTTTTCGATGGACCAACTCAATCGTCGACTCGATGCAATCACATCCCAACCTGACACGACGTAGACTCAATGCTAGTTCTAGCTAAACCGGCCCCCAACCTGTCCGCAACTCCACTCATCAACTCAACTCGACTTCGGACGTGAACCCTATATATCGACTTCGTCTTCTCTTCTCTTTTATTTTTCTTTTTTTAATTTTTTATCTTAACTCCAATTTCTAAAATTGATTATATATTTTCCAAGTTCCGATGTTTGAGTTGTGAGTGATTGAAGTACCGTAGAGAATAATAATACATCATGTGATTTATTTCCAGACTGCTCAAAGTTGTAAAAGTAATAATCATCCTAATAGACGTTATTCTCGTCACCGGAGAATAAGTATCAAAGTAGTCAAGACCTTCCTTCTGCCTATAATCTTTAATTACAAGTCTGGCCTTATACTTATCAACTTTCCCATCAGCTTTCATTTTTCTTTTGAAAATCCACTTATACCCAAATGGCTTACTTCCCTCATGAAGATCCACTAACTTCCAAGTGTGATTTTGCAAAATAGATTCAATTTCACATTGAATCGCCTCTTTCCATTGAGGACCATCCGGAAACTTCACTACTTCGGAAAAGCTTTGAGGCTCACTTTCAATCATGTAGGTTAAAAAGTCTAGACCATAGGATTTTTCAATCTTACCTCTCTTGCTTCTTCGTGGTTCCACTACTGAATCTTCATGTTTTTCTCTTTCACTGTTTCCAGAGTTTGTTTAATGGAAGCAAATCTCATTTCCAATTTTTGTGGAAACATGTATTCAAAGAACGAAATATTCCTTGATTCAATTATCATGTTTTTGCGTATGTCTTCAATTTTAGACTCATGCACAAGAAACCGATAAGCAATATTGTTATGTGCATAATCCATAAATATGCAATCAACAGTTTTTGGACCAATTTTCACCTTTTTTGGTGTAGATATCGCTACCTTGGCAAGACACCCCCTATACTCGCAAGTATTTATAGGACGGTGGTCTTCCATGCCATAATTCATATGGATTTTTGTCTAACTTCTTGCGGGGCACCTTATTTAAAAGGTAGTTTGCTATTAAAATAGCTTCCCCCCACATTCTAGAAGATAATTCAGAACTCAATAGCAACGCATTTATCATTTCTTTCAACGTTCTATTTTTTTCGTTCTGCGGTGTCGTTTTGTTGCGGCGAATAAGGTGTAGTGGTCTCGTGCCTTATTCCATTTTCAGCATATAAATTAGCAAAAGGTTACTCATACTCACCTCCTCTATCACTTCTCAACACCTTAATCTTTCTACTGAGTTGATTCTCAACTTCAATTTTATAGAGAACAAATTTTAGTAATCGCTTCATCTTTACTTTTAAGAAAATACACATAACATAACTTAATCTTATTATCTATAAAATTAATGAAGTACTTATTGCCACCTAGCGTGGGATCAGCCTTTAAATCACACACATCTATCTGAATTAGGTTAAGTGGTTCACTATCTCTCTCAATAGTTTGGAAGGACAACTGAGCTAACTTAGCTTCAACACAAGATTCACACTTAAGTGTTGAGTCAATATGGAGCATAGGAATACTTTTCAAACTCATTAACCTACATAGGGTTTTAAAGTTAACATGTCCTGATCGACCATGCCACATAATGGAAGACTCAAGCATATACACGGAAGAGTTCACTTTCAAATTAATAATCGACTTAACAGTCATTACATTGAGTTTAAAGAGTTCATTGCACTCATAACCCTCTCCAACATATACTCTATTCTTGGTCAACGTGACCTTATCTGACTCAAAAATAATGCGAAAGCCAAACTTGCTTACAGTGAACCAGACACGAGATTCTTAGAAATCTCTGGCACATACAACATATTGATGAGAGTCAGCTCCTTTCCTGAAGTTATCTTCAGAATCACCTTTCCAAAACCTTTCACGTCGGATGTAGTAGAGTTCTCCATAAAGAGTTTCTCTCCATCCACTTGTTCATCAAGGACACTAAACAGTTCCTTGAACACACATGATGCGTAGCACCCGTATCAACCCACCATTCTCATGGGTTTGAACCAACAAGGTTCACCTTAGAGATCACCGCAACAAAGTAGATCTCATCAACAGTCATGGTGAGGGTTTTCCCCATATGTACCTCTTCACTCTGATTTGTGCAATTAAAGGCCCTGTGACCAGTTTTATCACATTTGAAGCATTTTTCGTTGAACTTTTTCTTGAAGTTCTCCTTCTTTGGTTCTAATGCCTTCTTTCCTGCAAAATTAGGCTTCTTGTTAGAGTTATGCCTTGACCTCTTGCCATGCTCAACCACATTTACTTTAGCCGGTGGAGGGTTGAACTGCCTTTAATTTTGTGATAGCTCTTGTTGTCTTCCTTGATTCGAAGTCTTACAACGAGCTCTTCAATTGTTATCTCCTTCTTCTTCTGAGTCAGGCTAAAGATGTTAGATTTAAAAAATGTCGCAACCACTCGAGCATCCTTTGTAGGAGTAGTCATGGTTTCCACCCATTGTCCCATTTAGATACATAATTAACTGCTAGAATGATGTAGTTCTTGAAATATTTCCAGCTCGGTAGTAGTTTCATAATGATAGCAGCCACTTGGAAAGTTTCATTCACAATCATTCCCTCTGAATGAATGTTGTGCATAATTATTTGGAGCTCTTGCACTTGACTGATTACATCCCTTGAATCAACCATTCTGTAGTCGAGGAAGCGACCTACAAGAAACTTCTTGGCTCCAGCATCTTCAGTCTTGTACTTTTTCTCTAAAGACCCCCACAGTTCCTTAGAAGTCTTGATTGAGGAGTAAACATTATACAATGTATCCACCAAGAAGTTCATCACATAGTTCCTGCACAGAAAATCAGAGTGATTCTAAACATCAAGCGTAGTAACAATTTGAGCATCAACATTTGCCCCCAACATCGGGAGCATCTTCTCCCAGAAACCTTGCAAGGTTCAACGTTGTCAAATAAAATAACATCTTATGTTGCCACCATTTGAAATTTAGACCATTAAATTTCTCTGGTTTATCAACATGATTTCCAAGAACATTAAAAGCACCGATCCTCATGGTAGTAGCAACAACAACATTATTTGTTTGTTCAGTAGACATCTTTGTAAATAAGAGTTTTCAAGTATAATTTGGTTTAAGATTGTTGGTGGTCTTGTTCACTCGGAACAATAATAAAAAAATACAACAATTACTTATTAAAAGAATAAGCCGAACAGAAATACAATGCTAAAATTACACAATGCAATACAAAATATTGCACTAAAATTAACTCTAACTATATAATAATGCAGTAAAAAACTACAAATAATGCTAAATAATAAGAACAATATAAATAACTAAAACAATTTAAATAACTAGAACAATTTAGATAATTGAAACAATTTAAATAACAAGAATAAGTTTAGAAGAAATATGATACCTATGGAGATCATTGTTTCCTTAAATCAAATTCGCCTCGTATGAGCGATTGATTCCCAGGATACAACGGACCAACTGGAGCAACTTCCAGCGAACTAAGATATGCCCGAAGTTGAACTAGAAAATATTTAGAACTAAAACCGAATCGACTTCAAACTCAAAAGAAGAGCAAAGTCAAGAAGGGAAAAGAAAGAGGAGAAAAGCTCTTAATTTTTTTGGTGTGTTAAAAGTCAAAGGGTTATTTGGCTATTTATAAAAAAAGGTTGGGAGGCAATTTCAATGAGATTTTCGATGTAGGATAACCCACTTAATTAATTTTCTTCACTCACTCACATTTCCCAACAAGGGGTTCCGCCGTGGCTACAGCCCCGCAGGGGAGGGAAGAATCACCATCTGAAGAACAATGTTCCTTTTGAATTTAAGGAGAACAATGTTGATCGGTGTTTATATCTAAAGGTTAGTGGGAGTAAGGTTATATTTTTAACCATGCGTGTTGATCATATCTTGTTTGTAACTAATGATATTGGCCTCCTTTATGAGACTAAAAGGTTTCTCTTGAATAACTTTAAAATGAAGAATATGGGTGAGGCAAGTTATGTGATCGGAATAGACATATTCTGAAATAGATCACAAGCATTTTTAGGTTTGTCTCAGAAAACATATATCAATAAAGTACTAGAGATCTTCAAAATGAAAAAAGGGTCAAGCATCGTCAGTTCCAATTTAGAAAGTAGACAAGTTTAGTCTCGTACAATGTCCTAAAAATGATTTGGGACAAAAACATATGGAATAAATTATGTATGCATATGTTGTTGGGAGTATTATGTATACTCAGACCAGTACTCAACCAGAAATAAGCTTTGTAGTTTGAATGTTAGGAAGATATTAAAGTAACCCATGAATTGAACAATGGAAAGCTACAAAGAATGTCCTGAGATCCTTATAGGGAATAAAGAATCACATGCTTACATAGGAGGTTTGATTACCTTGAGGTGGTTGGGTATACAGTTTTATACTTCGCTGAATGCGTGGATACAAGAAAGTCCACTCTTGGCTATGCATTTCTTTTAGCCGGAAGAACGGTTTGGTAGAAGAGTGCAAAACAATCTATCCTTGTTGCCTTCACCATGTAAGATGAATTTGTAGCACTTTTTAAGGCTACAATTCATGTTAATTAGCTGCAGAATATTATTTCAGAGTGCTAAATTGTCAACAATATTGTTAGGGAATTGAAATATTATTGTGATAACTTTGCAACAATATTTTCTCTAATAACGACAAGTACTCTTAGGGTGCTACGCATATGAAGTTAAAGTACTTTGTCTTGAAGGAAGAAATTCATAAACAAAGAGTGGTAATAGAACATATCATCACAAATCGTATGATAGATAACCTTTTAACAAACGAATTGTTGTCAAAGACATTTATTGAGCATATTGAAAGTACATACATTATTGTTAACAATTATTATTGATTATGATGTTTATTTTGTAACTAATACTCTGAGCTCGTTTATGTCTTTATTTTTGCATGCATATTTATATTAGAGTAATGTAAACAAGAATAGTACTGTTGTATAATGACATTATGTAGGACCAATTATGTGCTCCTCACTAATTATGATATTAAGGAGAAGACTGGTTCGTAGTACATAAAAGAGACAATGTCAATTTTGTGATGTGCAATCGCCATGACTTGAAAGAGTTCTTATTCTTAATTATGAAATTAGGATGAACTCAATAAATAGAACATTTGGTCATTCTAATGTGCAATATGTTAGTCTAATTAATTAATTTATATTGTCCATAATGTTAAGTAATGTCGCATGAGTCAAATACGAGTCAAATAGGAGAATGTAAGATTATTTTTGTCGTGTCATATAAAAGTTGCGTGACTTGCTAAGAACTACTAATTAAATGATTAAGGATTAAATTATATATGAGTTACTGTGGAGCGATTTTATTATATTTGTCATTTGATGGAAATAGCGGGTTTGTGGGGAATAAAAAATATACTACCGTAAAACTAGGCCCACTTTTACTTCTTGATATAAAAGATATTCTTTAAAACCCTAATTATCACGAATGATATATAGTAGAAGGAGACATCAAGAATATGAAACACTAGTTTTCTTTTCCTCTTAAAGAAAATTTAATGTTTTGTGATGTTATGTTTCACATTATATATATAGAATTATCCTTAAAATTACGAACTTCGGTCAAGTTTTTAATTACAACGCCATTTTTGAAACTTAACAAACTACACCACTAGTTTTTCATTTTATTTCCGAAATTAAAACATCATCAAATCTTCCCATAAAAACATGACATGTCTAACAATCTTAGCCTCTTAACATTCCGACGATACAAAATGATGTATCGACTTATATACATTTTTTGCAACAAAAAATGTCAATTCAACAAATATCCTCAATTTCTTTGGTGAATTGTGCTCATGAAATTCTTCCTGGCTAGTGGCTACTAACAGTTATTGTCCACCATCAGTAGCAGTAGTGCATGAGAAAGACTCAAACAATGACCATCAATATATAGTTCTCTTTTACACATGAGTTTTCAATGCTTGGGTGCCTCCAAATATTAATAAGCAACAATGACAATTGGTGGCATTAGAATAATGATATTATTATTATTATTAGAAATTGGAATTTTATCAAAACATCATTTTGTTATGGAAAATGTGAAGTCCAAACGATGTTGTTTTATTTCGACGGAGTACACGTGAATAATTTTGTCATATACACTGGATGTATATAATTAACCTTGTTGATGTTTTAATTGTCAAAAAATAAATATTATTGATGTATTATTTGGCAATCAACAATCGATTGGTTAATTTAAAAATAATAAATATACGATTTTTTTATCTCCAAAATTTGTAAAACGCTAATAATAATAATAATATCTATATATCTATATCTATATATATATATATAACCGTTTTCGATTCAATTATATATATATAGAGGGTAAATTCTAGTGTAGGGTGCATGTAGTGCATCCCCTAGCTCTGCATGTAACACGTGTGCCGAACCCACCATTTTTTCAAATATTTGCAGCCCTTTCTTTTTTTTCAGAAATGAAAGTTTCAGCCCAAAGTTTCGACTGGGCGAAAAAATCTAACATGACACTTCAATTAACATATTGTGACATTTTGACCACCTATTATGGCACTTAATTACCTAGTGTGACAATCCGAAACTAAAATTATTTTATCGATCGACCGATAAAGATTAGAAATAGAAAAAATTAGCTATAAGGGATGCATTGCATCCCCTTACAATAGAATTTACCATATATAGAGGAACGTTACTCGACACATTTATCATGGACACCTCCATGAGTATCTAGTGTGCATGATGCCATCTGAATCATCACTCAAAACCTAATAACACAAGGTGCGATGCATAACATTCTTCCATATATATGTATATGAGAAATATATTGTCATATGTCAATCTCATACTATAATTGAATTATCATACTATTCGCTTCAACAATTATAATATACCTTAACTATTGAAAAAGTATTCAAATCTAATATTCGAACTTAATTCTAGAAATGATCATGCGATGTTGTTGCTAATGTGGAATTTTATTTGAAAAAAGGAGATCACTCAAAACTCCACATCAATGCCAACACCTAGTCATTTTTCAAGTGCCGAAAAAATCTATGATGTCAATAGTTCAGTTATTTAATTGTCAAAGCGAAACAAATAGTGTGAGATAGATTCAATAATTCAGCTATAGTAAGTGATATAACAATATATTTTTCACCTATATGTGTGTGTGAGGATTACTACTAACTAATAGTGTGGATCAAAACAAACGTAGACTTCGCAACTCAAAACCTCTTATTAATCATAAATTATGATCTCTGCAACTTGAACCATATTTCGTAGTGTCATTTGCTTATGGTTTGTATTGCATGTGTGTACAATAAATATCGTATCGATATATTTCACCACGTGTAGCATCTACATAGCCAGCCACAACAAATCACTTTTACAGAAGGAGCCTCTGAACTCTACTAAAAGGACAAACTTCTGTTCATTTATTTTCCTTGAAAGAGTTTTGCAATTAGAAAATGAATGAAACAATTGCTAGGGAAATAGGTACCTCAATTATAATGTATAAATAAGTGATTCTTTCTCAGGTACTCTGCAACATAATTACATCTCTTTGCATTTTTTATTTATCAAACTTCAGTCTTGTTCTTTTCTTTGCTTTTTCTTTTTCTTTTAATTAACCGGCATGCATATTCACCCTTGCACAATTGCATACAAAATTGCAAAGGATGTGAGCTCAGCCCGATAACGATGATACCTGCTATAACATGTCGCTTGCTTCGTGGTCTGCTGCACCCTTGAACATGAAACCCGATTCCTCACTCGATCGTCTCTTCACGATGCTTGCCCTTTGCATCAATCTAACTAGCGCCTGCACAACTTCTGACATAGGTGGCCGAAACTCGGGCTCAGGCTGCATTGGGAAGAAAAAAATTATATCCAAATCCCATACATCAACAGTTCATTCAACTGCTGATTTGTAGTCTCAAATCAAATGAACTAAGACATGACTTGTCTAAACATTTTAGCACATCACCAGTCAATGATAATCCCACACCACTGCTGCAACTTGTTTAACTAGTAACTACGAGAGGAATGCCGTAGAAACATATGGCGTATTATTACTGAAGAACATTACCTGGACACATAGTGCAATGATGTCAGCAAAACGGCTCAAAGACTTTGCTGGATACATGCCATTTAGGGTAGGGTCGACCATCTTCGCTAGTGCATCAATATCGTGGAGTTGAGGAGTCGCCCATCTCACAAGTGATTGTTCTGATCTCATTCTTGAACTGAACATGGAAGGAATATAAAACATAGGAAAAAAACAGATAGGAGAGTCATTAATATATTCAAAAGCGTAACACCATCATCAGGGAACTGAAATCATGTATACCTATCTAGAGGTTTACGTCCTGTCAGAAGCTCCAGCATCACCACACCAAAGCTGTATACATCGCTCTTTACAGTGTATATTCCAGACAAGGCAAATTCAGGTGCACTGTAACCGAATGAGCCAATCATCTGGGTCGAAGAAACCTATCAACATTATCAGGAAAATTTAGAACTTTTCAAGAAATTTGTCCGGTTCAGGTAGCAATGTGACTTCAAATTCAATGATTATTATGGCTGGATAAGACATGAAACATCCAACACAGATTTCCGAGTTTATGCTTACTGAGCTATATATAACAAAGAACTCTACCTCCTATAAGATAATAGTACATTCCAAATCTTAATCAACCCCATATCTTTGTGAGAACTAGCACCAAAGAAAAGTGAATCGCAACAAACCCAATCTAGGGAGGGAATTTACCCTATAGATTTACCTGTCGTTCTGTGTTTGGTCCCAGTGTAGCCAATCCACAGTCTGAAAGATGGGGATTGAGCTCCTCATCTAGTAATATGTTCGCTGACTTTAAGTTTCTATGGACAACGGAAGGCAAGCACACTTCATGCAAGTACCTAAGCAACAAGATTCAATTTTAGGAATCAACACAGAGGAAGGGGATGGTGTGTTTGATTCAATTTTAGGAATCAATGCAGAGTCTGTTTTCAAAAATTGTTTTAGTTTATCATACTCCAAAGCGCGAGCAGTGCCAAGTGCCACCCTAACCCGTGCATTCCAAGTCAGCATCTTGCTTCTCTCATCAGCAAAGTGCAGCATATCATGTAAGCTACCATTTCCGATATAATCATGAACAAGAAGGCGCTGCCCATGCTCAGCACAGTATCCAGCCAGCGCTACAATATTTGGATGCCTCAGACGTGACATATTTGAGACGGCCTCGAGGAAATTATCTTCCTCCTGCAGTGACAGCGCTGCATTGTCGACTTTTTTGATGGCCATAATCTGAAGAAACAAACATTCTGATATAAGTTCTACTTACTGTAGGACACAGGTAAGCACAACATCATTTTCCAGTCCATAATAACAGTCATCCTTTATACAACTTAATACATAATTTCTTTTGGTTTTAGTATGTGTGGAGGTCGGAAAATCTAATCCTCATCTTCATGAACTCCAAGTAGAAAAGTAAAAAAATTATATCAAGTACAGTATCACTTGAAAGCAACAACTACGAGATGAATGAAACACCCAACTCCTCTGGCAGAAAAAGAACACATAACTATTCATCAATCCTCTTTCTCATTGTTGTCACATTTATATTAATTTTGACAAAAAAAAAAGAAATTAATAAATAAATAAATAGAAGAAGAAGACACCATGCCCAGGACCATAATGTTATTACCTTTCCATTGGGTAAGTCAGCTCTGTAAACGCGACCCAGAGAACCTTCGCCAACCAAATTCTCTTGACTAAAGCTATTAGTTGCTGTCTGCAGAGCAGCAACTGTATAAGAAGTAGCAGTTATAGGAGACTTCACTCTTTTCAAAGATCCATTTTTCCCTTGCAACCTTTCAACCGTAACACTTTCAGCTGGTGGGGGCTTTAGATCAGATACAGTAACTGTAGGCTTCGATCTTTCCTCTTGCATCTCCATATTCACTGGAGACAAAGCACATTGCCAGATGAATGATCATAAGCTCATGCAATAATACAAATGAACAAAACACAATAAACTTGGATCTCTGTTTCAATTTCCTGATGACTAAATTTATTCAGAATTTCAGATCATATGAAATTGAAAAGTTGTTATTCAAAGAGAGCAAGGTCAGAAATATAAAATATTTTGCAAGTTGATGCCAATTGGAGATAGATATTAGAAGTAGTTGATTAGATGAGGCTGAAAAAAGTGGCATGGCTACTGACAACAGATTTGCCAATTATAGAGAAACTGATGCAACTTACAAGAAACTTGATGCAACAAACACTGTTGCATAAGGTCATAGGTTTTAATCGTATTTCAGTTGAAAGGCAAGGCAAATATAGAAAAGGTAGGCTGATCTTAACAAAAGATAATTGTTTACAAATTACAAGCAACTAAATGAGGACATAGGGTTGTTACCTTTATGACCACTGATAGGAAGACTTCCTGTTGAGGGGCGTGCAGCAATTTCCTTCTTGTTTCCCCTTCTAAGGCAAAAAACTAGTGCAACCAGAAACAAGAGTACTGCAACCGAAGATCCTAGAACTATGCCTATTATAGGTCCAACTTTTGACCCATTCTTACTTCTACTAACAGACTTGCTTGGAACATTGGATTCAGGTGTATGACCAGCTGGAGGAGCTTGCCTGCTGTTGTTGCGAGATCTACCAGGCGGAGGTGAGGTATATGGTGGTGGTGGAGGCGCGGGGCCATTTGCAAATGCATTTCCATCATACCTGATTTGTGAGAAAATTTTGCTGAGACAATTTAGTATGCCGGTATCCCTATAAATACCAAATTTATATTATCACCTGTAATCTATATAAACAAAGGCAATCGCTTACACAAAATTTGGGATAGAAATTAGATCTTGTGGTATCCACCCGCTAAAATGGTTGTTTGCAACATTTCTGCACAATTTAGTAGAGAAAAATCACACATAAGTTATATTGATGAAAAGCATTAACCTTGCCATGCCTTTCATTAATTTGAGGGTTCAAGAGGTGTAAGGCCTGACGTGACACTTACAAATTTGTCAAAGGCAAGCCAACAAGGACATTGAGAGAACCTGTTAATTGGTTGCTTTGTACTCGACTGTCAAAGAAGTATTAATGTGATGTTAATAGCAAGGCAAAAGACAAGCATGAGAAAGGACAAGAAAGAATACTAGTAATCTGTCATTCTCACAGCGTTGAAAGATTCATCAGTGAAGCAAAGGAAGGTGGCAGATCCCCAGTAAAGTTGTTGTAGGATAAATCCCTGAAATTGCCTTGCATTAGACAGTTTTAAGTCTAAAATATCCCAGAATCACTATAAAAGAATGTTTTTTAAAGAAAATTGAGCAGAAAAAGAAAAGAGAAAGAAGAAGTGCGAGATTTAAAAACATTGTGTAAGAAACAAAGGAACTGGTGGAAGTCTCAGAAAAGCACATAGATATTATTCATGAACTGGCATTGACAAAAAGGGCAGTTCATTTACTCACAAAGTTGCTAGAGCAGAATGATTCACAAACATATCTCCAACTGCCTGAGACAAAACATTCCGGCTGATGTTCCTAAAACCATGATTGAAAAAGAAAAGATTCAAACCACTTAGATCAGATAATGCTAGTATATCCTGTTAATACGCTAACTCGTAGATGATGTGCCTCTTACACATAATTAAGTGAGCCCATAAGAGACATGGAGTAAGGAATATTGCCACTCAAATTGTTTGCTGCAAGGTTTCTGCACCAGGATAGGGACTAAAGTTAGAAAACAGATAATTCAGAAGATTTATCAATTGCTAAATGAAATTAAATGCAGTGTTGACATTACAAGCTCGTCAGGTTGGGAGGCAACTGATATGGAATCGAATCATGAATATTATTGTCACTCATATCCCTGCCACATAAGTGAAAAAAGATTTACCAGAAAGAAAGTGAAAAGAACCAGAACTATCTCTACCACTGAACAAACAGCTTTCTTACAATGTCTTGAGCGATGCGAGGTTGTTGAGCAAGTATCCCATTGTTCCACTGAGTCCCAACCCAGGTATCTGGCTGTTAAAATCATGAAAATGCTTCAGATGAGCCAGAAAAAACACAAGGGTAAGTCCCTCCAGGGCACATATAAAATTAAGAAACAGAGTCCCGGGACAGTACACTCACATAGAGACAACAGAAGAACCTTGACAGGCAATCCCCTTCCACGATTCTCCACAAGGATCGCCACCGGTTGATTTCCAGCCTGTTAGCTGTGGAGGACTATTCAACGAAGTGTAAAGAACTTGGAGCCCTTGAGCTGCACAGAGCAAGAAAATGCAACTTGGCATTCAGTTGAACATCATCAAAGACAATCCATTAAACAAATTAAATCACAAACGGTAGTGAAGCAACAAGGCCAATGCACAAGTCCATTCTACAAAACAACTACTGTGAACTGAGCATCATGGGAGACATTTGTATAACTATGGCGTATGTGAAACCCCACATTTAACTCATTTGCAGTCAACTACTGAAAATGGAAATTGGTAGATATAAATCCCATCAACTTTTTTTGACAAAACATTGTTATTGTTTTGAGACTCTGTCTCTTCGGGTCTATATTGGCGAAATAACAAAAACATAAAAGTTCAATTTTTTTTAATGTCAATTAGATGTATAAATGAGTAAATACTTCTCATAACTAATTCTGTACAATTTTTTATTTTTATTTTTTGCATTTCGTAGAAAACTAAATAGGTTATAACATTCTCCTTCATAACTCCCTAAACAAAGAAGAGGCTCGAAATTAGCTTAAAGGTTACAAAATATTCTCAACAACGCTACTTGAACACCTTTTCCTTTTCGTTATCACTCTCAGAAACCACACAACCCAAAAGGAACAGACCTAAAAGTTCAAATCCAAAATCAACACGATACATTTTCAACAAAAACAAAAATTCACAAAAGGGAAACTGAAGCATTCTTCTTCATACACAAATATAGAGCCACAACTCGCGAGGGTGAAATAAAATTCACGAGTCTCTGCTGCAAAAACTCATCTTTAATCTCTAGTAAAAGAAAAAAAATGTAGTAACTTTCCATGAATATCATTTTCTCTACTTTCAGAACTTCTCCAATCAAATCAAGCCACCAGCAGCAGCAGGAATGGGCTAAAAAAAGGCAAAAAAAGGACCAAAAAAAGTAGAGAAAAACTCTTAAATCCGTACCGTCGTTAGGATCAGTAGTGGCATCAACGGAGGCAGACAAATAGAAGATCACAGCAGCGATCAACGCGAGCTCAATGGAGAATGCGGAAGAGCTTGGCGCCGCTGCGCGCTCCATCGCCGCCGCTGCTGCTGTAGTTACTAATGCTAGTTTGAGAGCGCGACGGTTAACCTAAGCGAGCATTGGCGGAGAGCTGCGTTGAGAAGACGGAGGAGGAAGAGGAGGCGCGATCATCTGAGGTAAGTATCGACATGGGTAAGACTTAAAAGCACTCTTCTGAGATTCGAAGCTTCAAAGAGAGAGAGAGAGAGAGAGAGAGGGAGGGAGGGAGGGGGCCAGTACAAATAAACTATCGAGTAAATGAATAAAATGTGTCGGCTAAAATACGAAATATAATTAATGGAATCTAATTATTGGTAGCTTGTTATGAAATTCTCAATCTTGTACGATTAAAATTTTTAAAAAAATTAAGAATTTTGGGTACACTGATCTGATATTCCATTTTAATAGAAAATAAATCTCACTACTCTATTATTCCTAAAGTAATACTCCATTATATTTATATGTATATACTAAATTGCAATTTGGACCCTATATTTGAACTATTTTAAAAAAAAAAATCAAAATCATTGATAAAACAATATTAAATTTTTAATTTTTTTTGTTACAAATCAACTATGACGCCATTGATTTTCCATCACTTAGAAACCCCATGCGGCACGTCGGATGAGTACGTGAAATTTATGGTCCAATAAGTAAAATTATATCGAAATAACTAATAACATGTAAGACCAAAATGACAATATAAAAAAATTATAATAAAAACTCGACGTTGGTTTTATTTTATTTTTTAAAAGGATATCGCCGTCGTTTTGGTACCATATGTGATTATTTATTTTCACGTAACATTTTTTATTGGATTGAAAATTTCAAGCACACATCTAGCATGCTGTGTGGGACTTTTGATACAGAAAAATTGATTGCATCATAGATGTATAACACATTTGAAATGACCAAAATGTAGATTTGAAATTAAAATTTGGCCTTCAAAGTATTAATCTATTTGTATCATATTATTTGATGTTTTAAACTTTTCCGTAAGAATTAAGTTATAAATAAATGTGATAAATATTATCTCTTTCTCTATGTGTATGTGTGTGTTATATATATAATTGTAGTAAGTTATGTTTATGGGATATTTTATAATGTTTTAATAATGATAAAATTGAGACAAAATTAATGAAAAATGATAAACATCAAATATTTTTAAAATAAAATTAAAATCTAAAGTGAAAAAATGCCCTACTAGTAAACCACCGGCGACGACTATTATAATTTTGGATTTTATTTTAATAAATTGTATATATTGACAAAATATAGGATAGTAGTCGGTAGATAGATATTCAGACCGATTTATATATCTATTTTTAGGAAAGTTGAAAAATTAGATGATGCACAATTTTTCTAAACAAGTTTTTCAAGTTGTTATTGTGCGTGTCAGCATCAAAAGTGATGTCATCTAGGTCGGTTTTTTTGATTAATTGAGTAAATAAACTTTATTTAATAAGTTGGTTTATTACTAAATTTATCTTAAGATATCTTCTCCACCTCAAAACCCTTTGCCTGAAAGTGATAAATTTATTACTATTTCTACATTTGGGGAGAGTAATGTGAAAGTACTTCAACGGGCGTGTATATTATTCAAAGATGATAAAAGTAAAACATGATTACACATGTGACAATATATATTGATTATCAAATGTACAATTTAGAAATTTGAAACAACAAATTGAAGTATACATAAATTCTATGAGGTGTGGGGACGTATTGCGCCATGTGTCACAGTAGATCTATTGTGACAGTTTATGTGAAATTATTATATTATTGATTGGACATATCATCGTGTATGGATGAGTGATTTTTCCATAATTATTCAAATATCCAGTTTGAAAAATAGTTAGGATTAAGAATAGTTTGAACAGAAAACTAGAAATTGGATTAGGGACGTGCAAATAGTTAGGGGGTGTATTGGATTGAGATTTCGTTGGACTTTTAAAATCCGGGTGTATTCAATCCAGACTTTTAAAAGTCCAACGAAATTCTGGTGTATTCAATCCAGACTTTTAAAAGTCCAACGAAATCTTGGTGTATTCAATCCAGACTTTTAAAAGTCCAACGAAATCTTGATGTATTCAATTCAGACTTTTAAAAGTCCTTTAAAATTCTGCAGAATTCAACAATCCACGGACTTTAAAAAGTCATTGATTTCGTTGGATTTCAGCTGGATTTCACGTGAAAATTACAAAGAATGAAATCCGACCTCCAGACACGAGATTTCGATGGATTTGGAAAACCCAACGAGCGCGGTGTCCCAGCGGCCGGTGAGGAGTTGAAATCGGGCACCCCAGCCGTCACCCGACCCCAGCGGCCGCTGGGATCAAGGTCGCTTGATTATAGCGGCCGCTGGGTTTAATTTTTTTTCAGATACATCGATCGTTGTGTTCCAACGAGCGTTGGCGAGATGGATTTGAAATCCATTGAAATCGTCCGAAATCGTCTGAAATTCATACACGAAATCCGCCAGACTCTGCGTGGAGTTGGGAGACTCTATGTGGAGTCTAGGAGACTCCATGTGGAGTCTATGGATTTAAAAAATTCATAAAAATCCATGGACATTTTAAAGTCCAACAAAATCTATCAAAATCCTAATTGAATGCACCCCCCTTAGTTAGAAATCAATTCAAAATTTTGAAATGTATAAAATTTTCAAATTGAAATTTTACTCATTTTTGAAAATCCTAAAACGAAATGAATCAAGGTAGTCGTTTATGAAAGAAGAATAAATTTGATTCAGTAACCGAACAAAATCAAAAAAATCAACCCGAATTATAAACAAATTTTGATTTCAAATTCCTTTAATCAAACAAAACGAACATAACATGATCATAAAAATCAAACATTCTGTAATAAATTTTGGTTTTGAATTCCTTTAATTGAACTGAATTGATTGTTTTGGTTCGATTTTTCCAATTTTAATTCGATTTCACATGCTCCTAAATTAGAATATATTATTTTATGTCTTTTAGTGATGACTTAGTGTGGAGTTGTGTAAAATTGAGATCGAAGGTCTTGAGTATTAATTCGACCAACACCGTTAGATACGAGTCTATCACACATGATTTTTTAAGTATGATTTACATTTTTTTGTGTAATTTACAGATTATTATACTGAAATAGAATTTGTTCAATGAACAGTCTGGAATAACAATTATGAATTGACTTGTAACAATATATGTGTGTGTGTGTGTTTCTCTTCTAAATTTTAAGTAACTTACACAAGATGGACCAAACAAACTCATGCAACACGTGCTAAGTTCATCTCAAAACGTTTAATTAAGCATAATTCTCGTTAGTTGTAGTCTTCAAATCCATAATTTGGATTTATTATAAAATTGAAATAAAATCTTAAAATACACAAATTATGTCGGTGTGGGACTTTCGTAGTTTCATTTTCCAAAGACATTGTACTTTCTAAATATATTTTGTGGGGTAGGCTTGAAATGACGGAAATGCCCTTGAGGAGATGGAGTTGTTTCGGAGGATGCCACTGTCACCGACGCTGGGCCCCATTTGGGACGAGACATTTGGAAGGAGACAAAGGCAGAGTGGCATTAATGGCAGGCAGAACTAAGTGGTGGGAAATGACAATATTGTCCTTATCTGGTGATAGTGAAATTTAGGCCATCGCCTAATATTGGTCTTTGACTAAAAAATGTGGCTTTCATTTTACACTCTTTTTAGGTTACGAGACAAAACGCAAAAGTTAATTAAAGTGGGGGTTTTTTGGGCATTTTGATGAACTCAGTTTCAATGAGCAAATATATTACCTTTCGAGCTTTAATTATTTATAATTTAATCATTTATATTATGAAATTTGGCATATAAATTAAATTAAAAGATCAAAATGAAAACACTTTTTAAAAATGTGTTGAAGTCAAAAATCTAATAGTGTAAAAAATGAAAATAAAAAAGACATTGTTATTGACATGCAGAATTGTCGAGTATTCTCAAAATATTTTTATTTCTCATGAATCCTTGTAACTCAATTACTAACCAGTTCATCGAGGACAATCTAGATGCACTATAAAACTATTGGAGGTATACGAACTAAATTTATAGTATATGTAGGAATACAATGAAAAGGAGTAATATATATATATATATATATATGTATATATAACTTTTTCTTTCTACTTTTCAAGCTGTTAATCATATCTTTGATTTTTAAAATACAAAGTTATTATTATTCATTCCATGTTCTTTTTTTTTCTTTTCCGCCTTTTGCCCTTTTCCATTGCAGAGTCAATAATATGACATCAATTGAATTTCAACGTTCAATAAATCGCAAAAAGAAGTAATTTTAAAAAATATTTAAGGCACACGGTGTAAAGTAGTTAGTATGACAGAGTGGCATCTATTTTTGGAGAAGTAGGGTCCCCCATCTATACATAACTTATATATAGATAAAATAAAAGCTCTATTCAATCTCCTCTCCTAAGTCCCATCTTAATCAATACTACTTCGAGATCTATGAAAAAATTAATTGGAAATAAAAACTACTCGATGCTATATATATTTTTTCAAAGGTAAATATAGAATTTTATTAAAATCCACAATAGATCTTACAATGTCATATAACTAAAATGAAAAATTATTCATCCAAACAGCTGACTTATTTACTATTTAGAGAAACATTGGGCATGTTATATAACTTTTTAAAGTGTTGGGACAATAGTGTTAGCCACCCCCAAATATTGGGTGCTAATCAACCCTTTTTGTTTTTATATATTTAAGTAAAATGTGTCAAATTCCTTTGTGTTTCTTAAATGTTGCGCGAAATTCTTTTGTATTTTATAATTTGCATCAAAACCCCTCATGTTTTTAAAAACTATGCACGGCTTCCCTTTCTTTAAATATTAGACGAAATTATCCTTATGTATTTAGTTTTTTTATATTTCAATTTTATTTGAAAATGAGAGTATTAAGTTTTTTTTATTATTATTTAATGAGGGTATGAAGTTTGACACATTTCACCGAAGATGCTATGTTTGAATCTACCTTAACTTTTACTAAGTGAAAATTTTCATAACATGGGTGAATGTACTACATACACCCACAAATAATTTAACATGTGGCAAATGAACCCTGCAGTTAGTTATTTTCAATTTTTTTTAGAGTATGTCCACGTGTCACATGTTAAACCATTTATGGAGTATGCAGTACATTACACGCGTAATGAAAATTCTCACAGTTCAGGCTAGTTCAACCAATCCACAACTTTCAATCACGAAACTGTTTATTCCATCACATACCACGATTATAGGGGCAATTTATAGGGTTTCTTGCTAACCTCAATTTAGTAGCGAACTGCAAAGAAACATAAAATATTGACAACTCACCAGAAAAATCTTGACGTTATTGCATAATTGATAACTCTGTCTGAAATCCCAACTGATTTATTTAGGTTGACCCCATTGCGTCATTTATACAACAAACAATTGCAGGTTTGGTGGAGCTCCTAGTTGTATCTTATCCTCACCTTTGCTTCAAATATTTTTCATTTCAACAAAAAAATTAAACATTGTTAGGGGTGAAGAAATTAAATGTGCAATGATTCGCGCTAATCGATTTAATTTGCTCATTGGATCTTGTATCTGAAACGTTTTCCTCCTATATAGGAGTTTGTTTGGATGTCTACGAGAATATGTCAAAAAGAATAAATATGATCCAAATATTGTGATTTTAATGTAAATAACCCTAAAAAATAACTTATGAAAAAATGTAAGTTGTAAATCAATCCATACTAATTCGGAAAAAAAATTACAAATTCATCATAAGAATTCAACTCAAATAAATTCGCCAAAAAAAAAGAAGTAAATATATCCCTAAAAATCCGCCGAAAGTTAAAATTTTCATCTTCATTGTATATAATAAAAATATATTTTCATTAATCATGAGTTACATTATAATTTATATTGCACCGAGAATTAAAAACAAGCATTATTAAATCGAATGGGAATCTGTGTTCATACTATATTAATTATATACACTAATGGCTCTGTTGTAGTCTCTTGAAAGAGTTGTGACGTGTGAGTGTGTACAAATTTAACTAAACCAAATCAAGCATATATCCAATCCAAACTTGAACCCCCTGATTTAGAATAATGAGTCACCATTGATATCGACACATCAAATGCCAAGTGTTCGGGGTTTCCTCCATTCACTACTTTTCCTCTTATAATTTTTTTGGGATATCGAGGTAACCCACGACCACTATCTCGAGACTATGTAATAGATAAATGTCACTTGTGTACAATAGCGTATAAATTACATGGTTTCGATCTCTTATTAGATATTCCGTATTATACTATCAAATTATGAATTTAATAATAATTATTATAAAAATGAAAATTATTTATAATATGATCACCCATGGTCAACATTTTATCACAAATAATGAGCTAAAAAATATATTCGAATTCTGAAAAATAATGACTAATTATTAATTAAAAATTAAATATTAAAAATATAATTATATATCCTTATTGGATAAAATGAACCCTAATTAATCATTATAAAATTAAACTAAAGCACAATAAATTGAATTGAAAAAAAATATAATAAAAACTCACAATTTAATATTGGAATAAGGAGTGCAACTCAAAATGTGTAACAATGGATCCCATGAGCCTCTAATTACATATCAGATGTGTCATGTGTGATCCTCTATTTCATATTTGGTATTTAATCATGTTCCACTACAAACGTATGATTTTAATAATATATATTATAAAAATAAAAATTAATTATATTATAATCTACCTAGTCCACATTTATCATCAAAAGTTTAAAATTAAAAAAAATATAAATCATAATTATTGTAAAATACTCAATCATAATAATCAATTATTAACTAATAATTAAAAAATTAAAGACTAAAAAAATAAATGTTAGCCTTTATTGAGTAGAATTAACCATAGTTAATGATTGCAAAATTAAATTAAAACACAATAAATGGAAATTGATAAAAGAAAATCATAAAATTAAGAGATGGACTCCTGCACATCGGATGTGTATAAGACCCTATATCAAATGGAAATAAGTATAACTTATAATACTAAAAATATCACTACTAATACTTAAAAGTATTACATTTATATTATTGAAAATTATTGATAAAAAAGCAATGACATTTTTGTAATTATTACTATTTTTTTTATTTATAAAAGTATCACTTCTAATATAAAAAAGTATGTATCATAAATTTTTGCCTGACCAAAACAATTCGGTACAACAAATGTACCCAAGTTTTTGCCTAAAATTAATAGTGAAACTACAGTTGGAATACCAAATATGAAATAGAGGTCTCATCCAGTTACCGATATAGTCGGAGAAGGTCAAATCTTTGATGATTGTAATTTGTAGTTTTATATTGTTTAAAACTCAAATTTTTGGTTCGGTTTTGTTGTATGAAAAATGAAATTAAAGACTGATAAAAACCAAACTGAACCGATAATCTATAGATTACGCTTTAAAATGTTATTTTATGTAGCGAATGCATAACAATTTATTATCTAAGTGATATATATGAGTAACCCCATTAGATTCCTTTTTTTTAGAGATCTATATACGCGTACGTAGTCCATTAATTTTCCATGCACCATCTTTCTCGATTAATGTTGTGCCATTTTTTTATACAAACAATTCAATTTTCTACCCTTTCAACAAACTACATTTACATATTTAATATTTTAAACATGGATATTTTAGAAACCTCAACATAATTAACAAGCCTACTTAGGGATCAACACATTATTATTTTTTTAAATATTTTAAACATTAGCCTCCTTTAGTAAGCTAAGGCTAGGTATAAGTGAGTTGGGCATATTGATGAGTTACTCAGAATCAATTCAACAAAATTTAAAATTGACTTGAGGTTAGTCCAATTGGACTCGAAGTTAGTTAAAGCTACTTGAGAAGCTACCAAATTAGAGCTCGAGCTCAATAATACTAAGCTCAACAAGCTCGTGAGCCTTATTAAGCTTGAAAGTAATTGTAATTTTACCCTCAATAAGGCTATTACTCAATTTGACTAAACTCGATTACAACCCTACACTACAAAAAATGGTCTTTAATTAGAGATAATATTATTAGAGACAACAAATATAATGTCGTAACCTATAATATACTTAAGTCACGACATATCGTCTCTAATTACCACATGTCATCTTTAATGACATTTTTGTAACAACACTGTGGTCACTATAAGAATATTTTTTGCGATAACTGTCTCAAATAGAGTGTTCCTAAAAGTTCGTTCCCAAATAAATTAAAAATAATTTTAAGTGGCAATAATTTCATCACAAAAATATTATCATTAGAGATAAAATGTACACATAATTAGAGATGATGATAAATGTCGTCACTTATAATAGACATAAGTGATTGTCATCTTTAATAATATTATCTCTAAATACCCATTTTTAGTATCCAGTCTAAGGCCCTCCAATTTTTTCTCGAGTATATGTCTACGTGTAAATATAATATGTATTATATAAAGGTGTTAAGTGGCGCAAATTAAAAAAAAAAAAAAAAAACTCAATCCATATATCCCCTAATTTGCAATTACAACATGCATGCATGATTGTTCAAACATTTCGATTATAACTCCATTTTTTATTTTTAACAACTGCTCCATCTTCAATTCTTTCATCGAAGTTGGTCCGGATGTGTACCACAAAACGACCGACATTATTATACCAATGAAGCTAATATATCGGTAGGACATATGTTACAGAATGAGTAAAAGCTGACTTGAGAATAGAGGCAGCATCAATGATTTTGCTATAAAGGCAAACATCTTCTCTGAGCTATATATGCTGTATATAATATAATATTCCCTCTCACGAGCTTCAATTTCTAATACTGAATAAACACCCGAGGTTTCCTCCAAAATCAACTCCGAATGATTCCAATTGCAACTCCTCAATATTAGAATTTTGACAACTAAGGTCTTAGATTGAGCTAGCTATTATGCCGATTCAGAAAAATTATTAACACTACCTTCTGGGATGTATTACACATTCATAAAGGCAATTGAGACAAACCATGTCATGAACTCGAAGTTCAATGACACAAAAAACCTTTATGCTTTGGCATCATAGGTTTGGACATCCTGAAGCAACTATGATGCGCCGAATAATCAATAATTCATATGGGCACAACATGAAGAATCAAAAGATTCTTATGACAAATGAATTCTCATGTGATGCTTGTGCGCAAGGAAAGTTAGTCATTAGACCTTCATATACGAAGGTTAATATTGAATCTCCATTCAAGGAGATATTTGTGGACCTGTACATTCACCATGTGGCCCTTTTCGATACTTTATGGTATTGATTGATGCTTCTTCTAGATGGTCACATGTATGATTACTTTCTACTAGAAATGCAACATTTGCTAGATTACTTGCTCAAATTATAAAATTACGAGCTCAATTCCCAGATAATTCAATTAAAAGAATTCGTCTTGATAATGCTAGTGAGTTTACGTCTCAAGCATTTGAAAACTATTGTATGGCTATTGGAATTGAGATTGAACATTCAGTCGCTCATGTCCATACTTAAAATGGTTCAGCAGAATCGTTTATTAAACGTCTTCAACTTATTGCTAGACCATTACTTATGAAGTCAAAACTCCCAACTACTGCTTGGGGTCATGCCATATTACATACGGCAACATTAGTTCGTATTAGACCATTGGCCAACCATGAATACTCCCCAATGCAAATTATTTTTGGTCGAGAACCAGATATTTCTCACTTACAAACTTTTGGTTGTGCGGTTCAAGTCCCAATTGCACCCCCACAACGAACAAAAATGGATCCCCAATGAAAGCTTGGGATATATGTTGGATTTGATTCACCTTCGATTATAAGGTATATTGAACCTTTAACGGATGATTTATTTACTGCACGTTTTGCAGATTGTCATTTTGATGAAATGACATTTCCAACATTAGGTGGAATGAATCTATATCCAGAAAAGCACAAGGAAATATCTTGGAATGAGAAAAGCTTGTCACATTTTGATTCTCGAACGAATCAATGTGAACAAGAAGTTGAAAAGATTATTCATTTGCAAAAGATTGCAAATCAACTTTCTGATGCTTTTGTAGATACAAGAAAAGTGACACAATCTCACATACATGCTACAAATACTCCAGCCAAAATTGATGTCCTTGAAGGACAAATAGCTTTGGTAGCAAATGAGTCTAAAATTCGTCAAAAACGTGGTCGACCAATTGGTTCCAAAGATTCTGTGCCTAGGAAAAGAAAGGGGCAAGATGAAAACCAAACAATGACGAAAATGATTAATCAATCAAATGAAAGTGATGTAATTCCTGAAGAATTACATGTATCTGAAAATCATGAGATCTCAATAAATTATTTATCTTCCAATCAGATACTGGAGAGAGAACATATCATTGTAGATGATATATTCGCCTTTCATATAGCTCATCAAATTTTAAATGAGGATCCTGAATCAAAATCTGTTACAGAATGTAAACAGGAAAATGATTGGCCAATGTGGAAAAGAGCTATGGAAATGGAATTAAATTCCTGTGATAACCGAAAAGTATTTGGACCTATAGAATCTGAAATCCCTGTTGGATATAGATGGATATTTTTTAGAAAGAGAAACGAGAAAAATGAAGTTACGAGATATATAGCAAGACTCGTAGCACAATGTTTCTCTCAAAGACTAGGAATTGATTATGAGGAAACATACTCTCTAGTAATAGATGCGATTACTTTCAGATTTCTGATTAGTTTGGCTGTGTCACAAAGGTTTGCTATGCGCCTTATGGATGTAGTAACTGCCTATCTATATGGGTCATTAGATAATGACATATATATGAAAATCCCTGAAGGATTTAAAATGCCTGAAGCATTAAAGTCAAAATCCAAAAGTATGTTTTCAATTAAACTGCAAAAATCGTTGTATGGGCTGAAACAGTCTGGCCGTATGTGGTATAATAGATTGAGCGAGTATCTGTTGAAAGAAGGATACAAGAATGATGATATCTGCCCGTGTGTTTTCATAAAGAAAACCGAAAGTGGATTTGCAATTATAGCAGTTTATGTTGATGATTTGAATTTAATCGGGACTTCTGAAGAGCTCAATAAAACTGCTGAATATTTGAAGAAAGAATTTGAGATGAAAGATTTTGGAAAGACAAAATTATGTCTTGGTTTGCAAATTGAACGTGTCCGAGGAGGAACGTTTATTCATCAATCCACATATACAGGAAAAGTGTTAAAACGCTTTTACATGGATAATGCACATCCATTAGCATCACCAATGGTCGTTAGATCTCTTAATACGAAGAAAGATCCATTCCGACCTATTGAAGATGGTGAAACGATACTTGGTCCTGAAGTACCATATCTAAGTGCAATTGGAGCATTAACTTATCTGGCTAATTATACTAGACCAGATATAGCTTTTTCTGTAAATCTTCTCGCAAGATATAGCGATGCACCCACTTTGAGACATTGGAATGGTGTTAAGCACATTCTACGTTATCTGAAGGGTACCATAGACCTTGGATTATATTATTCGGAAAATTCCGATGCAGGATTTTTATCCGATCCACATCAAGCCAAGTCACAAACTGGCTATGTTTTCATATGTGGTAGAACTGCTATATCATGGAAGTCTGTGAAGCAAACCTTAACTACAACATCCTCAAATCATTCTGAAATTATTGCAATCCATGAAACAAGTCGAGAGTGTGTATGGTTGAGAAATATGACAAGTCACATCCAAGAGTCATGCGGATTAGCTTCATCAAAGATCAATCCAACTGTTTTGTATGAAGACAATGCTGCTTGCATCGCATAAATCAAGGAAGGATACATCAAAGGTGATAAGACGAAGCACATTTCTCCCAAGTTATTCTACACACACGATCTCCAAAAGAGTGGTGATATCAACGTTCAATAAATTCGCTCAAGTGACAATTTGGCGGACTTATTCACAAAGGCATTACCAACATCAACATTCAGAATATTGGTACACAAGATCGGCATGTGCCGACTCAAAGATCTACAGTGATCTCAAGATCAGGGGGAGCAGTTGTACTCCTTTTCCTTCGACTAGATTTTTTCCCATTGGGTTTTTCTAGCAAGGTTTTAATGAGGCAACATTTGTTTTAGAGATTGGTCACTCAAGGGGGAGTGTTGTAAATATATCTAATAGATATATATGATATGAGTGATGACCAAGTATCTAACTCTAAAATCCTAACTCTTGTACTATTATAAATAGAGGCATTTGGTCCTCATATTAAATACACACAATTCATATTCTCTCTCTAGTTTATAACAGGAATGATATTTTGTTTGATATAGAAGGAAGAGGTATATTAGTATAAAAAATTAATTGTTAATTCTAAATTAAAATTCTAAAACAATAAACATTATGATACAGATGGAATATTAGCATTCTGAATAGATTTCATATCAGTAGTATAGCTAATAGCTAATTATTACTTAAATCATAGAGAGAACTACGTCCTTATCTAATTAAATGGATATTATTTGGATTATAGGTTAACTAGCGGTGTATAATTATCCACAATTACATAATATTTGATTTCTTTGAATATATGACATGTATAAAAAATATAATTACATATGATGAAATTGAAATAGCAAATTAATAAATTATTACAAATTATTATTATTATTATTATTATTATTATTATTATTATTATTATTAGAGTGCAACATAAATGAGAACTATTTTTTAGAAGATGAATGTAGAGTGCTACAAATCATCCACCTATGCATAAAAAAATAAATTAAAAGGTATTATAAATCTCAAATTTGCAAGTAAAAGAAATAAGATTGCAAAAATTTATTAAAATACAACGGTTGTAATCTAAATTGTTGTGACAAAATGCAAAAAAAATAAAAAAAATTACAACAATAAATGTCATTACTGTTGACTATTAACTCAACACCGTTGTCTATTATACAAAAACGGCTGTCTAAAATATAATTATTAAATTGTGAGATAGACAACGATTTTGGTACAAACCATTGTCCATCACATGATTTTAACTTAATATACGTATAGATTACGTCAATTATTAAAAAAATTGTATATAAATTATATAGAATTGTGTTAATTTACTCTCTGTCTAACATAACCGAAAATTACATCACTACCATATTAATATCCGGAAATTATATATATTATATATGGAACAAAATACCATTCTTACCTGAATTACTACCACAATATTAATAAGGGGATCATAAATCTATGTACCTTAGGTGAATCAAATTTAAATATTAGATGATTATGTATATGTGTGTGTATCTTTACGTGCATGCTCTCTCATTAATCATTATACAATAATGCTCGCATTTTTTCAAGATTTTCAAAGTAAGATTTTGTATTGATTACATTTACTATGTATATTATTATATGTTTAGTGTTTCGTTTTCATTTTTGCGTTTTGTTCTTAATTTTGTTGTTGTAAAGCAGTATACGTAAAATGAAATTAATATATATATATATATATATATATATATATATATATATATAGGGATGGGATCTGGTGAGAACCGGTCGCTGGGTGAGAACCGGGAACCGATCCCATCCGTTCATCCTATAAAATGGACGCCCCAGATCCATCCAGATTTTCGGTGGCATTTTTGTAATTATTGCGAAAATCTTCAATTCGCGCGTCTCATTAAAGGTAAAATCGGAACTGAACTCAGAAATTGCCCAGATTCAATTTTAGCATCCGACTTCGCACATTTTAGCCTCATGCATTTCTTATTTTAGCATGTGTTGATAAACAAAAATGGAACGATGATTTTATTGGAATGAAATACAATACACCCTATTTGGAGACAGTGAATCCTAATGGGAATCTCATAATTACTAGTTGGAATCAGGAACTTAATAAACCCTAATTGGGAACGGTGAACCCTAGTGGAAAATGTCACATCAATTTTAGCCTCCTACTTCGATAATTTTAGCATTATGCGATTCTCATTTTAGCCTCATGCGATTCTCATTTTAGCCTCAGAACAAAAGGGAAGAATTATTAAATTACTATATTACCCCTCCGTCCAGAAAGTTGCCGAAAATTACAAGAATGCCACCGCCCATCCACTTAAATCTGATTTAATCTGGACCGTCCAGATTGAGTCAAACAAGGGCTAGGATTGGTTCCTAGTTCCCACCTGGGGGAAGGGTTCTCATTTGATCCATTCCCTATATATATATATATATATATATATATATAATGCAAACATTAATCGAATGAATCTACTTTCAATTGAATAGAATTTAGATTGAAAAAACATATCCGATCCTAAAATGTTGGTCACCAAAGGAGGTAAAATGTGAATGCGCTTTAATGACTAATATAAACAATCATCTTTTTTTTATGTCGAGGATAACCCGCAGCCGCTACCGTGGTGCGCATCGGGTAAATCCCGCCCCTGTATAATAGATTCCAAACCTATACATAGGAGGTAAACCATACTTGACAGGCCAAGTGTGACAGGCTCACACCTAGTGGTGTTGGTGGTGATGAGTTGATCATGCCATGGGAGATGTAGCAAAATATGTCTATGCATCTGTTGTAATGGAATGTTTGCTCATTAATTGCATACAAGATTCATGTCGTCATTTAGCGTGCAAAATTACACCTATAGGCAAAGCCTGGCAGATGCTTGAATTGGCCTTCAGGGGCTAGTATAGTGCCAGAAGGCGGATATCGTCCCACGAGGAGTGATAACTCTTCTATCCTAATGCGCATCCTTTAGGAACTTTGAGAGAATTACTGTCACTAATTTATTCCTGCAAACTGAATGTAAAACAAAACTAAAACGTAAACTGAATCAAATGATAATTAAAACATGTTCAAGTCGAGTGTGAATTCGGACTGAGCTTATGTATGCAATCACGGGCACAAACACATGGATACCTCATTCAGACTGTTTGGTTATAGGGAGCAGGTAGGGTAACCTTACACCCCCCCCCAATTCCTTCGTACGATTTACGCTAAGAGCGATAGGATCGGCGACTCTTAGACCCTTACTATCCAGGACCCAATGAACAGAGTCATGCAAAGGTTTGCAAGGATAGCATTATTTGATTGGAGGAACCCAACGCTGGCATATGGAACCCCTTTGGCGTTGTGCCCATATCTACCTATACATCAATCTTCGTGCTTCATTGTCTCTAGGCTTCTGTACCCAGTTTATCACTTAGTGGCTCATCAGGGTTCGATCGCCCTTACTTCCACCCTGACATACATCAATAATGGTTTAACTACGAGTGATCGATCAACCGCATAGTCTCCCCATTGTAGTGTTATCATTCTTCCCTAGTTGAAGTTGGGAATCATCTCGAGGTGTATTACGCCCGATTAGCCTCATGCATGTTCATTGCTCTCGATCTTTATCACACTCAACTCGAACACTATCTACTTAGCCGGAAAACATAATATAAATAAAGCAGCAGAAATTAAACAACTCATAATGAAAGGAAATGAACTGAATTAACTTCTAGAACTAACTCCAGATAAAAGGCAAAAATAACTCGCGCATTGACTGAGGGCAAATCGTCAACAGTAATGCCGAATATCCTGAACTGAAATAGTAAAACAAGATCGAAAATAACTAAGATTGTATCTGTCTACCTGAATGCATGTTCGAATGTATGGAAGTAAAATGGAATCAAGTATTTATAGTGAGTTTAAACTGCCACAAACGGCCCATTTCAGCCCACGCAGGGGCACGATCCTGTTTGACTCCTTCAACTCTCCCACCAAAGTGTGCGGTTTTCTTGGCCACTTCTTCTGTAACATCCCAGAATTTCAGAATATCTTAACAAATGTTCTAAATTTATTTAGAAGATTAAAGAAAATAATTGGAGCTAAAATAAAGTAAAATAGATGTAGGTCGCGACCTTTTCGTGTATTTTATGTGAAAATCGATTATGAGATTTTACGTTTGCCGCCGGAAGATAGTCAATATTGGTCTTTTCTAAAATGTAACGACCTAATGGAAGTTGTTGGTGCTTTCAAAATTTTATTTTGACCTCTACATGAGTCCTGTAATTGAAAATCGTAAAAGGAAAACCTGTGAATAGTAATTTATGCGAGCGTTCGTGATTCAAAAAATTTACGAAATCTTCCTCATTGATCTGAGATTTGTTCTATCAAGCCTATCATATGGGAAATGACCCTAGAAATCCGTTCGCGTTCACGGATTACCAATCTAAGATCAATCGAACGCTCGGGAGCAAAATCTATCAGTCGAAATGATAGTAAAAGTAATTTTTGAAAGAGAATCTTTTCTCATTTCTCTTCAAACGACCTCATCGTTCTTCAATGATGGTTTGGTTCAATAGTACTCGAGCCAACGAGTCTCTCGGTATTTTCAGATTTTGTGTTGGAGGTCATTTGGACCTCGCCATTGAATAAAGCAACTTTAATTGAATTCGGAAATCACTTTATCAGTATTTTATATCCGGAAAAGTTATACCCGCCCAAGCCTTGGTTTTCCTATAAATAGGGGGGTTAGATTCATTCCAACTTGCTCATTCTCTCTCTTTCTCTCTCTAGTTCGTGTTGACGAACGAGAGAAACCTGGGCCTGTGCCGAGTAAATCATGCATGCGGGCCCAGGTTAAGTTTTGTTGGGGGTCATGTCTGATTATTTTCATAATTCCGAAAATTGTATAGTTTAATAAAGATGTATGTGGGGTCATGTCTGATTATTTTCATAATTTTTGGACAAGTAAAAAGTGCAGTCGAGGTTTGCTGTGAAAAAATGAGTAAAATGGCATGTTACGGAAAGTGACCTCTATCAAATCTTTTGATCTCATTAAATTGAAAATTATATTTTGGAATTTATTTCCTTCTGTGTGGAAATTGTACGAGGTCTCTAGAGTCGCGCATTCTTAGTTGAAATATAATTAAAGTGAATAAAAGCTCCAATTAAATTAAAGTCGAGTTCTGAAAATTTGAGTAACAATCCTAAAATAAGGTTTGACCTTATAGGACTTGTTGAGCTGGTCAGAGGAGCTGACGAATGAGTATCGAGAAGTTTGATCACTCGAGTTGATCTAATCGAGGTGGGTTTATTTGCAAAAAACCTATCTATGTTTGAGTTATTAACTCATAAATGTGATAGTCATAGTTAGAATATCCAAATAAAATATTTGAGGAATTACTAGCTCAAGTCTCTGCTAGAGTAATAATATTACACTGTTGTATAATTAATGAGAACATAGTATTATACTGCTGTATAATTATTGAGAATATAGATTATGCAGTGTCATAATTATTGAGAACATAGATTATGTTTCATCATAATTATTGAGAATATAGGTTATGATTTATCACAATAAACGAATATAGATTATGCTTCGACATAATTAAATAGAATATATTATGCCTTGTCATAACTAAAGTCTATGGGTTAAGAGTTAAGGTTAGAGTTTAAAGGTCATAGTATATAGATTAAGGTTATAGGTTATATTTTAAATATAAAAGTCATAGTTTATAGTTAATTACTCCAATCAATTGTTGAAACTCCTATCTCGATTTATGAATCAACACAATAAATACATCAATTAATGGCCAGTTAATTGACATAACAATTCAGAACATGAATAATTAAAGTGTAATAAAATCATAGACATAACAACTGGAATTAATTAAACAAGCTTTATAATTGAATCATAAGTCAACCCTAGAATACTAGGGTTTAGTTGTTCATAATTAAATAAAGCATAAAAATCCTAATCCAAAAATTCATAGCTAGACATAAATCGAAATAAACAAAACCCGGAAGATTAAATCTGCCTCTAATCTTGACTAGCTCGAATTCCTCGATCTTGTTCTTTGCGATGTCTTTTCTCCGCTGTTTTTCTCTGCTCTCATACTGTCCCTTATTTTCGTTCAAATTCATCCCTTTTATACCGAGTAGGAATCAGACCCAAATAAGGAAAAATCCGCACAAGCCCAAAGCATTCGCGAGCTCGCTCCCGACCGAGTCGGTCGCGACTCGGGTCGCGACTCCACGTGGCATCCGCGTGGCTCAGGATTCGTGGGTCTTCAATATATTCACGACCGGGTCGCGAAAATTCTTCAATCGACCCCCGCCTCTGTCGCGGAGTGACAGGTCTTGGCCTCTGGCTAATTCGCGACCGGACTGGACTCACGACCGACTCACAAATTTTCTTCAGCTGAACCCAGCCTCTATCGCGACTCGACAGAGGCCAGGCCTTCTCCTCACCGGCGAGCCTACTCGCGACCTGACTCGCGGACCGCGGCTCGCGATTCTTCTTCAGCTCGATTTTGTCCATTTTTCTCGACTATTTTCAACACGCAAACACCTGTGACTCCAAACTTTGCTCAACACATTGCTTTTAAGGACACTCCTGCATAATTTGTTAGGCAACACCAAACTTCCAAAAGTACGAAAAATACTCGAATAAACTGAGATAAAACACATTTAAACCAACAAGAACTCTACATAAAAGTGTACCAAAAACAGTGTAAAATCTCAGTTTATCAACTCCCCCAAACTTAGAAGTTTGTTTGTCCTCAAACAAAGAACAAGACTCCAACAAAGAACGAGACGAATCATGTACACAATCCACAATCCAGCAGTTAAGATATCAAGAAGTAAAAGAACACGACAGCTCAAAATCCATAAACCCTTCAATTCTCGCACATGTACATTTGAAACTCAACAAACACAAATCAAGCCAATGCTCTTCTCAAGTGTGTGTGTGTCTCTCACTTCTCACAAATAATGTAAACACGGTAAACACTCATCGAATGTCGAACACGTAAGAACATCGACCATAGGCTTGCACTTCTTCCCCAACTCACCAAAGGAATTTATGCCGGAATCAAAGATCAAAAAGGTCTTTAAACAGGTTGTAATGTAAGCTTCGGGCCAGGGTCGGAGATATGTGGCTAAAATGACTTGAAAAACTCGCAAAAATCACCGAATTTCACAATTCTCTCAACTCATCTCCACCAATCAAAACTAATCGCCCTTTTTTTTTCAAACAAATACCAAGCTAGAATTTTTCTAACTCAACTCCTTCCACACAACTCAAGTTTTGGGACTCTTTGAGTCCTTTCATTCTTTTTTACCTATGTTGCTGGCATCCCTTATTCTTTAATTTTTTTTATGCCAACAACAACCACCACACCATATCAATCTATTCATCACCAATTGATTTTTTTCTTTTCACCATCATTCCTCTCCTCTCTATTCCCAGCTTCCAACACATCTATCAATTCAAAATCATATAGGGGTTCCAAGAAAAAGGCAATTAGGCACAACGGGGTTCACAAAGGAATTATGCATAGTCGAGATCGTGTATGGGTGAATGGCTATAGGAAAGATGGCCTAAGATCATTTCTTCAATTCCGGGCACAATCCAAAATCTCAAGCGAGAAATCATGCAAGTTCTAGAGATATAAATAAAACATGCCGACCAACACACCACAATAAAGATGTGGGTTCAAAACCCTTAGGCACAAAAGCTCACGGCTTAACATTGGTCTCAATCATGCTCATTAAGCTTAAAAAGCACACATGTGTTCAAATCAGGACTCAAGAAGATTAAACCAAACATCATGTTCCCACTTCTGTCAATTATAATTACCAGGTCATGAATTGTACACATAAATCCATCAATTTCTTAAAAACATCAAGATCAAACACAGACACATTCAAAATTTCTTCCAAGGGTTAGACACAAAATCTAAAAGAAAACTAACTAACTAAAAAAGCAGGAAAAATGAAAACTCGGCCTAGACACCTTAGGCGCACATCTCCCCAAACTTATTCAACACAAAGAGGAAGAATAAGTTTGAAGAAAGATGAAAGGTGTCTCGACCACTTACAGCAAATCAAGAGGACGGAGGTGGCCGGTAAGGCGGGTACCCGTATGGCATATACGGGTACATGTGTGGGGGCATCTGACGCTGCTGGGACTGAGACTGAAAACGACCAGAGGAGGTAGCCTCCTGAGACTGGCTCGATTGGAATGGGCCAGAGGGTCCGGCACCGTAAAATGGGTTAGAGTAATAGCCGGGAGCCGACTGCAATCCCCTAACCGTGTCTCTGATCTCATGGACCTCTCCTTGCATTGAGTGCACATCCGTCTGCAAGATCTGGAACGCGTCATTCATGGCACCATAATTAGTGGTCAGGGTATCAACGGTGGTGTGCATCAAGCTTATGGCCGTGTTCATGTTGGCCATCATAGTTGTGAGAGAGTCCCACTACTCATCACTCTGATCTTTTCTAGTCCTCGTGTGGCCCCGACGTTCTGCATAGGCAGAGGACTCGCCACGCTCTAGCCCTTCTCGAGACGGCATCTGAAACACATCATAATTCATTCGCCCTTCATTGGCGACTCCAGCTATGGATTCGAGATATGCCGGCGTGTTCATTAGCCAGTTTCTGGTGTCGGTGAGATCCGACACTGTGGTGAGCCGCCGGTTGACCAGGGAAAAGTATTGAGATCCTCGCAGAGACAGCAGGTGTCTATCTGTTCGGGTAGCCAACATCCGTGAATTCCTCAAATTTGTGAGATCGATGGCTCTGGGTCCGGGTAGACTGCCATAACGGTTGAGCGGAATGCTAAGGTGGGCAGCTATGGGTGTGATCATGCCACCGATCTCAATAGCATCAGTGGAATCCATTAAAAATACCATCTGGTAACACATGGAATATGGCATTGACTTCTGCAGCAGTGAGGATATGCGAGACCCCTAATTTGAAATGTCATTGTGTGTGGGTCGCGCATGGTAGAAGATTGGACCTCCAGTGTACTAAGGAACTCGTACACCAGAATTGGGTATGTCAACGACCCGCCTGCTAATGCATGATTCCACCCGATTCTGTTAATGAGACCCCGTAACAAGGAACAATTAGGCTAAACATGAGCATACAAAATGTAGGCAAAATCCTCTTTCAATCTCAATAAATCCTCCAAATCCAAAGCTTGTCACAAATTCACTCAACATAAGCAAAAAAAATCAAATCACAGGTTCATGGAACATGCAATGTCAACCATTTAAAAGAGATTGGAACCATCAATTTCAAGCATACTCATGTACAGCACCAAGATCCCCAAATTTCCCCAAATTTCCCCCTTTCAAAACCTAGAACATGGGTAATTCAAATTCTACCATAAATCTTGCATAAATTCATGAAATTCAAACCATCATGGCATGGGTAATCGAAAAACATAAGATTGAAGGGTGGAAAACATACCTTGGGTGTTGGATTTGAGACCTCGGTCCTGATCGTGACTGGGGTCGTGAATTTTCTTCTGTCCACCAGGGCATTTTCGCGACCCAGTCAGCACCAACTATCCACGTGGAGTTGCGACCGGGGTCTGGATTCGGGACCCAGTCATGAATTTTTCCTTAGTGGCCCATCTATGTCGCGACTCGACAGAATTTGCCCCAAGCTTCCATTCACGACCTCGTTCGCGAGTCCTGTACTATGCATCTTGGCGAATTATTTTGACCTCTGTGCTTTTGCTGTACTCGAACCTCAAACCCCGGATGTGATTTACTGGATAATAGAGGGTCCAAGTAAAGGTTTCACCAACCCCAATCGCAACTTTCTTTGCGTATGCCCAATGTGTGAATGAACACAACATTGATGGTTACTTGGAGCTCCTCTATCTCGGTATATCTATTCTGCGGTTTGTACCTGCAAATCTCAGCAAAAAGGTAGGAAACAAAGAAAACAAAACAAAACAGAAACAACCAAAAAGACTCTAAAGAAAAGAAAAAGAAAAAGAAAAACCGTTGGGTTGCCTCCCAACAAGCGCTGCATTTAACATCGGCAGCCAGACGATCATGAAGCTCAAAGGTCCATCAACTTGATGTTAGACACCTCGTGTCTCTACTTCGGGCTGTAGTATTTCTTGACTCTATGGCCGTTGACAGTGAAACGCTCTCCTGTTGCAGATAAAAGCTCCACTACACCATTGGGAAGCATTTTCTTGATCACAAAGGGCCCCAACCACTTGGACCTCAACTTTTCTGGAAATAATTTCAAACGATAATTAAATAATAAAACATTATCACCAGGTAACAACTCCCGTTGAACAATCATCTTATCGTGGAATGCCTTGGTCCGCAATTTGTAGAGCAATGAATTTTCGAAGGCCTCCGTACGGAACTCGTCGAGCTCATTCAACTGAAGCACCCTCTTATTCCCCGCTGTCTTGAAGTCGAAGTTCAACTGCTTCACAACCCAATATGATTTGTGCTCCAACTCCACCGGCAAATAAAAAGACTTTTCGAAAAGAAATTGGTATGGAGATAGTCCTAACGGCGTCTTGTATGCAGTCCGGTACGCCCAAAGTACATCATCCAACAATAAGGCCCAATCCTTCATATTGATATTCACTGTCTTGTCCAAGATTTGCCGAATTTCTCGATTAGCAAGCTCGGCTTGCCCATTCGTTTGTGGGTGGTATGGCATCGTCACTTTGTGCTTGATTCCATACTTAGCCAACAGTGTCTCCAAAGGTTTGTTGCAGAAATGTGTTCCCCCATCACTCAATAAGGCTCTAGGCGTTCCAAAACGAGAGAACAACTTCTTCAAAAAGCTAATGGCAACCCGAGAGTCATTGGTGACTGTGGGGATGGCTTCAACCCACCTCGAGACATAATCTATGGCTAGAAAAATGTACTAGAAGCCGCTAAAAGAGATTGGAAATGGCCCCATGAAGTCGATGCCCCACACATCAAATAGCTCGACCTCTATGATGTTAGTGAATGGCATCTCATTCTTCTTGGAAAGCACCCCCATTCTTTGGCATTTATCACACTCTCGGGTGAACTCGTGGCAATCCTTAAATAAAGATGGCTAATAGAAACCACTTTGTAAGACCTTGAAGGCGGTGCGATTGGCAGAGAAGTGGCCACCACTCGGCGAAACATGGCACTGCAAAAATATGGACCTCCATTCCTCTTGAGACACACAATGATGGATGACTGTATCAAAGCAATGCCGGAACAAGAACGGGTCATTCTACATGTAGAACTTCACATCATGAAAGAATTTCTTTTTCTGATGTGAAGTCAAGTCCAGTGGCAGCACACCTACAGCAAGAAAGTTAACATAATCTGCAAACCACGGGGGCTGGGATTTTACTTGAAAAAGCTGCTCATCTGGAAATTTTTCATTGATGGGCACATGAGCTTCTTCAACTTCTACAGGTTGCTCCAACCAAGACAAGTGGTCTGCAACCACATTCTCACAACCCTTTCGATCTCGAATCTCGAGATCAAATTCTTGTAGTAATAAAATCCACCGGATCAAATGAGGTTTAGCATCCTTTTTGTCAAACAAATACCTCAAGGCAGCATGGTCAGTATAAACAATAGTTTTGGCACCAATGAGATAAGCACGAAATTTATCAAATGAATACACCACTGCCAACAACTCCTTCTCAGTTGTCATGTAATTTACTTGTGTCGAATCCAAAGTTCGACTGGCATAGTAAATGACACGAAACAGCTTGTCCCGTTTTTGTCCCAAGGTAGTTCCTACAGCGACATCACTTGCATCACACATTATCTCGAACAACTGTGACCATTCAGGTGTGATCAAGATGGGGGCACTCACCAAAGCTTTCTTCAAAGTCTCAAAGGCCTGCAAGCACTCATCAGAGAAGTCAAATACAACTGATTTTTCCAATAAATGACTAAGAGGCTTAGCAATTTTAGAAAAATCTCGAATAAAACGCCGGTAAAAACCGGCATGGCCAAGAAAGCTTCTCACAGACTTCTCATTGGTAGGCGGTGGTAATTTCTCTATGGCGACGATCTTAGCCCGATCACCTCCAAACCTACAGAAGACACTTTGTGGCCTAAAACTATACCATCTCGTACCATAAAATGACACTTTTCCCAGTTAAGAACTAGGTTGGTATCTTCACTTCTTTGCAAAACTTGAGTTAGATTGGCTAGACAATTATCAAATCAATCACCATAAACAGAGAAATCATACATAAATACTTCCATAATGTTTTCAATCAGTCCATGGAAGATAGCCATCATACACCTCTGAAAAGTAGCATACGCATTGTACAGACCAAAAGACATATATCGATAGGCAAAAATACCATAAGGACATGTAAATGCAGTCTTTTCTTGGTCTTCAGGGGCCATCATGATCTGATTATAGCTAGAATAACCATCAAGAAAACAGTAATATTCATAGCCAGCTAATCTGTCTAATATCTGATCAATAAAGGGAAAGGGAAACTGGTCCTTTCTAGTGCCAGCATTCAACATACGATAATCAATACACACACGCCAACCAGTCACGACTCTAGTAGCAATCATTTCATCACCTTCACCCTCTACAACAGTCATGCCCCCTTCTTAGCCACAACTAGAGTGGGACTAACCCATTCACTATCAGAGATAGCAAAAATGATACCGGCATCAAGTAATTTCAAAATCTCTTTTAACAACCTCTTGCATTATCGGATTTAACTTACGTTGATTTTGCACACGTGGCTTATAATCATCCTCAAGTAAAATCATATGCATGCATACAGACAGGCTAATACCTTTCAAATCAGAAATAGACCAACCTATATCACTTTGATATTTTCTCAAAACACGCAAGAGACTATCCAGCTGAGACTCAGAGAGGTAAGTAGAAACGATTACCGGTTTGGTCTCATTGCCGCCTAAGAACGCATACTTGAGATGGGCAGGCAGTGGCTTCAACTCCAGCTTTTTGGGCACTTGTGGCTCTCCATCCTTAGATTTCTCAATTTCATCCCTCAGTGGTAAAAATTTGGATCTTCGCCTTGGAATTTCCTGCAATGAATTCAATTCAGCAATTGCATAAGTTAATTCAAAGTTATCAAATTTGAATTCATTATTAGCAAAATAGGAATGGAGCAAATTTTGCTCCAGAAAATCCCTCGGATCCATAAAGTTGGCTATATCAATGTAGGAGTCCACCACGTTGAGCACTTTGCACTCCTCGATTTGCTGGGTATCCTCCTTATCATGGAACTGCATGGCTTTGAAGAGGGAAAAAGTGACACTCTCATCATTAACATGAAGTGTCAATTCTCCCTTGGCCACGTCTATCAATGCCTTGCCTGTGTTGAGAAACGGGCACCCCAAAATGAGGGAGACCTCAGAATCCACCTCCATGTCTAGCACCACAAAATTAACGGAAAAAATAAACTCGTTGACTTTAACTAAGACATCTTCAACTATCCCCCGTGGATGTGTCACTGATCTATCTACCATCTGAAGACATATGGTGGTAGGCTTTATCTTCCCGATAAAATTTGGAGAACTGCTCGTCTACTTTCTTCTTCTGAAACCTCTGAGGATAAGGAATGGGTACAGTAGATGATACAGGGGCTGGCTGAGGTGGCGGCGCTGCAGAACTGTCGGCTGCAGGATCGTGATGTTCCGAATCGTCCTCTAGCTTCTCATCTTCGTCCTTAGGAGTCGATGCATGTCTTGAATTCTTCGGACCTTCATAAGAAGTCCCGCTCGTCAACTGTATTGCCTTGCACTGCTCCTTGGGATTCACAGTTGTATTGCTAGGGAACTGACCTGGCTGATGCTGATTTCCAACGACTGTAGCCAACTGTCTCAACTGCTTTTCAAACATTTTCATTTGAGTCCCCATGGCTCTAACAACATTCTCTAGCTTCTCAACTCTAGATTGAGACTCTCTCATGTACTTCTCTGTCTTGCCCATAAAAGCCATCAGAAACTCATCCATCTTCGGCTTATTGTCTTCATCAATCACGTCGTTGGTTACTGAAAAACCAGGTGGTGTCTGCAACGCGGCGTTGGGATTTCCATATGAGAGATTGGAGCGATTACCTTGGTAGAATTGATTCTCACCCCGGTAATTGTGGTTGTTGTTCCCATAGCCCCTCTGATTTATGTAGTTCACATCCTCCATTGCATTCCCCACAAGATTCTCTACACCCGAACGTGTCATGGCATCCAAGCGATTGTTAATGGTGGCATTCAGAGTCGATAGCTGGGCGGCCAGCTTAGAAATAGGATCTGTGTCGTCTACTGCTGTAGCCCTCTTTATGATTTTCACCGGCCGATCATTAGTTGTAATAACCCGAGACTTTCTCATAATTATTATTTAGAAATCTGAAATACCTGCTCGAAAATAGTCATATTAAGACCTAATGATAATCCTATATTAGAATCCTATCTAAATAAATCAAAATTTATTTAAGGCAAATATTATTATTTAGTAATTGTACTATTATAAATTGGTAGCAAATTAATCAAATTTATACAAGTAGCTATTATTAGTGGTCGTAGGTGAATTTGTAATATCGAATTTTAATTCATTTGATTTCACTCGATAGAATTAGTTGGTCATTATGAAATCCTAAAATTTTGCCCTCAATGTTAGAAATATTTGAATTTAAAAAAAAAACATTTTGAGTAGTAGAAATATTATAGCTAATAGTTGAAGTTAGAAGTTTATTTTATAAGTGTTGCAAATTCGCACAAGGTATCTTGGTAATTATATTTTCTTTAGGATTAGTAAAAAAAAAAAAACAACAAAAATGATTAACATATCTATTAAGTTCCTTCGATTCTCCATTATACACGTAGGCATATGCCAATTCATCAAATTCTAAACACTTGTCCAGCTCTTATGCCATTGTTAATCAAACAAATACCATCAAAAGCTCATTTTTTCCCCTGATTAACGTAAGAACTCCCAAACTCCTCATCTGGAAATCAATTCTCACAACAAACTCACTCGTCTAGGTAAGCTCAATTTGAATTTAATTATTTATTTTTGTTCTATATATTATACACCCAATTAACTATAGCAGATCTCCCCAACTTCACTTAACCAAAACAAAATCATGAATCTAAACAACTGTAATCCAGCAACCCATACTTCTTATGCATCAATTCAACACCAAAATCAGAACCACCCTCAATTAAATTTTCCAAGACCAATTTCAATACAACAGATTCCAATCAAAATCCTTATACCTAAATATGTGAATTTCATACTAAAAATCATTTCAGAATTTAGAGATATTGTAGAATTTCAGAAAAATTAAATAAATAATTAAATAGAATTAGGGAGAGAGGAGTCGGCGCGTTGCAGAGGAAGGCGGCTGGGCTCGGGTCTCTGCGACGTTTGTCCAAGTCATCTCTCATCATCGGAAGTCGGCTAGTGTGTAGCTTCGAGTCGTGGGGTCTAGGTCGTCGAAGCAGGGGAGAGTGGTGTCGGGCTCGGGCTGCGTCGGGTTGAGTATCGGGTAGATCTAGGCTGCGGCTGTGGTCGGAACTACGTTGAACAATCGTCGATTTTACGTTGAAACCGAAATGGAGTAGACTCTTGGAGATACCGGCGAATAGCCGCTGCAATCATCGGAGTCGTGACTGAACTCGTCGGAGTCGTGACTGAGCTCGTCGGAACTCGAGCGGGCTGGTTGATGGAGGGCGGCGATGGGTTTGACGGAATTGAAGGGAAGAAGAGTAGAGGATGAGAGTTAGGGATTGTTGGTAGAGAATTTGGGGATTTCCATTTTTATCTCTATTTCTAGTCGAGAGAGAGAGAGAGAGAGAGAGAGTGAGAGGAGAGATGAGAATTGAATTTGGGGATCTTGTTTTCTAATTGATTCACACGTGAGTTTTAAGAAAGGAGAGAGGAAGTTGACTTTTATTTCCAATTTAGCTTTGATTGTGATATAACTTTAAAAAAAGGAAAAATGGATCTTATAGCAAAATAAGAAAAAAAAAACCTAATAAATGATCAAACTTTTTTTTTAAAAAAAATGCGTATCTATATATATATATGTGCCTATTTTTATTTCTTTAAAGGTAGGATACTTGATTAATATTTAAATGTTTGATATTTAATAATAAATTATTTAAATATTAATTTATCCAAAAGTTTGTTTAAATTTTTTTTATTTAACCGAGAATTCCTAAATTAGTTATTTAGGAACATAAATCTTTTAGTTTAAAATTAGATTGTATTTTTATGTGGTTAATTAGTTTTAATAGCAAATTGATCATTTATGTTCTATAAATTTTATTTGTTGCAGAGAATAGTTGTTTATTATGTAATCAAGATTAATTGATTTAACAATGCATCATAGTGTTAAGCTAATTATCATTTGATGATTTAACACTTCTCAATAATTGTATAAGCATGCTACATGTATTCTGTTTTCTATCCTTTAATTTAGAAATGATATCAAATTTATAGGAAATATAGAATTAATTAATAATGAAGTTTAATTTCAAATTTAAGAACTAAGCTTAGGAATTGAGTTTGAATAGAGGCTCTTTAGTTAAACTAAGCCAATGATGATTGTTGTAGGCCCAGAAGATATAATAGAACCTGAGCAGGATCAACCAAGAGTTGAAAGTTTATCTGTTATTCAGGTGGGTTATATTTTTCTCAAACTATGTTCAGCCAATAAGCTCAACTGTTTATCAACTATGAAGCATGAATATTTGTATCAAAATGTTTTATCTCACTGTTCGCGTTCGCTAGTATCCTACGAAAACATTGAGTGCTTAACTAGACTCGAGTTCGGATCCTTTAAGCTTTGGGACCGTATACACTATCCTTTATTAGACAGCTGGGCTGGAGGACGTGTATATAAGTTAAGACACTGTAGGAAGGGACAGCTGAGACAGAGCGTGTAAGGTTAAAAGAAGCTTTGTATACATGGAATACTTTTTAGTTTTGAAACCTTTCCATTGTTATACTTGTGTGGATACAATATTCATATTTATAAAATGATTATGAACTGTTTATCAAATTTGCCCACTGGGTACACTAGTACTCAGCCCAAATATTTTCTAAATATTTTCAGGTTGAGAGGCAGGCTGAAAGATGATGGAGCTGGGGCAAGGGCTGTCTTTTTGTTGATATTTGCTTGCTCTTTTTGCGTTGTTTATGAGATCCTAGATACTCTAAAATAAGAAGTAGCAGTAAATATTTTGTCTAAGTTTAATAAAGATGCTCTACGCTTGTTCCGTTTACTCTGATATTGTTTGTCTTCAGTTGTTTGAATCATAATATGATTTGTGTTGTTATTGAGATCTGCTTTTACGATTAGTTGGCGGGATAAGTTCCCTTTGATGATTGATAATTTATTCAAGTTCTTTCTAAACGCCTTAGTGCGTGGTTCTATTACAGTTATAGAGGTTATGCTGCCTAAGTGTTTGGGGCACTAACCCTATTCCTTTGTTTATTTTTATGCCACAACTCATCTTCTTTTTCCCCAGTAGCGCATCGGTCCCTTGTCACTACTTCTCCGGGATCAGGGCGTTACATTAGTCCACTGGTAATTGTTGGTGGCCATGTCCTCAATGATGGACACAGCCTGTTCATGTCCTTTATTGAGCAAAGACCTGCCGGTAGAGGCATCCAGAAGCCTCTTTACCTCCGGTTCGCATCCGTTGTAGAAGATGAAAACTTGATGATCAACCCCATATCCATGATTGGGACACTTTCTTAAAAGCTCTCGAAATCTCTCCCAGGCTTCGTATAAGTTCTCATTCTCATATTGGCGAAATTGGGTAATCTCGCCTTTTAGTCTCAACGTCAGACCGGGAGGAAAGAACTTATGGAGAAACTTGTGGGCTAAGTTCTCCCAGTTATCCACCGTACTGAGGTCCAGTGAGTGGTGCCAATCCTTAGCAGCATCCCTTAGTGAGAATGAAAACAGTCGGGGTCGAATGGTGTCCTTTGACACCCCATTCATCTTAATTATGCTGCAGATCTCCAAAACCTATTGTAGATGCGCATTCGGGTTCTCAGTCTTTTGCCCTCCATATTGGTGTTGTTGTACCATGCCCACCAGTCCCGACTTCAGTTCGAAATTGTTAGCATTGATCCCGGGACCAGGAACATGGCCATGGTTAAGCACCGGCGTGAACATCTGGTTAATTGGAACTAGGGCAGCTTCTCTAGCAGCCTCTTGCTCTCGGAACCTTTGCTGCATCTCTTCAAGTTGTTTCTGCACCCAGTGCATCTGTCCAACAGTAACAAGAGCCGCCGATTGTTGGTCTGCCATTTTCTCTCTTCTTCTTCTTGCATTCTGATGTCGTGCAGTAGCTTCAATCTCAGGATCAAGAGGCTGCAGTGGCTCTCCTTTTGATCTTGTGATCATACACAACCTACAGAGACAAGAAGAATATTAAATTAAAACTAAATAAACTTAAATGTCTAGATTAACAATATAAAATAAAATTGAATAATAATAATAAAAGAAATAAGTCCCCGGCAACGGCGCCAAAAACTTGTTCAGAATTTATTTTCACCTAAACTGCAAGTGTACAGTGAGATTTCTAGTATAATGGCGAACAAGGTCGAATCCACAGAGACTTGATATCTAATCACTAGTTATTCTATTTATCCTACCACTGTTATCGAGACTAACCAAAATTAAAAGGATCAAACTAATTAAACAAAACAATTAAAGAATTAAAATATCAAAGTCCACAACAAACAGAAATTACAGAGAAAATTATCAGAGGAACAAGCGCATTCTAGGATTGATTCATCATCAATTAATCCACCTAATTAACTAATCCAATTTTCTGCCTATGTTGAGATTTTAATCACACTAGAGCAACCATAAAATTATCCAAAATGGTACTAAGGAAGTAGATCACACATTGAATAAAAATGTCTCCATTTATTAGTTAACATACAACTCCTAAATGGTCACAAGGTTTAATGCTCTTTTGAATAATCTCAACTCTCTCGAATGTTATTAATTACCAAGTTAATTACTCCAATCAATTGTTGAAACTCCTCTCTCGATTTATGAATCAACACAATAAATACATCAATTAATGGCCAGTTAATTGACATAACAATTCAGAACAAGAATAATTAAAATGCAATAAAATCATAGACACAACAATTGGAATTAATTAAACAAGCTTCATAGTTGAATCATAAGTCAACCCTAGAATACTAGGGTTTAGTTGTTCATAATTAAATAAAGCATAAAAGTCACAATCCAAAAATTCATAGCTAGACACAAATCGAAATAAACAAAACCCAGAAGATTAAATCTGCCTCTAATCTTGACTAGCTCGAATTCCTCGATCTTGTTCTTCGCGATGTCTTTTCTCCACTGTTTTCCTCTGCTCTCAAACTTATGGTAGGTTTTTTAAGTCCCTTATTTTCATCCAAATCCACCCCTTTTATACCGAGTAGGAATCAGACCCAAAGAAGAAAAAATCCGCACAAGCCCAAAGCATTCGCGAGCTCGCTCCCGACAGAGTCGGTCGCGACTCGGGTCGCGACTCCACGTGGCATCCGCGTGGCTTAGGATTCACTGGTCTTCAATATATTCGCGACCGGGTCACGAAAATTCTTCAATCGACCCCCGCCTCTGTCGCAAAGTGAGAGGTCTTGGCCTCTGGCTGATTCACGACCGAACTGGACTCGCGACCAACTCGTGAATTTTCTTCAGCTGAACCCAGCCTCTGTCGCGACTCGACAGAGGCCAGGCCTTCTCCTCACCCACGAGCCTACTCGCGACCTGACTCGCGGATCGCGGCTCGTCATTTTTCTTCAGCTCGATTTTGTCCCTTTTTCTCGACTATTTTCAACACGCAAATACCCGGGACTCCAAACTTCGCTCAACACATCGCTTTTAAGGACACTCATGCATAATTTGTTAGGCAACACCAAACTTCCAAAAGTACGAAAAAATCCGATTAAACTGAGATAAAACACATTTAAACCAACAAGAACTCTACACAAAAGTGTACCAAAAACAGTGTAAAATCTCAATTTATCAAGGACCCTCTGGATTTTGAATTATGCTACCTTTTTCCTTGTATTTTTCCCGTAATATCCCTGTCCTATTCCTCGGGACCGGGGCGTTACATATTCTCTCTCCTTATCCTCTTCATCTCTCTCCCTCTTCTCCACCTTTTCTTCACAACGGACGACTCCCCCTTGTTTAGGAACTGTTGCTGACGTGGATCCAGGTTGTTGGAGTGATTGGAGCTGAACTTTTCTGTTGAATTAGCAACAGACTCTCCAAGCTTCGGCTCCTTCCTTTACGCCTTCATCGGAGATAGCATCGTTTTATGCCCATGCTGGATCCTTTTATGTCTCTTTCTCCCTGTTTCATTTTAGCTCCCTACCAGACTCTAAACTCTATAAAAAGACTAAAAAATAACTAAAAAGACATGTACAAAATACTCAACTTTGAGTCTGTATCAACACTCTTAATTGTTTTCTCATTCTATTAGATGTAATGGATTTTAATTTTGGGCATTATTTAATATATTTTTAATTGCATTATGAATCATGTTCATTCCCAATTAATAGGTAAAAATGTATCATCTATATAGTATAGAGATCCGTTAAATTAATATTACGTATCTAATATTATTCTATTAAATAAAATTATTTTATTTGTTAAGGTTTAATAATCACTACACATATACAATAAAAACTATACGTTTAATATATGCTAATCTTTTTTGATTTAATAAAAGCTAAATGTCTATGTACTTATCATTCAATTTAAAATTTAAATAAGGTAAATAACATGCATATTACGTATAATTTACACATTGCGGTTCAATAATTTTACAAAATGTTATATATTTACTTAAAAATCTCCAATATTAATTTATTTTAATAACATACATATTATATCTTATATACATATCTATACAAATATGTGTATGTATACATTAAGCGAACAATGAAACAAATTCAATTTTTTCACTTATCAAACCATATAAGAATCGTTGTGTTCATTCGAAGAAAAGAACCATGAAAATAATATTCATTTTCTATCTTTTCACCAGAACTTAAAAAATTGAATATTTTTTTTCCTTAAAATAATATGTATTTTATTGAGATTATGGGAAAAAAAATCTTATGAAATTGACTACTATAATTTTTCTCCAAGTGGCAATAAATAACTAACAAACTAGCTACATTATAGTGTTAATTGGCAATTAAATCACCACTTTTCCACTTCTTTGTAAATTAGATATCATGTTTAAACGTAGTCAATTAAAACACCACGTTTCAATTTGGCTTAAATATCTCCAATTTATCCAGTAAGTTGAGTCTGATGTATTTGATTACAGATGTCACTGTGTAATGTGAGATGACAAATAAGTTAGATATTATCATCAGAAATATGTTTGTGTTATGTTTTGTAATCATATATTGTATTAATTTTCTCCCTAAAAAATGGGTATGTCTATAAATGTAAATTAAAAATTAATGTGTAATTTTATTTTTTGTTCATCTTTATTAAACATTAAACATTTGGATTTTTGTTGTGATTTTATTTTTGTTATGCCCTCATATTCTAAATTAATATTTTGTTCATGTCTAACATTTGATATATTTTTTATATTTTTCGTGTTCCCATTTCCTTTCTCATTCTGTGTTCAAAATTTTTTGTGATACAATATAAATAAATAACATTTAAAAATGAATATACATTATGAAATTTTCAAACATGAAATAGGAAATTTTCATTTACCCTCTATCCCTTATCGGTTGTATATACAATGAAAACTGAGATGTAAGTTGTATAAAATGGATTAAAACTCAAATTATTTTTTCAAACTTTCCTAAATCCTACATGTAGATTGAAAATTTGGAATGTGAGTTATTATTTATAAGAGTGGGCAATCTTAAGTGGAAACTTCAAATTAGTTCTCCAACTTTTTTCTAATTTCCTCCATCGTATATTGGTAGTATCTAGATTGAAGAATTGTGATGTGAGTTGTTATATAAAAGGGTGGAAACCTCAATTTTTTATTTGATCATATTTTGAATCATTTTTTTTAAAGAAAAAAATTAATCAGCGACGAGACCACGTGGGTGGTGAGGACTTAGCCTCCCCAATTTTATACCAAGTCGACTCGGGTATTTTCGGCACAACTAGGGGTCACCTAGCCTGAGTTTTCCAACCCTGAAAAGTACACAAGTTCATAATTCAATCGATATAATTCATATTTTTATATACTAAATTCATAATTGAATATAATTTTATTATTGTACATAAATATTTTTTAATAATATTCATTGTGCATCGCACAGGTGATATACTAGTTAGTATATATAACTAATTAAATATGAGGTGGACTTGCGTGCAACAACAGTTATTTCCGCCTATTTCAGGCGGCCACGTGGCCCCATGCGGGCGTGCCACGTGGCACATGGTACTTTTTATTGTAGTTGGAATGATGATAGTATTAATCTCAGGTTGATACCTTTCTTTATCGTACTTGATACTTTTCTGCTTACCACATGGTACTTTTTATTTTACCGAACTCGTGTTTTGCTTTCCTTTGCAAATTCTTGGAATGATGATTGTTTTAGATTAATCTCAACACATACAATATAAAAACTGAAAAGAAAAAAAAACCAGAATTTGAACTAAATAAACTTATATAAAATAACTAGCAGACCCCTTACTTTTTAATGATACAGATGGTATTTTTTGAATGTTTTGTGATACTTTTTAATAGGAAGGTTGGTACTCACTTTGGACAGCTTTTTTTATGGGTTGACCCAATCAAAGTGGATTGACCCGCGTCGACCGGGTCAAAGCGCGGGTTGACCCACGTTGACTGGGTCAAAAGCGGGTTTAACTGACCCGTCTCATATAGTGTTATTTGCATCATGATGCATGCAAGTGTTTGCCATTAAATATATACCAATCTCATTGATTTGCGTAAACCAAGTCAGATTTGGAATGCCAAAAATTTACTTTCTTGCTAGATTTATTAGATTATACAAATGTTGGATATATATTAATATATAATTGATAAAATATTGAGATAAAAGTGCTAACCACATCAAACGTTGGGTACTAAATTATATTTAATACCCAACATTTGCATTTCACTCAACTCAATACACGTTTTACTCCAATCGGTTTTTCAAAACTCCAATCACGTTTTAATTTCTTATGCTGCATGTTATGCATATAATAAACGTCAAACTAAATTAAAATTCAATTTGTACGTTTAATTTTATGGACACGGGTCAAAAGATTCAAGTAGATTTATTGATAAATGTGTATATATGCAAACAACAAACTTACTTCTTAATTAATATTGTGTGCATTAACCTTTACTTAGTTTTGCAATTATAACATTATCTCATAATTATTACAAGCAGAACACAATATTTAATGACTTTTGCAATTATAACATCCTCGATTTTTTCTAGCCAATTTAATACTCAAATTCAAATTCAAATTCATATGGGGTATCTTCTGGGTTTGATATGGCACATCGGACTGATTTAGTCATAAAAAAAAATTAGGCATGTTAAAATTGCAAAAATGCTTACTTGTATTTTATTTGCAATAATTAAAATGTCATGTTTTAATTGTATAATGATCCAAAGAATGTTGTATTTTTAATATAAATAACCCAATAATATATGCTTGAATTTATGTTTTGGTTATGTATATGACCAACACTTGATTATTTTTCATCTTCTTTTTTTATTCAAAAAAATAATATAGGTGAACAATCAACACCACAGAGTAGTTGATTACTTAGTTCGTTTAAGCCTAGATAGTAGTTGTAGAAATCAACACCAGTCACATCAACATTTACTTTAAGCATGCAATGGAGTAAATTTTTAAAAAATATAGGTAAAATGTCAAGCAATTCAATATTTATCCATTATAATATATAAAAGCCCCCAAAAAAATAAAAAGAAAGAGGAAAGAGGAAAGGTGAATGAGTATAACTTATGTTCCAAATGTCAAAGGTTCATTAACTATTATTTAAGTCTAGTTAGTTAGAGCACATAATTTAACGATCATCCCGATTCTAGTTCTTATCTCTAACTTTAAATTGAATTTCGAATTTCTCAAATTTATATGAAATATATTAGATATACCAGCTTTTCAGATGATGCGGGATGGGGTCGTATGGCGATATGATTTTAACACAACATTTACCTAATTTTACAATTATATTATGTCAAGAATTGTCTATCTATTTTCTGTCATACTTAAACGACATCTTTTTAGTCATATTTTGCATATTTAGAGAGATCATTAATTTCAATCGATAAACGGCATCATTTTATTAATTAATCATTTAGTTTATGATTGGGTATCATAAAATGATGTCACTTCATGCATTTGATAAAATAACACTGAGGATTTAGAGTTATTTTCAAACTTGCTTAAAGACGTGCATGTTGAATTTATTCGAATGATGCTAGCAGGAAGATGATAATTCAAAAATATTTTGTGATTTTTTTTCAAATGCTAGTATTTATCATAGTTTATAACTGATGCAACATTTTAAGATTTTTAGACTAAATAATTTGATTCATGAACTATTAATTGTAATTATTTTCTTTTTAGGCTATTTGTTTTAAACAATGTTTGGTGTTTATGGCATAGAACATATGAGCTAGTAGTTCTAATTTTTTGTCTTTTTTTTTAAAACTTCATGGTAACCGTTATAATTTATTGTAATTTTTTATTGTACTGCAGTTCCCGTGTGCTGCCTCCATTTTTGTGTGATGATGTGTGCCCTATGAATATAAACTATGTTGAACTTAAACTAAGTTAAAGCAACCATAGGGTTCAAAAAGTTAGATCAATCATAAGAATTAAATATCTGCAAAATAATTTTGGCGAAACAATGTAGAATGAGAATTTAAATATTGGACATCATGATTTGTTTTTTAAAGACACATAAATTAAACTATATTTTTGCGATAAATACAAGTACAAATTAATGAGGGGTTTTTATTCAAAATATTAAAAGCTAAGGATATTTTAGAGAATTGTAATTTTATATAGAAATTAATCACTAATTAAACAATGGATTACCAATCTATACAGGTGGAGATATTTTAAATCAAACATAATATAAATATTATTTGGCATAAGGCATCCTAATCATACATATCAAACATTATCCTATCAAGCCTAACAAACATGCCCTTAAAGTTTAATGATATAACCTAATGAAAACGTTATAAAATAATTATATATATCTCAACATATATATGATAATATGAAGATCACATATATAACCCATTAAAGTAAGAGCATCTCATAAGGGTTCAATGAAAACATAAATATTTCTTGTTATAGCAAAAAACACATTTAAATAAGCATGACCTTATAATTGAGATTTTGAGAATGAAGTTATTTGATAAAGAGATAACTTTTTTGTTTTATATTTTTACTAGTGCACTTCCTGTGCGTTGCATGAAAATTAAATAGTACGACTAATTCTTAAATTACAAAGTATTCGCAAATATTGTACGCAACAACTATATATGTGTGTGTGTGTGTGTGTAATTTTACAAATTTATAAATATTTCTTTATATACAATATTTATAGTCATATTTATATTAGCATAATCTTTATCACAAATTGAGATCTTTAGTCCACAACTTGTAGCTGTTGAAATTGAATTGCATTTGATCACTTTGATTATCATATATTTTCTTCAACACGTACTTTCGGAGTAATCCAATTTGATAGGAGGTTTCGTGTCCTATGCCATAAAAGATCTAAAGATATCAATCGAATTAAATTTATTCCGCATAAATTGTGATCACCTCTGGATTACAATTCATTCTAGACATGCACTAAATTCGTGAACAACAAAGCCCAAACGGTCACTTATCAAAATTTTGCCTCAAAGTCGAGCATTTAATGGATCATATATTTTTTTTACAAATATTGATGAGGTATTCACATTGATCAAACCTCGAAAGAATATTGATAAACACAATTCTCTCTTAATTAAGAATCATCCGATTATCATCATCAAATATATTGATACCGACTATCACTACTATCAAATGAACAAAAATGAAATCCCTCATCAAATATAATGATAACAATCATCACAGCAATCAAATGAACAAAAATGAAATCCCATTACATAATAACCACCTATGTTCTCCTCTGATTGGACAAAGAAGTGACTCATACCTGCCTGGTTATTTCATGATCACTCTATTAGCCACTATCTAATTTTCTGTTCCATTAAGTTTAGGTCAATCATTATAATTGTTCTCCGTATAAAAGAGTATTGAACTTATATTATTTATTTACTGCAAGTAATAAAATGCAATAAATAACAAGTGAACCATATTATATCAGAATTATAGTTTAATAAATAAAAAACTCAAGAAGTACCAATGTCACAAGATCATATTTACACTACAACCGCATGCATCAAATATAATTATGAAATTACTCAAGCAATGAATGATATAGAAACAAATTTGTTCTTTTCTAGAGGTGGACAGAAAACTCCAATAATTGTGTGATGAGGTAATTTATGATGCATATCATCATCACGTTCATGAAATAATTCAATCCATATATATGTATGTTAAAAAATGGGTAAGAGCTGTGATACATATTTCTCACGATGCAGGAAGTTCACAAGTTTGAAAACATATTTCGATTTAAATATATAAGATATTTTCTTTAAAAAAAAAAGAAAAGAAAAAGAAAAAGCGAATAGATATTTCTCTTTTTTTTTTTTGAAAGAAAAGCTAATAGATATTTCAAATTTCTTATATGGCTTCCTTCTATAAATACGAGATGTACATAATTTGAATATGACTTTTAATGTATGTAGTTGTTTTAAAATTGATGACAATGAAATAAAAATCGAAAATAAAGAACACAGACGTACATGGAAATTTCCAAAAAAGAAAAATCATGGGAAAATAAGATTATTTCACACGGGTTCGAATCTTCTCCATACAATCAGGTCGGATGTGTGATTAAAAAAAAATACAATGAGAGATATTTCTCTTAATCCTCATCAACTATTTTCGGTTCCCAACTAAATAATTTGAATCACAAACAATAGCGATATTTGTTTATAAAAAAGTAATAATATTAATTGTGAAATATTAAATTACTTTTCATGTATTCATATATATTATTAAAAAATATTCTACATCTCAAAAATTAGATCATAGACCCGTCCCCTACAAAATTTTTGGGTAGGTAAATTTTGACATGGTAGCAGGTGTAACGTTCCATCATAGTGCCATCAAATTCTCAATTATTGTAACATATATACATACATTTCTGGAGCTGCTTCCCTCCATATATAATCTGTCTCTCGTCTTTTCAAATTGGATTTATTTTATATTGATTTATCTATTATTTCCTCCACATCATCTCTTACTAACATGAGTATGTTTGGGCTGGCAGTTCAACTGCATTTGACTTAAATTGGTATTTTTCCATTTTTATATATATACATCCCAGTAAAATATAATTTGTAATTAAATAAATCCAAGATGCCTTGTCATATCATTTGTAACCGGATGATTGGGCCATATGTTCAAGTTATATATAAATCATAATAATATTTAATTGTTTGATTCTATCCAACATAGATGTTGTTCAACGAAATTGTGTGCTGGAAGGTTTATGATTTTATTTTAGTTAAATCTGTTATATGTGGTTACAGAAGATTCGTTGATTGAGACATGACCCATAAACTGACAATTAAAATTTTATTTGTGCAGGTGTTTATATATCAGTTCCATTAATTTTCTTTCTTCTCTCTCTCTTTATTTTATTTTGAGAAGTAAAACAACTAATAAAAGAGTAAAAAACTCAAACTGTAGAGGTATTTAAAATCCACCACCCATTCGTTCCCCCAACTAAAAAAAACATAAATAAATAATAAAACGGCCCATTTCACAAGGTTAAGAAAAACTTATTTTAGTTTTTTTAAGCTTATGATATACTCCCTCCGTCCCGATTATATAGTCCTTTTTACTATTTTGAGGTGTCCCAATTATATAGTCTCATTACTATAAATATTATTAATTGTCATTGTAATGTACAAATAAATCCTTGTTGAATCTTGAAAATTAAAAAAATAACAACTTAAAAATTGAAAGTCATAAATATTCAATGAGGGTGTTATTGGAAGTTTAGCTTTAATATCTTATTTTCATAAATATTTTTAATCTACGTGCGAAGAGAAATGAGACTATATAAGTGGAACGGAGGGATTACATAGTTTGCGTAACTTGAAGATCAGTTAAGGAATCAACCGATATTATATGGCTTTTTCCCTCTTTTTTGATGGACCAGTTTTTTATTTTCCCCGAGGAATCAACCAATGTTGAATCATACTAGGCGTAGAAAATTAAATATGTATCTTCTATGATAATTTGGGATTTAATTAACTAAATATAAATCCTTATTTAAATAGATGATTATAAATTGACTATGATAAAAAATGATCAGTCGATTAAGGTGACCCAATTAAAAGGTTAGGATTAACCCATCCGTCTAATATTAGGGGAGAATCGGTTAATTATTAAGTATGAGAGAAAATCACTGTTTGAAACCTATATTTTGAGCCTTTTTTCAAGAATAGTCCACTTTGTACTATTAACAAAACAATACTCATTTTTTCAAAGTTTTTGTAAATCTGACATCCAATCAAATTTCCAACCTGAAAATTCTACGTGGCACGGCGCCGAATTATTGCTTGGCTTTTTTACTCCAATAAAAAACTATTACATGAAATATATATGTCGATTATGAATAAAAAAAAATATTTGAGTGACTAGAATGAATACTCCACGTTGAAGAAACAATGCAAAACCTTCTCATCCGTTTATTTGTCTTTGTTCTTCAAGTGCTTGATTATAGTCCTCAATGTCGCTTAACGCTTGTACCTTCAAGGCTGTTCACGAACTTAAACTCTTTTGTGTGTTTCCTATTATTTTACTTAATGAACTCATTTTACATTTAAATATATGTTTAGTGATCTTGATCTCGAGCACACTTAAGGGCTTAAGGAGCTGAGTTTAAACTAGGCTCGTTTAATACAATAACTAGCCACTTATGATTTGTGTTCGAGCAACTCATGAGCTTAATCATTTTAAATAAAATTAATGAACCCCAACTCAATTGTAAAAGTTGAATCCAAGCTCAAACTCAGTTAAAATCATTTACAACTCTTTATTAGATCCGATAACATGTGGGTGCTTACTCTAATTAAGTAAAGGCCCAAAAACAGACTTTAAGTATGTGCCTTCTAAAACTTGTTGATTATGACTAGGTTGTAAATGAATATAGCCGCTCGCGAGTTATTCGGAGCTCGATTCGAAAAAAACTCGTTCGAAGTTCATTCAGTTTCTAAACGAATTGAGCTCAAACCTCGAATCGAACTCTATAAAATTATCAAGTCGAGTTTGAACAGAGTAGTATTCGTGATGGAGATAAATATGGTTTATATATTTATTAGTATTTTATTATAATTATAGTATTCGCCTGTAGGTACAACTCAACTTCATCGCCGATCAAATTTTTGATGTCAATGATGATGTTTTCTTTGACAATAATGTTGATGACGATGATGATGGATATTTTTTTCTTCTTGTGTATGATGAAGATCCCTCTGATCTTCATGCTAAAGATGGAGGATATTTCTCTCTTTCGGTGTATGGAGGAAGAATATTGATATCGATGATGATGAATATTTCTCCCTTTTGATGTATGACAAAAATTCTTCTGATCTTGATATTCGGTCAGTTCACGAACATGTTTGAGCTCGAGCAATGAACATTATAAATATTTCAAATGGATAAATTAAATAAGATTTTTTTTTTCGAGCTTGATCTCAAATATGTAAATTAAATTAATGAGCATTCGAGCGCATACTCGTTTAGTAAATTTTTGAGCATTTCACTAGCTGAGCTCAATCAAATTTGAAAATAATAAATATTTATTGATCCGAACTTGAACAAGAGGAAAAAAACTCGAATCAAAGCTTGAGTTTGAATATTTCTTAATGAGTCGAGTGCGAACATCAGGGTGTTCCGCTTGATTCGGTTCGCTTACAACTCTAAAAATTCTAAACGAAACTCCCCCTCCCCCTCCCCTGTTTTACTTCTCATAGCCCACATTATTTTCTGAAATATAAATATAAACATAATAAGATTATTTTGTCCCCTAGCCCCCAAACACGTAACACCTTTCACATCCATTACACTACCCTATAGCCCCATTCATTTTCTATAACATACAAAAAACAAACAAAGTTGCTTCCCATTTCAATATGTTAGTAATGAAGCTAGTTTCATCTCTAAAAAAGATTATCAATTTACAGAAGATACATTGGCCAACGGCCCCAACCTATCTACCTTAAATTCATATTGATTCTTATATCGTTGGAAATGCTAGGCTTTGAACGATGATAATCATTCGGTAGGTCAACTTGCTTTAAATTCATATTCATTTATCTCACAATTGAAGTCTCTTGAATGGCAACAACTTATGTGCTAATTGTCATCGAAAAGCATCAAGTAAATCTGGATAAAAAAAGTTGTAATTTTCCCAAAAAAATATTTGTGGCAATTTGTCAAATAGTTAGTGGGGGATGTGATCTTTCGCAATTATTTTAGTTATAGAAAATAGATGGGGATACCGAGCTGCAGTGATAGCCTATAGGGTTTGGTTTTTAGGTATTGAAAATTAAAGAGCAGAATAATCTTATCATAATTTCATTTATATTTTATAAAATAGTGTTAGTCATAATAGTAAAATGGGAGTGCGTTTAGTGCATGTTTAAATTTTCCAAAAATTGGGATTATTATTGGACTTCATTTTTGGATGGAAAATGGGCCTTCAAATTGGATTCGTTTTCAGGAGGTCGTTGAAAACCGCACTCAACTCACTGCAGACGAACACCCGTCGTATTGCGCTTCACTATTTTTTTTGTGAAACAAGTAAGAAAGAAGAATTTAAGGGATTCCAATTGATTCAAAAGAACTGAATAAATTTACAAAAAAATAAAATAAAATTTAGAGAGGAGAAGAATTTTGTAATAAAATAGATAGATATATATGAACAAGAACAGGAAGGCTCTGTCAATTTTGATGCGTGCTAGAATGCGACCCCCACTTTCCCCCACCACCGTAAGTCTGATTGCTTTCACCTCAATTTTGATCATTTTTTTAAATTTTATAATCGGCTTTTGGTTTAATTTTATGTGATGGATTCTTGATTGTTGAATTTGTGTGTATGAATGAGCAGAACAGAATAAACCAAATGCAATTTCCGCCTATGGATGGCAGTAGCAACAACAAAGCTTCTACTTCTCAGAATGCCTCCACCAGTTTCCACACGTATGCAATTTAGTATTTTATTTTTAGAATAATTTTGTGGGATGTATGTTACGTACAATAGTGGAATATTGTTTGAATGTGTGATTCTTGAAGAGTACTGACAAAACGGAGACGGGTTCATAAATATAACTCGAGTATGTAGATTGAAGTTTTAACAAGAATTTTTTGTTAGATTAGTGAAGCTCAAGAAGTAATGCCTTTCATGGTTCCAAACATGTAAGCTATTATGAAGCAACTATAGTTTGACATTGTATGAGTAACTCATGCAAGTTTCATTACAGGCTAATAATTTTGTGTTAATGACGAGCTCAGGTTGATATGGAAGGATTGGAGTTGATTCAGGTGTTGCAAGGGTAATGAACTGGATTAAATTTTAACATGCATGTTAACTGGCAAGGTTAAATTTGCAAAATAATAGATATTTAGGCTTGCTAGTATGATCCCTAGCTAAAACCCTTTAATACTTGAGTCAGATTTGGGTAGAGGTCAAGAGTGAAGATGAAATAATCAGTGAGTAGGTAAAACACATTTATAGTACCTTAGAACACTGGTGGTTCAGGAATCAGGATGGGAGAGTGCCGAACTCAAAAGATGTGGGTATTGTCTTGTCTAGTCATTTGTTACTTTTAGGTACAGCTAAAGTGTTAGTTATGTAATAGATCTTTGTTGGGAGCATAATGTCAATTGAATTATGTGTTAAATTGAAGAGTCCTCATGTAAAGCCTTCACTTTGATCTCGTGAAGAAGCTAATTGTATATGAAGTTGACATTATTAAGTTTTTTTCTCTGTTCAAATTGGATCCTTTTCGCTCTAACTATTTCTCTGTAGGATGACTAGAAAATGATTCAGATTTTCCCATGTTTCAATTACATATGTATTGGACATAAGTAAGGATACTGCCGTCATTGAACTTACTCCACAGATATCAGTTACGAGATGTTTGATTATATGCCTCTCCATGAACTACTATCTTTGAACACTTTTTATGCTTATCATTTTTTTTTCCATATGGAATAATGATGTGCTATATATTGCATATAGTGGAAATGTTAACTCCAGAAGTAAATTTCTCAGAGACTTTGAGAGAGTGCAACAGTCAATGCATTCGGCTATGTCGATGAACAAGATAGAGATTCTAGATGCCGCACTAGATGATTTTTCTGAGGTGGGTTAAAGTTTCCATGCAAACCAACAATTTATTCCAAGTATCTTTGGTGCTAGTTTCATAATTGGAATGTAGGGGTACTATGGTCTCTCCAATGAGAACCGTCGGACATTATTGTTGGCACTTGCTAGAGAATATGATCTCAATCGGAAGCAAGTTCGTGAATTGATGAAACAATATCTTGGGCTTGAGCTTCCAAGCAGTAAGTTGTACACTTGCATGTTATTGTTTGTTTCGGTTCTATGTTAGTGTTCTAGTCTTACATGCTCTTGGATTGTTTTAGGTGATAAACCTGTAGAAAATGTGCATGAAGGGGAAGGATCATTTTCTGCTTTCTATCGGATTGAGCTGAATTTGAGGCATTCACTCAAGCCAATGTATGAAGTTCTTTTTGAACGGTTGAACACACACCCTGGAGGACTGAAATTCTTGTCAATTATGAGATCTGACATACTATCTTTTCTCGCGTAAGGTTATGCACCGAATTATAGATTGTTCTTGGTTCATGTTTCTCCATCTATTTCATTTTAGTCGTAGTAGAAAACTTCATGAATGGATACTGACTCTTGGTTGTGAAGTAGTAAAAGTGAAACAAAAAGAGCTTGCTTTGATATCAGACCATAAGTACATTCCTTTCTTGTAGTCTTATTATCTTCTGTTCCTGTTTATGTGTATGCTGATTGGCGAAATCATTAAGCTTTAATTGTGGACTTCTAAAAGAGCCGACACATTATTTTTTTTTTCAAGGGAGGAGAATATTGTGTCGCTGAGAGCATTGGACTCTTACTTGAAAGAGAAGCTTATTACATGGCTTAGTCCTGCAAATCTCCAGCTTCTCCACATTACATGGGACGATTCTGCTTCTCTGTTGGAAAAAATTGTAGCTTATGAGGTTAGTTAATTGTTTTATGTTTTCATCGCATAGACTTCTCCCACTTGTGTTCCACTAAAATGTAGAAACCCATTCCTGGTCATTTGTAGGCAGTACATCCAATCAGCAATCTTTTAGATCTGAAGCGAAGGCTAGGCGTAGGACGCCGTTGTTTTGGATACTTACACCCAGCAATTCCAGGTTAGCTTTCGTTCTTATCTATGTGTTCTTACCCTGCTCACAACAGATACGAAGGTTATTTTCACGAAGCAGAATGATTCTTCTTACCATGTATATTTACATAAATTGTAGTTTGTCATTGGTGCAAGACAAGACCGATATAACTATAAGAACTATATTTAATGTTAATAAATGAAGAAATGTACCTGTACTGTTGTACAAAGAATCTACAAATAAAACTATCTCACGTCTTAATAGTTTAACTATTGGAGTCTTACTTGTATCAAACATCAGAAATTGCAAATTGTGAATCTATTGTACAGCTGCTGCTACCATCTGAATGTATATCCAAGTTACTTGATAACGGGCATTTTCTTAGTTCTTGTTAAAAGGGTCTCTCTTGAAAGTATTTTAGCCATTTTTGTTGATCACAGTCACTTTGCTGTCCGTATTGCACATGCAAGAAATAAGAATTATTTGTTTGTTTCCGTATCCTTCTGAATCAGTTTCCCTTCAATGTCTTGGAAGCAAATTGCAAGAGCCCGTACATACTTATGGAAGTTGAATTGGTGTAAATATAGAAATATTATTCTTTCAAACTATATATTGCCAGTGTGTTGCAGCTAAATAATGAATCTGTCTTCTCAGGCGAACCATTAATTTTTATTGAAGTTGCACTTATGAGGAACATCGCTCAAACCATTCAGGTGAACAGCTTTCTGCCCAATATTCTAGAGAATGAATTCAAATTATCCTTCACTGATGACAATTTTACTCCAGGAAGTTCTATGGGATGATCCTCCAATACCCGAATGTGAGGCAACGTGTGCACTCTTTTACTCCATATCTTCCACTCAGGTAATGAGTATTATAATTACATTCTATATTGATATGCGAATTTCAGAAATGATTTTTCATCAACATTCCTCTCACTGGACTAGATGGTTTGATCCAAAAATTATTTGAGCACTAGATATTACCATTCTGCAAGAATTTATGCTGGATATATTAGCTTTCTTTCTCTAAACAGTAAGACCTTGCATCATCAACAGCATATTTGCATGACCATCTCATATTGCATTTTGAGTAGTCTTTCTGAGTAAACTTAACATGATGTAAAATCATTGTTTCATGTAACTCTTTTTAACAATAACCCTTTGGTTTTCCATGATATGAAAAATTCGCTTTAAAGAGCTTATGTTAGCTATGATCTGCAGCAAGGTTTATCTGGAATCAACCTGGGAAAGTTTCTTATAAAACGTGTGATTGATGTTGTGAGAAGGGACATGCCGACAATTTCAGTAAGTTTATCGTTTTAGATACTTTTCGATTTTGATAAGTGATTTTTATCTATCCACTGTCCTCAAAAGGGAGGTTAAGACCTTGGCTCAAATCAATTCTCTGATTCTCTCCACTTCTAAATCTCTAAGCTACTTCTGTGTCCCTTCATTTCTCAAAACCCTTTGGGGCGAAATTATCTTCCAGGCAAATTAGTAATTCTCTGGGAAAAGCTCTGTTTCCAAGAAAAAGCATGATAGTCACTAGGAAATATAATTGGACAGATTTGGAACTATCTGTTGAAACGTGTTACTCCTACCATATGTGAACAAGGCTGATTAACCTGTTGTTTTGGCATGATCATGAGGAATTTAGTGCAATTCTCATTCTTAGAACTGCAAATCCGGAAGAACTCTTTCATAAAGAGCATTATGTTCACTTTACAGCTTCTTGAGAACTTGTTTGAAAAGTAACCTCAATCTTCATCTACACATAATTAATGAACTTTGAAGATTTGCATTATGTTTTTTCAAATTGTATCTAAGCGCTGATCACTTTGCACCTCAGAAGGACTTTTAAAGCTTGCCAAAACCTTTCTCAGTAGCATCTTTATAGATAAACCAAAAGCACTGCATATTAAAATAAGTAGGAAAGTATGAGCAAGTGAATACCGAATAAGTGATAGTTTGTGACCTCCCCTATTGATTCATTCTTACTGTTTCATATTCTTGTACAAATAAATGAGGAACACATGACCGTAGAGTGTTCAGAGCAATAAAGCTTAATAGACATTCTGCATTATTTTTATTGACTCGCAGAGACAACCTTTTTATATTTCTTAATTTTACTAATTTGCAGAATTTGTACCCTGCAGACATTTGCAACACTCAGTCCAATACCAGGTTACATGCAATGGCTTTTCTCAAAACTGGCACCAACTGAAATATCTGATTCCACTTTCAGTGAGAACTTGCTGAAACCAGAAGAAGAAAGTGCACTCCTTGAGGCAGCCGAGTAAGCATATGCTTGTAACTTTTTATGCAAAGTTCTATACTTGGTCCTCACTGATGACGAATCTTTTTGGGTCTTTTCTAGTGCAACAACTTTGACAGTGAAGGCTTCCTTTCCTCTGTTTGAATGAAGAATTTCAACACAACATAATCTCTTTCACATGTTTTTGAACAAGCATTTTACCTCTCAATCAGTTAAATAATCTGATTAGATTGAGTATGCACATACAATATAATGATACGGAATCTCCTTAATATATGTGACATATTTTTACCCTTTTTAAATCTTCCTCCCCCAATGCTTCAGTAGAGGTATAGTAACAAATCTTCTTTTCTCTTCACCCATACTCCGCCTGAAGGATTTCGGGTACATCTCTCCATGAATATGTCATCTGTATTGAGTATGCTGCTTGTGAATGGATACATCTATCTTATCTGTCATCAGCTTTATCAAGATAGCATCATCTTTTGATTCTGATTCTTACTTTCAGAGAATTTACCATTGGAGAAAATGGGATGGAAGTACTGCGAAACTTGTTATCAAGTCACCAGTGGATTAATTCGGAAAAGTTATCATCTGTGTTGAGAGCCCCTTTAATGAGGCTCTGCTCCAGGTGCGTTTCATGAACCGAAGATGCTACTATATTTTTTAATGTTTCTAATAAATGATTTTATTGTGGAAAGAAGAATGAAAGGGATCAACTTCATATTTGTAGTCTCTTTAGTGATGTGGCATATCCATTCATTTTATGTGAAGAGAATAATTTTCATTTTTATAATCAGGCATGGTTCATAAAATTATAATTTGTACATTTCATAATAAAATGAAAGACTTAATTAATGCTTCTCTTCCTTATTCATTATGTTTTTCTTTCTTATTTTTATTCAAGACCTGACTTATGATTAGAATTATGGTTCCTTTTTTGGTATCCCCAAAATGTACTGAATTCTGTAAAGACATTCTTTTCACGTAATGTTTTGAAAATATTCTGTTACTTTTTGGACAGCTAACTTTTTGGGGGTTGGTTGTACAGGTTGAGGTTGTACGAGTTGATTTTTTATAGTACGGGTTGGTGTAAGTGCTATGGGTTAATTTGTCATAGTACAAACTGTTTTTGATTGGTATGTTTGATATAGCTGGTTTGTCGATCGTGGTAGGAAGGGTATAATTATCTAAAATAAAAACAAGTGTACAAAAGAATTCTTTTTAAAATTTGGGTAAAAAATATATTTAACTCCAACTTTAGGTACTTTTGAAGTCGTTTTTTTCAAATATTAGGTCAGGCTTTCTTTTTCTTTTTCCTTTTGATACAATTGTCCTGGGATCTTAACAGAATGTGCCTAGAGGGGGGCTTTAGCCTTTACTAAAACTTCAAACTTTGACAAAGGGGATCTAGGTAACCTTAAGTCAATGGCTATGATTAAAACTATTATTGTGATTGTTTTACAATGATTGGAAAATAGGTTCTTGTTTCTATATATATTTCTATATATTAATTTTGGTTTTTAGATACATATATTTTTTTGGAATGTCTGAAGAAGAGAAATGACTAGTTAGTCAGAAGTGGACAGATTAATGTTGCATTGTTATTTATCAATCAATTTAATATGAGAAATTTCGTGATTGGATAATATGTAATGCATTTAGTGTAATGTTCAGCATTGTTGGACGAAATAATTTTTGAAGTGCTTATATGTGGATGCAATGGATTTTCAAGGAAATCGGGTTAATTATTTTGGCAAAATGAGAAAGAGTGCACAAAAGATGCCAGCAGAGCACGCTGTGCCACCACCATATCACTATTGGACCTTTACCCCTGTGGGCCAGGGTGTTACACCTAATAAGTAGGATTTCGATAATATCACCATCAGTAATGTAAGAATTTAGTTAGTTATATACTTGTTTGTAATAGTTTAACATTTTGATTGAATTTGTTCTCTCAGTATATGATTTAATCATTAGTAGCGGCCTATACATGATGAATCAATTCAGTTATATGGGAATGACATAGATGTACATTCTAACATTTTAATATCATACAATATGTGTTCTAAGTCGCATCATTGTTTCAATGAAGTTATGAAAATCCCATGCTGTACACTTTCTTACTAGTAACAAGTTCAATACATACATGAATATGACAGAATGATGCTCATATCATATCTATTGGGGTAATTTGGTGTTTGAACTTTAGTCCGTGCTCAGCACAATTAAGAACTAAATTGTGCCTTCTATTTGAATAGAGCCTGTATTTTTCAGTAGGTTGTCGTTTTCTATTGTGTTGCTATAATGTTTAATCTCATATCTCCTCAACTGTAGGTATCTTCTTCAAGAGAAGAAGAGAGGAAAGGCTCTGGATTCTGTTGGGAATTTCCACTTGCAAAATGGCGCGGTTGGTTATGCATCTAAAATTATTGTTCTGGCAGAATTAGTGTTGGAGAACTGTGTTCTAATCAGTAGCTCACAATGGTGATACAGATGGTTGGAAGAACTAACTGGATGGCAGATCGATCCGAAAAAGGCCTAAAGCAAAGTGCTGGTATAATGGTCAACTACATCTATGAGTAAGACTCAGTTTTCAATCTAATATTTCTGCTCATACGTTTGATCTTCCCATAAACTTGGATTTGCCCAACATACATAGTATACTTTCTAGCTGTCTGTGGTTATGAAAATCGACAATTAAAACCTACATTTTAGCGAACTACCCAACTCTAATGCAGGGTGGAGCATATTGAGGAAAATGCTCAGTCGTATTTTAGCAACGGGCAAATCCGAGCTTCTGATGAAGTCAGATCCTACCTTGAGGTACACTGCTGTTGTCAAGAAATTGTTCATCTTTGTTTATGTATGATTCTCTCATCCAAATGCAACTCCACACGAGCACATAAAATAAGGCTCGTGCTGAAATGAAGTTCGGTTAATGTTTCAGCCGGAGGAGGATCTCCAACAAGAAACGAAAGATTAGAAGGTGGATCAATGTGGTGTGAGCATCTCAACACACGGTATACCGATGTTTCTGAAAGAATTATTCGTCGTTGCTTACAGTAGCTTTGGCCTGCATTTGCTGTGGTATGTATATTTTGATCCCCAGCAGGCATTGCACATATTGGGGGTTTGTTCCTTGACATTTTGTATTTTGCAAATCGTCAGCACTAATAAATAAATCTGTGTATTTACATTGCATTTTGTTGGGTTGGTTTGTTTCTTATTTTGAACGCCAAATGCTTAATTTTTTGAAGAGTCAAATGTTTGCCAGAAATTTGGGGGACACGGTTTCAACAATGTTGTGTTGTCTCCTATGAATTAACAAAACAAAGGCCAAATTTATTGAAATAATATATTAATTAATTAATAAGTATAATTTTGTATCTACATAACCGCCAACAATGTTTTAGCTTGGTTGGAGGTAATATAATTGCTTGAAAACTTTGGAGACCTAGAGAATTTGGCAGTAGATATAAAATCATGTCTTAAAACGTTATTCGATTACGCAAGTAGGAATGATATTTTTAATTTAAAATTGCTGGGGGTAATTTTTAGTATATGTATCAAATTATGTTTAAAAGTTAGATTTATTGTGGAAGAATCGTTTTCAAGTTCTCAAACAAACAATACCTTGGAATTCGGTGTTCAAGAAATATTTGCACCATAAAATATCGAAACTATTTCGTATTTTTCTGTCTATCTCAAATTAACACTTTTGTCAATAAAATATCTAAATTATTTAAAAATTAATCAAATCTAACATGAGATGCATTTTTCGGTCAAGTATTAAAAGTTGGCAAAAATCTAGAGTAAAAATGTCATGTCATAGATGCCATAGATTTGGTTATAATACAAGAACCTGTAAACATAAAATAATTTTCAACTGAAAAATACATCCGATGTATATAAATAATTTATGTATTTTATTGACAAAAACGTTAAAAAATAATTTGGGATAGTGACCATCCTAACAACATAATTTTGTATTAAAAATTGTATATTTTTGCATTTCATTCCATTTCATGGTATGGAATGCTCAAGAAATGAAGGTACATGGAGGAACTTGATTTCAAGTGTAGCAATCAACATTTTTTAAGGAAATTAAATATTGTCCGGCAACCAAGTAAACCCCCCTTATGCGGATTTCAATTACATTTCTTAATTAATATTACTCAAAACAAATAATACTAACTAGTCTTGAATTCTAGTTCTAGTCGGTTTATAAATAATCCAATATTTAATTCAAGAAAAAACAAACAAAAGCAAATAGAAACAGCATGCCCCATCAATCATCATTGATAATGTCTACAATTATATATAATTAGTCTCTAATTAATACTAAATAAAATGCAACTCGTCCCAAGTCGGCTGCATTAAAAATATATAAAAACATGACAATAAAGCATTTTTGCCCCAACAATTTCTGCTGTAACATGGAATCTTTCAATCATTCATAATTAATCAAATTATCTTCCTCCTTCAACCTCTCCAAAAAATGAACATATTTTCCAAAAATAAGACCAAACTTATTCCACTAGCAATCTTCTTCTCTAACCTTCTCCTTGCAAGCTTCGACGACGTTCTCGTCGAAGCCAAATGCAAAAAGGGATGCAATCTCGCCATTGCATCCTACTACGTATGGCAAGGATCGAATCTCACCTACATTGCCAATATTTTCAATCAGGATTTTCCCAACATTTTAGGGTACAACCCGCACCTGTCGAGCCCCGATGCTATCCGTACCGGGGCCCGAATCAACGTGCCGTTCTCTTGCGAGTGCCTGAACGGGGATTTCTTGGGGCACACGTTTTCTTACGTGACCCTCAAGGATGACACGTATAGTCAGGTCGCGAGGTTCGCCTTTGCCAACCTCACGACCGACTACTGGATCCAGAGGGTCAACAGGTACGACCCGACCCAAGTACCCGACTCGGTCCCCATCAACGTCACGGTGAACTGCTCGTGTGGTGACCGCAGGGTGTCGAGGGAGTACGGGCTGTTCGCCACGTACCCCCTCGTCCCCGGGGAGACCTTGGAATCGTTGGCCGCGGATACCGGTATTTCACCTGAGTTGCTGCGGCAGTTCAACCCGGGTTCTGATTTTGATTCCGGGTCGGGGATTGTTTTCTTGCCTGCTAAAGGTGAGTGACATTTCTTGCTTCTTTTTAGCTTCATCATCTTATTGTTAATTAATTAAATGGTTATATGTGTTCATATTGGAACTGCATTCAGCAAATTTATTGCGGTGAGGTCGACTTAGAAAACATTGATGGGCAAATTTAGTATCATTAGTTCGATTTAGAAATGATTGATGAAAATTTTTTTTTATTTTTTTTTATTACGAGCTCATCTGCTCGACCGATTCACATTCTGTCATTCTGTATAACATATTCTGCGCCAAACTTATCTTTTTTTAATCTTTTTATTTTATTATGATTTAATTTAATTTAATTTAAAATATTTATTTAGGGTTTATGATCCTTCTGCAATTAGAATATATTAATAAAATTGAATAAAAAGTAATTATAACATAGAAAATGTAACACTGTTCGTAGTAGGGATCGGATCCGCGATCGATTAGCTCAACCTAGTAAAATAATATATTTGAAGCACCATCAAATACGAGCACGTTTGACAGTGAGGAACTAAACGGAAGCTGAACTAGCTAGTGAAGGTATTGTTCAAATTTTTATTTAAACTTCAAGATTAATTAATTACACTTTAGTACTTAATGTCTATAGCTCGTTAACATTTTTATTTCAACATTTTAAAAATTACATATTGATATCCAACATCTGCAAAATCTAATAAATATAGCACGGGGTCAAATTTTCCGATATCTTAAATATGACATGGATTTCCAGAATAATAAAAGAGGTTGGCGGATATTTTAGTTGGTTGTATACTAATTTCTTTGACTTCGACAAGTCACATCAGATTTGGGATGATAACAGAATCTGCTCACATGCTAGATTTGTTAGATTATGCAAACATTATGTATCAATATATAATTTTTAAACTAAGTTTAATTAACCTAAAGTGCATTTGATAATTGTCAATCAAATTGAGTTTCAATTGAATCACAAAGAATAAAGAACAATCAAACACTATTAAAATTTAATAAATGTATCATTGAATATGAGTTCTAATAATATCGACCCATCTTATGAATTTTAACATATAAAACCGTCTCACACATTTTTGTGTGTGTGTGTCTATATATATATATATATATATATATATATATTAGAAATTAGAAACTCATTCAATCCATCAATTATCTTGATCTAGATGACTATGATTTAGTCAATTTTCGGTCATAGACGGTGGCAAGCTTATAATATTTTAGAAACTTAAACAAGTTCGAATTTTCAAAATTATATACGCAACACTTTTAAAACCGTTGTCTATTATTATAATTTTCGGTATGCTAAAATGAAAGTAATATAATGTTATTATGAGCATATATATATACATGCTGCTATGAACATATAATGATTCTATTATTAACGAACAACACTACTACTATTATGAGTAAAATTTACATGTTTTAATAGTATTTTTTCATGCTCTTACGTGTATTCTTTTTATGCTATTATGAATATTTTATCATGTTATTATGGTAAAAAAAAATCTATCGATAAACATATGCACAATAAAAACATGTTTAAATGAAAAGAGCATGAAAGTGGCTAGCTTTAATTTGATATATAATTTGCGTAAATCTGATTAAAAATAAATAAGTTATGGATGTTTAAAGTTTTAACAAATTTTATTTATTAAGCATGCTGACATCACCTTTTTTCAAAACATGATTTCTAAGTTCAATTTATTTATCATTGTGTCACCACTCTTTTATTTAAATTTAGACCATTGAGATCAAAATATTGTATAGTTGGCCGGGATGAGTTCCTAATTCCACATGAGGCTTGATTCTCATACTAGCCATCAATATATATATATATATATATATATATATATATATATATATATATATATATATAGGGGATAGATCAAATGAGACAATTTTCCTGGTGTGAGAAATGAGACTCCATCTTATACAATCCAATTTAATGATCTAATGATTGAGATTTAAGGTGACAATTTCATAAATAATAGGGCAAAAAATAAAGGAATGATGGCTATTTTCATCCAAACCCATTCAAAATGATGATGTTAGCAATTAAAAAAAAATCTTAAAAACTTTAGACGACCATAATTTGCTCGTTTTTAATCCAATGCACAAAAAAAAAATATCAAATTAAAGCTCTCTTCATGCTCTTTCATTTAAGATGTCGAAAGGCTATGTTTAGATGAAAAAATATGAACGAAAAATAAAAAAAGATAATTTTTTACGCGTGCGCAGGTTGTAAATGCTTTCGTTAGCATATAATAATTCTTCATCAACATTATGATAATATATGATAACGTCTGCTAACGAAGCATTTGTCATATGCTAACATAATGTATTCGTTGTACTAACAAAGAATTATCATAATGCTAGCATAGTATAAATTTATTAGGGTTTATTCAATCTCAATTATGATTTGTTTCATCTCAATTATGGCTTATTCCATCCAATTATGATTTTTTTTTTAATTTTTTTTTTCGTTTATAGTTCATAATTGATTATTATGGTTTATCTCATCTAATTATGATTTATAACGTATGTTGACAGAGTATTGTCATATGCTAACATAGTGTATTCACAATGCTGACGAAGTAAAACTATAATGCTAATGTAGTACTCATTTAGGATTTACCACATCCAGTTAATGTTTATTTCATTTAATTAGATTTATTTCATCCAATTATGATTTTTCCATTTAATTAGGGTTTATTAAGTCAAATTAGGTTTATAATTAATTTTTAGAATATATTTTTCGCTAACAATATTTGAAAACTTTAATTAGCATAACTATAATGCTTCATTAGCATGATGATAATACTTCGTTAGCATGACGATCTGTTATTAAATCCTCCACGATTTTTATAAGAATTACCAAATTACAATAATACCCCCGTGTAAAAAAAATTCAAATATTACAGAATTGCTACAACCTTTTTCATCAAATCTGAACCTTTGATTTTTGAGGATTGTGTGGTATTAAATGTAGTCTCATTTTTCACATTAGGGAGTATTTTTATATAACCCCTCCTATATATATATATATATATATATATATATATATAGAGAGAGAGAGAGAGAGAGGGGGGGGGGGGGGGGGGAGAGATTCTTAATTTGTTGTAGGAGCACATATCGAATAGAGTTGGACAAATTTGTTCTCTAGTGATGGATGACCCTTTCATTTTGTCGTTGATTCTAGTCTTGCCCGCTTCTAGACAATACTAAATTAATCAATTAATGAAAATCAAACAACACAAAATCATTTGTCTAACGCCAAATGTCTGAAGACCAAGTCATACTTCTCCACTCCTCAAAGCTCCCCACCAATAACATTTTTTTTTCCGAAAGTCCCATGCACCATTTTTTTTAAGTTCTGCCAATAAATTTAATATATGTTCCTCTAGTATTAAATTTCTCATTTTTATATATGACATATATCAGTATACATATATATTAACATTAGGGCAAAAAATATACATATTAACATATCGTGATATCTAATATTAATACATATAATAATGTGCATTACTAATAGCGAAATGAAAAATATAAACAAAAAAAAATGTATAACACATCTAAAACTATAAAAATCTAGCTAAAAAATAGTCAAGAAATTACCTAATGTGAGCATAATTATATCCTGCATTTGTAGAATAATGAAAAAAAGTGCAACAATAATTATTATTATTTTGAAAAGAAAGTAGAACAATAAATTGAAGCATATATACAAATACGTACTACTTATCTTATGTGACCCATACCAATAACTGATAATTTTTTTTTATATATAATTAGCTTAATATTGTCGTATTTAGATGAGTAGGTAATCGTGTCTTCATCTATAATGATATTAGATCTGTATTTTATAACTATTCGATCGGAGAAGAAATCCACACAACAATTACCACAATGTTAATTACTCGTGGACTGTAAAGATAGTGTCACGTCAGCAACTTTTTCTCGTTTACAGTTGGGCAGTGAATTTGGAAACGGTCAAACCACGGTCGCCGTGACATTTCTTCCATCTCTTACAACATGCTAACCAAATTTTTATAATACAATTCCACCCTCAATAGTCAACCAGTACAATTCAAAAATATTATCCCGAAACAACAACGCATCTAACTAGCTCATCATCTTCAACATCACAAACACAATTTATATCCGATCAAAAAACTCAAAAGCTTCCATCAAGATTAATTAATACAATGATCACTTTTAACGAAGGAAAGAAGAAGAAAATGTTTCGTATGATTCTTGTGTTTTTGATGCTAAATATTTGTTGGTGCGTCTTGGTGGAATCTGGATGTAGCAAAGGGTGTGATGCATTAGCCTCGTATTACATATGGGAGGGAACAAATCTAACCTTCATATCCTCAATTTTCTCGACCACCGTTAACAAGATCATGAGCTACAACCCTCAAATCTCCGATCCAGACCTTATTAACTCCGGCAACAGATTGAATGTGCCGATTTCGTGTGGTTGCATAAACGATGAGTTCATGGCTCATCGGTTTAAGTATAGGGTTAGGGCGGGAGATTATTACAAGAGGATAGCGGAGGTGTATTACTCGAATCTGACGACGGTGGAAATGTTGATGAGATTCAATGAGTATTCAGCTGAGAAGATCCCAGTAGGTGTAGAGTTGAATGTGGATGTGAACTGTTCTTGTGGGAGGAGTAGTGTGTCGAGAGATTATGGTTTGTTTGTGACGTATACGTTGCGTTTTGGTGAGAGTTTGTCGTCTTTGGGTAATGAATTAGGCCTTGATCAAAGGCTGCTGCAGGATTACAATCCTGGTGTCGATTTCAGTAGTGGAACTGCTTTAGTTTTTGTTCCGGGGAAAGGTGCATGGCCTCTCTCTCTCTCTCTCTCTCTCTCTCTCCCTCTTCTTTATTTGGTGCTTGACCCGAAAGAAAATTGAAGTTTAATAGAGCTACGACCCGTTTGTTATGCCTGAGTCGTTTGTAGGGATCGTATACAACTGTTAGGGTTTGGATATGATCCTTTGTAGTGCGTTGTTTTGATCAAAGAAATAAACATTGTTCTCTCTCTCTCTCTCTCTCTCTCTCTCTCTAGCTGATATTGTTCTGTTTTTCCATTTCAATTCATGCAGATCAAAATGGAACCTATCCCCCATTGAAGTCAAGGTAGGAGATACACACACACACTGATGATCTTCAAGAATCTTATATCAATTCTTTCACAAATTTCAAAATTTCATCTAACACTTGCTTATGTTTTCTCTCTGCAGTTCAAGCGGTAGGCCTTCTCATCTCCATGCCTAAAAATTGTTACACAAAATTAGTAGCCTCTCGTTTTGTCACTGTCTAATTATAATTAGCATATATATATATATATATGTATGTATATGGTCTGTTGCAGGCATCTCCGGTGGAGCCATTGCCGGCATATCAATAGCAGCTGTAATCGGGGCGATCTCGTTGGCCGCCTGCTTCTACTTCGTCTTCTACGCAAGGAAAAAAGTGACGACGGAAGAATCATTTCTCCACAATCAACAACACATTCATGAGACAGAGCAAGGTAACTTTTTTTTTTCCTTATTTTGAATTCAAACTTAATTAGTTTTTCTTGAATAATAATACATATATACTAGCTAGTAGCTATATATTTAAATGCTCAATGATCGATGCATATATGCTAAATTTATTCAATGAAATTTAGGTGTTGTGACGATGGAAAAAGGTTCGGAATCTGGTCCATTAGTTGCTAGTGCCTCTCCGAGGCTCAAGGGCATCACGGTGGATAAGTCAGTCGAGTTCACTTACGAAGAACTAGCCGTGGCAACAGACGATTTCAACCTGTCTAATAAGATCGGCCAAGGTGGATTTGGCTCCGTTTTCTATGCCGAGCTAAGAGGCGAGGTTCGCGCTCAAACATTATAACGAAGGGAGAGTCTTGTATCAGACTGTTTCATTCGTCAAGATATGCCTTACACATCAAAATTAGGGTTAATTACACGTCAATACTCCATGTTTGTCTGTTTTTACACTTTTGTTTCGAAGTTTCAAAAGCTGCACATACGTCCCGACAATCCGTGTAAGTTTTCCAGCAGTCCAAATCATTATTTAGTCCGCTGGAAAATTTCGTTGCCACTAAAAGTGTTAATTAATTATGCAAATGTCGCGCATTGATGTGCAACTTTTAAAACTTCGGAACATAAGTGTAAAAATGAACAAACGTGGATTATTGAACTGTAATTAACCTGTAAAATTACAACTGTATGCATTCGGATAACGTCTCAAGGATCTTGACGTGTCAGATGGTCTGACAAAAAATGTGATTTGGAAAATGATTTTGTTTCCACGCATATTGGTATTTTTCACTAGAACTGCCCTTTTTCACAATATTTTTTGTGTAATTTCTAAATGTAGAAAGCTGCGATCAAGAAGATGGACATGCAAGCATCCAAAGAGTTCCTGGCTGAACTCAAGGTCTTAACACACGTTCATCATGTCAACTTGGTAAATATTTTCTGTCACAATTTCCATTTTCATACAGATCATTTTACTATACCAACTTTTGACAAAACTGTTTTTGTTTGTTCTTTAATTGTAATTTTAATTACCATCTTTGATGCAATTTGCAATTTCGACACAATTACTTTTGAAATGTTGCAATAATGACTTATTTTTTTTATTTATAGTAATTTAGGTATCCCAAATTTATTCAGTGCTTGTAATGAAAGTGGATTTTTTTACTCATACATATTATCGACATGTGAATCGAAAGCAATTAGTCATGTCGGATTTCCGACTGGCAGAAATAATTTGGGATGTCAAAATTGTTACAAATTAATTATCGCAACGTTTCAAAAGTAATATTACTGAAAATAAAAATTTAAGTGAAAGGTGGTCATTAAAATCGCAAAATAATTAACCCTTCTTTTAATTGTGATTTAGCCGATTCTTGTTAAAATTTTGTGTTTGCTAAATGCAGGTGCGTTTAATAGGTTATTGTGTCGAAGGCTCCTTGTTTCTAGTGTATGAGTATATTGACAATGGTAACCTAAGCCAACATTTACGCGGAAAAGGTAATTAAATATATACATGCTACAAATAATTGCAAAATTAAAACCACTATATATATTTAATTTTCTTATGTTTGCATAATGTTTGATGCTCTTGGTATATTTAATTTATTTTTCTTTATATTTGATTAAGTAACAGAAGCATTGACTTGGTCGACGAGGGTGCAAATTGCTCTTGATTCAGCCAGAGGGCTTGAATACATACACGAGCACACTGTTCCAATGTATATTCATCGCGATATCAAATCTGCTAATATCTTGATCGACACCAACTTCCGTGCCAAGGTCATGTTTCTCAAACATATATAAATGAACTTTGACACGATTTGCAAATTAATTAATCGAGTGACGTCTCTGCTTAATTATGATTCAGGTTGCTGATTTTGGTCTTACTAAACTGACTGAGGTGGGGAGTGCTTCTCTGCAAACGCGACTTGTTGGAACATTCGGATACATGCCACCAGAGTAAGTTCAATTCTACCCCTCTGATTTAGATCACTCACCATCACATGATTGAAGAATCATCTTTCTTTAAAAATAGCTCAGCAAAGAAAGCATTTTCAAAGGAAAAAAAATGTTCCATAATTTGCGCTAGTTTTAACCATACCTCCACAAACAAACAGAGAGATTTCGTTTATTTCTTGGATGAATAACAGAGTACAAAGGGTCCAAAAGTTCCATCAAACGAGTCAGTCTCGCCCTCTGTCTTTATGAGAAATCCATCTTCAGTTGAGCACTGAAAAATCGGGTCGGGCTATATATCCGGATCATCCTTTAAATTCAAGTTAAATAATAATTCTTCCTTAGATATCTGTTTTTTGCAATATATATAATTTAGATAAATGCAGGTACGCGCAATATGGAGACGTTTCCCCAAAGATAGACGTATACGCCTTTGGGGTAGTTCTTTTCGAATTAATATCTGCAAAGGAAGCAATCGTGAAGACAAATGAAGTCATAACAGAATCAAGAGGCCTTGTTGCTTTGGTATTCCTCCTCACTACATTGTGTACATATATCACTGTCACGGAAACTTGTGACAGATCGTCTGATTAGTCAAGATCCGTTAGATGATACCCATATTAAGATTCAAGTATGAGTATCGTTTGGCAGATTTTGACTCATGAGACAATCTGACACAAGATCTCCCCTATTCCTATTTGACAGATTGTAATGAATACGTTGGGTTTGTGTGGATTTACAGTTTGAGGAAGCTTTTAACGAGCCCGATCAACCGGAAGGACTGAGAAAGTTAGTTGATCCGAGGCTTGCGCATGACTATCCTATCGACTCAGTCTCTAAGGTAGACCGGTATATAAGTTAGGACGGAGCTAGTGAAGTACTGAGTGTTTCATCTCGTGTTTCACTATATATCTGTGTATGGTTCGTGCAGGTGGCACATCTCGCTAAAGCTTGCACGCACGAGAATCCACAGCTGAGGCCGAGTATGAGATCGATTGTGGTGGCACTAATGACACTATCATCATCGACTGAGGATTGGGACATTGGCTCTTTCTATGAGAATCAAGGCTTAGTTCATCTAATGGCTGGCCGATAGCTGTATATATATATTATTATTATTACATTTTTTCCTGATTATTTAGTGTTAATTGGTTTGTTTAATTCTCACTTGTTAATTAATTATGCATTGTATTGTTGTGTAGTTTTACTAACATCATATAATAGCCGCTGATCTTGTTGTATGTTTCTTGACAATTGATGAGAAGGGATGTTAGCAAAGATTCCCTCTAACATAGATCTGATTTTTTTGTTATTTTTTTCTGTATTTTGTTAGTCTTTTGTATTCTCTTCCTCTGATAATTGAGCAACGCACGAACCATGTCGTGTTTGTATCATCTTATCCACCTTCGATATTTTATGCATTTTATTATATGGATAATCATTAAAATATACAAACTTTGTCCCCATTTTTTTAGTTTCCCACACAATTTTAAAAGTTACTTTTCAACGACATGGGCTTTTGCAGTTACGGCATGAGCATTAATGATATATGCAAACTAACCTTTAGATTTATCTATATCTAGGAATCGAACAAATGAAAGCTCCAATCGACTTTTCCTCACGAGATCTATAATTGATTTTGGCTTTAATTTTCGCTCTTCGGAGATCATCTAGATTTTTAATGACTTTAACGGAAAAAAAATATGTGATCAATGGATCGAAAATCAAACCAAAAATTGAAATAGTAAGGAGAGAAATGTGCGGAAATGTTGATCAAAATTTGATGAGAAGTCAAAATAGGAAAAATGAATTGATGAAGGAGATGAAAAGGAATGAATTTGATGAGAGAGAAAAAGTTTGAGTTACTAGTTAAGAGAACGAATGAGCTTGTGAAACTCTCGCTTCTCATATAGGCCCACAAGACAGTCATATTACTTAGTAAATTAAAATTATTATACAAATCAAAATGTAATTAGCGGCAATTTTGGAATTTATAGTAGCTAACTTTTTGTTACTATTTCTCCGATTTCTTGTGGTGATTTTCAACCAATTGAAACCATATACATTATATTTCACATGATTGGAATCAATTGTTTTCCAACAATTATAAGAAGTTTGCACTGTGACGATGTTAAGAATATTTTTTAAGAAAACCCAACAAATAATAAAATCAATATGTTGAACTTTAAGACTACCATTATCAAGTATTGATAATGTGTAATCGAATTGAGTCGTGTCACCGTCAAGTATTGCCAAGTTCAAAACTTAACTCATATATAATCATTGACTTGAGTTTGAGCTCACGTGTACCAAGCACATTCAATTAAGGCTCATGTGCTTAATCGCTTAATTGAGCCTAAAACAAGCTTCCTAAATAAGTATTTAACTATAAATCTGCATTATTCCATTAACACAAAAAAAAGGCTTAATGCATATTTGAGTCTCTGTACTTGCACATTCATCTAGATTCAATTTCTATACTTTAAGCAGATAAAATATAATCAAGTCACCGTATTATCATTTTGATTAAAATCATGCCATTCCGTGATGTATAGTGGGTGCGTGAGATTCATACAGGTTAGATGAGAGTAGCATAAAGAAAATCTTGTCACGTCGTGCTTGAAGTGCCATGTGACATGTCATGCACCCTATTTAATTTGATTAAATTTGCGCTTTCCAGAATTAAAAGTTATATTGGTCAATTTATCTATATTTTACAAGAGATCTAACCCTCCATCTTCATTCTTTCGCTATTAGGCAAGGATTAACATCTATAAAACTCCTTTGGGTTTGCTAAATTTGTGAAATGTTAATTTTATTTTCTAGCTAGATATTATGCATGGGAAGATGATATGTTTGTCCAGCCCAATTAATAAGCTTGTTACGGCAACTATATATAATATTAATATATGAGCCCAAATTTTGGATGTCTAGACTCTAGTGCAGTCAGTCAGATGGGATGATTCTGCTTCCTAAGCATATTAAATGTTAGTGGATGAAATCCTCTTTTTCCAAACCGTGTTACATTCTGTATTCTCCAATCAAATTTATTAGTGTTTTGATTTAATTTTATACTCGTTAGTTAGAGTTAAATATATTCAATTATGATTTATAATTATTTTTTAGCATTTAATTTTCAGCTATTGTTATTTAATAAGGAATTATTATGATTGATTATTTCATAATTATGGATTATAATTTTGTAATTTTAATGTTTCATTTATTAACAATTATAAAATAAACTAAAGCATAAAAAATTAAAATCGAAAAAAATAATGAATTTGATCGGGAATAGATGATGTATGTAACACGGTTTGGAAACATGTGATTTAATTCATGTTAAGAGAACCTTACTAAGTAGATGAAATCGTATGGTCCAAAATCGTGTTTCATTCTATGTTCTACTATTAAAATTATTCACTTTTCTTTCGTTTTTTTTTTCGATTTTGATTTCTCGTGCTCTAGTTTAATTTACAATTGTTAATAAATTTTAAATTAAAATTAAAAAAAATGTACAAATCATAATTATGTAATAAATATCCATACTAATCAATAATTAACTAAAACTTGAAAATTATATACCAAAAATAATTATATATTCTAATTCGGTAGAATCAACTATAATTAATAATTTTAAAAGTAAACTAAAGCACAATAAAATGAAACCCTAAAATTAGTACATAATGAAATGCGGTTTGGGAATATATACGAAAATTATCTCAATCCCAAATCTATAAATACATACACACTATATATAGAAAAATATAGACTACATATAAATATTTGAAAAAATCTATTTTTTATATATACAAAAAAGATCTAAGAAAAATAGTATGTATATTTTTATATAGATAAAATTAGGAATTTTGATTTTAGTATGTTTAAATAGATTTTTAAAGGGTTCACATCCCGACTTGTATAGTTAAATAGCTCAGATGTACACCTACATAAAAATATTTATTTAATATATAATAGGTTACAAACAGAATTCGTTCTCTTATTTATATTGGAATATATATATATATATATATATATATATATTCCAATATAAAATACATTAAATAAAACTATTTCTTACGATTAACTTATTTCCTAAAAATCTGCTAAAAAAACCGCACAAGAATGAATATGAGAAGTTAAAGTAATCATGGCTCCTATATATCCGTTAATATTATAATACATATATAATATATAATATATATAAATATAGAATAGATTATAGAATTTGGGCGGGATAAGAGCATTTTGGGCGGGAATTTTCCATGCAAAAGATTTTGCTTTAATATAGTATAGATAGATTTTTTTCATTATTAATTTATGGTTCATTTAAAAAATGGTTTCATAAATATATTTTTTCATATTCAAATTTAAGTAATTGAAACTGTGAAAAAAAATAAGAAAAATAGAGAATGAATATTATATATATATATATATATAGTTGAAAGTGGCTTATAAGATTTTAAAACAAATACATAAAATAAAATTTTATATAATAAATATCAGTAAAAATTAAACTTACTATATTGAACCTAAGTACTCTGGTTGATAGTTTTAATTATGATTGGTAACTTATATAATGAATTATAATTATTAATTAGGATTTTTAAAGATTAAAATTTTAAAATTTGGCTCATAAATTTATTTTTTCATATATTATTTTATTTTTTTCATTATTAATTTATGGTTCATTTAAAAAATGGTTTCATAAATATATTTTTCCATATTCAAATTTAAGTAATTGAAACTGTGAAGACTAAATAAGAGAATGAATATTATATATATAGTCAAAAGTGGCTTATAAGATTTTAAAACTAACACATAAAATAAAATTTTATATAATAAATATGAGTAAAAATTAAACTTACTATATTGAGTAAGTATGTTTTGGCGGGAAATTGTAAGCTTTCTATTTTGAGCATTATTGTGCTTTTATATATAGATAGATGGGATTCGGGATCGTGTTTGGAGAGGAGAGAAAATGACCAATATATATACACGAGTAATCTTTTGAAAATCATAGAGAATTATCAATCCAGGACCTGAAAGATGAGTAATATATGGATTAAGGACCGAAAGATAAAAACTCTCAATTCAGGACTCGAATGATGAAAAATCTCAATCCAGGACCTCAAAAATCATGAATTTTGATTTATTTTTATTTTTTAATTAATTTTAAAAATTTCTTTATTAGATTTAATAGATAATTAATGAAGGAATTTTCATTGAAATTAATACAAAATTAATTAAAAAAAATAAAAAGAAATCAAAATTAGTGATTTTTGAGGTCCTGAATTGAGAATTTTCAGAGTTTTCATCTTTCAGGTCCTAAATTGATAGATTGCCCATCTTTCAGGTCCTGAATCGACAATTCTCCTAAATTTAACCAATCACGTGACATGTCATGCAACATGACACTTCAGCCTGACATGGCAACATTTATTGGTATGTGGATCAAATCATCTGTTGTCATTCCTATTATGCTTGATGTTGTATAATTATATTTTATTTTTAATTTTTTCAAGAAAAATATTATATACACTAATCGAGGATGGATGACCTTAAATAAAAAATTTTAATTAAATAAAATCATAATAAATTAAAATTTTAAAAAGTAATTTTTTTTAAAAAAAAAGGCTTGGAACATGAAATGCAATAGGTGATCTGATATGATCGGTATGTGGGGATGAAATACTACGTACATTACACTTTTTTATTGCACACTCGATTTTTTATTTTTAATTTCTTGTAATTTAATTTAATTTTATACTTGCTATTTAGGATTTATCCTATAAAATAAGGTATATTATATTTTTTTAATATTGAATTTTTAATTTTTATTTATTAATTGATTACTTGAAAAAAGAAATGAAAAAAAATTAAAAAATTAAGTGAGCAGTAAGAAATGAAATACAAAATGTGCAATAGATAATTTTGTGTGTCATTTATAAACCTTATATAATTAATATCATATGATTAATGAAATATTTATTATGCATTAAAAGATTATTTGAGATTACAAATTTTAAGGTATCAACAATTATTTGAAAATCAACTATTGGATTCTAGACAAAGGAGCTAGTTTATTTTATTTTTATTTTTGTTTATACATATCATTAATATATTATGCATCGTTTGGTTGGCAGGAAAGTAAAGTTTTTTGGGAATATGATTTCTGGGAATGTAATTCTAAGAAAAATGATTACTAACAGATTCTTTATTTTGTGTTTGGAACACAACAAGAAAATTGCAATGATTCTCTGTTTATTATTGAATTAGATTTAAACAAGAATAGATAATTAAATATTTAAAATATATACTATATCTTATTTCATACTACCAATATTTATAATTTTAAATTACGAACCATATAATATATAATTCTTCAATTTGCATTATATAGTACTATAGATATTGAATGCAACATATTATTTCAATTTAAATAAAATGATATCACTAAAAAATAATCAATTAAGGTAAATATTGTATTGGTGATCCAAATATTATTTATTGAATTGAAAATCAAAATTATCTATATAAATATTTTTTTATTGAATTGGAAATCAAAATTATCTATATTGACAATGGTATGGTCATCGTTTAGTCCGCAATGTTGTCTCAAAATGATATTATTGTAATTTTGATAAAATGCCAAAAAAATAATTGATAAAATGGTCGAATGTTGGTCGTAATTTCTTCAATAAAAAAATATCACATTTTTGAATTTCTTTTTTTTTTTCATTTATCAAATTTTCTATTTTTTATTGAAATTTTTTAATCCAAACTTAGTATTAATAATAAAAAAAAGATAATAATAAATCTTATTTTTTCAATTTTAAAACATAATAATAATTTATAAAAAAATAATAATAATAATAAATGAAGAAATCGAACAATGAAATTATTTAACACCAGATTCCCCAAAACAAGGAAAAAGAATACCTACTTGGAGTAGGTATTCAGAATCCAGGAAAGTTGCATAATTTTCCTTGTTTTGAGGAATGTGATTACTTTCCATATTACATAAAAAATGAACCAAACACAGTAATGTTAAAATAGAGAATCAGATTACTTTCCCAAGTCAGATTCCGTGTCAACCAAACGGGGAGTAATTGTAAAACATGACACAACTCTCATTTAGATCGAACTAAACAAGACTACCCCATTAAACAATTAAAAAAAAAGAAGAAAAGAAATAAAACTACATTGATAAGAAAAATATTTAAATTCATCGATCCCGAAAAATCTTATGTTTTTCAATTTATTTACATTAAGAAATATTGAAGATGAAAGTAATCGCACGTGCCATCATTACATTAGAATTTAGAGGGGTTTTTTTTTTTTTTTTTAATATATTTGAATTTAGAGGTTTATATACGTAAGCGTAGGTGGCTTATGATGAATTGACCAACGATTCATTTTCTATTATAGAGGCTCAATTGGCATGTCAACACTTGTACACATTTTTCCAAATCAATTTCGATATTTAAAAATGGTCAATAATTTCGATCAACTAAACAAACTTTGCGTCTGTAGGTTGAAATATATATATATATATATATATATATATATATATATATATATATATATATATATATATATATATATATATATATATGAATCTCAACGCCATCACAGCTAGGATTTCTTGTTTCAGTCGCACTAAAAACTACGGATAATTAATTGGTTATTTTTTAATCATTTGATAAAATTAAAATAATATGGATCCCCCAATTAAATAATGGTAGAGCTCATGCCATCCGAGTGGTACTATTTTATGCACACAATCTAATATTTTCAGGTGAGATTTTATGTATAATTAATGTGGAGAATTAAAAATTAAATTTAAAGCCAAGACCATAATGTATAAGAATTTAAGCGTGAAATTTTTATATATAAAAGATATCTTCAGTTAGAACAAAATTCATTTGAAGTGAGAATTTTATTTGAATTCTTTGTTGGTCGTAAAAGAAAAGGCCATCGAACTTTAATTAAATGAAAATTTGAACTTATTGAACCATTTTACATAGAAATATCGAAATATATAGTATTGTATATTATTTTTTTTTATTTAATTTAAACCTTGATTGGAGTTTTGTAAATGAACATATATGCCAAAAATACAAAGTTGTGTAAATTCCCAAAACGCAAATGCCACAAAAAAAATTCCATTTTGCGATATTATTTAGTTGGAATTATGATATTCATATTTCTGAAAATATTATATATATTTGTCAAATCTTTCTATAAAATCAATAATCTCATGCATAAGAGTTTTCGTTAAAAAAATATACATAAAATATGAAGTCTGGATGAATTTTATTTAAAAGCACAACTCTATTAACATTAATGAACCCTATAATAGTTAATGAGTGCGTAAATTAAAAATGTGTAAACGATTAGCATTTCATCATATTATTTTATATACATAGTGGAACTTGTACGTGATACTCTAATCTTAAAATGCAAATTGAGTGAGGTACAAAACAAGATGACCAATATCATCCGAAACGATGATAATCACTTAAATGTAGAATATAAATTTAAATATTATTGCTGCTAACTACCCAATATATATTCAATACTTTTGATAATTTATTATAAATCTAATATAACTAATTAATTACTAGTCATTCACTAGTGACTTTGCCTATCGCCCTAAAGTAGGTTATTAATAACTTTAATCGCGAAATAGACAAAAAAGTAGTTTTCACTTTTTTATTTTCTTTCTTTTTTTTTTCTCTTGCATTTTCTTGGTGCAGATTAATTAAAACTAAAATTAAAAAAAAAAAAAAGACGTATAGTAGTAGTAGGTACATAATTCCACATGTTGAACCCATAGCATCGCCAACGCTCATCATACAAATATTTGATAATATTTAAATATTGCCGACTTTACAGGCAAAAGGAAAATAATAGCGTCAGCAATTCCAGTAATTGGTTAATCGTGATTCCATTTTGTCAAAAGGAGTGGGTCTTTCTTTGATCGAGACTGGACACGTGGACTCTGCAACATGTTATTGATAATTATATATATTTTAGATTCACATTAGTCGACATAAATATATTGGTTTTTTTTTATTACTAGCTTATTATATCAATAACCCGCTAGTTGATACATTTATATTAATGAATCATAATATAGTTTGGTAAATTTTAATACAAATTGTAATGGGATATGAATGTCGGCACTTTCATTTTCAAGCGTTTTGGATTTTTAAGTGTGTGTGTGGGTGTGTAGTATGTGTGGATTAATTCTAGTGTGTTAACATGTGAATAAATAAATAGCGTCACTTATTAGTAAATAAGTGATCGTAAGTGTACAGTGTTATTGTAATACATAGGTGATCAAGAATATCGTATTCCATAGAGATTGCAATTCCTATATTCTCAAACACAAGTACCAAACTAATATCTAGACACTAAACACGCATGTCCACTATTTTATTAGCAGTAAAAACAACCGCAAGTATACGGTGTAATTACAATACGTAGTGAGCAAGAGTATTGTATTCATAGGGATTGTGATGGCAAATAACAATGCGATTACTAAAACATAAACACCTCATTGATATCTAGATACTGAAATAATAGATTAAAGAACGTGTAAATAAATACCTCAAGAACATAAACACAAATACCTTAAATAAAATAATTAATGAAAACAATGATTTCTAGAGGAGAGTTCATACAATGGCTTTTAGGATAGATTTATTGACTACTTAGCCTTATTTAATTTATCAATGGTGGAAAATCACTTAACTGTTATCAGACTGTTCTCACAAACATATGTCATAACATAGAAATAATGAACGTGCACTTCACTGCAGTCGATTCTTCACACACGTCATTACTCACAATCAAGTACCTTGGACTTAAATTTCTGTGCAACACTTGTTCACTTGGTCGGTCCTTCCAAACATCACATAAAATGATTAACCTATTTTATCCAATTAATTAATCAGTCACGACTAGAATCTTTCAATTAATTAACTTGCATACATATGTTGCGGCCGTCAACATATACATGAGAAATCAAAACTAGAAAACCAAATACCCAATGATAATCGAAAAATATATCTCAATAAATCAAACCATAAAATCCAATGTACTTACAAACCAAATAATCCAACAAAACAATTATATAGACATAATTAAATAAAAGAAATAAAACATGAACATGGTAACACAATCAAGAATCCGGAGTCTTCAATCTTGACGTAACCAAAACCTCTGCTTCTCCAAAGCCTCTATTGTGCCTCCATAATTATATACTTATATGAATTTGTATCTCTTTGTATCCCTTTTGTGTGCTTCTTTTCTAAAGAGTAGATGACGTATTTATAGTGTTGAATGGAATCATAGGGTTAAAATGAAGCCCAAAGTGGAGAAAAGCCTCAAAAATCCCGAACTGGGTTCGTCTGGATCGACTGGTGGGTCGAGTGGCTGGGTCGACCCGACCATGTATATTTTGTGAAGGACTAGGTCGACTGGTGGGTCGGGTCGACCACCACTGAGATTGTTTAGCTTCATTGGTTGCTTGTTAATATGGGAGTCCCCATTCATGATCCCACATCTATGTACTGTGACAATAAGAGTGCTATCCAGATTGCTCATAACTCCATTTTCCATGAACGGACCAAGCACATTGAGATCGATTGTTATCTCACCTGACATCATTTACGAGTTGGCACTCTCACGTTTCCCTTCATCACCTCCTCATCATAGATTGTCGATTTATTCACCAAGTCTCTTTCGCTTCCGCATTCATTTCTTAGTTGGCAAACTCTCGATGCTCCTTGCAGCGACATCTTGAGTTTGATAGAGGGTGTTGGAAATATAAGTGTGCATTTTTGTTTTCTCATTAAGAGTAGTTTAGTCTTTTATTTGTTGCCCTAATGTATCTCTCAAGGATCTTAGCATGGGGTTTGTAGGAGAAAATTTCGATTTTGGTCCTATAGTTCATGGGGTATTCTGTTTTTGGTCCCGACCATTTCGATTTTGGTCCTTTTTAAAAAAAAACTACCCAAAACTAGTCACATAGGTTTATTACTATCGAATTTGGTCCCACGAATTAAACGGCTATTTTAACGCTTGATGAAAACATCACGCACGACTCACGTGCGTGTTATTTTGGGGGGAAAATTAGACCTAAATCCCCAAAATCCCCAAATTCAATAGAAAATACAACTCGTAAAGAATCCCCAAAATCGGTCTGCCCTAATTTCAACCCTCTTTCACAAATTCGCAAGAAATTCCAAATTTCCACAGCAATATTGGGACGTGATGATACGAATGAAGATTTTTTTGGAAATGCCACACCCAAACTACCGTAAGTTTTGAATCATTTCTCAAATATTTTGTCCAATTTATCTAGTAAGTTTCGTTCGATTTCTGAAAGTTTAATTGTTGCTCAAATTATTTTTGTTAGTTCGGTCTCGGTATTGGTACACTCTGAAGCTAAAGCATGGAGAAATGACAATTTCTGATGCGGGTAATCTTGAGTATTTAGAAGGCACAATGAGTGTATTTGATTTTATAGACAGTCGTAAGTGGTGTTTGAATTATTTAGAATAATTATGTGAACAGTTAGGGTATATGGGTAGTAAGAAATTTTATGGGATTGTTGAAAATGGCATCTTGAAGGCTATTGATTGTGAGGCTGACACTTGGTTGTTGATAAGGGAGACTGAGAAAAGCAGAGAGTTTACCATATATCTGGAGAGTGAAAGAATTTGTACAACTTCTGTTGGGGAAATGGTTGAAGGAGCGGTGGAGTATTTGGATGATGAACAGGAGGTTGATGTTGAGCAGAAAGTTGAGCTTCAGAATAGGCTTAAAAGGAGATATAGGTTAACCTATCTGCAGAGTGTTGAAAAATCATCTAAAGGTCCTGTTTCAGATGCAGAAGGTCTAGATGATGATGCCAGGAAGGGAAAATCCCTGATGGAAGAGGGTTTAGGTGCTGGGGAAGGGATAGCATTAACTCATGTAGAGGGTTTAGGTGCTGGGGAAGGAAAATCCTTGATGGCAAAGGGTTTAGTTGCTGAGAAGGGAAAGGCCTTGACAACTATAATGGAAGATGATGCAGAGGGTATAGAACATGATGCAGAGGGACTAGTTGCTGTAAACAAGGGAAAGGCTATAATGGAAGATGACTTAGGATCAAAAGAGAAAGGAAAGGCCCTGATGGAAGAGGGTTTAGAGACTGATAGTGAATGTGATGATGAGGATTTCACATATGATGAGGACAGCTGTGATGATTTGTTGGATGGCATAATCTACAATGAGAATGTAGATAATGATGTTGAGTGGGTGGGTACCAAAGGAGCTGATATTGATGATGCTCACTCAGAGAGTATTAGTGCCTCAGATGATGGGAATGAGATGAGTGAGCTTGAGAGTCTACCATCTGAAAATGAAGAGGGGTCTAGTAATTTGAGTATGAGCGCTGAGAAAGTACCAAGACCATAGAATTCTACATTTTACCTAGGGCAATTGTTCAGTACCAAGCTAGAGTTCAAGGAGGCGATCAACAACCACTCAGTTGAGATATGAAGAACAACAAGGTTTATTAAAAATGATACCAGAAGGATCTATGCAAGGTGCAAAAAGGCAGATGAAGGGTGTGCATGGAATATAAATGCACTTAAGGTGAAAGATGAAGCATCATTTCAGATTAGGGAGCTGAGTTTGGTACACAGTTGTGCAAGACAGTTTCATGGGTCTAATGCTAAGTCAGGTTGGTTGGCAAAGAGGTTTGAAAGGTCTTTCAGATGTGATCCAAAGAAGAGCATAAAGAGCTTTTAGAAATCAACAATATCTGAGCTTAGAGTATATGTGTCACATCAAAAAGCTATTAGAGCAAGACAGAATGTGCTCAAGCTGATTGAAGGGTCTAACACTGACCAATACTCTAGGCTGTGGGACTATACGGAGTGTTTAAGAGAAAGGAATCCAGGTTCCACTGTGATTCTACAGTGTGATGTTACAGAGGCTATCAACAAATTTAAGAGGTTCTATGTGTGTCTCAATGCTGTAAAGAATAGATTCAGAGCAGGATGTAGGCCATGGATAGGTGTAGATGGTTGCAACTTAAGTGGGCTTAACTCAGGTGTGCTACTGACAGCAATATGTATGGACCCCAATAATGATCCATACCCTTTAGTTTATGTAGTAGTTTCAGTAGAGAATGAGGAATCTTGGGAGTGGTTATTGCTGCTTTTGAAGGAGGATTTGCTGACATAAAGGGAAGATGTCTACACATTTATGTCAGACAAGCAAAAAGGGTTCATTGGTGCTTTTGAGAAGGTTCTGCCATATGTGGAGAACAGATTCTGTGTCAGGCATTTACATGGGAACATGAAGAGGGCTAGGTTCAGGGGAAGAACTTCAAAACACTATTACGGAAAGCAGCCAATGCAACTACCATTCCTGCATTTAACAATGCAATGCTTGAGATATGGAAGCTGGATAAGAAGTGTTTAGAGTGGTTGCAATCTAAGCCACCAACAGAATGGTCAAAATCACACTTTTCCACTTTTGGAAAGTGTGATACTTTAGTGAATAATATGTGTGAGCAATTTAATGCTTATTTTGGATGCTAGGGACAGACCAATTTTAACTATGCTAGAATGGATCAGGGAGTATATGATGTCTAGGCTGCAGAGATATGGAGAGAGGAGTGAGCTTAAGTGGGAGGGCATAAAGCTTTGTGGCAAGATTAGGGAGATTGTGGGAAAGAACATGGAGGCCTCTGGTGACTATATTCCGATAAAAGCTAGTGAAAAGACATATGAGGTTTCAAGCTATGATGGCTCAAGGTATGTTGTGCACTTAGAGCATCATATTTGTGATTGTAGGAGGTGGGAGTTGTCTGGCATTCTCTGTAAGCATGCTATAAGTGCAATTTGTGCAGAAGGGGGAGATCCAGAGGATTTTGTTGCTGTTTGTTACTATGTGCAAACCTATGATGCACTTTATAGTCATTCGATAAACCCTATGAATGGAGAAGAACTGTGGCAGAAAACAGGTTACATACCACCAATGCCACCTACAATGCTTAAAAAGAAAAAGGGTAGGCCTGAAAAGGCAAGGAAAATTGGGCTCAGTGAAACTCCAAAGAAGAGGCAGAGAAAAGGGAGTGCAATCTGCAAAAAATGGGAAACCAAAGGTTTAAGGTCACCTGTGGTACCTGTGGGGAAAAAGGTCACAATAGCCTTGGATGTGCAGTAAGAAAGGTACACTTTTCATATTAAGTTGAATTTATGATTTCATATTGTTATGTAGTGCACTAACTATAATCTGTTCTATGTATATATGTTCCTTAGGCTGCTGAAAAAGCTGAAAAACCCACTACAGAAGTTGATGTGCAAGAAATGACACAACCTGACTATCCCATGACACAAGAAGATGAAGATGGTGCTGCCATAGATGCTTTTATAGATGAGTATACACACAAAAGCACCAGACCAACTACTGTGCAGGGGAGAAAGGAGCTTGTGAGTTACTGATCTTAATTTACTTGACTTACTATCTAAATTAACCTGACTATATAAATTTCACTTACTTATCTTAATTTTTAGGTTGAAAAAAGAGCTGCACTTGCCGGAAGTTCTCAACCAAGGCAGACTGATGTGCATCAAGAGGCTTATACTATTTCACAAGTTGTCAATGCTCTACAACCAACCACAATGGGTGTTCAAATCAAAGCTCCTCCTCCAATGAACTTCCATCTAAATGAGTTCATTGGTGGACCTTCTATTGGTACAAAGAGGGGCTTAGAGAGCATGAAAGTGTTCTCTCAAGGAGGTAAGAAGTATGTGACATTATCTAGCTTGAGAGATGCAAAGAAAGCCAGTTCTGCTAAAGAAGTTTAATGTAATCCTCTTGGTGTCTGCTACTGGGGCTTTTTTGATGATAACATGTGCATAACATGTAGATAAATGCTACTGCTTTTTTGTGTTTTATGTTCCACAGTAGTTTAGCACTAACTGTTGGGCTTTTTTTACCTTGCTTTTTGAATCATGATGGTTTTTTAATCATGATATACAGTAGCAGTCAGTGAAACTCTTGTTATCTTTTGGGGGCTTGTGTATGTAGTTGAAACATATGGCCTTAATGATTTACTGGAAATTAGTGCTTCATTACATCTGAAATTCTGCATACGTACAGGGGGAAAATTCTGCACACATTACAACTGAAATTAGTGCATACAATACAAGGGAAAATTAGTGTATACAACTGGAATTAGTGCATACAATACAGGGAGAAATTAGTGCTATTCTATGTTGATCATTTGAATAATTTAATTACCAAGGAAAACATGAGCACTAGTAATATCATTTTCCCTAGCTTATTTATTTCTACAACATTTTCAGAAATTTTCTTCAACTCTTTAGCCATTTTCTTCAATTGTTCACTGTTAAGAGATTTTTCCTCAGCTCCAGCTCCATCTTCATCAGCCCAAAGAAAAAAACCACACCCCTCATTTTGAGAATCTGGACATGTATGAAATGTCCTACCTTTACTTGTCGGCTTCTTTGAAACGTATGTACGTGCAGCTTTTCCACAATGGCACACCATGTAAGCTTTGCCAAAATTTTTGCTTGAGGATGTGGTAGACATAGCTTTTTTTTGGTATTGTTTCTTGTGCTTTGGTAGCTTGGTAATTGTGTTGTGTTAGATCTTTATTTTGATTGGTGAGTTGGTATTTATAGTGTCAATGATGGTGGGAATTTTCCCTCCAAAAAGATGTGAAAATTCCCTCCAAAATAATAGCAAAAATAGGTTAAATTTGCCTCCAAAATCGTTGATGAATTTCTGAAAATTTTTTATTTGGGACCAAAATTGATATCAAAATGGGACCAAAATCGATACAAATTTTAATAGAAACCGTCACGGCGTGACCAAAAATGATACTTCATATTCTATGGGACCAAAATCGAAATGGTCGGGGACCAAAAACGGAATTCCCCATGACCTATGTGACCAAAATTGAAATTTTCTCGAGTTTATTGAATTATTTTATGATTCTTACTTAATTTACACAGACTACTTGCGCAAATGAGACTAATGCATTGGATCGATGGAGAGTGGGAAATCGACTGCTCTAGTTAATTATCGTAAATATAGTTACTAAGTTTGTCAATGAAGATGTCTCCAATCTAAATAGGATAATTTTTAGATTAACTTAGCAATATTTAATGTGTTTTATCATATGTTGAAATGGAAATTTATTAAAACTAATGATAATGTAGGTAGTTAAAACTCCAATTGTTCGGCAGTAAAAAATATGTCATCAGTCATCACTTACAAATTGTTACTTATTATTATTATTATTATTATTATTATTATTATTATTATTATTATTATTATTATTATTATTATTATTATAAAACCTTACAAACTATTGATAAAAAATAATAAAAGATTTAGTTGCATTAAATATCATGACGTTATAATCCGTCGAAAGTGACTCAATGTGACTTTCTTTCACAAGTTCATAAAAATAAAACGGTAAATTTATCAGACACATTGGATCAATTTTATTGAAAATTCTGATCGATTTTTAATTGCAAAAGGTTAAAAGTTGATATATTTCACATTGCATTTATAAAACAAAATTCGCATTCTCCAATTTTTCAAAAAATAAAAAACTTAGAGATAAATTTTTGAAGAGGTAACTTTTTTTTTTTAGCCACTTAAAATTTTAAATATATTTTTTTAGCCACCAACTTTTAAACATACTTTTCTTAGCCACTTTGGATCAAAATACCCTTTAGACATTAACAAAATAAAAAAAAAAAATTGAAATATCCCACTTACCTACCGGTGGAAATGGGCCAAGCCGAGCTAAGCTTTGCCTTGGTAGGCCTGAGCATATTATACGAATGTTAGGCCCAAACCTAGCCTATTATCTGTTGTAGGCCTTTTTATAGGCCCAGGTCTGGCCTCTTTAACAAAATGAGCTAGGCTTGGGGCCTTATAAAAGCCTATTTGAGCCTACTTGAATTTTTTTTTATTCAACTAATATCAATAATAACAATAGTAACATATCTAATAAAAGACACATAACATATATCAATTATCATGCCAAAATTAATACAAAACATAAATGACAATAAAAATTGTTTCATATTTTAAATAATAAATATATGTGGTTTCAATATATATGTATATATATAATAATTTATATTATATTATATAAATAGGCTGGCCTGTTAAGCTTATTGGGCTTTTTTCAAAACCTAAGCCTAGACCTACTTATAAATGTAAGCTTTTTAAAAAGCCTGAGCCTGGCCTTTTTATAATATACGCCAGGCCTAACTAGGCCCAAAATAGGCCAGGTCATAGGCCCCCTGTCGGGCGGCCTGGCCCATTTCCACCCCTATGCCTACCCTATCATACCTCAGATCTGCTTTTCATTTTCATCTTCATGTCGATCTTCATTTTTTGGACTATAGTTCTCATTGTAGTTTGACCATGCCAAGCTAGTGCAGTGAGCAACCAAGTTCAACTTTTATAAAAAAAAGTGATTTTGTCTTAACTGCACGCTGAATTATTCTTAACTGTGCTAAAAACCCGACGCGCATAAACCATGTGTGCATATAACAACAAACATCGGTAGATATCGACATAACATCGACTGATAATTTTCGTGCATCGGCAAAACATCAGCTGATAATTTGACCTCAGGTGCGCGCGTGTGGCCACAAAGCGTGCTTACACAAGGCATGCATGCGATTTTCTTTTTAACTGTGCGACAAATTATTCCTAACTGTACGCACAAGGTATGCATGCGTGCAGATGGCTATGCGCGCAATAACAAATATCGACAGACATCGACTGATAATTTTCGAGCATTAACAGAACATCAACTGATAATTTGGTCTCGGGTGCGCGCATGCGGAAACAAAGTATGCGTACACAAGGCATGTGTGTGCGTGCAGATGGCATGAGCGCAACAACAAACGTAGACAGACATCGGCAGATATCAGCAGGTCATCGGCAAAACATCGGTTGATAATTTTCGAGTATCGGGAGAACATCAACTGATAATTTGGTCTCGGGTGCACGCGTGCGAGCACAAAGCATGCATACACAAGGCATGCACGCGCAGATGGCTACACACGCAAGAACAAATATAGACAGAACATCGGCTGACAATTTGACACGCACAAGATGGCTCCCGCACGTAGCAACAAACATTGACAGACATTGGGTAACAATTTGAGCTCAGGTGAGGCATGCACGCAACAGCAAATATCAACATACATCGGCATGCACATCGACCATGCACTGATAACTGCGCTAAGCTCCGTGCGCAGTTAAGAACTTCACTTTTCTAGATTTTTTGAAGGTTGTAGAAATAATTTTTTTTTTCAGATTCATAAATGAACTATATTAAGGATGATTTTTAAATACTTCTAATGTCAAAGAATGCCTATTATATCTAAAAAATTCTTATACTCAATTTTCCCCCAAATCAAACTTCAAAATCAAATAACACCAAACAATCTAACAATATTATTAACAATTAGATCTGAAAGCACACAGGGAGAACTTTTGTCAAAATTTTTGACAGACATTGGGTAATAATTTTCAGAGTGCTTGACGAGTTGGGAAATAATTTTCTATTTCTTCTCTTCAATTTTCGGCGATCAACGCGCAATGGCTCGGTTGTTGGAGAAATTTAGATTTCTTCTCTTCAATTTGGGTAGATCGATGATATGGGGAGAATTCCTGACAAAGTCCATTACTGCTGCAGATTTTATAGATCGATGATGTGAGATTGTAAAGGAGAGAGAAAAATTTCAAAATCTGATTTTTGAAAAGTGATGTGGGCGGCTATGGAATTGGGGATATAAAGTAGGATTTCTTTTTAAAAATAAATATAAGGGTATTTCGATAATTTGGCTAAAAATATATTTAAAAGTTAGTGGCTAAAATAAATTTTTTAAAAGATTAAGTGCTACTTTGGTCCATTCCCATTTTTTTGAAATCCAAGAGAGTGGCATGGGAATTGGTGTTGTCATTCGAGATTGTGCAGGGTAGGTCATCGTGTCTCGGTGTAAAAAGATTTCGGCTAGATTAATGGCCGAGGAAGAAGAAATCCTCGCATGCCAAGAGCCGGCTGGCTTTGCTATTAGCTACGTACGGACGCATGAATTACTTATATTTTTCTAAAATAAAGGCAACATTTTTTCCAGGGACAGACGCGAGAATTTTAACTTGGGGGGAGTGAAAATTAATTATAATGCAAATACAAGTGAAACAAATAAGTATGTATTTGAATTGAGTACCTCGTAGAAATTGAGCAATAATGTCAAAATTTTCAATATATCACCATAATCAATAATGCGACATTTCATACCAAGTATTCTGCAAAAAAAATAAAAAATATATCCTCTTTCTAAATAATTGTTTCCATCTTTTATGTTTATTATTGAACCTATTTAAGATTTCATAAAGAATTATCAATCATGCTTCTAATTTTTTTGCCAAAAAAATGGTAGGACAAATATAAAATAATAAGAAAATTAAATATAATCATATTAGGAAATTGTAAATCTTAATAAAAAAATCAATTTCAATGGATAATTTGAACATAACGATTAGCGATAAGTGCTACTATATTATATGTGAATTGTGAAATCATAAAAGATAAATAAAATCCTAAAACTAAAGTCTTGAATTATTCATCCTCAAATGATCAAATCCATAGATATAACCTCAAATATATTATGAATTAAACACTTATATGAATATATATATATATATTTATATATATATATATATAGAGAGAGAGAGAGAGAGAGAGAGAGAGAGAGAGAGAGAAGAACTTACCCGCAGCTCCAGAATAACAACCAAAGGAATAGAAACAAAAAGGGTGGAAGTATTGTTTTTAGTGAATTGAGATTTGATTTCTTTTATATAAATTATCATTAAATATTATTTTATTTGGGTTATAACTAAATCAATTTACTTTATTCACAAATATGCGGTGGGCCAATAAAATATATTGAAATTAGTCCAATGATCTTAAATTTATGGGGATAAATTACATATACATATGTATATATAGCGTGGTGTTGTGAAAATTTGAAGGGGACGGCTACCAATACCGCCCCTTGAGTCCGTCTCAGATTTTTTCTTTTCATATATTTTTAGGGATCGTTTGCTAGACAGTATAAGATAACATAGATACCTATGACTAGGATGTCTTTAATATATTATGTATCAATATGATGTTTGTTTAAATGTATTAAAATGCTTATAAAATATATTCAAATATAATATACTGTTTAGTTGGAAGTATTAAATTTTCCATATAATTACAATTCCAAAAATACCCTCTTATATTAGGCAGGAGAGAATTTATTATTGGACATTAATTAATATGGAGTGGGACAATTTAGTTCAAAAATTATAATAATGATCTTCTGTATTACATATCCCACCTACGAGGTAGGATACAGAATCCTACTGAATCTTGCATATCTTTGTTAGAAATACCGGGCTCTTATTTAATAAAGGGCTTTGAGTTTTGAACCAAACAATTTATTAAGGTGTCGTAGATATCTATCACTCTCTTATCATCTCTAGCAAACGAGCCATTAGGATTTGTGATAAGGTTATAAAATTAAGAGGGAGAGAATGTTAAAATATATAAAACAATAAATATTTTGACATAAAATAAAATTTAAAACGAGAAATATATATATATATATATATGTATGTATATATATATTATCTAAAGGGCAAATAATTGAATGTGTTGCCACCAATCCATAACCATTAACCAAACAAGCGCGTGGGCATCCATTTATCCACCCTAATTCCGAGGCATGGGGGTGGTGGGCGGCACAAAAAAAAAAAGAAAAAAAGAAAAAAAAAGTAGCCGTTAGACTATTTGAACCTTCACGTGGTCCTTACCGACAATCAACGTATAAGCACATATATAATTACTTAATTGTAATAATTCTTTCCCCGACTAATTAATTATTAGTTATGTATGTATGTATGTGTGTGTGTATATATATATATATTTATATTTATTTTAATAACGCAAATCAACGACTGCTATTCAATTCAGAAGTACTTCCTGAAAAATCTCAATCATACGTAAATATAATAGATCATATGTTTATTTTATATAATAACACATTTATCAGTAAATTTTCAATCTTGAGTTCATCAAACTGTAATATTAACCACTTTATAAGAAAATTGTTTACACTATAACATTATATGTATATCAATATTATTTGTAACTACATACATGCAACAAATAAAAATAATGGGTGTGTAAAATATACCACAGTATTTAAGAATCTGGTTTGGATTTACTTCAATAAATAAATAAATAAATATGGATCGAAAAATATTTGAACATGCCCTCTTCGTTTTCCTCAGGTCTTAATTATCATAATTATACTCTAAAGTCCCAGGTCAGCAAAACGTTGCCATTCTTTTAAGAGGGAAAAAAAAAGTCGCCAAAATTTGCTTCATTCTGTTTTAGCAGAACCTTCAAGAAATTCTCAGTTTTGCTGCTGCTGCTCTCTCTCTCTCCCCCTCGGTTTTCCTGTGTGTTCATGTATTGTATCGCACAACTCTATTCATAATAAAGGTTTAATTTATTGGACTTTGTGAAAGTGATTGTTAGAGTTTTCCTTTGATTTTGAGTTAATTCTGGACTCTGGATATTTGTTGCTCTATTTTTCAGATTTATTAGATAAAAAAAAACTTTGATTTTTCACTTTTCCAAACCGTATATGTTCATTGGTGGATTTCTTTGCTGTAATGTAATGCAGTTATGCTGTTATTATTAGAACTTCTTTTTTTTTCCCCCCCTTCCTCTTGGGGGATTTGGATGGGAAGAATTTGGTGTTACACTTTCGGTCGACTTATGATGACTGTTGTTTATTTGTTGCTGCACAGTGATAAATTAAATTGGTAAAGTTTTAGAAAAGAGCTATTGTCTTCTCTTTTTTTAAGGTTTTTGTTGTTTTCTGAAGTTTGAATGTGTTGATTTTGTGATAGGTTGGTATTGGTTACTGATTTGTGTTTATTAAGAAATTTATATTCTGAAGCTGACTGGTAATTGGTTGAATAGTGACCGAGTACTGTAAGAGATCCATGTTTTTTTTAATGAAGGTGATTAACTATATTTGTAGTGGATTCGCTTTTGAGTTGGGTTATTTTTGGTTGCTTCATTTTATCTTTCAGGAATTAAGATATTGGATTTCAAGATTGAGTGAACTACCTGAAGTTTACATGTCATAATGTTTAGATTATGATTTGCTCTGTCTCGTTGTTCATAATTTCTTGGTTCTGGCAGGAAGTTCAACTTTTCATCTAGAGGTTAAAGATGGCCACATTTTCGGATATAGGAGTTGCAGCTGGAATAAACATTCTCTTTGCTGTGGCCTTCCTAGTTGCGTTTGCTATTCTACGCCTTCAGCCCCTCAATGACAGGGTATATTTCCCAAAATGGTATCTCAAGGGTTTGAGGAGCAGTCCCATGCAATCAGGCTCATTCGTGACCAAATTTGTAAATTTGGATTGGAGATCATATATTAGGTTTTTGAATTGGGTGCCAGATGCTCTAAAAATGCCAGAGCCGGAGCTTATTGATCATGCAGGGCTGGACTCAGCAGTCTATTTGCGGATTTACTTGCTCGGGTATGCTCAGTTGCTCACTCATCTGATATTTCCTCAACCTGCTACAGTGCAGTTAGCATGAAATGAATAAGTCAAAGGGACATAGGACTTATATGACTAAGAAAACGATTTCTGATTGAGTTATATAGACTATGGATGTTACATAGATGATCTATTCTGGGGATTACTAACGAGGAAAATCAATAATGTAGAATGTCTGGCCAGCAGCAAGAGTTTTACTATTTGCCAAATGAATTAAATATCTTAAAAGAAAGTTCAATCAATTTATGTGGGCATCATGCAGTAATATATGCTAATAAGAGTCTTCAAAGAGCTCATGAGATTCACTCCATCTATATACCATCTTAATTACTTAATGATTTTCGTATACTGTGTTGTCATTATTATTGACAAATTTTGATGGCTGCTACTAGCAAAAAGCTAATATTAGTATGCATCTGATACTGCTTTTGCCCTTGTTTAGGATATATTATAATAGAACTGAATCTTTGAGGTTCATTTCCGAACTGCATGCTGATTCTGTGCATTGATTGTGCAGACTTAAGATTTTTGTTCCTGTGGCATTACTTTCTTGGGCTATCCTGGTACCAGTTAACTGGACGAACAACACTTTGGCAATTTCTCAAGCAAGTGATAAGCTACAGTACAGTAACATTGACAAACTTTCAATTTCAAATGTTCCATATGGATCACCAAGGTCAGTTGGTTTTCAATTCTATCTTTCTCTCGGAGTGTTGCCTTTTCTGCAGTGTCGATTATTATTTTAGGTGTTCAGCTGCCCTTTAAGGGCTGAAAACATGATACGGAATATAGTTGGTTTGATCTTATTCTAAGCTTTTGATAGCTTCTCAGTTCTTGTAATGATAGCAGTGTGTCTATGTTTATGTCACTGTGGGTTTATATCAACTAGGCTTGATTAAATTTGTCTGCACATTTCTTCTTCTATCACTATAAAGGGAGTTTTTCTGAAGATTTGATGTCTATCTTTTTGGTGAAACTGACATCTATCTAAAGATGGGTGTCTTTAACACATTATTCATTTTATCGGACCAAAGTGATGGAAAGCAGTCATGCGCACTCCTGATTAGATGAGTCATGCTCACTCCTGTTAGATGGAGAATATCATGCTGAAGCTTGAGTTTCTATTGTTTAGTTGTATGTGAGTTAACGAACAATCGTATTTGATAGAATTACATTTGCTACAAACACATTAAATTACTCATAGTTATTATGTGAGAACTATGTTTTGCATCATTATTTGAAATACAGAGGTGGCTTTAGAGGAGTGTACTTGTAGGTGGTTACATCTCGGTTTTTGTTGATATCTATATATATATATATATATATATTAGAATTTGACAACTTACAGGAGCAATAAAAGCTTCTTTGGTTTTATTTAGATCTCTCTAATAGCAGTTGGGCTCTTCTGAATGTTATAAGTGTGTGCTAACATATACCTGCTGCTTTGAAATTTACAGGTTTTGGACTCATATAGTGATGGCGTATGTATTTACTTTCTGGACTTGCTATACTTTACGGAATGAATATGAAAAAGTTGCAGTAATGCGTTTACACTTTCTTGCTTCTGAAAGACGTCGTCCTGATCAGTTCACCGTAAGATGCAATTTTTATTTATTTGAACTTAAAAAGTAGTCTGGACTAAGAGTTTTATAGGAAGAGGGGACACATTTAATTATCAGGGAATGGTGTCTTTTCTGAGATTTATTGTTGCTATTAAAAAGAATAATGTACTATTGTGGTAATACATGATATACATGAATATAAGACATAAACCTGCTAATAATGGCAAATACAAATGTATCTGACTTTGGGTACCTTTTTCATTGAATGTCTTTAATTTATTTGAACGTGTACTGTGAATTTTACCACATAACTTGTTAAAAATATGTGCAAATATGATTTTTCAGAAATCTTATTTTTGACATAGATATGCCTAGTCCTATTTCACAATAATACTGACTTGTATCAGCCATCCCCATTGACAGATTTACATAGTTTAGCTGACAGTTTCAAATACTTCTTTGGCATCCTTTTCACCTATTTTTCTTTTTTAATGAAAATTCCCTGTATTGATGATAGTTTAAATCTTCCCAGGTTCTTGTCAGAAACGTGCCACCGGACCCAGATGAATCAGTGAGTGAAGCAGTGGAGCATTTTTTCTTGGTCAACCATCCAGATCATTATCTAACTCATCAGGTTTTCTTCATGCTAAAATCTCTTGCATTGTTTTTTCGGTGGAAAATTATCTTAAGGACTCATCATTATCTCTTTACTAAGTGTAAAATTAGTAAGAAATGTCCGTGTAAATTTTTTATCATCTATAAGTTTAATGTATGTGTTGTGTTTTTACTAAGTGTAAAATTAGTAAGAAATGTCCGTGTAAATTTTTTATCATCTATAAGTTTAATGTATGTGTTGTGTTTTTGGGGAATTCTCTTTTCTGATAAAAAATTCTGATTTTATGCCAATTTTATTTTATTTTTTTAACTTTCATTCAAAGTGCTTCCATTCATCTTTTTGAAAATCATTCTTCCCCAGTGTGTAAAGGTTTGAGTTTTGGAAGAGGAAATCTATCTTTTTTTCAACTTGAAGTGGAGAGAAACTTAACTCTCTAACATTAATGACTTGTATGTTAAATAAATAATTCGTGAAAACCCTGTGTGAGGTAAATTATAATATAATTAAAAAAATACTTTTTTTTTACTCGTGTAGCTATGGGTAGTAACATCTATATATTTTTCATTAGTTAATTTTTGGGAACCATGCAGAATTAAACCATTGAGTATTGACAAGGTTATATTTATTATTTTTAACCACTTCTATTATTTGAGCAGTTAGGATGTATTAGTGAGGTATGAAGATGTGCGACATATTAAGAATTGAATTAATTTGTGACTGGAAATAAAAGAAGGGTTAGTATAATAAGAAACTAGATGTCAAGAAGATGAGAAATAAGAAAAAAAATCAATGTCAGGAAGATGAGAAATAAGAAAAAAAAATCAAGGACAGCATTTTAATGAAAAACGATCATCTTAGACTTGCGATACCATTATCTGGGCACCGGGTTCGCCTTTTGTGATTCATAACTTGTTATTCCATATGTTCTTCACATCCACAGTCAAAACAAATCATATTGGCCAGGCCTTTTAATATACCATTATTATTGTGTTTTTTACTTTTGAATTAAGAGGGTGTTTGCTTTGTCTTATTTTAAAGAACTTATAAGATGTTGGGTCTGATTTTAAAAATAGGTTCTTGGAGTGTTTGGATAATTGAGCTTATTAGTTGTGGTAGTAATGATAAAGTGTAATTATAAGGACTGAAACACCTGAGGTTTGCCAAGATAAGATCTTTTTCTGAAAAAAATTGATGTCTTTACTTTTTTAGAAAGAGCCTATAAGCTCCAAACACTTTAAAGGAGCTTAGAAGTGGTCAAACATTTTACTAGATGTTTTAAAAATCTAGTAGGCTCAGCCAAGACACCCCCTAAGTATCCAATTTATTAACAAGTACTTAGATAATACTTCAAATAAAGGAAGGCAATTTTATTGCATAAGTTCATATTTCAATATTGTGTCCTTAAAGTCTGTTTACTTAGTTCATGCCAAATCTTGCACGTATGTTGCTTCTAGTATTTCTGTGGAAATAGGCTTTACTACTTTGTTATGTGCATTTTTGTTCTTATGTCAGGATACTTGTGCAGGTTGTAATCAATGCCAATAAACTTGCAAAACTGGTGAAGGAGAAGAAAAGTGCAAAAAATTGGCTTGACTTTTACCAGATAAAATATTCAAGAAACCAATCAAATAGACCAATGACAAAGGTACTTTTATACGCATAGTAAGTGTTTAATTCCTTCAGCAAATTGTTGTTTGTTCATGATACTGTTAACATCTTTCTAAACTTGCAGACTGGTTTTCTTGGCCTTTGGGGAGAAAAAGTGGACGCCATTGATCATCAGAAGGCTGAAATTGAGAGGCTCTCGAAGGAAGTAAGAAAACACCAATATATATATATATGTATGTATGTATATATATATGCAATGTCCTGAGTTTTTTGTTTAAAATTTGGAAATGGCACAACACTGCCAAAATACTTACAGTGACCAATATTTTTTTTTTTTTTGCAGCGGAAATAACTAGTCAAATAGCCTTCTAGGAAAACATTTTATTTTACTTCAAATAACATAATTAAACTTTTGCATTGGAATAATGATTTTCAAAAAATAACCTCAAGATTATCCAATAATGATTTTAAAAATCTAACTTGTATAAATTGAATTTTTCTTAAGTAAATCTTAATCAAAATGAATAATTTTATGGTCTATCACCGCATGTCTCAATGTCTTACCGAACTTCTTTAACTTAAAAAGAAAAAAAAAGAGGGGTGAGTTTTTAAAGCACTTAGTGGGAACTGCAGCAGAAATAGGTTGCTACAATGTGTGTGTCTGTGAGAGAGAGAGAGAGAGAGAGAGAGAGAGAGAGATTTTCACTAGCTTTTCCACCCCGAGGGGATGATATTGAAAGGGACTGCTGGGAGGCTTTTGCATTAAAAATATTGAGAGAAGAAAAATTTGAAAATGAAAATGAAACCAAAAAGTACCTAGCATGTTTATTGTACTTTATTAAAATTTTTCCTACATGTACAAAGATGTTTCTACTATATTCCTGTAACAACATTGATGGATTAAAAGTCTTTGTATGATCAAAGGATTAACAACATTACATGCAAATGCAGATAGCTGAAGAGAGGGAGAGGGTAAAAACTGATCCTAAGTGCATCATGCCAGCTGCATTTGTTTCCTTTAGAACTAGATGGGGTGCTGCTGTTTGTGCTCAAACACAACAAACTAGAAATCCGACTCTGTGGTTAACAGAATGGGCTTCAGAACCACGAGATATCTACTGGGATAATCTCGCTATCCCCTATGTTTCACTGACTATTAGGAAGCTTATCATCTCTGTTGCTTTCTTCTTCCTTACATTCTTCTTCATGATCCCTGTGACTTTTGTGCAATCACTGGCAAATATAGAGGGTATCGAAAAAAGAGCACCATTTTTGAAGTCGATAATTGAAATGTAAGTGTGCCTTCTTAGAGCTATTTATGCCATCATGTGATTATTGATGTAGAAGTTTTATTTGTTTTGCCCATGATCATTTTTGTGACCGTGATCATCTTTATTTACGTCGAATGTGACTCTTCCCTAATACTGATTTCTCTCGATTATTGTCAGCTCTTTTAGACCATTTCTTTTTCTTTTTTATACATTTTGATCTCTCTTTACCCTAAAGCTTTTTTTTTTCTTTTTTTTTTTTTGGCTACATGTTTCACATTTTCAATTGGAAGTTCTTATTATCAGGGAATCCAGTGTCATGCCCAATATATTGGTGCACTGAATTGCTAAAGATCCTGCAAAAAAATTTAGCCTTGAGGAAAATAAAACTGCTTGTCTTTTTGCAGTTTAGCCCAATTCTTTCCTTCTAGAATGTGTAAAAGTTGGAAGAGTTGAATTAAAACTGCGAACTGTTTTGAAAATTAAAATTCTACCCTATTAATATATTATGAATTGTTGTAGGGTAAAAGTTGGAAGACTGATAATAAAGTCTACTTGCAACCTTCATATATATTGCTAGCAGTCTAGTACTTGAAAAAATTTCATAGTTGCTAGTTATTTCATCAGTGATGTATTAGTTTTTTTCTTGTTTTCTTTTTTCCCTTTTTTGTGGTTATTGGATGCCTGAGGTGTGCATGTGGTAGGTTCAGTTGAATAAGTGTTCTCTTCTCCCATATAGTGTCCACAACCATCAGTTTGCAAGTTTATAGTTTCCATTTGGTCCTGTAACCATTTTACGCTAATAATTAATGACTTATTAATTATGCAGACCCTTTATCAAGTCTGTTATCCAAGGCTTTCTACCTGGTATTGCTTTAAAGATTTTCCTCATAGTTCTACCAACAATACTGATGATATTGGCCAAATTTGAGGGTTGGCTGTCAATATCATCTCTGGAGAGGAGGTCTGCCTTCAGATATTATATCTTCAACTTTGTCAATGTTTTCCTAGTGAGTGTAATAGCTGGAACTGCATTTCAACAACTCGATAGTTTTATCCATCAGTCTGCCAATGAGTAAGTTACTTGAGTGTAAACACAGTTTTATTCAAATGTTGGATGGATGGTGCAACTACTTTCAATTCCTTTACTTTTCCAATTCTGATATCTTGCCGCGACTGTGATAGGGGAATTGTTATTTCTTCATTTATGCATTGATGAAGGAAAATGCTTTTTCATTTTCATCCGAGGAGATTGATTCTTTATTTTTATTTAGTTAATTATGAGATCATTATTGAATAAATATATTAAGAGTGGTTAACAGTCTGTTTTAGCAAATAAGCAAATAATAAATCTATTTCTCTTTGGTATTTTTATACTTCCATCAATAAGTTTAAATGGTTGATTGATTAGGTTAGTATTTTGTAACCTGTAAATCTGCACGAGTTATGAGTTGCCTTGATCTATTGCTGATAATAAGGGAATATTTTCTTTTTGCTGTACTAATTTGTGGTTACTACTTGCAGCATACCTAAAACACTAGGTGTGGCAATCCCTATGAAAGCAACTTTCTTCATTACTTACGTAATGGTGGATGGATGGGCTGGCGTCGCCGGAGAAATCTTACGATTGAAACCCCTGATAATGTTCCACCTAAAGAATTTCTTCCTGGTAAAGACTGAAAAGGATAGAGAAGAGGCAATGGATCCAGGAAGCATTGGATTTAATACCGGGGAACCTCAGATACAATTGTATTTTCTTCTAGGCCTTGTCTATGCTGTCGTAACGCCAGTCTTCCTTCCTTTCATATTGGTTTTCTTTGTCCTGGCATATGTCGTATTTCGCCATCAGGTATGTCTATAACAACATACTTGCCCAATATTCTAATAAAAATACCAGATATATCTTTTAAACAACTTTTGAGTTCGTATTCATTTGTATGTGCAACACATGCACAAAACTGATGGGGACAAAAATTATAGTATCCATTTATGATAAGAAACCTACCTTTCTAACCACTTGAATGGAAACAAACTTTTCTAGCTACAATTCCAAAAATACCCTCCATGGGGCTGTGGTGATTATGTCAGCAGTTTGTGAATTTCTCCCCCCCATTAAGTCTGTATTCAAACCTACCCGTTAAGTCTGTTGCTTACCTGTAAATTTTCGAAGGTATCCAATAACTTTATGTTGTGCACATAGGCAATTTTTGACATAACCATTAAGAATCTTGCTTACCCTTAATGTTCTAAGGTACCCGATAACTTTATTATTGTGCACATAGACAGTTTTTAACCTGTTTTAACAGTGCAAAAATATGAACTGATGTTGAATTTGATCACGTTAACCTACCTGATAAGCTGACCCAGTGGCCATCTTTATTCTTCATGTGAGTGGTCCCATCATGAAGGGCCATTTTGAATGTTTGAAGCAGAAAGTGGCTAGAAAGATGTATGTTAGTCATTTTGGCTACTTTCACACAATACCAAAAACTGATGCATGCAAACTTTCTTGTTGTTCACGTTTGCAGATCATAAATGTGTACAACCAAAAATATGAAAGTGCAGCCGCGTTCTGGCCGGATGTCCACGGACGTATAATCTATGCATTGGTCTTCTCTCAGCTCGTGCTAATGGGATTAATGAGTACAAAAGGGAATGCCCAGTTCGCACCATTCCTCATTGCGCTCGTAGTGTTAACCATATGGTTCCATCTGTTCTGCAAAGGCCGTTATGAACCTGCATTTGTTAGATACCCTTTACAGGTTTCAAGAAACTCTCAAATAATTAATTAATCTAAGTAGTTTCTGCTTATTTTAAATATCTGATCATTACATACATTGTTTTGTTTTCCAGGAAGCGATGATGAAAGACACTCTGGAACGCGCACGAGAGCCGAACCTGAACCTGAAAAGCTATATCCAGAACGCCTATATCCATCCGGTGTTTAAAAATGAAGATGAAGAAGATGATGAAGGCGATGATGTTGATGAGAAAATAAAAGAGACCGAGCTCGTAGCCACGAAACGACAATCTCGAAAAAATACTCCTGCTCCAAGCAAATGTAGTGATGGATCTTCACCTTTACTTCCAGAATCTGTTCCTGAAAATTCAGGATCTCAACGGATTGAATGAATGAATGTCAATTCATGTTTATATGTCAATTCTTGTAAATTAAACAATAGGGAGTAGCTAAATTTTCGTGTTAGATACAAAATGAATGAATGTTGAAGGTAGTGAGATACATAGCTTATGGGATTGGGATGCATGTGTTATAGCTTAAACCCAGGCGTCGTGGTTAGGTTTTGCAGGTATTATAATGGTAAAGTTGTATCATTTGCTAAATTAGTTTCCGATTATGTCATCTATATTTTGATCTTCTGCAAGTTAATTTTGGGATCTAGCTTGCTGAAAAATATTTTGAAAAATTATGGTCATATTCATACATCGTCGTTTTTCTAGTGTTTCACACGGTTCAAGAAATTGCTGGTTCACGGTTCTAACACCTCATATGGTTGAACTGAAATCTAAGTGATGATTGGATTGGAGAGTCTTGTGTGAGATTCTTTTTGAAGTAGAAGTTTATAAATATATAAGTAAATATAAATTTGGATATGTATCTTTATCCATTTTACGGATTTTAATTTATTATTTTGGATTTGAAAGTAGAGATTCATTTAACATTAAAGGCACTAGGTGCTTCAGACTGAACTAACTCCCAAAATATTTTTAAGTACGCATAAACTTTTAATTTTGTTATTGTTGATATGCATGCTCATCATCTCCACTATGAAGTAAAACTTGTAGCCAAATTATTATTATGGTCAAAATTAGGTTTTTTTACCAAATATATAGTATGTTAGATTACTAATTACTCAATTGACACAATTTATTAGGAGCAATTAAAATTAAGTCAAAAACCACATAAATCTACATGACTTTTATTTTATTTTGATTTTTATGTACTTCAATTTCTATAGTTTTGCTTGGACTTTTATTTGTTTATTATCCCTTATACTGTATTTTCTATATTTTTATTAAAAAGAAAACCACTTCCATTTTATTTACTTATACTACTATACTTTCATTTTTTTTTCTTTTTTTCCTTTTATTGGCTTTCACCCCCCTCTAATTTTTTTCCCCTTACCCTTACTTTTTATAAAGGTTGTAAATGTAGAAAATGATAAATGGATAGATGTGAGACAGTAAGGTATACCTTACTTTTTTTTTCACTATACATTTACTTTACTTGTACGGTATGAAGAAAATCTATATCGTTACCTTACCTTAACATTCGATATATATTCATACGGTATACCTTAATTAGCTGTATGAAATAAATGTCGTACATTTATGTAACCTTTATTTCGGTATACCTTACCAACATCGGTAATTAATTAAATGCTACTATATTAATCTTAATAACATATATTAGTCAAATATAATTCATTGTATTTGATTTCTTGATTTTGATAATATTAGTTAAAAATATAAAATTGAATGAAAATATAAGATTTTTATTCATCACATATATGATATAACTTCAAATTGTTCATCTTTTAGGTGCAGTTTATATATAAATTGATAAAATATCATAAACTTTAATAAATATTACAACTCTAATTTAGATATTATAAGAATTATTTACTAAGTATTAAGTAAGAATATATTTATCATTACTATGCATTAACTATACCATAAGATTAATTTTAATTGTTAAATATTGTAAATTTACTATATATTTATATATGTATATTCTCTCTCTCTCTCTCTCTCTCTCTCTCTCTCTCTCTCTCTCTCACACACACACACACACACACACACACACACACACACACACACACATGTATATTAACTAACTTAAATGTAAAAATATTATATTATTGTTGTTTGCTTTCTTATTTTTATTTATTAGATTACAAACTATAATTGCATTGTAAATCTAAAACTGTAAGAAACATTAAGAATATTATTCATCATATCTTTTTATAATGTATTTATAACTTGTATAAAATATTATGAACTTGCTAAATGTTATAAATTTTAAATCGTTAACTTAGAAATCATAAAAATTATTTACTGAGCATTAAATAAGAATATATTTATTATTATTTTGTATTAAATATAACATATGATTATATGTATTAGATATCGTAAATTTACTAAATAATGTAATAAATAATAATTAGATAAGATATCATAAAGTTACTAAATATATACATGTATATAATTATATATATATATATATATATATATATATATAGATGGGATCATGTGAGAACTAGACATTCATGTGAGAACTGAGAACCGATCTCAGCCACAGATTGCTCTGATTTGGACGGTCAAGATCAGATCAAAATTAAAAAAATCGTGGTGGCATGTAATATCAACGATTTTTTAATGAACCAAGGGCATTTTTGTAATTTATTAATTCTGTTATGTTTGGAAAGAATGTATTTCGGTCTGTAATTCCTTTTCGATTCGAAATCTCTTTCCTTGTATATATCAAATTCTTTTGTGCTTATATAATCGAAATTTCAGTCGATTCTCTTCGAATTTTATTCACCTGAATCGGTGTTCACGCGATTTTTTGCTGGAGTTTGTGTTATTCACTTTTATTTGACGAAGATGACGGGTAAAAAAAAAAATTTCTGTAATTTTGCTGCGATTTTTTTATACGTTTGTTTGACAAGTTTTACGAAGCTTATTTTGAATTTTTGACGATCAACATGTGTTTTTAGGGCTGTGTATTGTGTGTTTTGATTTTCTATATATATATGTAGAGTTATTAGCATCACAATACGAATTATTAGCATTGTGTATTTAGTTTTTATCATTGTATAAACGATTGAATATCATAAGAGTATCTTGTTAATAGAATATTTGTACGATGAATGCAGAATTTGGAATAACAAATGAGTATTATAAATAATATTTTCTTAACATGTAGTTTAGCACTACTGTGAACTACTTTAGCATTGTTGTAACGTATTTTAGCACTAATATGAACTATATTAGCACTGCTTTTAGGTTGATGAAGCTTACTAAGCTGTTATTTTGAAATCTTGACGATGAGCATGTGTTCTTAATGTTGCATATTGTGTGTTTTCGTTTTATGTATATCTGTATATTTATTAGCATCACAATATGAATTATTAGCCATGCAAAAAGTAAACTTTGGTCAGACATTTGCTATTCGAAGTTAAGTCATACTGTTTATTAACATCTTATTATTTGTATGGCGTTATGATAACAATATGTAAATATAATTGTCATGCGTTCATTTTTTTATTTCTGTCTTGTACTTTAGCACTGATATGAACTATTTTAGCACTTTTGTAACCTAGTTTAGCACTATTGTGTTTTTAAGGCTGTATATTTTGTGTTTTAATTTTCTGTATATCTGTAGATTTATTAGCATGACAATATGAATTATTATCCAAATAATTAGTTTAAATTATATCCTTGACTTAGCATATACTTTAGCACTACTGTGAATATTTTAGCACTGTTGTTATCTATTTTAGCACTACTGTGAATTTTTACATCATGATCTTAGAATATATTATAAATGTGCAGATTGTGCTTCTTCCAATTTGGAGATTTCACCCGTGTTTTCTAAATTTTACACACCTGAATGTGAACCATCTTTGAAGCCTGCCTTGGGCAAGACTTTCCCTACTTTAGATGATGGTATAACATTTTACAAGGTGTATGCATCATCGTGTGGATTTGATACTCGTCTGTCTACTACAAAGAGATCTAAAGATGGTACTATAATTTAGAAGTATGTTCTATGTAGCTGTGAGGGACTTAAGAACACATCTGTTGATTTTGGTGAATCTTCAAAGAAAAAGAGACATCGTGTGTCGAAGAGGAATTCCTGTATGGCTAGGATTGGTTTTAAGTATATTGGTTGTGATGGGTACAGTGTTGGATTATTTGAAGAAAGACATACACATTCTCTTGTTACGGATACACACAGAGAGTTTATGAATCTGAATAGGAATATAGATCCTTCACATCAAATGTTTATTTTAAACTTTTCAAGGGTGAACATCGGACCTGTGACAACGTTTAGAATAGTAAAAGAAGTTGTTGGTGGATATTCCAATATAGGCTGTGCAGCAGTTGATTTCAAAAACTTCAGTCGAGATCTCAAGGCGTATACTGTGGGTGTAGATGCGCAAATGATGTTGGATAAAATTTCCAAAAGGCATGAACTATGTTCTGCTTTCACATTTGATTATGAAGTTAACAAGGATGATCAGTGGAGGTGTGTGTTTTGGGCTGATCCTATATCAAGAAGGAACTTTTCTCTATTTGGGGATGTTGTGTCGTTTGATGCAACATATAGGACTAACATGTTAGTGTGCTATATTGTTTAGACTTGCTGTTCTATTAGTTTTAGCATTCTGGTGGTTTAGCACTGGTATTTTCCTATTTAGGACTTGCACTTCCTTTTTTAGCACTTGTAGTGTATATTTTAGCACTTGCATTCCCTTTTTTAGCACTGTTACCTAATGTTTGAATCTTTTATATACAATGATAAAGATATGATAATAACAGAGGTTTGTGAATTTTTATATTGTTGCAGGTATTCAATAATTTTTGCACCCTTCACTGGGAAGGACAATCACGGAAAGCTTGTAACCTTTGGTACTGCTTTAATGTCGGGTGAGGATGCTGAATCTTATTCATGGGTTCTTCAGAAATTCAAGGACTGTATGGGTGCTTCTCCTAGCCTAATAATCACTGATCAGGATCTTGGATTGAAGGTTATTGTAAGACAGGTACTTCCCAATACCAGACATCGATTGTGTATGTGGCATATTATGTTTAAAGTTCCAGATAAGTTGCCTGCGCATATCAGAAAGAATGAGACATTCAGAAAGAGGTTAAATAGTATTGTGTGGTCTAATTGTATAAACATCACAGATTTTGAGTTGATATGGAAGGAAATTATGGTTGAATTTGGATTGGCAGACGATAGTTGGTTCAAGTCATTGTATGATATTCGTGAAGATTGGGTGCCTGCATATTTTAAGGATTTACCGATGAGTGGGCTGTGCAGGACTACCTCAATTTCAGAGAGTGTGAACAGTTTTTATTCTAGGTTTCTTAGATCAAAGTCAAACCTTGTTGAGTTTTTGATGAACTTTGATAGCGCACTTGATACTCAGAGACATGCACATGCCTACTTGGACAGCGTTGATGAGTCGTCAATTCCTCAGAAGACCCCATTCACATTTGAGAAACATGCTGCCACTGTTTATACTAGGAATAAGTTCTACGGGGTTCAGAAGGAGATTGAAGATGCATGTTATGTCTGTCGTGTTTGTAATATTTCAGAAAATGATTCAGTTGTGATGTTAGAAGTGAAGAATGGTTTTGGTGCTACAAATAAGGTTGTTCATAACAAGGTTGAGGATTCCACTACATGCAGCTGTTTGAAATTTGTGAGGGATGGGATCCTTTGCTGCCACATATTCACTCTATTCAAAGATTTGAAATTGGAGTCGATACCTCCTAAATACGTTGTGTCTCGTTGGATGAAGTCTTCACTCATTAATGAAGCAGGTGCATTGTTGGGTGATCGGTGTTTTTTTTTGGAGGAGAACAAAATTGTTACGAACCAATTAATTTCTGAGTTTTATGCATGTCTTTCTGTTGCTGAAGGTGACACTACAAAGATGTCTCTGTTGTTGTAAAGTTTACATGAGTTAAGGGAGCGGCTTTCATCTGGTGATATTGAAGACGATACTATGTCAAAGAAGAGTAGATTATTTTCTGATTTTTATGGATTGTGTGCACCTAGTGAAGTTGAGGTGCATCCACCTGAGCTTGTGAAGACAAAAGGCAGTGCAAGTCGTATAAAATCAAAAGAAGAGGCGAGAGTTGAACGCGCAAAGAAACCTTTAAGGACCTGCAAGAAGTGTGGGAAGAAAGCCAATCATGATTCTAGGAATTTTGGGAAGAAGTAGATTCATTTTATTTTATTTTTTGTACCTTTTTTATACTGATTTTTTTATTAATGATAGCAATATTCTTTCTTGTAATGCAAAATAGGTATAAATGTTGTTTCATTTTTTGAATTGCTAATAAAGGTTTTAATATTTCTAGCAGGCGTGTAACATTAGTGCTAAACAAGGAAACGTAAGTGCTAAAGAACAAACCATCAGTGCTAAAATTCAAACGTTCGGTGCTAAAGTAGAATTTGAAATTTAGGATTCAAATACTAGTGCTAAAAAAGAAATGGCAAGTGCTAAAAAATCATATGCAAGTGCTAAAATTACTGAACTATTCCATTTAGTGATTGCTCGCCCTCTAAGTTTAGGAGGAGCATTACATTTACTAGAGATGGTAGTCTGTCTTTATATAACAATGCTAAAAAAAGAACTGTAATTGCTAAAACATTGCTAGAATGTCCAAAACTACTATATATATATATATATATATATAGAGAGAGAGAGAGAGAGAGAGATGGAAAAAAAACGAGTCTAAAATGAAAAATTATGATTACTATGTATTATTCAAATTGATCAAACTTTCAGTTATATTTTTTAAGATGGTAGTCTGTCTTTATATAGCAATGCTAAAAAAGAGCTGTAATTGCTAAAACAGAAAATACCAGATATTATGAGGTTATATGTCTAATTTTAATGATAAAATACATAGACTGCTGAAAACTCAAAAATGCTTTACTAGTGCTAAAGTATAAAACATCGGTGCTAAAATAAAAACTTTTAGTACTAAAGTAGAATTCAAAATCTAGAATACAAATACTAGTGCTACAAAAGGAATGTTAAGTGCTAAAAAATCATATGCAAGTGCTAAACTTCTGAACTATTCATTTATATTAACACTTTATACTTTGTGAATACTAAAGTATTCACAAGAATAAGAAATTGTGTCAGTTAGTACAAAATATTCATCCACCAATACTATATACTATCAAAAGACAAAAATTGTATCATATGTAAATACAGATTTTCAAATCATTATCCAAGAAGTTATTTCAATTTTCTCATTTTTGTGGGGTCTACCACAATTTCCCCCTGGGTACATGATTTTCTGTAGAATAGATTTGCAGCTTTCAGATGTTGATCCTTCAGTGTGTTACTGTCTGCATTTATGATTGCAACACAATATTTTGCTCTTAAAAATTTCAACTGCCTGTCATTGGATTTCTTCAGACCACTCCTCCAGTTTTTCAAACCACCACCTCTGTATGTCTCCATGTGCCTCATGACATAGATGCCACAATCATATTTGTTCTTTGTATCCCTCCATGGCATCTTCATCATGTTTTTCCCTCAATCCATTTGATTTCATTTCAAGTCCAGAAGTTTTGAGGAAATCAGCAAAAAAGTTCACCTGCATGTGTTTTTAAAAATTAGTTTTTTTAATTGCTACAGATAGAGACAAAAAATAATTGGTGACACATTCATATATTACCAGGGTTTCTGGAATGTTGCTATACTTGATTTTGATTCCATCCTTTTCACTATCCGCTGCACTTGAGTTATCAATAATCTCAACATTGAAGTTAATCAAATCAATGGAGATAAAGAAGAAGTGATCTGAATGGCAGATAGGGAAGAAAAACTGCACACAGAGTTGATATGGATTGTCAAAAAAAATTTATTTAATTGATATAGATATATATTGCTAATATAAAATTTCACAATGCTAAACAAACACCATAACAGTAATACCAGTTCAACATCGCTCAAAGATACCGATGGGCAGCATTTGAGCTCATATGCTATTTTGTCAACAAAAGATGCGCATCTTTTGGAAGAATCCCATGAAGATGGTGCATCAACCACAGTGAAGCTCTGCAAGAAGAACATTTTTTTAGTTATATTGACTGCAGTTTAAGCACTTTATATGGATTTCTTCTTAAGTAGACACTTACGCAAGGCTGTGTACTGAAGAAGAATCTTAGTTTAGAGTTCGGGTCTCGCAATTTCTCATTTTCATTGAGGATGGTGCTCCAAACATCCAGAACAGAAGCACTGATGTATTCAAATGGAGCCATGATAGTCATATCTTCCAGTGTAATGGAGACTCGCGTCTCATCATACAAGATTTGTTCACTGGTAATTCAATATAAATAGAAAGGCTATCATATACCAGTATACAATATGATCTTTTATTAAGTATTTTTGCATAGCATGAGTCACATACCTGCTTTCTGTATCATTCTGCACCACCCAGTAGAATATCTCATGTTGCTGATTGTCAAGTTGTTCCTTGATATCAACAGTTCTGACCCTATAAGGTGACATCAGCTTCTTAGATGGCTTCTTCTGCTGTTTAGTTTTTGTCTCCATTCGGGTAGCTTGAGCCTGTATCATATGTTTTGAAATAAAGATTTATTAGACTTTTTGTAAAAGTGTAATAAAGATGCTGAATGTTACTTCAATAGCTATATCACACCTCAGCATTATCCAGAACATTTGTTAACTTTGATGCTGCATCAGTCTCATCTGGCTTTGATGTATTTGAGTTTAGATGTTCAGTCTCTACCTGCAATCAGTTTTTATGTATATTATGTATTACTAAAATATGTTATGACAATATTAAAACAATGCATGAGAATTCTAAAATAATCCATGATAGTGCTAAAGTAAGTAATGATAGTGCTAAAATAAGTCATTGCAGTGCTAAAATGAATCATGGGGTACTAAACTAAATCGTGGGAGTGCTAAAATAAATCATGAGAGTGGTAAAGTATTAAAAATACTTTTTCCATAGTTATATCACACCTCATCATTATCCAGAACATTTTTTTGACTTTGATGGTGCATCAGTCTCATGTAGCTTTGATTTCTTTGAGTTTAAATGCTCAGCCTCTGCCTGCAATCAGTTTTTATGTATATTAGGTATTTCTAAAATAAGTTTATGACAGTGTTAAAACAATGTATGAGAATGCTAAAATAATCCATGATAGTGCTAAAGTAAGTAATGATAGTGCTAAAATAAGTCATTATAGTGCTAAAAAAAGCCATGAGAGTGCTAAAATGAATCATGGGGTGCTAAACTAAATCATGGGAGTGCTAAAATAAATCATGAGAGTGCTAAAGTATTAAAAATATTTTTTCCATACCCGCCTCATTGCATTCTCCAGGATTTCAGTATCAAATGTGTCCGTTTGATTTGGTTCCTCAACCACCATATTCTGTTCAGAAATTTCCTGTGTAACCTTCATTATCCCAGCCCATGCATCATCACTTATCCCAAGACTGAATGTTGGGCCTTCATCAGCATATATCTTCTCAAGCTCTGCACGCTTTGCCAGAGCTCTTTCAATCTCCTCAATTGCTGATATTCTTGCTAAATCACTCGAGAACTCATCATCGTCTGGCGTTGCTTGTGGCTGGGTCTGAGTGTGTGATGCCTGCGAAATTGGACTTGGTTGTTTCTTTACCAAAAGCTGCTGGGATGTTTCATATGACTTCTTGAAGAAGACGTTCTCCATCATGTGTTGTGGCACATCCTGTACTGTTTTCATCAATGTAGTCATTGCATCAGCCATTCTCTTGCAGTCATCAATCAGCTTCTGAGCATATTCTTGCACAGGATCTAATGTCGATACTGGGACAGGACTTTTTGGTTGTTCATCATGATTTCTCTCAACACCAGCCTCCAGAGCAAGTGGAGCTTCACGTTCCTGAGGACCAGCCTCTAAATGAGGAATGGTGTTCTCAGCCTTTCTTTCAGACTCTTCTTCTTCATACGGGCCATAAATATGGCCTCCTCTAAAACCACCTCCTTTCAATTCTGACTGCTGTTTCTTGCACATAAGCTTGTGTGTCCAGCCTTTGAATGCTAGAATTGATCGTTGAACTCTTCTGTTATAGGACACTACTCTGTCCATATAAAACATCTGTGGGGGGGGTAAATGTTATGCACATTAGCATGAGCATGGAAATTCAGAGTTGATTTTAATAATGTATGCTAATTGCTAAACTAACCATTAAGAATAGGATTGGTCAATTGTAGTATTTATCATTCTTCTTTCTCCAAAGTATTGTCTTCTGCACCAGACACCTTATAGTGTACTCACACCAGTTGTACTCACATATTCTGTCAACATCATCGAAGATGTGTACCAGCTGTGGATGTACATATCCATTCCCCGTTGATTCAATGAGGCTATTTGTAAGCAGAACCATAAAATGTATCTTGAACCATTTTCCACCAGCTTTATCTTCTTGCATTTTTTCTGAAACATGTGCCGGAGAGATTCTGTGTTCATCTTTATCAAACTTCTCTTGCCATTTCTTCGTTTGACTGCAGTTTTGTCTTCTAGGTTTCTTTTCTATACGCAGAGGACCACTTGGAAACCCCATGATCAATGATACATCAGTTTCATCTACGTGAAATCGTCGATCTCTCTTCAGGATCAACTCACAACTCTCGGGATCAAAGTTATCTACCAACCAGTAGCTAAGTACATGGGGTAATTCCTTTATATTCAAATGCAGAATGCTCCCAAATCCAAGGGATTCAACATCACTCTTCTGCTCATCTGTGAAATTTTTGATTGCATCATATAATATGTGCGGTGTTGTTCTGCTTTTAAGCATTTGAAGATCTCTCTGCTTGGATTTTGCCGCTAGACTCTTGGTTTCAGAAGCACCTGTGTCTTCAACATCTGAGTCTGGTGTAGATCTTATCCTTTCAAGTAATGTCAGTGCTAATGTTCTTGACCGAGATTTGAGAGCATTGACATCATGTTTACTCTTTGATCTTATCTCATTAGTTATTGATATATTAATATCATCTGTGGACCTTGTCTTTTTGCTGGTACCTATATATGTATAGTTTTTGTTAATACTATTATTTTTGAGTATATATTGTATATCTGTTGATGCTAATTCTGTAGAAAACTAGTGCTAAAATGAAACATTAGCATATTTGATAAAAAAATTAGTAGTAATTTCATAGTAATAAAGTTTTGCTACATGTCAACACACAATTAATCCATGATATGACACTATAGTACCATTATAAATATACTATGTATGTTATATAGTTAACTGGTTAGGCATTTTTAGAATTAATATTGTAGCTTTTTAGCAATGTAATGTCTTATTTTAGCATTGGTTGATAATATTGTAGGTTTTTAGCACTGTAACCTCTTATTTTAGCATTGGTTTGATTATATAATATTATACTATCATTATAACTAAAACAGAGCATGGAAAAATTTTGTCATTATATTAAATATGTTTATAAAGATAAGAAGTCTTATGCTCAGAGTTTGATATCCTTGATGCTAATTCACTTTCTAATATAGTGATGCTACACATTAAGACATAAATCATTCACGATGTTACTGTTTGAGATCATTGAAAAGGAAATCATGACATGCAACACAGTGTGCAAAATGCATATACGTTTCTAAATATTTTGATTTCGTATACATGTGATTATTATCAGTAAACGATAACATTTTTACATATTTAGATTTTGTAAGCATTTATTTCGTGATATATGAGGTTTTGTCAGGGTTTTAGCACTGTTCCTTTCTGCATATTTTTTTTGTTAGAACCAAAATGAAACACACATACTTTATTTTTATGATGAACGAAAGAAGAATGTGTTACGTACCTTTTTCAATCGACATCTCTTCAGGTTTTCTCTTCTTTTTTGAAGAGTCGCTTCGGTTCTTCCGTTTTACCAGCTCTGTGCTTGGTGTTTTTTCCATATTGATGATTTTGTTGTTTGAAGTTTTTGAATTAAAATGTTGATAAAACCCTAATCGTTTATGTTTTTGTGTTTGAAGTCTTTGAATCGAAAAGCTTTTGCGTGTTTGTGTGGGTATGTTTTTGCAGTAGTTATGTTTTAATAATTGAATACATGGCGGGTTATTATTATTATTATTTTCTTTTTTTTTTATTATCAGTTTTTTTGTTTTTTTTTTTGGAAAAAAAGTTTTTTATATTTTTTTCAATTATAAAGTATTTATAAATATATATATATATTTTAATATAAAATTTATAGTTATATATTAATTTTTATTGTGTTAGCGTTAGAAAGATAGTGTATTCTTTAGCATTGATATTTCATATTTTAGCACTGGAAGTTTCTTATTTAGCACTGGTAGATTGTATTTTAGCACTTGTGGGACTATGCAGGGTTATGTTTAGTTTAGCACTGGTAGTTTGTATTTTATCACTGGTGGGTTCTACTTTAGCATTGATATTTCATATTTTAGCACTTGAGAAACAACCATTTTTGGACTAATAGTTACCATTCTTAAGTCTTAATTATTTTAGCACTGGAAGTTTCTTATTTAGCACTGGTACATTGTATTTTAGCACTAGTGGGTTCTACTTTAGCATTGATATTTCATACCTTGAGGGCATATCTATAAATCTTTTTTTAAGAGTTTTCTTATAAAATGATTTATGTATTATACTTTATACGTGATATGTACCCAGTAGATTTCATGAAATTACACAATATAAATATAATACAAATAACACAAGATATACAGTGTAGTTTGCTCAATCTTTGGGGGGAAATCTTACCAAAGCTGCAAGCGAACCGTTCGATCTAATCAAAATTATAACTATCGAGCCCTTAAGGTATGAAATATCAATGCTAAAGAATACATTATCAAAAGCACATGAATTTTAAAAACTGTAATAAATCATAACACTGCATAGTTACCATTCTTAAGTATTAATTATTTTAGCACTGGAAGTTTCTTATTTAGCACTGGTACATTGTATTTTAGCACTTGTAGTTTCAAAAAAAATGAAAAAACACTGAAATTAATAATAATTAGTACACGATTAAATTATCAAAAAAATTATGCAACAAGTGTAATTTTTTACAATAATTATAAAACCCTAAAATCCTTCTGAAATGCAAAATGAACAAGTAGTTGCATAATATGGCTTCTGGTATCAAGCCACAAACGAAGCCAACCAGTCGAAATCCACACCGCCGAAACCACCGGCGCCGTCCATGATCTCAAGAAATTCTTCAAAGTATGACATTCCATGCAGCCTAAAGTCCCTCCACCTTGGACTCTCCTAGTGTCATAAAATTCGACAAAAAAAATATTGTGTTAGGGTAGTAAAATTAAAATGTAAAAAATAAATCATACTTACATTCTGTCCCACTCGCTCAAAATACTCATCTCTCGCTATGACTATATTTTGGTATTCATTGTAATAGATTCTCGGGTGTCGTATGAAAAGATGAAAACTACATATCTTCTCCTTTAATTCGTTCAATTTCAGCATGAGTTGTATCAATCTAACTCTTTGATTAAGAACCATCGTCATCGTCATTGAAATATCATCCAGAGAATCTACAACCTCGTAGTTGTCAGATACATCCACCATCCCAACTCGAGTATGTAAAAGATTAATAAAAAATTCCTCAGTGTCTCGTGACCAATTCATATTTTTTTTTGGAAGAATTTTTTTTTGGGAGATAATGGAGAGAAGCTGAAGAGTTGCACGTTTGAATTTTTTTTACTAGAGAAAAATGAGCCTTTATGGTTGTATTAGCCTCGTAAATTTGAATAAAAGAACATATCTTTGCCACATGGCAATATTTTTTTGGTGAAATGTATTTTAATTGAATAAAATTTAGTATTAGCGTTAGAACAATAGTTTTATTCTTTAGCACTGATATTTCATATTTTAGCACAAGTGTTTTGTATTTTAGCACTAGTATTTTGTATTTTAGCACTAGTATTTTGTATTTTAGCACTTTTAGTTTCTACTTTAGCATATATGGTTTTTACTTTGTTTCTTCAGTATTATTTGTCTTAGCATTAGAATGATTGTTTATATTATTAGGATTCGTATTTTGATTTTTAGCACTAGTGGGTTCTACTTTAGAAAAGTTTGTTGAAGTTTTAGCATATGCGACTTTGATTTGTATGAGATTTACTAAATTGAATTTTGCGTTTAATGTGGCAATATATTTTAGCTCTGCTAGTTTTATTTTTAGCACTGTTACTCACAATTTTAGCATGCGAAACTTTTTCATAAATTTTCTAATATCCTATGCTTGACTAAAGTAAGGAGCAGCAGTAGCTTTCATACATGATACATGCATTGCAGTAGCTTCTCAAAGTGCCCTATAATTAGACCTCAGATGTGCAAATTATGATATGCCCCAGCAAATTCTAAGGAAGCAAATTAGTACAAATATTTTCACAAAACTATCCATATTTCACAAAACGAAGATTTCAACATAAGCATTCCATAATCCAAAAATATGAAATATGAAAGTTGTCTAAAGCATTAGAGAATTTGTTACATATATAATATTTGTTCACTGATTATCATCTTCTAGGTAAAGCTTTTCAAAACTGATTGGGTTATCTTTAGAAGATGCTCGAAAGTAGAGTCTTGAATCTCTGATGTTCCTCTGCCTGTGGATGTTGCATTCTGCAGTAAGAATGGCAGCACAATACTTGATCCTTAAGTATTTCAGCTGCATTTCATTTTTGGTTCTTAATCCACTCCTCCAATTCCTCACAGCATCCCCCATATACGTCTCCATATGACGCATTACAAAGACCCCACAATCAGTCTTGTTTGTTGAAGTTCTCCATGGTATTTGAAGACGGTTCATGCTCTTGATATTTTCAGACACTTCTTTTGTTAGTTTTTCAAGCCTAGTCATCTTCAAGAAGTGAACGAAGAGCTTGATCTGAAATTTATGATTAAAGTTAGTTCATTTTTATTATTGAATTGAATGTGTTTTTTTTTAATTTGTTTCACTAGTGAAAAAATCAATAAATAGATATGTTTTCTTACCAGTTTTGCAGGGATATGCTCATATTTCAATAGGGGGTCGTCATGCTCTCCTCCCATGGCATTTGAATTGTCAATGATCTTAGCCACCATTCTTCTTGTATCAATGACAATAATGTAGAAGTGTTATGATTGGATTATTGGAAAGAAAAACTGCGAACAAAATAGTGTACATTTAGTTATTTTCATGATAACTTTTTACAATTTTTATAATGAATACGTACCATGTCCATCTTATCTACTTCCACATTTGGATATTTTCTTAATTCATGGAGTATGTTGTCAACAAACAGCTTTGAAATCTTCTGCTCATTCCATCCCTCTGGAGGCACAACAACTGTGTAGTTCTATAAAGACAAAATGAAGATTTTTTGATCATGAATGTGTAGTGTTTTTTTAAAACAGAATAAAGTGAGTTAATTATAAATAGTAACTATGAAATTATTCACTTACGGAAACGTTAGTCATTAGGAAAAATCTCATGGGAGTCTGTTGTTCAGGAATCTTTGCTTGAGCATAGTTCAATATGCTACTCCATACATCAATGACAACAGAACTTATGTATGTTTTTTTGTTCAAAGTCAGCATCTTAGCTCTTCTCAACTCTGTCCGCTCATCAGCATATAAGACAACCTCCCTAATTTTGGATAAATTTCTTTTTTTAGTGTAAAGTGCAGTCTGGGAGAACAAAGTGGCACTTGTAATTTTTATTTATATTAATAGTAATGTATTATAAATGTACCTTTCATCATCACTCTTGTTTTCCATCGCCCAATAGTGCAGCTCACAGTCAGAAGGTGTCAGTGTCTCTCTTGTGTCCACAAGGTTTCTAAAATGGTCAGGTTGCTTCATTATGGCCCTTGACCTTGTGGAGACTGTGCTTGTTTGGATCACTGGCTTCTGTATATTTTTAGATGTTAATTGGAATTAAAAACCTGTTAACAATATAAGTTATCATATATGTAATATTATGTGGTAAACACCTTTTTCTTGCTGACTCTGGTTGTTTCAGCTGTCTCTGTGGGCATCTCACTGTATGCCTCTTCTCTGGGCCTTTTGATTGCCTATTTTAGCAATCATTTCATAATATTGTAAATTTGTTCTGAACATTATTACTAAACTTGATGACAATGCTAAACAATGAATGAAAAATGCTAAATTATATAATTATTGAAATGATTACTGGAGTGTTTGAACTGCATCTCTCTGTCTCAGGGATCTCAACAGCTAATCCCTTCCCTTTCTCTTGTTGCTGTCTCTCCTCTGCCAAATCTTCTCTTTGATTCTGATATGTTTTTTGTTCAAATCAGATAAGTAAATAGTTATTTATAAAAATAGAATTCGGTGATGATTCTAAACAAAGAAATTAGTAACATAAAAATATATTAGTGATGGTATATGACCTTATGAGCTGACACAATGTCTTGCTCATTCACAGTTGGAATCTGTTCTTGTTCGACTTCTCTCTGTCGAACTTCTTCTACCTGACAAGCTCTCTCTCTGTTTTCTTGTATGAACTTAGCCATTGTGTATGCTGGCCAAGGGTAGCCACCTCCGAAAATTTCCAGTAGCAAGCTCTGTTAACTCCCTATCAGTAAGCAAAGTATCATTCCATTCATGGAATGCTGGGATGTACCTCGGCACCTCCCGGAAGTGCACTTCAATTCTATCCAAGTACATCATCTGTTTGAAGTTGACAGTTTTTTTTAGTAATGTATATAGATAAATGGTTGTAGTGTTTATACAAGAACTATAAACACTTCCTGTTTATTATACAAGAACTACAATAAAAAATAAATAATTAATATGACTTACCAACAAAAACAGAATGGGACCTGTGAAGGGCATGGTTTTGTTACTCTTCCACTTGATAGTGTGGTTCACCAATGATCTCAAGACATAGTCACACCAGTCATATTGACTAACGTTGTCAATATCTTGCAGGCAGTCCATCAAGTTTTTATAAATATGTCCATCCTCATAGTTCTCGATCATGGAAGTAATTACCAGAATCATGAAGTTCATATTGAACCATTCTCCTGCTGTTGTATCTGAGAGTATGCTAGTGAGTAACTCATCCTTCTGCATGACCTGGCATATCTGGCCTCTAACACTCTTTTGTATCTTGTGTGGTCCTCTAGGAAAATTGAAGATCACGGACACATCAGAGACCTCAATCCTCAACCTTCTCCCATGTTGCAGTTGAAGTTCTCTTGATACTGGGTCGAAGTTTTCGAGCAGCCAGTATGTTATCTTTTGTGGCAATTTGGTTATATCCAAATGAAGAATGCTGCCGAATCCCAGTTGTCTCACTGCCTCCTCTTGTGCTTTATTCATTTCTGTAACAGCCTGTGATAGAATTGATGGCAATGTTGTTGCTTGTAATAGTGGATATCTATCAATGTTTGGGGTTGTTTGTACTATTTGGGGTGTGCTAGTTTCACCTTCTCTAGTTCTTTTAGCACCTGTAATTTTTATGTATAATTCTGTTAACTAGACAGAAATAACAATGCTAAAGAACATAATATGAATGCTAAAATATGATATCACAGTGCTAAAACTGTAAACTAGAGTGCTAAAATCAAGAAAATATGCAGTTGAATCACAGATAGACAAAAGGTGTTATGTTTACATAAAAAGAAACAAAATATGAAACTCCTAAAATCAATTGCAATGCTAAAGAAAATAGAATCAGTTGAATTGAAGATGGACAAAAGTGTTATGTTTACAGAAAAAGAAACAAAATATGCAATGCTAAAGAAACAGAAACTGAATGCTAAAATATGACATCACAGTGCTAAAACTGTATACTAGAGTGCTAAAATCAAGGAAATGCGAAGTTGAATTACAAAATGGACAAAAGGTGTTAGTTTTATAAAAAAGAAACAAAATATGAAATCCCTAAATCAATTAGAATGCTAAAGAACAGAATCTGAATGCTAAAATATCACATCGCAGTGCTTAAACTATAAACTAGAGTGCTAAAATCAAGAAAATGTGCAGTTGAATCACAGATAGACAAAGGTGTTATGTATGTTGACAAAAAAAGAAGCAAAATATGAAACTCCCAAAATCAATTGCAATGCTAAAGAAACAGAAAATGAATGCTAAAATTAAACAAACATATAACAGTGTTTCATGCTAATGTTTGAAACAAGTGCCATGCTAAAATAAATCACTAGACTACTAAAAAATGAGGGCTAAAATAACTTACGAGAGTGCTAAAATAAGTCATGATACTGCTAAAATTGGAGAATGAGAATGCTAAAATCCTAAAATAAAAAATATACATGTAAATCACACATATATATTGCAAACATTGTTAGGTTTAACATGTTTATACAAGTTATCCGTCATTTAACAGTACAAAATGAAATAGAAAAATTTACATGCAATAAAAATAAATACAGTTTGTGCAAGATTAGGTTTTTGTACGTGTTGTGCTTAAAAAAATAGAAAATACATTGTTAAATTATCATAATATAACGCTAAATGGATGTTTATAACAAACGTAAACTGATAAATCAACACAGTATAATCGCTAAAAAAATGAAATTTCTTAAAATAAGAATGAAATACATATTACCTTGAGTGTGTCATGTTTTTCTGAGGATTTTGTTGATTGTTTCGGAGTTTTTGACGGTTGATTTGTAAGTATTTTCAGCTTATCTTTCAAATCTTTAGTGTTCTGGTTTTTGCGCGAGTTCGTGTTATAGAATTTTCTCTGAAAAATGGCTTTAGAATTTGAATACGTTCAAATTTACGATTTTAACCTCGACGAGTTTCAGGGGCACCGAAGTTATGATTTATTACAATAATGCCACCGTTTTTTTTAATTTTGATCTGATCTTGACCGTCCAAATCGGATCAATCTATGGCTGAGATTGGTTCTCGGTTCTCATGTGGGGTATGGTTCCTTCTGGAACCCATCCCTATATATATATATATATATATGCATGTGTTATATTTATACTAAGTATTAAATATTTACATAACAATCATCTCTTATTTTCTCTAACACATATATGTTAATTTAAATGTACAATTAAATGAATTAATATAGATGCTAAATATAATATTATTGTTATTGTATTTCTCATTTCTATTTATCTGATTATAATTGTAATTTGTATCTAAGGTTGAGGAAAAAATAATATTAATTATTTCATTTAATTTAAATTATTCATTGTTTAATTATAATTCATGTGTAAATTAGATATGTAAATTTTCTATATCAACATATATACATTTAATTCAGCATACGTCGTCATGCCAATATATACAGTTAGTTCGATATATACCACACCAACGGTAGATACCACACAAATGGTATCTATCGATATACCGTTGAATCGCTATATACAGTTCACCGGTATATCGTTATACCGATATATACCGCACAAACGGTATATACCAATTTAATAGTATATCGGTATATACCGCACCAACAGTATTTATCAGTACAACGGTATATGCCGAACTAATAATATATACCAAAAAAATTCAGTATACCGTCAGTATTGGTATACGCTGACATATCTCAATTTTTAAAATTTCATACCGTTACCTTACTGAAAAAATCTTGTTACTGTATTATATCTTACCGAAAATAACAATATACCTTAAAATTCGGTATTCTAATATTTTTTTCGGTACGTTAGTACAGTATAACAGTATTTTTTCCCATCCCTATAAATGGACGTAAAAAAAGGTTAAAACTTAATATATATTCAAATAAGTGAAACTATTGGCGGGTCACTTTTGTATTATTATTTCGCGCTTCCCCCAACAAATTTAAAGAGTTCCCCATGCCCAAATTAACCCAATCCGCAACAATTTCAAAGAGTTGAAAGCAAAAAATTCTCAGCGAGATAATATTTACTTTCACACTAGAGTAGAACACATGCTGGGCGATACAAGTTATCTCAAAGATGGTTTTATTGCACGAATATCAAAGTCGTCACAATTTTGCTCATAGATAAGTTCTAAATGATTTGCAATGAGTGAAACAAAAAAGGGAAAACCCTAAATTTGGAAATGAGTAACCCAAAATTCTAGCTCTAACAGCGTAAAATCAAGTGCACCTGCATCATCATATATGGCTTTGCACAGGCTAACAAATGTGATAATTGATTCTCTAAACACAGAGCTCTGCACATCTAGTTTGCATGTTTCTTGGGGTACTCCCTCGCTCCAAATATGGTAGACCCAATTCTAACATTTGTACTGCCCATCTCAATCTGCAACGACGACAACAAAAAACTCATCAGCTATCCCGTTTCTCAGGCCTTGTTTACTTTGATGGATAATGGTGAATTAATAAGTTATCCATCTATATCATATGTGTTTACTTTGTTTGATATTAAAGACATGGATAAAGTCCGTGATAAATGAACTTTGAGAGTTTATATGGAGGATATGTATTGAACTTAAAGAGGTGGTATTTGATTTTATCCAGCCATTTATCCATTAAATTATCTATCCACCTAATTGTATATCCTCAAAGTAAACAAGAGGTATAGTACAGAAGAAAAAATTCCCGAGTGGATGGAAAACTCTCAATAAGCTTTGATCAATAGCCTTCATTGCAGTTCAAGATTAACTCGTGCTCATATTTGCAAATTATCTAAGCATCCAGAGCTGACTCTATTGAAACAAATTTAAAATTAGCATTATACTCACCGCAAGCTCAAAGTCACCTGACATGCCCATTGATAACTCACATTGCTCTTCTGCTATCCCAAGCGCCTTACAAACCTCACTTCTGCAGTTTGCTAATGTCTGATTTTCAAAGACTAATAGGATTAGGACAATTTCAGTAACAAATAATCTCTATAGTACAATTAGGGGTGTTATAAAAATTAACTAAATGGAGCGAACTAAATCAATTCAATCCAAATCCAAAACCATGGTTAAGATTGTGTTATGTGAGGTTGTGTTTTTAAGAATTCTATAGATTGAATTCTTGGTTTCGGTTTTAGATAAGAAAATGAAAAAACAATAGACTTATAAAACAAAATTGAAGCAATAGTCTATATTATGTTTTAAATTACTAGCGGTTAAAACTATATGTTAACTTCCTATTTGTTTAAAATGATTTTATGTTTTTAGTTCCATATCTAATAACCTAATTTGATTTATCTGCACTAATTTTCATAATATTGAGTATTGCTAAGGTCATGCTATCATTTTAAGTAAATATTATTGAATGTGTTCTGTTCAAATTTTATTTCTTTTATCCACTTGTGTATGTAACGAACCAAACCGACCAAACCAAACCAAATCCAAATAGTCTTGGTTTGGATATTCTTTTGTATTTCTTGCTTGGTCATGAGTTGAAATACTTGAAACCGACGTTGATGGTTGTACTAAAGATACTTGGACAAAGTCAACCAAAACTACCTTGAAATTCTCAGGGGTAGAAGTGTAGTCCGGCATTCCTATCGTCATCAGGCCACAAAATTCAAGATTAGGGCAGTTCGTAGTAACATATTTGGCAAGGTCCACACATCCAGAAGGTTCAACACCAAATTTTGCTGCACAGGACAGCGGAAACCACTTAAAACACCTTGCTCTTGGCTAGGATGCCGAATAAAAAGAAAAAAAACCTATCAATGAACACAAACTCAAAAATTACCTACATTCTTCACCACTGGTATTTACTTGGATCAATACTTTCAGCGGTTTTCTTCCAATGCTTCCAATAACACGGTTAAGATTATTTGCAATCTACAAAAACAACGAAAAAGTTATGTAATGAAGAAGAATTTAATATCATCTCTACTAACAGTAAATAATGAATTTAAACAAGACAGACTAATATATGTTAAAAATTGAACTACACCTCTTACCAAGAGGAACCTGAAATTTCCATTTTTTGGCTGGCATTTAAGCGCTCATATTTAAACTCTCCATTTTTATTTGTCATTAAAGGTCAATTGCCATAATATAATAGGTTCTGTCTAGTGAATATGATAGCACAAAGTGATAACGGATTACTATTACTATACATAATTTATAATAGATGATTTCTATCCAACCGTTTCTTCATCACTTCCTGATCCAGTCTACCACCTAACTAGAGAACATAGTAGTAGCAAGAAATTATGTTAGAAGAATGACTCAAGTTGCTCAATATTTAAAGAAAATTCGAAAGCAGAATCAATCACAGAATTGTGATCACTTAAGAGTAGAAGTCCCAATAAAAAAGATACAAAAGTGTTCTCGGAGGTGCAACAATGGGAAAGATTGACTTCAAATCTATACATTTTAGAAAGCTAATTACATGTGACAAAAAGCAACAGACAGATATTTGTTTACCTTCTCATCATCTACAGTCTCCACCATAGCTAGAGTTGGTACACCAGCTGCAGAACAGGAAAACAAATCTATGGATCAGGACGTAAAACTCAGTAACATGACATTAGAGTAAAGACAAAAAAGAAGGCCCAATGTGCATCCTCGTAGTATGAGTATCCCACAGTCCACTCCAGCCAATCCTTCCACACTGAATGCATGCAAGTTTAATATCAAAGGGAATCCTCTAGGACCCGGAGCTAAGCAAGAAAATAGTTTTATAACAGTTATATCACAAGGTTGGAACGATCTGGTGAATAAAGGCAACCCCTGAGGCTTCTGGGTGGTGTAGATCACATTATCCATTTTAAATACATTATACATATGAAACTATATTATGTTATAGTTTAAGTATGTGACCTTGAAGCAGAGAGTTGCAGATTTTTTACGGCCACACTGTTAGAATAATTATATGGTTATCGAAACCTTCAAAACATTCAAAATTACTCTGAATCAACTACACAACAAATGTGCAGATTTATGTGGGTAATAATAGGTGAGAGTGTCAATAATAAATTAAGAAGATTCAGAGACATACTTAGAAGTGGCTTTACTTTATTGCTCTGCAAATTCCCAATGAAATGCCATTCTATATCGTCTGGCAACTGTAATCAAACACAGAAACGAAAACCGGCAATCGTAATTCGTGCACGCGATTACATAAACATCCTCAATCAAATAGTTAGCCATCAACAATTGAAAACAATCTGGAAAGCAGCTGCATATGAAACAGGAGCCACTAAAAAAAAAAACCTTTTCCCCAACCCTAAAATGATCAACAACTATTAAACACAGAATTCCAAATTTCATCCGCAAAACAGAAAGAAATGGAGATGCAAACCTGAGGAGCTTTCTCGACAAGCTCTTGGACGTAATTCTCGCCGAAGCAGCGGTGGCCGGCGTCGTAGACTTGGCGGAGGAGGGGGACCGGCTTAGTCTTGCTCACCGCTACGACTCGGACCCGTTCAGACACGCGACCGGAGCGCTCGGCGGCCTGTTTAACTCGCTGAAGCACGGAGCGCAGGGCCGCCGCAGCGACACCGTCCGTGGCGGAAGCCGCCGCCATGTCTAACCCTGAAGATGATGACGATGAATGATCGGCTGAGTGCGAATCTTGCCGCGGTTGTGCTGTCTCTCGATCCTCAGCTTCTGGATTGTTCATCTCAGTTTATTTCTCTACTTTTTTCAGTGTAAATAAATATTTCATTCCCTCAATTTTTTTTGTAAATTCGAATTTGACCCTTTAGTTGAACTTATTTATATTTTGGAGGACAACTCTGAATGATAGTGGTGGTATACCTCAAATTTCAAAAAGAAGAATAACAAAATTACTCCTGTACAGATATAATTTTTTTGGCCAATATTGAAAAGTAATGTCAGAAATACCATGATGAGGTGAGGTTGAAACGTTGAGACAAGACTCCTTAACTTTTAAAATCGACCCAATTGTGATACTTCGTGATGAGATCGGAATGAGCACTGAGGAACTAAATTCGGAGTTACAGATTAAATCCGGAGTTACAGCTGAGAGGTCCAGTGACGCGCTTACGTGCCAAGAAGCTGCAAGAATATCTACAGTGCTATGTTGAAAAGAAGCGGGAAGATGGAGCCGGTTCCAGACAGTACAAGTTGGTGACTGTATTGAGCATTGAAGAGTGAAGAAGTTGCGGCCATGTTCGAATTTATATATTTATTTTAGTTTGGCCGTGTAGCTTTTATTATTTGTTAAGTTGTTTTATTTAATTAGACCCAATATTTTTTTAATTTAATTAGAAGCCCAAATTATTGTTAGGAGAATTAGGCCTTTAGTTTTATTTATTTTTATTCCAGTACAATTCGAAATTATCAAGCCTATTACTTGATAATTTCGCCCCATTTAGATTATTATTTAGGGTTTTTTGCAACGCTGTATTTTCTCAGACTGAAATTGAATGAAATTGGCTTTTACGCTACTTCCCGTCTCAAATACAAATTGTGTGTTCTTGGTAGAGTTTGAGGTTGGCAATCCAAACTTGAAATCAAGGGATTCGTTTGTGCATCCAGTAGTGTACGGGTTAATCTCGCCATGAAGTTCGCTCTATATTTGCGTTTTGGATTCTTGTCGATCCGGGGTTCGTTTCGGGTAAGCTTCTCTATCATTCCTTCGTTTTCCATCAATCCACCATTCGCCCAGCATCATCCATGCATCTATAATCATCCCACATCATCAATTTCGTCCATACAGCCAACCATAATCATATTTCATCTTCACAAGCCTTACGATCCCTAAATCGCCACAAAAGTGACCACCGAGCCATCTCCCAATTTACTCGTGTGTTTTGGCTGAATTTTGGATATGTTTTTCATGATTACAGATTGTACTTTGTCCTAAAATTTGAGCTTAATCCGTGTTGTCTAGCATTAGTTTCTGTTCGCGTCTTTTCCAGGGTTCTATCGATAGTTTTCAGTTTGTTTTTGGGTTGTATGATTAATTCGATATATTTGTTTATTTAGGTCAGATTGTTCAGCATATTATTCCTTTAATTTCAGTTGGTATTTTGGATTGAATTAACTATATAGTTGTCGTGTGTTCTTTCCTTAGCTTCCGCATATTGATTGGTCGCATCATAGTTTTTGGTATTAGAGCCAGGTTAACTTCGGTTGGTCGTGGTTCAATCCAAATTCATGTGACACAGTAGGGGCAAAAGAAGAAGTCAATCATTATATATAAAAATATAGTTCGTACAAAAAAAAGAAAGAAATCGATAAAAAAAACTGAAATTGATCGAGCCCTATTGTGTTACCATTGTTCTTGCTTTGTTTCTTGAGTTTCTTGAATATTTTTCGTTGATCATTGTTAAGTTAGGTAGTTGTGTTTTGTTTTCTTGTGTTGTGTCGCGATTTGCCTTTCTCGTCGTATAGCGATTGGGGACGTCACATTGCATTGTGGGGAGTCTAATCTTTCGGTTCTTGGTGTTTATTATAGGGGGAGTCGAAATTTTAGTGTTCCTAGTTCTTTTAGGATTGGTTTTGGGTTGTCTTGTTAGTTCCCTAGTTGAATTCAATTTGTTTCCTTGTTGGATTATTGCTCTTATTTTGGTACAATATTCATCCAGAAATTCATCCACCTTCCATCCCAAATTTCCAGCCACATTATCCGCACCTAATCCATCCCATATACACGTCCCTCGCCTATAGTCGATTTCAACACCTAATTTCTTCCTAGTTTCGGCTAAAACACCCGGTATTCCGGTATTCATCTTTTCCCTACCAATTTTGTTCCCGAACTCTAATTTTTCTCCATAATACCATTCCGGAAGTGGAACGACGCCCTGCACAAAACTCACCGCTTTGTCGTGACCTAAGTGTACTTTTGGCCAAATTCGATCATCTTTGAGGTGAAACTGCCCGGTGAATATTTTCCGATTTTGCCGTTCTTCGAATTTTCTTTTCTTTTCCACCCATACAGTCGAAACTAACCACACTGCAGCCTACCTCGTGGTGTTTTGAATACACCGTGGTACTTTGGAAGTCAAGTTTGAGCTCTTGACTAAAGTTGGACGAGCTAGCATCAGTTCTACCAAGGATTTGACGCATAGAGTCAAGAGATATATATGAGAGTTAAAAAAAAGTGAGGTCTTTTTTCTTTTGTTTTCTTGGTTTTATTTATTTTGTAGGTACAAATGGAGTCCAGAGAAGGTTATAAGGCACCCACATCGCCTAGTACTCCTACAGATGCGGCTTCATCGATGCCACATCCGTGGGATGCCCAGTATCACTATCAAGTACTAGAGAACAAGTTAGAGGATTCATTGGCCAAAATGATGGCACAACTCAAGCTTCTTACTGCTCGACCACCAGTTCAAGGCTAACTTGTCCAGTTAGAAGGAGTAGCTCAACAGGCAGTAGCAGCTCGTCAACCAGAAGTACCTGTAGCCGAGCTAGCCAGAGCGAATGCTAGAGTATCTCAAGCTCAACGTCGCCAACCTCAAGTGCAGTTTAACGATCCCTATGATCGTGGGGTTGAAAAAGATTATGGTGATTTTGCAGAGGAATCACAGGCAGAGTTCGAGCCATTTCAGAGACGTGATCGACCACGTCAACCTTACAAGCGTGCAGCCCGCGCCTACCCACAGTATCAGCCCCGACGTGCAGATCCCGATAGCTTGTTGAATAATATCAAGACCAGCATATCGGCATTTGAGGGACTGCATGATCCAGACCTTTACCTCGATTGGGAGATGAAGGTCAACAAGATTTTTAACTGCTATGATTTTCTGGAGGTTAAGAAGATGCAGTTGGCTTCCATGGAGTTTACAGGTTATGCAGCTGATTGGTGGGAGAACATTCAGGGCCGCCGACGCCGCAACAGGTATCCACCTATTGACACTTGTCAGGAAATGAAAGATGTGATGAGAGGTCGCTTTATCCCTGTTAATTATGAACAGAAATTGAAGCGCAAGCTGAGTCAGATTCGTCAGGGTGCTCGTTCCATTGAGGAGTACCATAAGGAATTGGAGACAGCGATGAATCGGGTTGGAAATGAGGAGACGTTGATTGCTGTAATCAACAGATACATTAAAGGAATGCACCCAGATATCGCCTGTGAAGTTGAGTTGAAGGACTTCACCAGCATTGAGGTAATGATTCATTACGCTTCGATAGTTGAGCGGTAGCTTAAAGAGGGACGCCGACGTCCTTCTCAGTCGACACCTTCCAGGACACCGTGGGTTCGAGGTGAGTCTACCACGCTTAGGACAATCTGTACACGTCCTCCAGGCTAGTCTTCACAGCCCGCTCGTCATTTTGAGTAGTCTGCACCACAGCCCTCCCGCAGACCTGAGTACAATTCACATGCACCGAACAGAGGTAATCCAAATCGAACAGTGCAGCCCAATCAGCCTTTGAATAGTACTCCAGGAAGAGCACATGATGTACAATGTCACAAGTGCAGAGGATGGAGACACTTCCAAGCACAGTGTCCGAATCACCGAGTTCTTATCCTTACCGAGTAGAATGAGCTGGAGTCAGCAAGTGAGGAGGAGCTCGATGAAGCATAAATGAAAAAAAGCGCCGAACAATCCCTTGACCATCTACCTGTGGATGAGATTAAAGATGAGAAGCCAAAGCAAGCCCATGTCAGTCTTGTTTCGATCTGAGAACTGAGCCTGATTCTAGAGGAGGATCAGAATGACCAGCGTGAGAACATCTTCTTTGCGCACTGTGAAATCCAAGATAAGACATGCTCTCTCATCATTGATAGTGGTAGCGTCGTGAATGCGATCAGCTAGTATGCAGTGGGGAAGTTGAATATAATTCCATAAAAATACCCCAAGCCGTACTGTTTACAGTGGCTGACTGACCGAGGAGAAAAATCCGTGTTGGATATCAGGTAAGTGTTACATTCTCTATTGGTCGATTTGTTGATATTGTACTTTGTGATGTCATCCCTATGGAGACATCGCATATTCTGCTTGGTCGTCCGTGGTAATTTGATAGGAAAGTTATTCATGATAGGTTTGCCAACATGTATACAGTGACCCGAGATGGACGGACCACCCGATTATGGCCACTGACACCCAAGGATGTCAATGAAGATCAAAGGAGAATATAGAAAAAGTTTAAGAAAGAGAAGGAGAAGGAGAAACGGGCCGAGAGCAAGTTCCTGGTTCCAGCTGGCCAATCGATGGCCGACCCCAAGAACTCCAAGGGGACGGCATCAGCTTCCAAGAGAGCCACCAAGGCTGCCCATTTGGCCACCTCATCACCCTCCAGTGCCGACAATTCTGATCCTGTACACCAGAATTTATTTATTAGTGCAAAGGGAGTTCAAAAAACAATCAAAGCTGGTAAGCCTATCATTCTAGTTAATTTTAAGGCTTATGATACTTCTGATGTTGTTGTTCCTTCTGTTTTACAGCCGTTGATGGAGGAGTTTAAGGACGCGTTTCCTGAGGAGATCCCGAGTGGTTTGCTGCCAATTCGAGGAATTGAGCACCAGATTAACTTCCAGCCGGGAGCAGTCCTTCCAAACTGACCAGCTTACCACACTAGTCCCAAAGAGACTAAGGAGATTGACCGTCAGGTTAAGGAGTTGCTAGAGAAGAAACATATCAAAGAGAGTCTGTCGCCGTGTGCGGTGCCCGTGATACTCGTCCCCAAGAAGAATAATGAGTGGCCCATGTGCATGGATTACTAGGCCATCAATAAAATAATGGTAAAGTATCGCTTCCCCATTCCCCATTTAGATGATATGTAAGATGAGTTGTCTGGAGCGTTTATCTTTTCGAAAATTAATTTGTGTTCTGGATATTTCCAAGTGAGAATGAGTGAGGGGGATGAATGGAAGACTGCGTTCAAGACGAAGCATAGATTGTACAAATGGCTTGTCATGCCATTTGGGTTTACCAACGTCCCTAGTGCATTCATGCATCTCATGAACCATGTCTTGAGAGATGTGATAGGGAAGTATGTAGTCGTTTACTTTGATGACATCCTTATCTACAGTACTTGTGTTTCTGAGCATGGTAGACATCTTAGGTATGTATTTGAGCTATTGCGTGCTGCTAAGTTGTATGCTAATTTGTCTAAATGTACTTTTTGTATGGATAAGGTTGTCTTTCTGGGGTTCGTTATGAGGTAGTCGTGGAGTAGAGGAGTGGCCGACGCCTAAGTTTTGTGCTGATGTTCGATCTTTTCATGGCTTAGCTGCTTGTGTGGGATTTTACTAGTATAGCCACTCCATTGATTGAGTTGAGTCGTAAGGATAGAAAGTTTGAGTGGGGCAAGGCCCAAGAGCATGCTTTTAATTTGCTGAAGTTGAAATTGTGTAATGCTCCTATGTTGGTTTTGCCTGATTTTAATAAGATGTTCGAGATTGAGTGTGATGCCTTTGGTATAGACATTGATGCTGTTTTGATGCAGGATAGGAAGCCGGTTACCTACTTCAGTGAGAAGTTGAATGGCGCAGCTCTGAGGTATTCTACATACGATAAGGAGCTGTATGCACTGAAGAGGTCTTTGGAGACTTGGCAGCACTACCTACACCCGAAAGAGTTCGTGATTCACACTGATCACGAGTCACTGAAGCACCTAAAGGGACAACAGAGCTTGAACTCGCACCATGCACGATGGGTGGAGTTCATAGAGTCGTTTCCCTATGTGATCAAGTACAAGAAAGGGAGAAGAGAACGTGGTTGCTGATGCACTCTCCCACAAGTATGCCTTGATTTCTATTATGCATGCACAATGTTTAGGTCTTGAGCATATTAAGAGTTTTTATGTGAGTGATCCGTTCTTTGGACCTATTTTTGCATCGTGTGATGGAAAATCTAGAGCTGTTGATTCGTACTATGTTTCTGAGGGATTCTTGTTTAAGGATTCGAAATTGTGTGTTCCTGACTGTTCTATGCGAGAGTTGTTTATTTTGGAGTCGCATGCAGGGGGTCTTATGGGTAATTCGGTGTTAATAAGACATTAGGTCTCTTGCATGAGCATTTTTATTGGTCTCGCATGAAACGTGATGTTGAGAGAGTCTGTGCTAGATGTATTACTTGTAAGAAGGCCAAATCCACATCTAGTCCATTCGGTTTGTACACACCTTTATCGGTGCCTACTACTCCTTGGGTAGACATCTCGATGGACTTCATTGTGGGTTTGCCTAAGTCTAAGTCTGGCAAAGATTCTGTGTTTGTGGTTGTTAACAGGTTTTCCAAAATGTCTCATTTTATTGCCTGCAGAAAAACTGGTGATGCTGTTAATATTGCAAATCTATTCTTTCGTGAAGTAGTTCGTCTACGTGGCATCCCTAGGACCATTAATTCTGATAGGGACTCGAAATTTTTGGGGCATTTCTGGCGTGTTTTGTGGGAAAAACTGGGTACTAAGCTTTTATTTTCTACTTCATGTCATCCACAGACAGATGGTCAGACAGAGGTAGTAAATAGGACGCTAGGTACTCTGTTGCGTGCATTAGTTAAGAATAATCTGAAGTCGTGGGAAGAATGCTTGCCTTTTGCTGAGTTTGCATATAATAGAGCCGTGCATTCGTCTACACATATGTCACCTTTTGAGCTTGTGTATGGTTTTAATCCGTTGACTCCGACGGATCTTATTCCTTTACCTATTGATTATTGTTGGTCCCGGTGCGAGCCTTTGTCAGTTTAGAAGGGGGTGAATAAACTGAATTCAAAAACTTTCAAGACAGAATGTGGAATAGATGGGGCCCAGACTCGCTTTTGTGATTTATCTGTGCTAACTGATCAGTTGAGAGAGACTGATGAAAGCTTAGCTGGTGAGCTGATCAGTTTGGAACTGATAGCTTGAAGACGTGGCTGAAGCTTGTCAGTTCTGTCTGTGTGTGTGAATGTGTGCAATTGAATAACTTGCAAAACTGTAAGACAGTAAGAACAGCACACACAGAGCTTTATAAGGTTCGAAGCTTCTCGCTTCTACGTCCTCTCTTCCTTCCGCAGAAGGGTAATCCACTATGCAAGTATAAAGTTTCTTTATTACAGTTACACAGTGAAGAAATCATGTTGGACCTGAAAACGGCACCCTTCAAACCGAGCGCGGCCTCCTTTCCAACTGTTGCTGTTCTGGAAGAACGGACCCGTCGGTACACGCTCCTCCTCAGTCGATTTCTGGGTCGACAGCTCACACTTACTAGTCCCAACTGCTCGCTGAGACTTTAGGTGCTATTGCCCATCTTTACACGATTTTAGATCTCGCTCGATCTTCAAGAATACAGTTTTGAAACTGTTATCAACCTGGAATGCTCATTTCTCTTGAGCTGGGTGGTTGATCTTTAAGGGACAGAACTGAGAAGTTTTGCTCTTGCTAGAATTCTGTGTCAGCTTAGCAGCTTGCTTTGAACTTGAAGCACGTCTTCTCAGTTTAAGACTTTTCGCACTTTGAGAATCTTGAGCTTTGAGCTGTAGAGAGAGAGAGAAAGAAACAGCTCGTTTTCTGTACAAATAGCAATGTTAGATTGGCGAAAGTCTTCTTTTTGGCCAATTGATTTCACGCTTTATATATAGATGAGTGAATTTTGACCATTATGATTGGTGATGTTTAGAGATCACCGGTGGCATTTTTAATGTCTGTAGCCGTTTGAAGCTTCTTTTAATGAACTAGGCATTTTGACTTTTAAATTTCTCTGCTCTAAGATCATCAGGATCTTTCAAAGATTTTCTGTTGAGATCTTCATTAACTACTTGTCAGTAGGAGCAGGCGATTCGGCTATCAGTTCTTGGAAATTCAGCTGTCTCGACTTTCAGCTCTGAGATAGTCCAGTTGGCAAATCTTCAGCTGTCTTGAGCTTCTTTCATGATATAGTCTAGTTCGGCTGACTCATCAGCTGAGCTTAAGAGCTTTCATTTCTAGACTTATCAGTTGGCTACTTACTTGAGCATTTTCTCTCTAACTAAACTAAGGTCAGTTGAATAAAGACTCAAAGCATTTAGAGCTGTTTTACCAGTAAACTGATCTTTGATCAGTTTAGGGCCAGCTCTGACTAATCTCTTGATTGGATCAGTTTTAGCTTTCAAGCTGACTCTATTCATCAGTCTATCCTGGCTTTTTGCTAAGACTGTTGACTAACTCATCCGAGGATATCTACTAGTCTCCAAAGTTCTCTTCCCCCTTTACAGCTTATCTCAAGCTTTGAAGAGTTTACTCTGACTGGTCTGATCAGGTAACCTGTAAGCTGGTTGACCATGCTTCTAAATAGCTGTCTCTCATCTCAGCTCGAAGTCTTACTTGGTCATTGTCATTGATTTCCAGCTTATCATACCCTGCAGTTTTTCATTAAATCATCACACATATTTTGACATCTCATCAAAACCATCAATTGGGATTTTCCCAACAATTTTTCTAACAATTATCTTTCGAGTTTGTAAGGTATTCGTAGAGCTGAACAGGTTCGAGAGATGCATGAAAAGGTGAAGATGAGGATCGAGCTTCAAGGAGTTTGAAATACAGCTAAGGCGAACACGCACCGCAAGCAAGTGTTATTCAAACCCGGTGATAAGGTTTAAGTTCACTTCAGCCCGGACATTTTCCTAACTTGAGAAAGTCGAATCTGATGCCTCGTGGAGATGGACCGTTCACTGTGGTTGCTCGAGTCAACAACAATGCTTACCGACTTGATTTTCCTGGTGAGTACAAATGTTCTTCCACATTTAATGTCTCTAACTTGTCTCATTTTCCTGCAGATGATGTCGACGTGGAGGAGGAGCTGAATTCGAGGTCGAATTCTTTTGAGGAGGGGGGAATGATGAGACCGGGATGAACACTGAGGAACAAAACCCGGATCGAGTTGCAGTTGAGAGGTCCAGTGATGTGATTATGTGCCAAGAAGCTGCAAGGATATCTACAGTGCTATGTTGGAAAGAAGCTGGAAGATGGAGCCGGTTCCAGACAGTACAAGTTGGTTACTGTATTGAGCATTGAAGAGTGAAGAAGTTGCGACCATGTTCGAATTTATATATTTATTTTAGTTTGGCCGTGTAGCTTTTATTATTTGTTAAGTTGTTTTATTTAATTAGACCCATTATTTTTTTTAATTTAATTAGAATCCCAAATTATTGTTAGGAGAATTGGGCCTTTAGTTTTATTTATTTTTATTTACAGTGCAATATGAAATTATCAAGCCCATTACTTGATAATTTCGTCCCCTTTAGATTATTATTTAGGGTTTTTTGCAATGTTGTATTTTCTCATACTGGAATTGAATGAAATTGGCTTATACGCTACTTCCCGTCTCAAATATAAATTGTGTGTTCTTGGTAGAGTTTGAGGTTGGCAATCCAAACTTAAAATCAAGGGATTCATTTGTGCATCCAGTAGTGTACGGGTTAATCTCGCCACGAAGTTCGCTCTATATTCGCGTTTCGGATTCTTGTTGATCCGGGGTTCGTTTCGGGTAAGCTTCTCTATCCTTCCTTCGTTTTCCATTAATCCACCATTCGCCCAGCATCATCCATGCCTCCATAATCTTCTCACATAATCTACAACATCATCAATTTCGTCCATACAACCAACCATCATCAGATTTAATCTTCACAAGCCTTACGATCCCTAAATCGCCACAAAAGTAACCACCGAGCCATCTCCCAATTTACTCATGCATTTTCGCTGAATTTTGGATATGTTTTTCATGATTATAGATTGTACTTTTTCCTAAAATTGGAGCTTAATCCGAGTTGTCTAGCATCAATTTTTGTTCGCGTCTTTTCTAAGGTTCTATCGATAGTTTTGGGTTTATTTTTGGGTTGTTTGATTAATTCGATTTATTTGTTTATTTAGGTCAGATTGTTTAGCATATTATTTCTTTAATTTCAGTTGGTATTTTGGATTTAATCAACCATATATTTGTCGTGTGTTCTTTCCTTAGCTTCCGCATATTGATTGGTCGCATCACTTCGTTAGCCCTTCTATTAATGAATTTGACGTTCGTCGAATAGTCACATGCTTCAAAATATTTCAATCAATTTTGAGATTCAACATAGGATTAACTTTGAAATTTCAACCTAAAGTTTGTTAAAATTTGCTTGCACTATGAGTACCTTACATTTGTGTGAGACCTTTGAGTCGTTTCCACCAATTTTTGGATAGGATACCTAATAATATATGTACCTTTTAAAAACTCTCTCAATGAGATTTCTAACTGCGCCTTCAATTTGTCGATTGGATCCCATACGATAGAGAAATTGATTGGAGAAATTTCAACAGCGAGGTGGTGGATGTGAATATCAATGAACTCCGAGTATATATTTCAACGTCAATTCGAAAAAATTGATTGAGGATTCTTTTAAACAAGGGGAGTAGGATTAGGGCTGGGGAAAAATACCATCATACCGTACCGAAAAAAATACCGGAATATCGAACTTTAAGGTATACCGGTATTTTCGGTAAGGTATGATACCGTACCGAGATTTTTCGGTAAGGTAACGGTATAGAATTTTAAAAATCGAGGTATACCGGCGTATACCGATACCGACGGTATACCGAATTTTTAAGGTATATACCGTTAATTCAGCATATACCGTTGTACCGGTATATACCGTTAGTTCGGCATATACCATTGTAACGGTATATACAGGTATATTTGTGATATTATATAAATATATGTATATGTGAATTATAGATACTTGATATATAATACTTAGTAAGTATGATAAATTATATATATGTAAATATCTAACACTTATAATTAATCTTATGTTATACTTAATGCATAGTAATGATAATTTAATGTGTTCTTAATTAATACTTAGTAAATAATTCTTACAATTTCTAAGTAAAAGATTTCAAATTTGTAATATTTAGTAAGTTTATAATATTTTTATACAATTTATATTAATTATAAAAACATTATTGATATATAATACTAGTAAATATGTTATACATTTATAAATCTCTAGTAAATTTACATTATTAACACTTATAATTAATCTTATGCTATACTTAATGCATTGTAATGCTAAGTGCGTTCCTTGTTAGTATATACTTAGTAAATAATTCTTATGATTTCTAAGTAAAAGATTTCAAATTTGTAATATTTAGTAAGTTTATAATATTTTTATACAAATTATATTAATTATAAAAACATGATTGATATATAATACTAGTAAATATGTTATACATTTATAAATATCTAGTAATTTACAATATTAACACTTATAATTAATCTTATGTTATACTTAATGCATTGTAATGATAAGTGTGTTCTTTGTTAGTATATACTTAGTAAATAATTGTTACGATTTCTAAGTCAATAATTTACAATATTTATTTTATTTTGTTGAATTTTGATCGTTATTAGGAATGTTTCATATATTTTGAGTAAATATATGAGATATATGATATATCCTAGGATGGTAATGGTATGATAAGGTATACCGATGTCGGTAAGGTATATCGATATAGTAAGGTATACCGATGTCGGTAAGGTATACCGAACTAAAGGTACGGCAAAGGTATGCCATTTTTTCATACCGAACTTAAGGTATACCGTTGGAAGGTATACCGAACTTTAAGGTAAGGTAACGGTATGCATTTTCTCCATACCGTACAAGTAAGGTAAGGTAAAGGTATGGGGAAAAAAGTAAGGTATACCTTACCGTGCCACCTCTAAGTAGGATATTTGAAAATGAGCTCAATTTTATTTTCCAACAACCGATGATGACGTAATTAAATCGTGAATATATGACGCCAGACTAGATTTTAGATTTTAGACGGACTTTTAAAGTCCATTAGTGGGAGGTTTAATGAAAGATCACGATTTAGACGATTTTGAAGGTTCTAGAGTTTAATTAGACCTCGTAAGAGTTTAATAGCTACTTGTGACTGACGAAATAGTTTAAGTCCTATTTGAATATTTTTCAAAAATATACTTATTCAATTCATGATATCGGTAGTTTGAAGATTAATTAATGTATATAGTTTTTATGATATAAAATCTTGGTATAAAATAAAACATTTAAAAGTTGTTCATTTGGGTTATGCCCTCGGCTGGCCCGCCCCACCAACAAAAAGGGATAGATTGGGTTGAGATCATCGAGTCTGATTTACGTGTTTTATTCGTGTGCCAACATCAAAAATAGGTAATTTTAATATTATTTTTCATAAAAATAAATTTATTATATTATAACAATCATATTTAATATTTATTATTAAATATTAAAAATTTAAAAAATTATATACCCTAACTTTGGAATAATTAATCATAATAATCAATTATATTAACTAAAAATGAGAATGAATTAAATTGTAAAAATAATTATAAACCCTAATTGGGTGGAATAAATCTTAAATAATAATGTAAAATTATATTAAACTAGAAGAAATTAAAATTGAAGAAAAATGTATAAACCCATATATTATTATTATTATTATTATTATTATTATTATTATTATTATTATTATTATTATTATTATTATTATTATTATTGTTTTGTTGTTGTTGTTGTTGTTTAAAATGGCCTTAGTTCTAACAAAATCGAGTTTGTCTTGTATAACCCAATTAGAGTTTAAAATTAATTGTCGAGCACAGTGCATAAACACACGCGTTACAAGTCGCCAGATAAAAAAAAACTAACTAGTCCCGGTGGGGATGACCTAGTGGTAGAGTGAGGTTGTTTGGAGACCAAATGTTACGGGTTCGAATCTCTTCAATACCGCAGGTCGGATGTGTGAGTTAAAAAAAAACACAAAAAAATAACTAATCCACTTTAGTTCTAATTTCATTTCAGGTACATTTTTTGGAAAAAAATTGAAAAAAAAAAGAAACATCTGATGATCAATCGGGGTGCATGGAAGTGTTGCTCAATAAAATAAAATAAAAATAGACGTGAAGTTCTTAATTACCTCGTCAAGATTTTATTGTTGGCCACTTTGGAGATCGGCCAAACACCGTGCCCACAACTAAGTGAATATGTAACTGAAAATACAGGAAATGTCTAATGTTCGTTTTTTGAATTTTATTTGATTTGCTAACCCCAAATGTGCTTCAACATTTTCATAAGGGATATATATTAATCGATTTTAATTTGACGAATCTATTACAAATAGTAGTTTTCCTTCCATTTTTTTTCAAACAAACGTAGCTGCGGTCATTATTTTGCATTCTTAAAAAATTGGAGCAGTACGTACTATATTTTTGATTGTGAAGAAATATTTATTGATCACTATTTATTAAAAAAACAATTATCAATAAACACGAGCTGCATGTATGTCGATCAACAAAGACTCGTTTGAATTTTATGTAACACTTTTCATGTTCCACTCCATTTTTAACTATTAAATTTATGATTTTAAAATAATGATTATTAAAAAAATATAAGAACTAATTATAACAAATAATGAACTGTACCATATTCAACATTTATCAACAAAAAAATCAAATTCTAATCAACACAAATAATTAATTATTAACTAATTAAACATTAAAAACTATAAATATTAAAAAAAATTACAAATAGTAGTTTGGTGGAATGTACCCTAATTAATAATGATAAAATAAAATTAGTTAAAGCGCAAAAAATTGGCATGAGATATAAAATAATTCAAAAATAAAATAATAAATTTGATAGTTAAACATTATCAACGGCGGATCCCGGCTGGGGTGCCCTGGGCCCTAACTAATTTTTGTTCTATATATTTATTGGTTGTCCATCGATTTCGGTTTCCCACTAATGATGGAGATTTTTTTTATATAGACACTATAGTGAGCTCCCAAATATTTTTATCTGGATCGGCCATTCAACAGCATCTGTGTAATATGTAAATTTGTGCCGGAAAATGCATTCGCGCATTTATGGTGAGAAGTGAGATCCGAATTCAGCCATCAAAATGAAGCTGCCATTTTGTCACATCAAAATAAAATTTTAGTTACGTCTCAAATATAATAATCATTATATTCTCTTTTTCTCAACTAATATACTAATTTCCATGCATTTATTCAGGGTGAATATAATTTCTATCAGTTTCCTGTAAAAGGGCCAAATAAACAGAAAAAGAAAAGAAAAGAAAAAAAAAATTAATCAAGGAATTATAACCACAGTTACATGCGTTCAGCAATCACGATTAATAGGTGCATCTCCTCTTTCCTCATTTTGCTATACATTTAGTTTTCCACGATATTGCACAATTTTTTTGACCTAACTAATTTTTTTGAAAACGGAAACCAAATTTCAAAACATTTTATTTTCTCAAAAACATATCCATGTATAAATACATCCTTAATTGCATAAACCCTCATCACACTCACAATATATAATCTTCTATACATTTCCCTTGTGATAGTCATTAGTTATATATAGTTATTAGAATTACATCAAATTAAAGGGGAAAAAAAACAGCTATTAGGATGAATTCAAACAATTTAATTTTCTTTGCTTTAGCTCTACTAACCACAATAATATCCATTTCTTCTTCGTCTGCTACTTTTGAATTACATTCCTATTCTAATGAATATAGGGTCGGAAAAGATGGACTCCATGCATTCAAACAGAAAGACGAACGCCCTCAAATGAAGATGAAGACGAACCGGGTTCTTGCCCAAAAACCACGAGCCACGACGACTTGCGACAAGTACCCTAGGGTATGTACAGCCAAAGGCAGTGTTGGGCCAGATTGCTGCAACAAACAATGTGTTAATGTTATGAATGATAAGGTAAACTGCGGAATGTGCGGCAAGAAATGCAAGTATCAAGAGATTTGTTGTAAAGGGTTGTGTGTGAATCCATCGTTTGATGCTAAAAATTGTGGCAACTGCAACAAAAGATGTAAGAAGGGAAGCTCTTGTCTCTATGGGATGTGTAGCTATGCCTAGTTAGGGTCCACAATTTATATTGTTGCTATATATATATATGGTTGTATTATGATCATATGTCTAAGTATTGTGGGAACTAGATGTTCCCATTTATCTTTCTTTTTTTTTTTTTATGAAACTAGCAAAAAAGTGAGCGTTGTATGATAAAAAAATTATATGGAAATAAATTTCAATATGTATTTCAGGTTTGATTTTTCATTTTATTCTCACGAGTAATATTTTTGGCTCAAAATATTTAAATGACGTAATGCATTTGTCAAAACAAACGTAGGATTCTAGGGCATGACACATCAGTTTTCAGTTGCTCGAAAATTGATCCAATATTAGATATATATTTGTTTTAAGTTCAATATGTTAGGTACTAAATTTTTATTTATTAAAGGCCATGAACTTTTTTTAGTAAATCATTTGAAAGATCAGATTAAAAATATGATATACATATTTATCATATAAAATATGAGTGGTTTTTTTTTGTTTTTTTTTTTCTTCTGAATATGCAATAGTATGCAAAGCCTAAAATCTCCGTTATGTAAGCGATGGACTTCCTCTATTTAAAGGGAGATGTCTTATATTAAACATGTCCTCCCCAAGCTTAAATTTTCCGTTTGTACGTACACTTTTATGTGTTTTACTATAAATTTATGACTTAATAATATTTATTATAAAATAAAAATTAATTCTAACATAAATAATAATAGTCAATATTTATCAACAAAAAAGATGAATTAAAAAAATTATAAAATTTAATTTTGAATTAATAAACCATAATAATGAATTATTAATTGAAAATTGAAAATTAAATACTAAGAAATAATTATAAACCCTAATTGGTTGGAGTGAATCCTAAAAAAATCTTAAAATTAAACTAAATCACAAAAAAATATAGTTGAAGAAAAAATACAAAAAAACATAATTTAAAAGTGCAATACGGAGTGTAACGTAGAGAGTATAATAGGAAATGTCAAGTGTTCCCCTCCTCCCCAACTCTAATTAGAAGTATTATAATTCTATATGAATGTCAAAGTACTAATTAGTAAAAAAAGTATTTTCAGTTTCATGACTCTGTAAATGATCGAGTCTATCTACTCGCGAGCTTCTAGAATCTCGATTTGATAAAAGTTTATTCGAATTCATTTAGTGAAGCTTGTTAACTAAATGAGTCAAGTTTGATCTTAATACTACTTGATTTGTTAACTCGATATATAAATGAGTTAACTAGAAAATATAAAATTATTAACTTATAAAATTTATATTTGTATACTTTAATTAGTAATAAGTATATTAAGTCTCTAATTAACTTTATTTGTTGTAAGAAAAGAATGAAATTTTAATAAACATAGTATTTTTTGTCGATAAAAGAAATTATTTAAAAAAATTGGAAAAATGTGCAAATACACCCCTAACGTTTACCTTAGGGGGCATATTCACCCTTAAGGTTATTTTTAGAGCAAATATCACCCTAAGATTTACAAAAAAGTGCAAATCCCCCCTCTCCTCCCCAAAACTAGTAATTTTGTTCAAAAATATATAAATTTATTTATTTTTCATATTTTTTATCCCTAAAAATAATAATTTTTATAGGATGAAATTTATTAAAAAAACTTACATGTATTTTTTACACATTTTTTAATAAGTTTCATTCACAAAAATACAAACCTAATTAAACTCAATAATAATAATAATACAATGATGATGATTTTAGGTCTATATTTAAAGGAAGATTATAATTTAAAAAAAATGAAAATTATACAAAATAAATATTTTTTAGTGATGGAAAAAATCATGAATAAAATGGAATTTTGCATAAAAAAAACACTATTTGTAAAAATATATAAAATTTATTTTCATCCCTAAAAAATAATATATTTTTATAGGATGAAATTTATTAAACAAGCTTGCATGTATTTTTTCCATACATTTTTTTAATAAATTTCATTCACAAAAATACAAACTCGAACTCAATAATAATAATGGTGTTACTAAATACACCACAACAATTTCTTTTCACACCACAAAAAAAAATATAATGTAAAAAAGTTAATTTTGAGATTACTAAAATACCATTTTAATTTTTTACTTCAATACACTACAAAATTTTCTTTCCACACCACAAAAATTAAATAATTTAAAAATTAAAAAAAATGATTTCCTTCTCCAATATCCTTCAACATTGCATTTGAAAAACAATAGAAATTGCATGGATATGGTTTCTCTAACTTTAAATTTGAGCACATTGGGTTTATATCAACCATGGAGGTGGAAACAACGAAGAAACAAGCAATATAAATGATTCCCTACTATTTACACCGAATTTTTTTGTTTTTCATGATATCCATCGTGTTTGGATATTCAAATTGTCGAAAGACATTCGGAAATAACAGTTTGAATGTCGTAAAGGAGGTTCAAAAACTTGTTTTCGAACCCGTTCAGAAACAAGTTTATGAACCTGCTACTTTGGGTTTAGAAACATGTTTATAAACCCACTACTTTATGTTCGGAAACATGTTTTTTAACCTTTTTCTTCGCATTCAAAAATTTGTTACTGAACCTCTCCAGTGTTCAAAGATTTAACAAGTACACTTCCAACTGTGAGAAAATAATTCACCAAGGCAAACAACAACGTTCAAAAACATGTTTATGAACTACCTTATGTAAGTTCAAAAACATGTTTAATTTTTTTAAGTTGAAGGGTATAATAGTCTTTTAGTGTGGTGTGTAAAGAAAAAATGAAAAAAAAACCAACAATTTTTGTGGTGTGAAAACTAATTGTGGTGCGAAAAGAAATTTTTGTGGTGTGTTTAGAATAACCCTAATAATAATAATAATAATAATAATATGATGATGATGATGATGATGATGATGATGATGATGATGATGATGGTCTATATTTAAAGAGGGATTATAATTTTAAAAAAAATGAAAATTAAAAAAATAAATATTTTTTTTACTGTTGGGAAAAGAATCATGAATAAAATGGTATAATGCACAAAAACACTATTTTTGGGGAAGGAAGGGGGAATTTGCACTATTTGAAAAAACGTTAGGGTGGTATTTGCTCTAAACAAAACGTTAAGGGTGAATTTACTTCTTCATGTAAACGTTAGGGGTGTATTTGCACCTTTTTCCAAAAAAATTAATGAATATTTAAATTTTATAATAAATTTAGAAAGTTCGTATTAAATAAATAAAACTCGAGCTTAGGAGAGTCAAATTTTAGTTTGGTATACAAATTCGAGAATTATACCTTTTTTTGTATTCGATAAACTCCAATATTTTTGCTACTATTTTTTTTAAAAAGGTCTCTAACATCATCTAGAATTTCTTTTACATTTGAATCAATAGCTATATGATATCTTTTGAATGACCAAAACTTCCCTACGCTAATTGTATATAGTGTTATTTTAGACGATCAATATGGGTCAACGAGCATTGGTCCGGTCAATCCGCAAAATAAAATAAAATAGTGAAGCAAGTGATACTTTTTGAGGATACGAGTGATACTTTTAGTATTACGGTTGATACTGATTTGGACGGATTATTTATTTATTTATTTATTTTTGCCCATACTTTTTAAGGATACATTTGATACTTTTCGACTTTTGAGTGATATTTTTTAGTATTATAGTTGATACTGATTTTGACTTTTTATGTTGATCGGATCAACCCCAATGCACGTCCACCCAATCAATGTGTTTGATGGTGCATCTAGTGCACATAAGTCCTGTTCCCTTTGAATAATATTGGGGAGATATAATTGCACTAACCAAATTCTTAACGTGGTATAAGATATAGGAATTCAAACTTTGAATGTAATTAATTATTAGTATATATTTTTCTTTTTATAAAAGTGATCTAACTCAAATAATTATGATATGATGTTGCGTAGCGTTGGATTAATATTCATCGGACGTCCCACAAATTTCTCAGTTCACGAACTTTGAATGCCGATTTATTTCAAGATTATTATATTTAATATTCAATATATGTGTGTGTGTGTGTGTAGGCTTAATTCCTTCATAGTAGTATAACTAGAATCATGGAATGATTAATTCACTTCATTCCTTCCAAATTGCCTCCTAGCTCCGTAGCTCCTTATAGCACATACTCCCTAGAAAAATATAATTACTAATAATTTTTACTATTAAAAAAATAATTTAAACATTTTATTAAATATAAATATATTTTATATTGTGTGTAAATGATAGTATTTGCAAACTACTAGTATATTTTTTTGCTATTGGGAGGATTCCCCGAGTTTTTATATTATTTTCAAATATTAGTTAATTCTTCAAATATGAAAATGGTATAGCATAAAAGTTACATTAAAATTAATGGCGTTAAATTGAATTGACTATATCAAGAGTTTAGACTATTAATTTAACATTGATGGTTATTTTATTTTTCTTAAAAAACACAGGGGTTGTATGGATTTTTCCCTAAACTAAAATTCGAATACTTTTTTCGTACAGAAGGCTGTTGTATTTTGAAAAATAAATAAAGCGTATAAACCCTACTACTTATCCAATAAGCAGGTACATTCTCTCTTCTACTTCCAATAATTAATGAAGTGCATCCATCCAAACCTGAAGAATCAATATACATTAAAATAAGTTAAGGTCAATCTCCAAATATTTGGTTAAATTAATTTTGGTCAAATGCCATAAATAATAGCATAAATAAATAAAATGAAGGACAAGTCTTTCCTAAATCTCAATTCCAAAATTAAATAGTAGAGTTAGATGTCCAAAAGTCAAGAACCCTACCACCTCGTGCGATCACGTTTAATATCTCACCAAAATCTTAGCCACTAACCAAAGAAACATTCCTATATTAACGTGGTAGCCACCTTTTCTTTAACATATAACCTAAATGTGTATATAAATTGTGACATCTTTTAGTTAAATCACACACCTAAATCTCAACTGCCCTAGCAATGGCCTCAACAATCTCTTTCCTAACAAAATTAACTCTATTCCTACTAGCATTCAATTTATCCACATTTCTAGTCCACTCACAAAATGCCTATAAAACCAACAAGGTCATGAACCCTATAGATTCATGTTGGCGATCTAAGTCCGATTGGGCCACCAACCGCCGCACCCTCGCCGACTGCGCGGTGGGGTTCGGGCGGAATGCCATCGGAGGGAAAAACGGCGCCACCTACATCGTCACGGACCCGTCAGACGATCCGTCGAACCCGAAGCCGGGCACGCTTCGTTACGGCGTGATCCAATCGAAACCACTATGGATTGTTTTTGCTAAGAGCATGGTTATCAAGCTCAAGAACGAGCTCATGATGAATAGTTACAAAACTATTGATGGGAGAGGGGCAAAAGTGGAAATTGCTTATGGGCCTTGCATAACTATACAACATGTTAGCCATGTGATCATACATGGCATTGGCATCCACGATTGTAAGCCTGGTACGTCGGGAACTGTCCGAGATAGCCCCACCCATCTCGGCCGCCGACGCGGCTCCGACGGCGACGCCATCGACATATTTCATTCCTCCGATATATGGATCGATCATTGCTATCTTGCTCGGAGCGCCGACGGCCTTATCGACGTCATCCATGGCTCCACGGCCATAACCATTTCCAACAATTTCTTCTGTCAACATGATAAAGTAAGTTGCCACATTTGTGTGTGTGTATATATATATATGTATATGTCTCCAATTTGATTAGTGTATGCTTTTATTTTATTTTATTTATTGTATAATTTGGAATAACAAAATGTCGTGGTAGGTTATGTTGTTTGGCCATGATGATAACAATATAGAAGACAAGAACATCAAAGTTACGGTAGTTTTTAACCGTTTTGGACCTGGTTTAGTTCAAAGAATGCCAAGGTGAGTTATATCAAAATTTTAAATCTATCTATTTAGCATTTGTTTCGGGAATTATCAATTTTGGGCCAGAAAGATAAAAAATATCAATCCAAGAACTGAAAAAACATGTATTTTTACTCCTTTTTATTTTTTGAAATTATCTTAAATAAAATCTTTATTAAATCTAATTAAAATGAATAAATGAATTTTCTTCGTTGAAAACTAATACAAAATAAAAAGAATAAAAATATATGATCTTTGAAATCCTAAATTAATTTATAATTTTCATTTTTTAAAATTTAAATTGATAGCTTTCATCTATATTGATAAATAACCTATTTTTCGAAATCCTGAAACCATAAAATTCCTCTTGATTTTATATTAGGATTCCATAAATCTAAAACTAAATTTCTTGATTGTGACAGGGTTAGGCTAGGTTATGCACACGTGGCAAACAACAGGTACGACCAGTGGCAAATGTATGCTATTGGTGGGAGTGCTAATCCAACTATTTTCAGTGAAGGAAACTACTTTTTGGCGCCTAACAATCATAATTCAAAACAAGTAACTCAAAAATGCATCTATTATTCTTGAATTTTGTTTTTTAAGTGGTTAAAGCTAATTGTGGATTAAAATTTGAACAGGTTACAAAGAGAGAGGCTAAAAATGGGTGGAACAACTGGAAATGGAGATCGTCGAGGGACAAATTCGTGAACGGGGCGTATTTTGTTCCATCGGGATATGGCAGCATCGTTCCCGGCTACACGAAATCGCAGTCTTTTCGTGTTGCTGATGGATCGATGGTGCCTGCTTTAACCACTAATGCAGGCCCTTTGATCTGTTTTGCTCGTAAAGCATGTTGAAATGTTTTCTGTGAATATATATGTATGTATATCTCTAATTTTATTTTCACAAATGAATATCATATATATGTATGTATGTATGTATGTATACCATGGCCTGCTGTTTTCAAGGAAATTGCAGGAATAAGACTTAGTTAAAATGTTAGGTGTTTTTGGTTTTATAGTAGTTTTGAAGAGGGGCTTGTGCTAACTACAATTGGTGATAGCCACTTAGCCAGCTTTTCTTTAGAGAGAATTGGCCGCGATGTAAATTTTTGTGTTTGCATGAGGTTATAAATTAAGTGCCTTTTGATTTATATTTGTGATATCGGAATCATACATTTATTGAATCACTATATTATATATATAATATATCAGGGGAGCGGTTAGGTAAAATTCAATCTTAGTGTGAGAACGAGGACCACATCTCACACCACACAATTCTAAAAAATTAAAGGCCCAGATTTAATGAAGAAGGCGGTGACAATTTTGTAATATTTTAAAAGTTTTTCGTGTGGGGTATTAACTTAATTTGGTAATTCTTATAAAAATCGCGGATGAATTTGATAACAGATCATCATGCTAATGAAGTATTATCATCATGATAACGAAGCATTATCGTTATGCTAATTAAAATTTCAAATATTGTTAGTGAAAAATATATTCTAAAAATTAATTATAAACCTAATGTGATTTAATAAACCCTAATTAAATTGAAGAAACTGATGCACTATTTATTATGCACTAAACTGCAACTAACACAGGACAATGCAACTAACACAGGACAATGCAATATAGCAAGCGAATCGAGTATCGTATCCACAGGGACTGAATATTTAATAAATACTGAGTACTAAGCTAACAACTCTCTATTATCCAGGCTACCAACTATAAGACTTCTAAAACTAGGCACGAATTTAAATAAAATAAGAGAAAATAAACAAACTTCAAAAGACACAAATAAATTAATTAAACAAATAATCAAACTCAACAATTAATGAAATACTAATCCTAGGGAATGCAGCACACATGTATCCACTATGATTCAATTTAATCCTAATATTTCCCAATTTTAATCCGATTAAAGGTGATGAATCAGAAATATATCTACCTATCTCCGCCAGGTCTCAAGGTAGAAGAAGATTAATAAACAACCTATTACTTTCGTCTCTAGGTTAATTTACTAACTCCTGATAGAACCACAGATTTAAATTCCCCTACAGATTCCTTAGAACGTGTATCATATTATTCAATTAATCCCACTAATTAATTATCTCCGCCAGGACTCAAATTAACTAGCTAGCATGCATCAATTATGATCAGTAATTAAGCATGAAATCAAAAGCTCTTGAATAATTGAACACAATAATCGGAAGGGAAAAATAACAAGATTAAATTAAATACACAGCTTCAATCATGCTTTGCAAATCCTAGAATTAATAAAAGACTACTCACGCATAATTAAAACCATAGAAATAATAGAACTAAGAATAATAATAAACATAATATAAATATGCGATAGATTAGAAAAACCGGAATGACGATTCGTTGATTAAAACTTGAATTCTTCAATGTTGAATGTTCACAGCAAACCTCGAAAGTAAAATAATAAGAGAACTCTAAAATAATGAGTAAAAGTGTGTGTAAAAACGTGCAAGGCAGAGCCTTATATAGTTGGGGAAAAATAGAGTCCAAAAAGGAAGGAAAAAGAGCCCAATTTTCGGCGTAAAGTGGCACGGACCGTGCCGTTGCTCCAGAGACTCCAAAAATTGATTGTTTCATGGCACGGGCCGTGCCGTTGGACGGCACGGTCCGTGCCAGCGCGCACGCTCCGACACGCTCCGCCGTTTTGCTCCGTTCTCTCTCGTTTCTCGTCCGATTGACCCGATTCAAGTTTCGTTGCGACCCTCTCTTGATCCTCTATCTTTCTAGCAACTTTCCTCCTTGAATTGGATCTTGGATAAATCTCAAATTCAGCTTAAACTTGCACAAGAAACATAAAAACATCAAAAAGCACACGAAAACTCAAAATTAGCATAAAAACTCAACAAACGCATGCATTACTCTACGAATATGAGCCATACAACTACTCAAATGCATGTAAAAACCATGTTTATCAATCCCCGAAACTTGAACCATTGTTCGTCCTCGAACAATGAGAAGAACATTAAGAAAATATAAACATGGAGGAGAACAAGTACACTCGATCATAAATGCTTCACGAACATGCTCAAAATAATTTAATTGCATAAATTCAACATCATCAACTCATCCAAATCTCAGCACAATTAATATCCATAAACAAAGCATGAACCTCACCGATATGTGTATCGCTCATCTCACAAGTGTTTCAAATAACGCTCATCGAATCAAATGCAAATGCAAAAGTGTTAACCATAGGCTTGCCAATCGTCTAAAACACTCATATACTCAATCATAGAAGAATAAAGATCAATGAGGTCTTTGATTTAGGATGTAATGTCGGGACATTGGTTAAGGTTAGGAATTTTTGGCTAAGTGACTCGAAAATTCAACACACTCACAATCTTTTTCAACTCCAACCACAAGTATGGATCCAAAATTCATCTTCCAACTCTTTCCAACTCCCTCACACTTCAAAACATTATTCTCTTATGCTCATCTCAACAACAAAAATACACACAAGCCAACAAATAGCAAACATTCTCAATTGCTACCTTTCAATATTTGACTCTTTTTTGTTTATTTTCCACACAATTTTTTTCTTATGTTTTTTTTTCTTTTTTTTCAATTTTTTTTGCCTTTTCTTTCACGAGCCTATGAGAATATCTTTCACCCCAATATCAACATCTCCACTCTCTCCCCACAAAAATACTATTTTCCATAACAAGATACCCTTATTCACCTTCCGAACCCCCTATCATTCAAGTTCATGAACAAAAGGCAATTATGGCTCAAATTGACTAGCAAGGATCAATTTTTCCGGTTAGTGTTTAGGAATTAATGTGGCTATGAAAAGATGGCCTCAAATCACTTCTAAATTCTACACATAATCGAGATTATTTGAATAGAAACCATGGCAAGTTCTAGACACACCAAAGCATGCATGACAAACACTCATGAAGGAAATCAAACTGTGCATTGATATACAGTTAAGGCTCAAAAAAGCTCACAGGACTATTCATGCTTCATTTACTTCAATTTCAAGTACATCAATTCAAATAAGTCAATATCCATCAAATTCATGCAATATTTTTCAAAACAATGCTCCTTTTCATCATTAGCATTTCACGAGTTCACAAAAAACATGGCTTTCAACCACAAAAACACACAAAAACAAATAGATTCTAACAAACAGACTCTAAGAAATAGATAAAAAAAACACATGCCAAACATATATATCCATCCCCCTCCCCCAAACTTATTCAACTGCAAAGAGAATAAGTTTGGAGGGAACTAAATAAAGATGTGTTTGGAACGAACTCACCGTACACCAACATGGAGAAAAGGACCTCGAAACCCGGCATGGATGATCTCAGCATAGCTTTTAGGCTCCAAACGCCTTTCTACAAGTTAGCACACTAAAACACAAAACACGACACAAAACAAAAGAAAGAAAAAAAAACAAAGCAAATAAAATGATGGGTTACCTCCCATCCAGTGCTTTATTTAACGTCTTTAGCTAGACGGTACCTCAGCAGTCAACGAGGTCTAAAGTAATTGTGACACTCTATCATCAAAGGCATTGTAGAACCTTGCAGATAGTTCTTCTTCATTTTGCATACTCCAAATCTGTGAAGCTTTCAACTTAGTTCCATCTCTATGAGTATCTTCCACAGAAAATTTGCTTTTATTTATAAGAAATAAAACAATGCATTTTTCTATCCTTGTGAACCATTCCATTGCTTGTTCATTCTTGACAGGCTGCTGAGACATTTTTTCTTTACTGTGTGAATGTTTAAATTCCACAACTTTATTTTGCAGCTTCTTTGATTTCTCTGGCAATATTTGAGCTAATCCTTGGGGTTTCACCATCTCTTTGGGAAGCTCTTCAATTTCAACAAATATCTCAGCTTCTTCTTCTTCAACAATAAGCACTTCTGAGTCATCTTCAAATGATACAACACTTTCCACTTGGATAACATTGCACTGCTCTGGTTGGTGTTGGAAGCTCAAATTATGAAGAATTGAACTGACATACTGTGAACTTCTAATTAAAGAACTTTCCATCTCCTTTGTAGAATCTATTATTTTGTCCAATCTAGCATTGAAAGCCACCATATTTGCATCCATCTGACGCATTAGATCCTCCAAATTGGTCAACTCTGGCTCATATACTTGATTAGTGTCCCAAAGAGTTGGTGTACTGTCGATCATTCGCTCCATCTGCACTTCCAACGTGCTCACTGGAAGATAATATTGCTCAAACCATTGACACTCAGTGGGTGGTTGATGCATTTGATTCATAGGCAAAGTATATGGAACACTCCATGCTCTAGTTTGCTCATCCATTTGGTGCATCATAGATCTAAACATCTCTTCCACATTCCCACCAAGATTTTCCATGTTTTTTTTTTACCTGAAGTAATAAATTGTTGTTAGTAATAATATCAGTGTATAAATCAAAATCAGTCCCAGGCAACGGCGCCAAAAAGTTGATGCACTATTTATTATGCACTAAACTGCAACTAACACAGGACAATGCAATATAGCAAGCGAATCGATTATCGTATCCACAGGGACTGCATATTTAATAAATACTGAGTACTAAGCTAACAACTCTCTATTATCCAGGCTACTAACTATAAGACTTCTAAAACTAGGCACGAATTTAAATAAAATAAGAGAAAATAAACAAACTTCAAAAGACACAAATAAATTAATTAAACAAATAATCAAACTCAACAATTAATGAAATACTAATCCTAGGGAATGCAGCACACATGTATCCACTATGATTCAATTTAATCCTAATATTTCCCAATTTTAATCCGATTAAAGGTGAGGAATCAGAAATATATCTACCTATCTCCGCCAGGTATCAAGGTAGAAGCAGATTAATAAACAACCTATTACTTTCGTCTCTAGGTTAATTTACTAACTCCCGATAGAACCACAGATTTAAATTCCCCTACAGATTCCTTAGAACGTGTATCATATTATTCAATTAATCCTACTAATTAATTATCTCCGCCAGGACTCAAATTAACTAGCTAGCATGCATCAATTATGATCAGTAATTAAGCATGAAATCAAAAGCTCTTGAATAATTGAACACAATAATCGGAAGGGAAAAATAACAAGATTAAATTAAATACATAGCTTCAATCATGCTTTGCAAACCCTAGAATTAATAAAAGACTACTCACGCATAATTAAAACCATAGAAATAATAGAACTAAGAATAATCATAAACATAATATAAATATGCGATAGATTAGAAAAACCGGAATGACGATTCGTTGATTAAAACTTGAATTCTTCAATGTTGAATGTTCACAGCAAACCTCGAAAGTAAAATAATAAGAGAACTCTAAAATAATGAGTAAAAGTGTGTGTAAAAACGTGCAAGGCAGAGCCTTATATAGTTAGGGAAAAACAGAGCCCAAAAAGGAAGGAAAAAGAGCCCAATTTTCGGCGTAAAGTGGCATGGACCGTGCCGTGTGACGGCACGGACCGTGCCGTTGCTCCAGAGACTCCAAAAATTGATTGTTTCATGGCACGGGCCGTGCCGTTGGACGGCACGGTCCGTGCCAGCGCGCACGCTCCGACACGCTCCGCCGTTTTGCTCCGTTCTCTCTCGTTTCTCGTCCGATTGACCCGATTCAAGTTGCGTTGCGACCCTCTCTTGATCCTCTATCTTTCTAGCAACTTTCCTCCTTGAATTGGATCTTGGATAAATCTCAAGTTCAGCTCAAACTTGCACAAGAAACACAAAAACATCAAAAAGCACACGAAAACTCAAAATTAGCATAAAAACTCAACAAACGCATGCATTACTCTACGAATATGAGCCATACAACTACTCAAATGCATGTAAAAACCATGTTTATCAGAAACCATACTTTGATGAAATAAACCTAATTATTAGATGAAACAAACATTGATTGGATATGGTAAACCCTAATGAGTTGGAACAAATCATAATAATAATATATTTGTACTACGTTAATATTATGGTTTTGCTTCATGAGCACTGTGAATACACTATGTTAGCATATGACAATACTTTGTCAACATATGTAATAAACCATAATTGGATGGGATAAACCATAACAATCAATTAAGAACTAAAAATGAAAAATTAAAATAAAAAAATCATAACTAGATAGAATAAACCATAATTGAGATGAAATAAACCATAATTGAGATTGAATAAACCCTAATAAATTTGTACTACACTAACATTATGATAATTCTTTATTAGCACAGTGAATATGTTATGTTAACATATGATAAATACTTCGTTAACATACATTATCATATGTTATCATAATGATGACGAAGAATTATTATATGCTAACGAAAGAATTTATAATCTGGCAACGATAAAAAATTATATTTTTTTATTTTTTGTTCATATTTTTTCATCTAAACATAGCCTTTGGACATCTTAAATGAAAGAGCACGAAGAGAGCTTTAATTTGGTATATTTTTCGTGTGCATTAGATTAAAAACGAGCAAGTTATGGTCGTTTAAAGTTTTTAAGATTTTTTTTTAATTACTGACATCATCATTTTTAACAGGTTTGGACGAAAATAGGCCTCATTTTCTTTATTTTTTGCCCTATTATTTACGAAATTGCCACCGTTCTCTACATTAAATCTCAACCATTAGATCATTAAATTGGATGGTGTAAATTGAGGTCTTAATTCTAACACCAGAAAAATGGTCTCATTTTATCCATATCCTATATATATGTATATAATATGAGAAAATAGTCATTATGACTTAGTGATTAATGTAAATAGTCTCTTTTTAAAAAAATAATGTTTTTAGCCTTTTAGGATTGGAATATACAACAATATCTTTACTAATAATATACAATATTTTTATATCATAAATAATTTTTACCATTAATAATTTCGTTAAAACAACATCCTAATCCTAATATATCTACAAACAAAAAGAATTGCGATTACGTGAATCTATATTTCGCCGCCTTCCAAAAAGAATTACAATTATGTGAATCTATATTTCTCCGCCTTCTACATCAAGCCTTTCGCCGTCTTCTATGTCAGAGTCATTCGCCGCCTTCAACCGCCGTCTCTGTGTCCTCCTTCAATTGCTATCTCAGTTGCCGCCTTCAACCGCCGTCTCGCCTTACAAGAGTAGGATAATTATGTGATAGTGTAGTAGTTATAATTATAATGCAACACAGGCACACAAGTACACGAGCACGAATAGTCTAACTCGTGTTCTCATGTATTAGATCAATAAAGAACTAATACATGAGGAAAACGATTACTTCATTATAGTAGTTTAAAAAATATACACTAAAACACGATTGAGGTCGTTCGTGTACACGTGCAACAGCTGATCACTACATTGATACACGACTGCATGAGTATGTATATTCGTATAATCATGCACTATTTAAAAATGCATAGTTACACGAGTGCATCACTCTGATAATTCGTGCTCTCGCGCAACAATTAAAATTGAAATATTACACGAGTACTTAAATAAATTGATGCACAAATAAACTCCTATACTCGTGTACCAATAATGAAATTGATTTGTACATCAAAGAACACTCAATTTTTTAACCAATCCAATGAAAGATTCAAAAAAATTGAATATATTGATCGATAAAAAGAGTCCAAATATGTAAATATCATACCTTATTACCGCAAAAAACAACACGCTCGATGTCAACAAAACTTCAAAAACTTCTCAATGAGCAATGAATTCCTAATTTTTGATATTGCATCAGATAATTTATGGTTGAATGGGGATTAAATAGAGGAAGAATCGTGATAATCTTCAAATATCATTACTTCGTGCTCTTTCTCGATGGTAGTTTTATTACAATTGATAAAACATGGAGTGAAGAATGAGGAAGGACAACAGAACGGCGCTCGCAGATGGGGAGAGAGAAATTTATATATTTTTCTTAATATAATTGATATATATATGTATATATATAATAATAATTCTTAATAATAAATATAGAACTAAGGGTATTGTAGTACTTTTTTTTCTAATATTGGCTAGAAACATAAATTTTTTAAAAAATGACTATTTACATGATTTACTAAATAATAATGGCTATTTAAAAATTTTCCTCTATATTTTTTTGGAATATATTCGTTTAACTAATAAGCACTTCTGGCTACCCCTATAGTTGGTAAATTTGATGTTACTTTTATATATATATGTAGGTAGTACCCAAGTTTTTGAAAATATACATAATTCAATATTTTTAAATGATATTTTATATTTAATTCATATGATGGTATAAAAAATATGAGTCTCAATATTTATTTTCGAACTGGTGACGATATTAATTTACAATATCAAGCACACTTTTTTTAGTTACTCACAATCAATTATGCATGAGATGTCTCTTCAAAATCATTTGAAACTATTGGATTATGTATATATTTGAAAAAATTAAAGCACTATCCACAAGGATAGCATCGAATTTACGGCCCAATTCCTCTATATTTTCAAGGTTCTCTTTGTTTTTATACAAGTATACTATATTTGATCTAATTAAAATATGGGTAATTCTATTAATAACCCTCTTTTTTCTCCTCACAAGTCACAACCCTCAAAATTAATTAAATTATAAATATTATTTTACTAGACAAGTTTGCCCTTATAACCCCTTACATAAAAACCCTAAAATTATAAAATAAATTCTCAATGTATAAAGCCCCCACAACCTCCACAACCCCATGCTTTAATTTCATAATTAAAAATTTGAGAAAAGGGGGCAAAAAATAAAACCCTCCATTAATCTTCTCTTAATTCAAAATCCGCATTGCATCAGGCCGGCTTAATCAGACATATAGAAGAACTTTTGCAGAGTTTAACACTTGCTACTCTGCTATCAATTAGCAACTAGGTCACAACAGGTTCAAAACATGAATTTTCATCTAATAGACAAAAAATGAATATCAAGAAACATGTTTCATCATCTAAAATAAGTTACTCATGGCACATGAATTTTTTCTTAAGTATATTCTAGTTGAGCATGAGTCACATGAGATTATTGTGGAAAGTTTCAAAAGAGTTAAATCAAAGAATTGGTTTTTAAGGAATTAAACTTTTGGCAATGTTGAACTGCTGCAAGTTATATTACTTTTGCTAATTCTGCTAATAGACCAGTTATTTGCATGCCTAGCTAGTTTCTTGTTTTTTTAAGTAGTATTTTCATTTCAATTTGATACATAAAATACTTTCATATGATAATGATGAATTGATGATGACAATATCACCACCCTCCCAGAAATGTTGTTTATTGGGCATGACATCAAACCTATACATAATATCCTTAATATAAAATATATAAATCTCATCTAATCTTCGCTATATCCTCACCCAACTTTGGAGCTCTCCGGCAAATATGCTGGCAATGATGAAGTTCACGAAAAAGTAGACTTCTATATCTTTTTGGAGCACTTTTATTAATTTAATATTTACTTCAAAAAATTAGGGGATGCTGTATTGAAGAAAAATGTGAGATTCATTAAATTGAAAACAAATGGGTTACAAGAGTAAAATAGGACATGTAGAAGCATTTTTTTTTATTAAAATTGATATTTGGGGTTGTAAGAAGAAAAATGAAGTTGTCGACTGAATCACCCTTAAAATATATCCTACAAAAAATGTGGGGGAAAATGTTTATCTAGATAATTTAATTTTAAAATTTGGATAGTTGGACAAGTTTTAAGGCTATATGAGTTATATGGGCAATTTGTACTACATTGACCAACAAAATCTGAATATTCTCTTACTTTTCTGAAAAGTGCCTTACACATTTGTACTTTCCATGTAGGGATGGCAACGGGCCGGATCTGGAGCGGATCTTGTTGAATCCAGATCCATATCCATTTTTTTATCAGATCCAGATCCGCTCTAGATCCGTCGGATCCAAAATTTTGAAATCCAGATCCAAATCCATCCGATCTGCGGGTCTGCGGATATGATCCATGGATCCAGATTTTTGTTTAAAATAGAATTTAAAATGAGACAAAATCAAAACAACACTGTCAACAGAATAATAAACATCCAAAACAAGTCAGCAACATCCAATATTCATCTTAAAGGAAATATAAAATATATATATATATATATATATATAGTCGAGTCGTCGAGATTCGAGAATAGAGACTGGAGAGAGAGTCAAAGTCAGATATATATATATATATATATAGAGAGAGAGAGAGAGAGAGAGAGAGAGAGAAAGAGAGAGAGAGAGAGAGATCCGCGGGTCGGATCTGGACCTAAAATTTTAAGATCCAGATCCGCAGCAAAAAAAATTATAGAGATCCGGATCCGGCCCGGATCCGTCAGATCCAAAATTTTGTGATCCAGATCCTTAAAAATGGATTTGGATCTGCTGATCTGGAGCGGATCCAAGATCCACTGCCATCTCTATTTCCATGTAGAAAGAATAAAATATGTCTTTGGAAAAAAATATCTTGGATATTACGTTTTCAATATATCTTTGGAACAAAATATATCCGAACTCAATTTAAGTTTAAAAAAAGAATTAGCTTGTGAATTTAATCATTTAATATCGTATTAAATTTTTGTAACTACCCTCAATCTCTACTCTTTCTCTCCCACATCTTTTTTCCTCTCTTCTTCTCAGCTGTATTAGCCTTTTTCTCTCTCTCTCTCTCTCTGTTTTTTTTTTCTAAAAAAACACCCCTAGAAGGGGTGGGGCATTCGGCACCATGCCCAACCTGTAAATAAAATGCAAATCATCTCGTACAAAGTCATAGTCATAGGTGGAATGTGTCCGAAAAGTGAACAAACCCCTAACCAAATACTCGAACTAGAAACAAAACAACAGATAAAAGGGAATTCATCCACAGACCGGATACTAACCCCAAAACCCAAATGAAAAACATAACCTAAAGCACAACCTAAGAGGGACTGAAACTCCAAATAATAACAAATAAGAAACAAATACAAAACATAAATGTGGAACATCATCATCTAACTATATCTAAAATGAAAGTTGGGATAACCTAACTGATCCATTCTCACTAGGGAGAGCAAATATCGAGAAGCAGAACCTGAATCATAAAAGGTAAGCACAGGGGTCTGAGTCCCCCTATCGGCAAGATAGTCAGCAGCCTGGTTCCCCTCACGATGGATGTGTGAAAACTGAACATGTCGTCCACGACATAATAAATGAATGGACGTCAACGTATGCCGAGTCACAGCCGAACCGGGCCGGCCCGACTGCAACACGGACACTACTGAAGCAGCATCCATCTCAATCCAGATATGATCTGAATACTATATAGCAAGTCTCAGCCCATGCAGCAGAGCCTGGAACTCCGCGTCAAAACTCGATGCTGCTCGAAGAGGCACGCAGAAGCCTGCCAAAAATGAACCCGTGTAATCCCTAACCAAACCACCACCACCTGTCACCATCTGAAGATCAGTCAAAAAAGATCCATTCGTGTTGAGCTTTACCCACGGTGCCTCAGGAGGCCGCCATGACACCATCCGAGACCGAATTGACCTCGGAACAGGGTCAGAGACAGACATGAAAGGCACCTGCGGATAGTAGCCCAACCAATGCTGTGGAAGAAGCTTTCCGGCCGAAACCAAAAGTCAGAGATGACGCTTAACCTGCCAAACAATATAAGAAACAAGGAAAGGAACCCCGCGATGTTTGCGGCTGTTCCTCTCCGTCCAAAGAAACAAAAAAGCAAGGCAAAGAAGTAAAAAGCTGATGTGCTTCGGAGAGGATCGTGGATACAACCCCTGCCAAAACCCAAGAGCCTGTGTGACTGTATGTGCATGAGGTGCAGAAGTGTGAAACCAAGACACAACAAAAGCCCAAACCGATTTCGCAGACTCAGACCAAAGAAAAACATGCTCTAAGGACTTGACCTGCGGATCATCACAATAATGATAACGGGAGGCTAGATGAGGGCGACGGGACTGGAGACACACATCAACAGGGACCCTACCATGCAACAGACGCTAAAGGAAGACAAAAATGATGGGAGTAATGCAATCATGCCAAATGGACCCGAAAAGACGCCGCTCGGGCCGCCGATACCCGACCTGATCCTAAGCAGAGGTCAAAGAGAACTCACCAGTAGAAGTCAAATTCCACCGCATGCTATCCCTCTTTCCCCACAGCACAGGAGTCTGGCTCAATGAATCAATCAACCCATCAGACAAAGCAAAGTGAGCACATAAAGCATACAAACGAGGCATAGACCACGACTCACCATGAAAATACCAATCAACAGACGTATGATCAAACACAATGGCAGGACAAAAAGCAGATAAAGGCAAATCATCATACCAAACATCATCCTAGAAGCTTACCTCACCGGCCCCTAAAATCCACCTGATATGCTCCTGAGCCTGCATGCCAACTCTGACAAGTCTCCTCTACACCCTGGTATCGGACTTCCTCAAAGGCACCCTCATCGGAGAAGACGGACCACAGTACTTCTGCCTCATATACCGCGCCCACGGAGACTCCCGAGCTCTAAACCTCCACCAGAGCTTCCAACTGAAAGCTGTAACCAGATCCTCAAATCTTCGAATACCCAAGCCACCCTCAGACACCAGCAAGCATATAGTCTCCCAGCTGATCCAGTGCATCTTTCTCTGTTCCCCTACTGACCCCCAGAAGAACCGGGCGATCATCTGCTCAAACTGATGAAGCACCCCCTGAGGAGGGTCCATCACCTGGAAGATGTGGAGAGGGAGAGTGGCATGAGTGCTCTTAATGAGAGCTAATCTGCCGCCAAAGGAAAGATACCTATGAGACCAACCATGGATCTTGGCACTCAACCGCTGTCTCTCTCGCTGCTGAAATCCTGTGAAAAAAAAAATGATTCAGCCGCCGGACTCGGGTTGGAATCACCAGATAGAGGAAGGACGTGAAGATGTAGGCCGATTGTCGAGAGAGGTTAGACTTGCTATTTGTTTTAGTTTAATGATAGGTTAGTTGTAGATCTAAATGTTTGTTGATTCATGTACAACGATAGTTCATAGATAAATATCCCCTAGTTGAAAGATAGGCCTGATCTTCCATAACGATGGTGAATTTATCTATAACGATTGCTCATAAATAATGAAAATAGTTGATTTATCTATAACGATAGTTTATTTATCCCTAACAATAGTTTATTTAGAAGTTTTGTTATGATTTTTTTGAATAGTTGATCAATCGTTATGCTTGTTAGAAGTTTCGTTATGCTTTTTTTTGAATAGTTTCGTTATGATTTATTTGAATAGTTGATCAATCGTTATGCTTTTTAGTAGTTTCGTTATGCTTTTTTTAATATTTGATCAATCGTTATGGTTTTTAGAAGTTATATTTATGCTATTTTTAATTTTAGTTATTCCTATTGTTATGATATAATCGTTATGCCTTATATTTTTAAATTAATCATCATGACACAAAGTATAACGATAACTTTAGTTTTATTTAAGAAAAATTAATAATAATCGATATTATTAATTTCGTTATGGCCTATTCATAAAATAATAATAATCATTATTATTTTCATTATGGCCTAATAGTAATAATAATATCAGTCTAAATAATACGATTAGTAAAAAAATAAAAATTAAAGGTATAGTTAACAATAATAATAATCGTTATATATTATCATTTTCGGTATGCCTTATTTAACATAATCATTATGCTCTCATTAATGGTATTAACATGAAATCATTAACGATAACCTTATCATTATACCCTATATTTTTTAGATATCCTTATAACAAAGGTAATTAATATTATCATTATTCCCAAAAATAATTAAATAATGGAATGATAACTTTAATTTAATTAGAATTGATATAATCATGCTCAAGCAAAGCATAACGATAACTTTAGTTTAATTGTGTGAAAATTTATATATAAATAATAATAATGGTGTAATTAATACTTTTCATTAGGAAAAAAAATAAAGAAACAATTAATATAAATAATAAAAATTTTGTATGAATATGATATAAGTTAATTAAAACATTGTAATTTAAACAATAGATTAATAATAATAATAATAATAATAACAACAACAACAACAACAACAACAACGACACAAAATTGTAAAATTTAACAATAACGTAGCTTTAAATTTAAATTTAAGATTAAATGTAAAATTAACATAATAATAATTTAATAATAAAACTTTAATAATTATCTAATTGTGCATTGTAAATTAAATTTTAGATTAAGTGTATTAGACGCCCCTCCAGAGGGTGAAGCCGAATGTGATGATGTGACAGTTCAGGTAATTAGTTTAATTTATCATGCTAGATTTATGTTTTAGCTACTTGATATTATACTTACAAGATATTCATTTTTTATAATAGATATGGGCATGTGAGGTTTTACCCGGGCTTGGACGTCATTTAGGCGTTGATGGAGGTCAGATGACCACACCTCACTGCCTCAGATGGTCATTCACAGTCCCGAGCATCGACTTCTCTATATTTTTTGACAGACAGGTACTTTTTTTTATATAAATAATTTCAACTATTAAATTAAAATTGTATGTGTTAATGTTAACATTGTTTTGCACTTTGATGCAGTTAGATGTCCAGTTGATGGTGCCATTGGCTGAGGAGCACCTGACACCATACTTTCAGAGCTCGGAGGGAGAGAGTGTGCTGGGTGTGAGGTATGTCATACCTCAAAAGCCCTCCAAGAAGAAGTTGCTCACTGAGACAGCTCGTCGTGTTGTCCCGAGGACATGTGCAGGGACGTTTGACATCGTGGGCCCATCATTACCGCGTAGGAGTTCCCGCACTACGCAGCAGCAGGCTCCACAGATGATGCCCCAGTTAATTGATGAGCTAGATGAGGGATCCCGACCCTCGGAGTAAGGGCCGGACCTTAGAGAGATCCCTCCTAGACCATCCAGAAGTAAGCACCCGAGGAGGAGTCAGGAGGAGAGTCGTGAAGAGTCTGAGATGCCCGATCCACGTCCAGGGGAATTGGTTGATGGTTGGTTCGACCGTCTTGTTCATGCCGTTGCTGGAGTTGTTGATGTGACCCGGGACTCAATAACCAACGAGACACAAAAGACGCGGAAGCAAAGGAAAGAAATTACGTCGATTACGAAAGGATTCTATACTCGAATAACTAGACAACTAAGACTCAATTAAAATACCTAGACAATGACACCCAAAATAACACAAATCCAAATAGAAATAGGGTTGTTTTGGACGAGTTTATGGACGGCTTGGATGAAGGTAATTCGATGGTGATGAATGAGTTTAGAATGGCTAGAGTAGATAGGATATGATAGAGGTTCGAAGGATTTACGGTATAGATGGAAAACACGATGAATTTATGCTGAATGGAACCGAACCCTTGATGATCGACACACGATCAGGTCTTGATGGCTTGGGAGAGACACGAACGTTGGTGAAGGATGTAGGATGTCGTTTGATGAAGGTCGAAGGTGGTAGTGTTGAGAATCGCAACCCAATTAATCTCCGGCGTATCTTGTACGACGAAAACGAATCTCTAAGTTGTTCTTCGTAGCGAGTTTACCCTAATTCTTCATATGAATTAGAAAGTTCCCTTGATGTAAGACTCAAAGTTTGCTAGGCTTCAAGAATGATAATTTTCGAGGAAAACAATCAAAATCTTTAAACGGTTGAGACACAAATTGAATGCAAAAACAATTTTAATCAATAATGTCTAAAATATCAAAGTAACATGGTTCCCCTATTTATAGGGCCTATTATGCACGAAAATAACTAATAAAAAGGCCTAAAAATCTGATCCAAAAGGATCTCTAACTATACTATAGAAATACCTAAACTAGAATTCTATTCAAGGTAGGAAATTGCCTTAAATACAATTCTAGTCAAACCTATTATATTATGAACGAAAATTACACTTATTAATTAATTAAAAACTGATCTAAACTATAGTCTAAAGTAATTAAATAAATACTATAGTCTAGATAAAAATCAACCCTTTAATTAAATTAAATCAAGGGCGAAAACAGCTCTATGCACAAATGCACTTCTTCTTGCTCTCTTCTACAACTCTTCAAGTTATATTCTCCATGGTATGATCTTGATCTTCATTAGTTAATAAATTAACTAAAGTATGGCTGCACTTTTCATCTTCTAATTCCTCAAACTTCTTGCGAATCATCACTTGGAAATAACCGTGTAATTTCTTCGCTCGAAGTCGCGTCATTGGACCTTTGAATTGCAGCTCGGGTTCAAGGCGTTCAATGCCTTGCATGGCTTCATCAGTTGTAGAAGACCACATTATAGGCCGTGTGGGCTAGATGATTGATGCAGCATCTACGCAGATGGAGAACAATTTTCAGCGGGTGGGCCAGATGATCAGCTGCTGAAGGCTTACCCCAATTCAGTGGGCCATCAATGTCAAGATTGGCAAGTAGAATAACCCAATTGCTCAACACCCTCTTAGGAACATCCTCAACCCTAGTATTCGATGATGTTGCTCCTCCCGTCATACCCATCAATCACCCTCTATCCCCTGTCGAATGAATCCAACCACAAAACACCGTATACAATGATTCGAGCAAAGTCGATATGTCATTCTCCTCTTCATCTTCATCAGGAGATGGCATCTCTTCTTCTTCGTCGACTTCTCCTTCTTCCTCTCCTTTGTGCGGGCCTGCATCGTCATCAACATTCTACTCAGGAGCCTCATAGTGGTACATATCATCACGAAAATCATCTCTAACCGGCTCTCTTTCTTCTGGCATGGTGTTAGGGATGACCCTGGAGCTGCTGCAGCCTCTCTGAGTAACATATACAACTATCTCTAAGCTCTGTTCGTGGAGCAAGTCAAGCAAACCTGCATCATCTTTCCATCTTGTCTTGATCTGTCTGCCACTATTGGTGCTCGACAGCTATGATAATTGATACTCGACAGATGTGGGATCAGTCTCTAATAAATCATGAATCTATCTCAGTAGTGTCCTAAAACAAAAATCCTCCGATGACATGATGATCAACTCCTCATCGTCATCTACGTATTGAGCTCTCTCCCATTGGCCACTATGTCGTACAATAATACGTCTAACCATCTGCCATAATAATGATAATTACAAAAGGATAACGACAGTTAATAAGAATAACGATTGTATAAATATAATAACGATAATTTATAAATGAATGACGATAATGCATAATGATAATTAAAAAAGGAATAACTAATAATGCATAATGATAAATAAATAAAGAAAAATGATAATGTATAATGATAATTAATATAATAACGATTATTACAAAATAGAATAACGACAGTTAAAAAGAATAACGATAGTTAAAATATAATAACGATAAATATAAAAAAATAACCATAAAGCATAATGATAATTAAACAAAAATCAATAACGACAATGCATAATGATAATTGCAAATAGAATTTCGTTAATGTATAATGATAATGAACGAAACTTTCATTATGGGCATTTTTAAACAATCGTTATTATTAATTTTACACAATCATTATAATTAATTTTAAACAATCGTTATGCATAATTTTAATCATTCATTATTATCACTAATCTTTCGTTACCATTATTTGTGTTAACTTTTGTTATTCATATTTTACACAATCGTTATAATTAATTTTAAACAATCATTATTATTAATTTTAATCAATTGTTATTATCACTAATCTTTCGTTATCATTATTTATTTTAACTTTCGTTATTCATATTTTAATAATCATAATCATTTCTTAAACTTTCGTGTTGGTCCCGGGGCGAGTCAGAATCAGTTTAGGGGGGGTGAATAAACTGATCTAAAAACTGAAGAATAATTGCGAAATATTCAGGGTCCGTTTGACTCGCTGAGTTATCTGTGTTCTTAGGAGATCAGTTGAGATGATCTGCTAGCTCGGAGTGTTGTGTGTGCTTAAGGTGTGCAGTTTAAAATATGTAACTGAAACTGAAAAGTAAAGCAGAGCACACAAGCAATTTTATAGAGGTTTGAAGCTCAACTTTTACGTCATCTCTTCCTTCTGCAGAAGGGAAATTCACTATGCAAGTATAAAGTTCCTTTATTACAGTTACACAGTGAAGACAGATGTTGGACCTGGCTGTCAGTGATTTTACGAGTCACGGATTCTTTTCCAACTGTTGCTGTCCCGGAAGCAACGAACCAACGTAAGTAGCCTCCTTAGCCAGTTTCTAGGTCGACAGCTCACACTTACCAATCTCAACTGCTTGCTGAGACTTTAGGTACTATTGTCCATCTTTACAAGATTTTAGATCTCTTTCGATCTTCAAGAAGATAGTCTTGAAACTGGTATCAACTGATGTGCTCCTTTGCACGTCTGTGGCTTGAGCTAGGTAGTTGATCATTGTAGAACTTGAATTGAGAGAGTTTGCTTTAGCTTGAAATCTTCAACAGCTAGCTTGATGAGTGATTTGGCTCCTTCTCTTCAGCTGCACTTTTGCTTTTGCTGAGTTTTGAGCGTGAGGCTTTAGAGCTTTTGGTGAACGTCTTCGCTGAAAGTCTGAGCTAAATGATAAAGCCATTGAGAGGCTTTTATTCAGAGAGAGCCGTTGAGTAGCCTTTGCTCTTCTAACTAGCATTTATTCCAAGATCTCGGTTACATTAACTTCAAGATCTTCTTTGGCTTTTCTGAAATTTGAATTTTAGTTACGGCTTCTATCTTGATCTTCAGTTCTGGGCTTTGTCTGACAGTTGGAATCTTCAGTTCCTTGGCTGTCAGTTCTAAGCATCCTTGGCAGTTTGGAAAGCTCCAGTTAAGATCATCTTCAGCTGGTAGTTCTGGACTCTGGCTTGATGCTTTTTGAGCTCCAGTTTGATTTGCTCTTGCTGGTAGTTTGTGTTAGGAAAAACTATCAAGGAACCCCTAGATAAGGTTTTGATGAGATGTCAAAATTATTTATGAAAAACTGACCAAAGTTCAAGCAGTAGATCGAAGCTGACCAGCCCAGGGCATCATCAAAGAAGAACTCAAGAAGAGTCAAAGTCAACCGATCTGAAGAATGGCCCACAAGTTGAAAGATACGTCATCCAGTCTAAAGTTCAACTTGGCTGAGGAGTCATACCAGTCAAAACAAGCTGACAAACAAGTCAACTGAACTGAGGGTGAAAAGAGTTGACCAGAGATTGAAGATACTAATAGAATGTCAGTTTATGCCAGAGACTGACAGTATCCAACTGGAGCAATGGCCAATCTCAGCTGACAAGCCTAGAACTGCCAACTGGTGCAATGGCCAATCTCAGCTGACAAGCCCAAGACTGCCAACTGGAGCAATGGCCAATCTCAGCTGACAAGCCTAGAACTGCCAACTGGAGCAATGGCTAATCTCAGCTGAGAAGCCCAGAACTGCAAATTGGAGCGATAGCCAGACTCAGCTGATAAGCCCAGAACTGCCAACTGGAGCAATAGCCAGACTCAGCTGATAAGCCCAGAACTGCCAACTGGAGCAATAGTCAAACTCAGCTGATAAGCTCAGAACTACCAGCTGGGACGATAATCTAACTGAGCTGTGAAATCCAAAACTGGCAACTGAAATTCCAAACTGCCAAGAGAGCTGAAGCCAGAAGACTCCTGGAGTGTATTGCTTAAATCAGCGTATCTTGGAATAAATGCTTCTTCAAAGATCCTGGAATTTAATGAAGATCGATTGGCAGAGTAACGGCTACTTCAACCAAATGATCCAAGCGTTCATTAAAGACCACCTGCCATTGATGAGCTATCAGAGCCACTGATTAATGGACAATGGAACTCAATGGTCATAAAATCACTCCTCTATAAAAGACGGGTGAATCAGAGTTCTAAACACTCTTTGCAACTACAACCTTTTACCAACCTTCGCATATACAAGCAGATCTTTTCTTTCTCCCTCCTACTCAAGCTCAAGTGCAACGTTTGATAGAAACTGTGAAAGTGAAACTGAGAAGAAGAATTCACTGAATCAAGATACCCAGCCAGCTGTTGATGATCCAGCCAGGGCAACCTTCTCAGTTCCAGCTATTCAATGATCAACTACTTAGCTCAATCAAAGGAGCATATCAGTTGATACCCCCCTGTTGAAGACTAATCTCTTGAAGATCGAAAGAGATCTAAAACCTTGTAAAGACGACAATAGCACCTACCTTCCTAGCGAGCAGTTAGGGACTTCAAGTGTGAGCCGTCGACCAGCTGAGGTAGTGAGCAGTTACCAGGTTCAGCCAATTGTCCTTCATTGTGTAATTTGTAAAGAAGCTCAAGTTATATAGTGAAGTTGCCCTTCTGCGGAAGGAAGAGAGGACGTGGAAGTTTGAGACTTCGAACCTCTATAAATCTCTTGTGTGCTGTACTATTGATCATTGCATATCTCTAACTGCACATAATATCACACAAGCTGCACTCAAACTGTTTCAACTGATTATCAAGTCTGTGCATAGATAAGTTTCATCAAGCGAGTTAAAGGGCCCTGTTATTCCGCATCTAAAGTAAAAGTTTTTGAATCAGTTTATTTACCCTCCCTCTAAACTAATACTGACTCGCCTGGGACCAACAAGTGGTATCAGAGCGGTTGATTCTAAGGATCAGCCGTTTCTGCAGATCAACTGAATCAGATCTACCTATCTGTGCTAACATTCCAGCTATGGGAAACCATAAGCTACCTTTGTTTTCAGTTGAGAACTATGATAACTGGAGCAGGAGAATGAAGGCGCATCTCTGCTCAATTCATGAGAATATGTGGGAAGTCATTGAATAAGGTCCAATCATCATCATGATGGATAATGATGCTCACATAGTTGATATCAATCAACCGGCAAGGATCCCGAAGCTAACTAATCTTCTCACCAGTGAAGAGAAGAAGTTGAAGAATCTAGAGTCCGTTGCTCAAGCTGCATTATTCCAAACTCTAGATGAAGATCGTATGAAAGATACAAAGAACTGCACAACTGCCAAAGAGATATGGGACCTACTAGCAGATCTTTGCAGAGAGTCCGAAGCCATAAAAGGAAACAAGCTCCAACTGGCAGTTGACAAGTATGAATCCTTCAAAATGCAGGCAGAAGAGTCCATCTCAAGCCTTGAAACTAGATTTCTAGGCATCATCAGTGAGATGAACAACCTCGGGAGAAGTTATCCTAATTCAGAGATGAATTCTAAAATATTGGATAATCTCACTGACGAATGGGATATGAAAGTGATAGCTACAAAGGAGTTAAGAAACCTAAACAGCATCACTCCAAGGGAACTATTTGGTTCTCTTAAATCTCATGAGTACAGTCTAAACCGAAAAAGAGAAGCGTCAACATCGTCAGCTCAAGACACAGCTTTCTATGGTGAAAGGACCAGGTTTAGAGACGCTCAAGGAAGAAACAACTTCCGACCTAGGAGCTCACCAGCCAAAGAAAACCAAGGTGGATCTTCAACTGAACGAAAAAGGGAGGCAACTGAAAAGAAGGAGAATCTAACTAATGACATCAATGATCATATCCAATCAGTTACCAAGTTGCTAGAAAAGTTAAAGAGAGCTCGGGATAAACAATCAGTTTTACCTCAGATTGATGAAATCCCAAAAGTTGAAAAAGCTGACCAACCAGCTGAACGACCAGCTGAACCATTCAGGAGTGGTAATCGCAATCTTGGAGAATGTTTTTATTGTTATAAACAAGGACATTACAGGTTTGAATGTCCAGAACTCCCCGAAGACAAAAAAGCCAAGGTAAAAAGAAGCTTCTTCAAAAGAAAAGTAATGGTCACAAATCTCGAGAATGTCGTGCTGGATGATTCAGACTATCCTTCTGGAATCGATTCTGACGGCTACATCTCAGATGATGATGATGAAGCACTATTCTGCCTCATGGCTGACCATGATGAAGAGGTTAGTACAACTGACTCTCAAACCTTTTTTTATCATATCAATGAAGCAACTGTCTTTAGTAATGAACTTAATGTGAAACTTATGATGCTAGAAGACCAATTAGCTTCAATCTCCTATTTGCATGTTGAACTGAAAGATGAAAATGATGAACTGAGAAACAAGGTCAGGAAACTGGGCATTGATCATGAAAGATTAAGTTATCTTGAATCTCAGTTTATAGAATTTTAAAAATTGAAACTGAGAACTACTGATCTAGAGGAAGAAAATCAAAAACTCAAGCAAGAGATCCTTGAAAAAGAAAAGGTAAACCTAAAGTTAAAAAATGAATCTCAGACTCTAGATGAAATACTCAGTCATCAAAGAACTGGAACTGGCAGCTCAGGGCTAGGATATAGCAAGTTCACTGCCCTAGAAAAGGGAAAAGCAGTTGCTCAACCTAGTGATGAGGGAATCCTAAAAGGGTTCACGAGATCTCAGGATCAGCCAGTCGAGTCAAACAAAGGAAAAGGAATATTGAAAAATTCCCAGACTTAGCCTAGAAAATTTGGTCAGTTCTACCAATCTAAAACACCTGGTCAACTAAAGCCCAGTTCCCAGCTAAGACCATCAGTTCACTCAAGTCAATCCACTCGTCCAAAGCCTCCAGTTCAACAAAGGCCACCAGCTCAATATAAAATGCCCTCAAGGCAAACTGGCAGATCAGTTCACTATGAAAAGGCAGACCAGTTTAGATCTCAAGCCTACCCTGCTAAGCAGTTTAATCAAAGCACTTCTAGGAGAGATCAAAGAAAATCATTTCAACCCTATCATCATTACAATGAATAACTGGATTCCAAAAATGAACCAAGAGCTGATCCAAAAGGGTTCAATCCAATGAACTGGAAACACACAAGGCATTGGCCTGATCGAAGAGCTCAGAAATCTCGAAATAATTGTGTGCTAGTTGAATTGTTTTACCCCACTAACTTTCAACGCAGATATCATTCAACCGACTCAAGGAGAGTTGAAAGAAAGTCGAAACTGATGAAACGATCCAAATCAGTTGACTCTTTGAGTGATAAAAAGCCAAAAGTTTGGCAAGTCTGGATTCCAAAAAGCTTAATGTATCAAAAAGGACCCGATATGAAATGGGTCCCTAAATGCTAATCCTTTTCTCTGCAGGACAAGAGCATCTTATCTATGAAGAAAACCAAAGACATTTGGTATCTAGATAGCGGGTGCTCCAAGCACATGACCGGAGACAGAGAAGATCTCGACGGTTATGAAGAAATCAAAGGTCCACTCATCACATTTGGAGATAATTTCAAAAGCCGAACCATTGGAGAAGGGTTCGTTGTCAAAGGAAAAGTAGTTGTGAATGGAGTCTCCCATGTGGATGGACTAAAGCACAAATTACTCAGCATCAGCCAGCTGTGCGATAATGGCTACTTAGTTGACTTCACTAAAAACTCCTGCAATATAAGAGACAAGTCAACTGGAGTAATTTTGCTAACCGGCATCAGGAGAGGCAACATGTACATTGTTGACTGGTCAACCGGCTACTCAGAAGCTTGCTTTCTCTCGAAATGATCAACTGAAGCAAGCTGGCTATCGCATCGATGACTGAACCACCTCAACTTCAAAACAATCAACTACCTAGCAAAGAAAGAGTTAGTTGAGGGGCTTGCCAAGGAGATATACAAGAAAACAGGTGTATGTGAACCATGTCAAAAAGGGAAGCAGGTGAAGTCATCCTTAAAGAATAAGAATCATCCACCAGAAACAACTGACTGTCTTCAACTGCTACACATGGATTTGTTTGGTCCAGTTAAACCTCAAACTCCAAAAGGCAAAAGATTTACTATTGTAGTAGTTGAGGATTACTCAAGATATACATGGGTAGAATTCTTGAGGAGCAAAGATGAAATATATGACAAGCTCAAGGCGCTGATCAGAAGACTACAAACTGAGAAGGAAAGATCAGTTCAAAGGATTCACTCCGATAATGAAACTGAATTTGTGAATCAACACATAATCAGCTTCCTCAACCAGCTTGGAATCACTCATGAACACTCAGCTGCAAGAACTCCACAACAAAATAGTGTAGCTGAACGGCGCAACCGGACACTAAAGGAAGCAACTCGAGCGATGATAGCTGATGCCAACATAGCTGAAGGGTACTGGGCTGAAGCAGTCAACACAGCTTGCCATACTCAAAATCGAAGTGCCATTGTAGCAGCCCATGACAAGACACCTTATGAACTATACAAGGGTCGTAAGCCTTCTATCTCATATTTTAAAATATTTGGCTGTAAATGTTATATTCACAACAATGGCAAGACTCAATTGAAAGCTTTTAGTGCTAAAGCTGATGAGGGAATATTTCTTGGGTATAACTCTCCTCATGCACAAGCTTATAGAGTGTTCAATAAATGAACTCTTGTTGTGGAAATAACATGTCATGTGGTATTCGATGAATTTGCTAATGAGTATATGAACAAAGAAAGCATAGATACATCAGTTCAAGTACTACCTAGTGAAACTGAAAATTCACAGGACTATGTGGATCACATTGTTCCAGAGCGGTTTGATGTTTCATTAGAAAAAGGTAATGAAACTGGTACTAAACCAGTTGAGAACAACTTGGTCAATGAAGACACAAATCGTGCTGAGACCGCAAACCCCACAACTGAAGCAGGGGGAAGAAATGATGAGAATGCCGAGCCAATTGATGAATGAGCAACTGATGACGTCATCACAGAAGAGATAGCTGGAGACTCAGCTGAAGCTATCTTGCCCAAATGGCTCCGAAGCCATCCAACTGACAAGATAGTTGGAGATCCAAAAGGTCAAGTTTAGACCAGAAGATCAACCGAGCATGCATTATTCACATGCTTCATCTCCCAAATTGAACTAACAAACGTCAAAGAAGCCTTAGAAGATTTAGACTAGATCATGGCTATGCAAGAAGAACTGAATCAGTTCACACGAAATGACGTATGGTTTCTTGTTGACAGGACAAAAACCCAGAAGGTCATTGGCACAAAATGGGTATTTCGCGACAAACTGGATGAACAAGGAGTGATCACAAGGAACAAGGCCAGACTGGTAGCCAAAGGTTACTCACAAAGTGAAGGAATCGACTTTGATGAGACATTCGCGCCAGTTGCAAGATTGGAAGCCATCAGACTGTTCTTAGCCTGTGCAACTCAATTCAACTTCACAGTCTACCAAATGGATGTCAAGAGTGCTTTTCTTCAAAGGATGCTCAAGGAGGACGTATATGTCGAGCAACCGCCAGGCTTTGAAATTGGTGATGAAGTCTTCAAACTGAAAAAGGCCCTCTACGGACTAAAGCAAGCTTCAAGTGCGTGGTATGAAACTCTAACAACATTCTTGCTGAAAAATGGGTTTCAAAAAAGAGTCATTGATCGAACTCTATTCCGAATAGAACGATCAACTGAGATCTTAATGGTTCAAATTTATGTGGATGGCATAATTTTTGGATCAAAGAGCAAAGATCTATGCACACGGTTCGCTCAACTGATGCAAAACGAATTTGAGATGAGCATGATGGGAGAAATGACATTCTTCCTAGGACTCCAAGTGAAGCAGCTGAAAGATGGAATTCACATTAGCCAGACGAAGTATACCAAGGAGCTAGTCAAGAAGTTTGGAGTAAGTAAAGGAAAAACTCTCAAGATTCCAATGAACACATCAGTTCAGCTAACTCTTGATGAAGAAGGAGAATCAGTTAGCCAAACATACTATAGAGGAATCATTGGGTCATTACTTTACTTAACAGCCAGCCGGCCAGACATCTCTTATTCAGTCGGTCTATGTGCACGGTTTCAAGCCAATCCAAAGAAAAGTCATCTTGAAGCAGCTAAGAGAATTATCAAATATCTCAAAGGAACCATAAATCTTGGACTATGGTATCCCAAAGATGACAGTTTGAGTTTAATCGGATATTCAGACTCAGACTTTGGTGGATGCAAAATTGACAGAAAAAGCACCAGTGGAACATGTCAGTTTCTTGGAAGCAAACTGATATCCTGGTTTAGCAAGAAGCAGCACTCATTTACCACGTCAACAACTGAAGCAGAGTATGTAGCTGCTGGAAGCTGCTGTGCTCAAATACTCTGGATGAAGCAACAGTTGAAGGATTACAAAGTTGAAACTGAAGAAGTGCCTATCTACTGTGACAACAATAGTGCAATTGTGATATCTCAGAATCCAGTTCTACATTCAAGAACTAAGCACATTGACATAAGGCACCACTTCATCAGAGATCACATCGAGAAGAAGGACATATGCATCAAATATGTCAATACTGAGAAGCAGATAGCCGACATCTTCACCAAACCATTGCCTGAAGCAAGGTTTATGGAGCTATGCATACAGTTGGGACTGCTGGAGCTAACATCACAGGATGAAGATGATAAACTAGAAGAAAAAGGCTAAGAGACCACTCCAGCTGAAGAGGGAAACTGAATCAAAAAGAAGAGAAACTGATCAGTTTGCCAGATAATCCATCAGTTTAAAGTATATGCAAGAAGCTGCTGAGAAATAAGTAAAACTGGAAATGATCAGTTTACCCCATCAGTTCAACTGAATCATCAGTTCAGTCGCTCAGACTGATGATCCAGTTAGTTATGCAGGACATACAAGCTGCAAATTGATCAAACTGATGAAGAAGTCATAGGAACTGAAGTAAACTCAAAAGGAGATATCAGTTCAAGGACCAGCTGAAGGAGAACAGCTGAACTGAGAAGCAGCTGAATGAAGATCTAAGTAGTCAAGACCAGTCAGGAACTGATGAGAAGATATCCCAGTTGGAACTGTTCATCAGAAAAGACCATCAGTTACGGTCAAAGCCAAATGATGACGTAATCAGTTTCAAGCTAAGGAGAAACTGCGGAAGAGAAAACATAAATTCAAAAGTCTCAATAGTGGAAACGATAAAAACACGTGCCATCAAAATGTTACCGTTGAATCGTCCTTCTCTCTCCTCTTTAATCCCCAACGGATAGAAATGAAAAGCCAATCGACGGGTCGATTGATCTAATCCGATCGTTGAATTTGGGGAGACCAAGCGTCACAACCGTTGGATGAGCCAAATCTCTCTATATAAATAAGGCGGCTGAACAATCGAGATAAGTTTCCCGATTTTTACTAACAAAGTTACTGGCCTTCTACCTACTTTTTATCAAAAGCTTGTTCAATCTTGAAAGATCAATTCCTCAGCTTCGCAAGTCAATATTTTTCGAAGAATCATGGCTCAAAATCCATCACGCAGAAGATTTAATTTCCATCAATCCGGAGAAAACTCTAAAGCTTTCTGTGAAAAGCTCGATAGAGACAAGTTTTTCAATCCAATCGAATTTCTTCAAGCCTGCAAAGCTTCTCCGCTCAGTAGAATGATCGTCGAAAAGCTTTCTCAGGCCAGGCTAAAGAAGTTTCTGGAGGTGTTTCCAAAATGAATCTACACCGAACCAGTTGCTGAATTTTATTTAAATTCAAACGGATCTTCGAATCCTAAGGAAATTAGATCGAAAGTGAGAGGACACGGTATTGTTGTGACAGCTGAGTCCCTGAGCAACATATTCAGACTGCCCAACAACGGACTCAAGCTGGAGGACGTTCAAGTGAATTTCCAGGAAGCTTATGATTTCTGGAAAAAGGAAGAAGAGCTTCAACCATATAAGAGCAATCATCTTATCTCAAAGTTTCAAGATGAATTCCAGGTACTCGCTGCTATTGCTTCAAAAATCATGGTTGGAACAACTGGCAGCCAATCCGAAATGACAACAACAAAGTACAAAATCTGCGCTGCCATCTACAATCGAATGGAGATCAACTGGGTACAGTACTTCTTCGAACAACTGAAGAGGTACGTTGATATCATTGAAAGAAGCTGGAATGGTGAGAAATTCCCTCAAAGAATTGGATATATCAGCGGGGTTAGCATAATTCTGGAGAAGCAGTTCCCATGGATAGCTGAGGAGAAAGAATTCAAAACAATAGTCAGTAATGACTTCATCTCGAAGCCTCTCAAAATTGTTGAGATTGATCCGGAACAAACTGACCAGCCAAGGAGAAAGAAGCCTGCAGCTGAAGGCAAGGGAAAGAAGCCAGTTACTGCTGACTCTGATGATGAAATTCCAATAGCTCAGAGATTCAGGCAACACAGTTTAGGTGTCACCAGAACTGACATGATCGGACAATCAGCTAGGCCAACTGCTGTCAGATCAGCTACAAGGAAGAAGTCACCTAATCAACCAAGAAGGAGAAGAATATTGCTTTCCCAGTCCAAAAGGAGAGAAAGATCAAGCCCTATACAAGATCCACCAATCCCATCAAATTTAACTATTGAAGATACAGCTCCGTGCGAAAACCCAGATGATATCATCCCTGCAAAAGGGATCCCTCACAATGGAGCTGGAGCCGATTATTTTCAAATAACGTGCCCTCCCATAGCTCAAATTGAAGGAAACATAAGAGCCTACTCACAAGGAGAGTATGTGAAGAAATGGGCTGATGAAACCACGCAAAAGCACATGGCTCTACACTATGCCCAGAAGCTATCTGTTCATGAGGATCTTTTCTACACCTTAACCAGGTACATCTACTGGTTTCTATGGAGGCATGTATACCAGTCAGAGCAATTTCTCTCATTGCTCACATTCCATGGAATGAGCTTCTGGAAGAGAGAAGAAGAGTGGAGCCTATGGTGGACAGACAATGAGAATGCCAGTATCACTAAGGGCAAACACCTCATGAGGCAGCTACAACTGAGGAAAGAATGCGCAAATCTAGCTGAAGGATCAATGAAGGATGTGTTTGATGAACTGTGCAAAGTTCACTACTTAACCCTGCCAATCATCATAACTGAAATGGAACAAAAAAGGTGGTCGCATCCCCATGTTCAACATAAATGGCTATTCAATCAATTGATGAAGAAATCACATAGCCATCAGCCTGAACAACAATCAGCTGCTGCAAGCGACCAAACGTTGAATCCAGTAGATGATATCATTGATGAAGTGATAAGAGAACTCCACTCTGAGAAATCCCCTCACAGAACTGAAGTCGAAATCAATGTCATTCCAGAAGAATCAGCTGATTAGACTCGACAGTTTGATAAGACAGCTGAGCCCTAAACAGTCATGTCACAAGGGCCAACTGCTGAGAAAGAAACTGCCTCACCTATTCCTCCAGCCGATCCAGTGATGGATAAGACTGATCAATCAACTGATCAGTCAGCTCAAAAGGATAACCAAGCTGTCTACCAACTCAGTATGGAGACAGATGAAATTTCCCACACAGTTCCTTGCGAGGAATTTGTTGGAACTGAAGAAGGAGAGGAAGCGGACTCAAGAGCAGTCCAGTTCGAGGCTCAACCCAGCAGTTCCATGATCCAACTCCCTCCACACTATGTGGAACTGATTGACTCCCTGCAGCAACATGTTAAACTGTTTGACTCCCTACAACAACAGTTTAAACTGTTTGACTCCCTGCAGCAACAGGTTAAACTGCACACTGAGCAAATCATGCAGCTGCAAGCACAACAAAGACCCCAGTTCGCTGAAACTGAGTGAGCTAGAAGCACCGAAGATTAAGATGAGGAGCCCAACGAACCGCTGGCCAAGAGAAGAAACACTAATCACAAGAAGGACTAAGAGGCTGATCAAACTTAAACATGATTAGAAAAGCCTTAAGTATTCTTCTTCTTAATCAGTTGTAATTATCTTTTCATAAATATTTATAAAAGTTTTTTTTTTTCAAATAAATGTCAAGCTTTACATTTATTTTGAAATTTTGACCATTGCAAAACAATGACACGTGTCAAGGTCATTAATTGCCAACGACCAAAAGAAATCAGAGGCTAGTACCATTTCAACCATCATATCTATGAGCCTGTCCAAAAACTCATAAAAGCCTCTCTCTCTCAAGCCTCTCAAAAAGCCTCCTCCTCCAAAAAAAAAAATCTCAAAACATCTCTCTCTTTCTCAAAAGATCTTGAATTTTCCAAAATTTCAGCCAACCTCAAAGATGGCCGAATTATCCAGATCTTCAAATTCCTTCAAAAACCAACTTGACAGACAGAAATTTCAATTGATTCTTGATGAATCAAAGAATCCAATCCTTCTGTCAAATCTTCACAAAACAGGAGTTCTTCACAACCTGGAAACACCACCAAAATTCTTTAGACAAAATTTGGTGAGTGAATTTTTTCTTCAAGCAAAATTATCTGCAGATGGGAAGATGATTTCTTCAGTGATTCAAGAAAGGATGTTACACATCAATAAGAAAACAGTTGCTGAAGTATTCCAACTTTCACAAGAAGGCTCATCCGTTCAAGATCTAAAGGAATCTGCAGAGTCGCACTACCTGCAACAAGCAATTCAGTTTTACTACCGCTAAAACTGATCTCAAGCCTGAGTATGGAGTTCTACTTGATATAACGAATAAGATGATGTTCGGAGCAATTGGAAGTCTAAGCCAACTCACCCAAGAGAGATACAAGGTCATGATTCACCTTGCTGAAGGAAGACAAAAAAACTGGGCAGAATTTGTCTTTGAACAATTCAAGCATCAAGTCATCAAGGCTGCAGACTCAAAGAAGTCTGGAAAATTTGAGTCCAAGGTAGGACTTGTTCTAAGGATGAGCAAAATGCTTGAAGACCTGCTGAAGCTCCCAAGTGATGAATCACTACTAGTTCTAATCTCTGATTGGATCCCCAAGAAAGAACTGCTCATCTACAGTCCCTAAAGAAGAAGAGAAGAGGAAAGGACAAGATGAGCAACCAGAGTTCGAGCAACTCAACTGCTAACGCCGTTCACTCTCCCAAATCAAAGAACGGATCGCCAGTTGATTTCCAGGTTTGCTCTGATCCAGATGAGCTTATTCCATTCATTGGAATACCCCACCCAAACTATGGAGCAGACTACTTCAGAGGCACATGCCCTCCGCTCCAGCTGACTGAAGAGAATATTCGCACTTTCTACAGTGGTGAATATGCAGTCAAAAGTGCACAAAAAGAAGTGACCAATCTTCTTCTCACTCACTTCACTGTTGTTGCACAACGAGATCAAGAGTTGTTTAAACAACTTCATCGATATTTCTATTGGTACAACTGGAGACATTTTATGTCTATCCAGTCTCACTTCTTGCTAACTGCCTTTCATGGAATGAGCTTCTGGAAAAGAGAAGAAACTTGGAGCATCAAATGGATAGGATCATCAAATCCATTCCCTCCAACCATTGTGCAAGTTCAGCACATCATGAATCACCGGATGGTTAACAAGATTCCAGCAACCGCCTTACTAGCCGAATTCAAATCCAGATTCATGTTTCAAGCAGTTGGGACTGTAGGTCAACCAGTCAATTGCCCAACTAATTCACTTTGTCGTCAGCTGAACTTTGATAATCTATCAAGCCAGTCAGCTGAGCCATCACGACAAATTCCAACTGCTGTCAAAAGGATAGGACCTCACCTATCTCACACTGCAGTCATAGCTTCTCAAAGGAATATAAAGCACAATGATGCAAGATACAGTGACGATGAAGATACTGCCACGTCACCAAATCTCCTATCCAAAGGCTATGTGACTCCACTGCTCACGTCAGGCTCAAAAAGTGCGCAGCTGACCAAGAAAAATGATCAGTTTCGGTCATCGCCAAAGGGAATCTCACACTCCCTTAGTCAAAGGATGAAGAGCTCGTCAGTTGAGATCCAGCTTCACCTTCACCAAGCCAAGAAGACAGAAAGGCCTGCACCATCCACGCACAAAACTGCATCCAAAGAAAGCAATGCAACTAGTGCAGCTAGGCCCTTCAAGAAGCGGAAATTGTCTACAGAAAAGCCGAGCAACTGATCAAACCGACTGATCAATTCAGTTGCAGCCTCAACTGTAGCTAGCTCAGCAATGACAACTGAGTATCAAAACTCAACTGCTCAACCAACCACCATGTCATCAATCAGTTGGACTGTATCCCAACTGACTAAGGATAAGACTTTTTAAATTCAAAAGCTTACCTTAATTATATTATTACCGTTGCGATTATGAAATATCTCATATTACATGTCAATGATTACAATTTGAAAATCGGGCTTTATATCACAAAGTTGTCATTAATATCTCTGCATGGATCTTAAACCAACCTTTCAAAGAGGTGACGAAAATATATTTTAATGAGCTATAAATAGATAGATTTGCAGAAAATATTTCACTATTTATGGCAACTACCCCATTTTCAAAATGGCTACATCTCAGCCACACGATCATAAAGTCATTTAACCGTTAAACGGCTGAGATACATACATCATTAATTCAGCTAATCAACCATCAAATCAGATGGCTGATCAGCCAAGAAAAGCAATCGAGTACTCTCGATTCTTACATGCATAAGATGCATAAATATGAGTAAAGAGATGAAGGCTCCGATCACCTGAAAATCTCTCTCTCTCTCTCTCTTATTCGATCTTTTGCTAAGCCTTCTCTCACTCATCAAAACTCTTGCATCTCTAAACTTCATATCATACTTTTGCAGAAATGAAGCCTCTATTTCCCATGGTGGATATTAAAGGTCTTGAGCACAAAATGAGAAAGGACAAATTTCTAAATCTAGAGATGCTAAATGCACGTCTTGGCCCTGATGTCTTTCAACATATTTATCGACCGTTGGCGGTGACTAGGTTGCTCCACTTCTTGATAATGTTGCCGGTTAAGAACATACCTGCTTATGTTGTCGAGTTCTGCTACAATGCAACTATCAATGGTGACAACATCATCTCCACCGTAAAGAATCAGGCGATCACGGTCACAAAGGACACAATGATGTCCACTCTACACCTTCCTGGAAAAGGCCCAGATGTTATGGACCTAAATCTGCCATCCAAATATGAGTTATGGGAAACTTGGAAGCTTCCTCACGTGAGCCACAATGACAGTTCGCACAGATTAAAGGAGAGCTTGCAAAGTGATATCATCCAACTTCTGGATATCACCAGCCATATTATCCATGGCAACTTCGAGATCGTCCATCTCTCCGAGATCAAGGCTCATCTCACATCTGCTCTCTACTTTGGATGTCAAGCCGACTGGGCTTCCTACATCCTTGCGCAACTGAGAGCCAACGTCGAGCGAGCGGCGTATGATCCGTCAACTGGCACATTCCGAGAAAGAGTCGGCTTTATGAATCGCATAAGCCACATCATACAAAGCCAGTTTGATGAGATCATACCAACTAGCGAACTACTTGGAAGACGGGACATGCTCCCCATAATCTACTGCCATCAGATCCTGAAGCGTCCACACCCACAAGGGCCTTCCAACTCAGATCGTGAAAAGGTGCCCTTGGAGGCAACCGTCAGTTCCATTGACGAAAGAGAGCTGATGCTAGAGAGTGCATCTCTTTTAAGGCTGAGTGATCAGCCCACAATATCAGCCAGCTCCCAACCTCCACCTTTAGTCCAAAGTGACTATATTGAGGTTGATTTTGAAGCGGTTCTAGACCACCAACTCCGAAGCTGCTTTGGTCTCATTGAGGACACCGACTCCTCCTTCTTCGCGCAACTGCGATGGTACTTGTAGTACCATATTTGGCGCTTTCAACTGGATGAGTCAACTATGTTTCACCTCATCCACACCCGTGGCTCCGCCTTCTGGATCAGAGAGGGAACATGTAGTCGAAACTGGATGAATCATCCACTCTCTTCGCCTACAACGCTCTCGGAGATCATGGATTCGATGATCAAGCGACTCCAGCTCGGGATACCAGCCGATGCCCCTCTCCCCAACAATGAACCTGCCAACTCCTCGTGTGCACCATTCGTTGGTGACCCACCCCTTCCTTCAACTGATGAGATCTTCCACAGCTTGGCCCCCATGAGCTTCAGAGAGCAAGACATCTCTGATCCAGGTCAGTTCATGCCAACTGAAGATGCCTATGCATGGCTTTCTCCGCCCATGCAAATTCCTTCAGTTCCCGCAGCTCATGATGACAATTTGGCAACCGCCTTAACTTTTCTGCCAAATTTGTCATTTCCATCATGAGATCCATTTCACCTTTCGGATGATGCCAAAAAGGGGAAAGATGGGCAGTATGATGATGGATGCATGACTCTTTGGGATCAAATTCAAAGAGAAATTCATCATGAGGGGGCAGATCAGCTTCAGGGGGAAGATCAACTTCAGGGGGAAGCACAGACACTACAAGGAGTCCAAGAAAGAGGAGAATCGAGTAGAAGAAAAAAGAGCAATTGGAGCAACATTCAGGAAGTAGATTAGTAGTCTTAACTACTAACTCTTGAAATTATACCTTAAAATGAATATATAATACACGTTTTGATATGATTTTACTTCAAGCTTGAATGTTGACATAATTCTTTATGCTCTAATACTTCAGTCATGCTCTGATACTTGAATGAAAAGCATGAATAAGCCCAAATTGCTCTTAAAATTGACATGCTCTGATATTTGAATGATAAGCATGAATGATAAATGCTCTAATAATTGAATGAAAATCATGAGTCAATTTGTCTCAATATGCTATGAATGTGACATGCTCTGATATTTGAATGATAAGCATGAATGACAAATGCTCTAATAATTGAATGAAAATCATGAGTCAATTTGTCTCAATATGCTATGAATGTGCACTGACTGTAGCATTCTATTTAAAGCATTCGCTACACTTGCAGTTTTTCCATCATCATCAACAAAGTTTTGACATTATCAAAAAGGGGGAAATTGTTAGGAAAAACTAACAAGGAACCCCTAGACAAGGTTTTGATGAGATGTCAAAATTATTTATGAAAAACTGACCAAAGTTCAAGCTGTAGATCAAAGTTGACCAGCCTAGGGCATCATCAAAGAAGAACTCAAGAAGAGTCAAAGTCAACCGATTTGAAGAATGGCCCACAAGTTGAAAGATACGTCATCCAGTCTAAAGTTCAAATTGGCTGAGGAGTCATACCAGTCAAAACAAGCTGACAACCAAGTCAGCTGAACTGAGGGAGAAAAGAGTTGACCAAAGATTGAAGAAACTAGTAGAATGTCAGTTTATGCCAAAGACTGATAGTATCCAATTGGAGCAATGGCCAATCTCAGCTGACAAGCCCAGAACTGCCAACTGGAGCAATGGCCAATCTCAGCTGACAAGCCCAGAACTGCCAACTGGAGCAATGGCCAATCTTAGCTGACAAGCCCAGAATTGCCAACTGGAGCAATAGCCAATCTCAGCTGACAAGCCCAGAACTGCCAACTGGAGCGATAGCTAGACTCAGCTGATAAGCCCAGAACTTCCAACTGGAGTGATAGCCAGACTTAGCTGATAAGCCCAGAACTGCCAACTGGAGCGATAGCCAGACTCAGCTGATAAGCCCAGAACTGCCAACTGGAGTGATAGCTAGACTCAGCTGATAAGCCCAGAACTGCCAACTGGAGCAATAGTCAAACTCAGCTGACAAGCTCAAAACTGCCAGCTGGGACGATAATCTAACTGAGCTGAGAAATCCAAAACTGCCAACTGAAATTCCAAACTGCCAAGAGAGCTGAAGCCAGAAGACTCCTGGAGTGTGTTGCTTAAATCAGCGTATCTTGGAATAAATGCTCCTTCAAAGATCCTGGAATTTAATGAAGATCGATTGGCAAAGTAACGGCTACTTCAACCAAATGATCCAAGTGATCATTAAAGACTACCTGCCATTGATGAGCCATCAGAGCCACTGATCAATGGACAATTGAACTCAACGGTCATAAAATCACTCCTCTATAAAAGACGGGTGAATCAGAGTTCTAAACACTCTTCGCAACCACAACCTTTTTCCAACCTTCGCATATACAAGCAGAGCTTTTCTTTCTCCCTCCTACTCAAGCTCAAGTGCAATGTTTGATAGAAACTGTGAAAGTCAAACTGAGAAGAAGAATTCACTGAATCAAAATACCCAGCCAGCTGTTGATGATCCAGCCAGGGCAGCCTTCTCAGTTCCAGCTATTCAACGATCAACTACTCAGCTCAATCAAAGGAGCACATCAGTTGATACCCCCTGTTCAAGACTAATCTCTTGAAGATCGAAAGTGATCTAAAACCTTGTAAAGACGACAATAGCACCTACCTTCTTAGCGAGCAGTTAGAGACTTCAAGTGTGAGTCGTCGACTAGCTGAGGTAGCGAGCAGTTATCAGGTTCAGCCAACTGTCCTTCATTGTGTAATTTGTAAAGAAACTCAAGTTATATAGTGAAGTTGCCCTTCTGCGGAAGGAAGAGAGGACATAGAAGTTTGAAACTTCGAACCTTTATAATTCTCTTATGTGCTGTACTATTGATCATTGCATATCTCTAACTGCACACAATATCACACAAGCTGTACTCAAACTGTTTCAACTGATTATCAAGTCTGTGCATAGATAAGTTTCATCAAGCGAGTCAAAGGGCCCTGTTATTCCGCATCTAAAGTAAAAGTTTTTGAATCAGTTTATTCACCCCCCCTCTAAATTGATACCGACTCGCCCGGGACCACCAGTTTGAACCAGTGTTCTTTAGCTGGCAATCTGGACTTGTGTCCCTTCAGCTGGAACTTCATTGCACTGGTCTTCAGTTTGGTTGCTGGCGCTTCTTCAGCTGGACTTCAAAACTGATGCGTCTTCAGCTGGTATCCTTCGAACTGGTACTTCTTTAGTTGGAACTTCATTCTTCAGCTGTGACTTCTTGAACTGGCATATCCTTCAGTTCGTACCTTGGATTGGTACATTCTTCAGTCGGTATTCTTCTTCAACTAGTATCATCTATAGTTCGCATATCCTTCAGCTCAAACTGATTTGGTCTTCAGCTGATATTTTTCTTCAGCTGAAATTGTCCTCTCTTTGGCTAGTAGTCTTCTTCAGGTGGTATCATCTTGAACTGGCATGTTCATCAGCTCAAACTGATGTGCTCTTCAACTGGTATTTCTTCAGCCGGGAATAGTCTTGAACTGGTATATCCTTCAGTTCTTCTCTTTAGCTGGTATTTTCCTTCAGCTGGGACTTTCTTCAGCTGGTATTGTCCTCTCTTCGGCCGGTAGTCTTCTTCAGCTGATATCATCTTGAGCTGGCATGTTCATCAGCTCGAACTAATGTAGTTTTTAGCTGGTATTTCTTTGATTGGGCTATATTTACATACATATTTTGGGTCATTGTTGGTATTGTTTTGATATGTTAATTGCCTCACGATCATGTTTTGTGGAAGAAAATGTGTTTTGGGAATGATTTCAGGTAATTAACACATATATGAAGGAATTGGCCAAGATTGTGGAGAGTTTGCAGTCGAGAAAAGTGAAGTAAATCTGGAGAGTCTGGAAGCCAGGCCATATGGGCATACCGCAAGAAGGACTGGGCCGAGAACCTGAAAACTAGGCCTGAGCATGCGGATTTGGGCTGAAGTGCGGGATTTACTAAAGCCCAAGGGCTGGACGCGAGTTATTAGAGTTTTACAGCTATTGGACTCTTTATTTTATCTCTTTCCTAGTTTGATTAGATCTAGGATTCTATTTCCTTAATTAAACAATTATATTTAAGGATATAGAGAGATATTAGAATTATTCATTCCATAGAATCACGCAAGACCAGAGAGACGCTATTCCAGCAGCTATTATTCATCTTCCTCGTTAGTTTTCATCGTGTTCTACTCTTTATTATTTTGGAGTTCTGATTTAATTATGCAATCAAGCTAAACTTGTTTTTATTCCGGTGACAACTAACGAAGCCCTGGCCTAGCTAAACTGTGAGATCTAATTTGTTTATCTCGTTTAATTAATTTGCATGCATCTATTATTCTTGATAATTCGAGTCGTTAATTGTTTCGATATTTCTAGATAGGTGCACATATTTAGTAGATCGGAATTAATTTGTAGCCAATTAAGCCGGCCATATGTAATTGTGGTTTAAGTTTAATTAGTGGTAAAAATGTTCTTCAGAACCAGGGGAATAACAGTCTTAATTCAACGGTCCTGTGTCAGAGTCTGTTAATTATGAATCGGGTTTCTCTAGAACTCAAGGCTGTCGGCTCATTAAACCTATAGAGTGTCTCTTACGGTTGTCAGTCGATTAGGGAAATAATTGGTGAAGTGTCTTCCTAATTATCGAGAAACTACGGAGAAATTAGGCTGCGTCAGTAAGTGTCTTCGGTGGCTATAACTGATTTGCATGAGTTAATTGAATTAATCTTTGCATCAAGGATCGGTTTAGGTAAGTTAGGGTGGAGTTAATTGGAATCCGGAATATTTCTTCTCATATTTTAAATCCGTTCATTTTGTTAAATCGTGGATTTAATTTCTATTTATTTATTAATTTCGTTCAGTTTATTATAAGCACAAAAACCCTCTGGAAAGTTTAGTTATGCAGATTGGAAATATAGAGTAATTCTCGCCGGTCCCTTGGGAGACGATCTCGCTCATCATTGTACTCTGCAGTAAGGGCTTACCGACGGAAGTCGGGACATTTATTTTTGGTGAAAAACGACGCACCAAATTTTGGCGCCGTTGCCGGGGATCGGTTTTTAAGCAGTAATTATTCTTATAATTTCAGTTTGTATTTTTTTTATTTTGTTTTGTTTTTATAGTGCATGACTCAATCGCTCACAAAAAAAAAGCTAGTATTCTATCCAGAGCCGTAGAGAACTTTACAGAAGTTGAGGAAAGCTGCCAGGGAGTCTAAGAAGGCTTCCGAATCTAATCTGGGAGCATTTGATCTTGATCAATTGTTCGAGGAAAATATGGCCAACAATGGGAATCAAGCTCTCGCCAATGCCGACGAACCTGCGCCTCTTATCAGGGAGCTCGGCCGCCATAGAGGTAACAGGCCCATCTGCATTGTGTTGCCTACCATTGCAAACAATTCAGAGATATGACCTGGTTTCATACAGGTTCTGCCTAAGTTCAGTGACTTGCCTGGCGAAAGTGCACACAAGCACTTATCTGAGTTCGACCTAGTCTGCTCCACCTTGTGACCTCAAGGATTTTCTGCTAATAATCTGAGGCTACTGACTTTTTCGCACACTTTGCAAGGCAAGGTTAGGGATTGGTTATTCGATCTTCCACCTGGCTCAATCACTACTTGGGATGAATTGGAGGAACAATTCCTACGCAAATTCTTCCCGGAGTCCCGAGCTGCAAACCTGAGAATGGCGATTAGTAGCATCAAACAGAAGCAGAACGAGAGCTTAGCAGACTACTAGAAGAGATTCCAACAGTTGTGCCGTAAATGTCCAGACCACGGTTTCTCCGAATATCAGTTGTTCACTAACTATTTTTACCGTGGTATGTCTACTTTTGACAAGAAAATTGTAGATGCTGCTAGTGGAGGATCCCTTACGAACAAAACTCTGGCCGAGGCAAAACAACTCATAATTGACATGGTTTCTGGAGGTCAACAGTATGAAGAAGAGGACGATGACTGGTATAGACCTGTGAAGGGGATTAAGCGAGTTGAGAGCTCTGGTGTCAACGAGAAGATCGATGCTCTGACTTCTCTGGTTCGAGGTCTAGCTGTGGCGCAAACACAAAATGTCCGCTATGGAGTTCGCTCAGAAAATGGCCACTTTACTGATGCTCGCCTAACTTTGCAAGATCCGTTAACCGAGCAAACCTACTATGGTTACGGTGATGCACAATTTGATGCCCAAAGACAGAGGGATTCTGATTCGTACTCATACACATATAACCCTGGCTGGAGGAATCATCTTAATTCCAGTTGGATGCAGCCGCAGGGTGGCCCGTATGGGCATACTGACAAGCATGCGCCCAGCATGAGTGAAATTATGAAGTGTCTGGAGCAGAGCAGTGCCCTTGTCAACAGTTTGGCACAAAGCCAGAAAGCTTTCTAGCAGGAGACGCAAGCTGCTCTAGGCAGTATGGGCACACAGATCACTCAGCTTGCCACTCAAATGAACAAGATGCAGACGAATCAAGGCAAACTCTTATCCCAATGGAAATGAATCCAAGAGCGCATGTTTGCACTATCACTTTGAGAAGTGCGGAGAAGTTAGCTGAGTTGGAGGCTAAGAAGAAAGAAAAGGAGCAGGAAGGGCATACGGAAGGGCCGAAAAAAGAATCTGGTGAAAAGAATGAACAACTTGCTATGTCTCTTTCCTCTCAAAATGAGCTGAATCCAAAAATGAACGATAGTGTTATGACCATTCGCAGTGGAAAAGAGTTGGCTGACATAGAGGCTAAGAAGAAAAAGAACCTGCCGTATGGGCATACTACACAGACTGAAAACAAATCCATTGCAGAAGAAGAACAGCCAACTGCCAAACTTACTCCACCTAAGGTCAGTGTTGAATCTAAAATTTTTAACCCTCTGATTGCAGCACCTTTTCCATCCAGGTTGATTCGAAACAAGAAGGATGATGATGAGAAAGAGATCATTGAGCTGTTCAAGAAGGCACTCTTTGGTGGGCTGACTGAAACCGCTGCAATAACAGAAGAAGATGAGGCGATTTGAGATATCATAATGCAGCTGTATAGCACCAGTGAATTTCCAATTCGGAATCTGACGGGCCGTATGCCCTTACCAACCAACTCGGAACCGTTTTTACCATCTCATGTAAAGACCCCAGTGTTGGAGCTGAAAGGGCAAGAAGCAAGGATGGTCGAACTTTTGAGGAAGCATAAAGGTGTGAGGATGGAGACGATTCCTTTCGACAGGGGTAGATCTGCTACCCCTGAAATTGTCTCATGATCGAGTTCTACTTGTGTCGAGCCTCGAACATTAAATAAGGGCGCTTCTCGGGAGGCAACTCGAGCTTTTTCTGCTTATTTCATTTTTCTTATTTCATTTAGTTGCTTATTAGTTTTCGTAAAAAAAAACCCTCTAGTCCAGCTTTTTCGTGCAGGTACCTCTTCTAGCGCTGCTCCTACCCTTGCCGAGCTCATGGAGCTGTTTGACCATCACCAAGCTGGGCTACTGCACTTGAGCGTCGTCTGTATGCCCTTACTGACCGTCGCTTCCCTTACTTGCGAGTTTGCCCTCTCTCTCTCCCTTTGTTTTTATTTTCTTTCGTTCATGTTGTGTCCGTTTTGTTGGCTCTCTTCCCTGCACAGTGAGGACACTGTGTTGTCTAAGTGTGGGGGGGAGTTGAAGTTGCTATTTTTGTGTCTGGTTCATTTCTAAATCGAAAAAAAAAACTTTTATGTTTTATTTGTTTTTGTTGAGTATTGGCTGCCTGAGATTGAAATATACAAAGAGAAAGGGTTATAATATGGATTATCTTGGTTTGTTTGATTAATTCTCTTGCGATTGAATTATGCTAATGCTCGTATGTGTTCTTGGAAGATGAAATGTGCAACTTGATCAACTTTTGATGAGCTTATAAACGTGAGATTTGAGCCTCTTGAGCATGTTATATATATAGAAAGCTCAGTTTTATTCTTTTGCTGAGTGTGTCGGATTCGAATGTTGAATTTCTGATTTACCTTGTTGCCATGGTCATACTGCTTGTGAGTTTCCTTTTGCATGAAAATAATAAAGGCATGTAGGATTAACCATTGCTTTGGCCTGAATAAATTATCCATACCCGACACTACCCTTTAGTGAGCTCGTTTGTGCCTGAATTCTTTCTTTCTTGACAGCCACTAAATATTTCAGCCTTAGCTTGTTTTGGCCTGCTCTTGTCCCTTGGAAGCATGTGAGTTATATTGGATTGTGTTGAGATGAGTTCAAAGTTTACTTGAAAGAACAGTTGGTGCTGGAAATTAAAGAAAACTTGTGAAAAAAACTCCGGTCCTATTACTAGAAGGAAAAAAAACAAAAGAAGCAAAGCTTCAAGAAAAAAGAAAAAAAAATGGTTCGTTTGCCCATACTGGACGTGGAGGAAATAGGGTTGTACCCGATTGAAGTTAAATTTTGTTACCCTGTATAGCTTTGAAGACCAGCATTTAACTTAGAGTTCGTGGGATATTTGAGAAGTTGCAGCCGAACTTGATTAATGTGTTCTGATATGCTTACATGCTTTCATCTTTAAGCCACTTATCCAAATCATCCTACCTAAGCACCCTAGCCCCATTACAACCCATTTCAAAGACCTTTTAATTTGTGCATAGTTCTTACTTGCTTGGTAGTAATTTTGACATATGGGCAAATCTATGTTTGAAGGTATCAAATCACGACTTGTGTGAGTTGAAAATATGTCCTTACTTTTTTAGAGAAATTGAGCGAACCTTGGTGAGGCAGGATTGAGTTTGTATATTTTTTGACTTGAATGAAGAGCATATGTACAGTTTTATGAAACAAGAGAAGGGTTAGTGGATTGTGGATGGTTGTGTTGTAATCCTAACTTTGAGTGTGTTCAGTTTAAGGCAGCCGATGCTTGACGTGTCATTTTCTATTTTTATTTTAGAGTTTGTTCTTTGTTTACATATGCTCGAGGACGAGCATTGTCTAAGTGTGGGGGGATTTTCAACCGGAAATAGTCTTAAACTGGCATATTCTTCAGTTCAGACTTATTCTTCTCTTCAGCTGGTAATTTCCTTCAGTTGGGACTTTCTTCAGCTAGAACTTTTCTTCAGCTGGTGTTGGGCACTTCTGGGCTGGTGCCTTTAACTGGTATTTTTCTTCAGTTCATGACTGTAGACTGATGACATTTGGTACTCCACTTGATGGTACCTGCAACTTTCAGTTTGTCTTGCTAACTAATCTAGCAAGCTACAGTTTTCTCTTTCACAGCTCTTTGTGGCTGGATTTTTTCTTTTTCTCTCTATTCTTTTATCTCTCTTTTCTTTTCTCAGCTCTTGGCTGGTTTCTTTTTCTTTTCTCTTTTCTTTTCTCTCATTTTCTTTTCTCTCTTTTCTTTTCTTTTTCTCACTTGGATTGATAATTTCTTTTGGCTTTAATAGCTCGAATTTTTTTATATGATCATCCTTAGTTTTTTTCTTGATTTCTTTTCAGTTTTTCAAAGCTCTTTGTGTATTTTGGCATATTTTGACATCTCATCAAAACCCCAGTCAGGAAAACCCTTGATAGTTTTTCCTAACATTTCGTTATTCTAATCCTTTTTTTTAACTTTCATTATTCTTTTTTACTTATGGTTATTCATTTTTATTTCAAGTTAGGTGTTAGAAAAAACTATCAAGGGTTTTCCTGACTGGGTTTTGAATATATGTCAAAATATGCCCAAACACGTAAAGAGCTTTGAAAAACTGAAAAGAAATCAAGCAGAAAACTAATGATCATATAAAAAATCGAGCTATCAAAGCCAAAAGAAATGATCAATCCAAGTGAGAAAAAGAAAAGAAAAGAGAAAAAAGAAAAAGAGACAATAAAAAAAAGAAAAAGAAAAAGAAAAAGAGAGAAAAGAAAAGAGAGAAAAAGAAAAAAAATCCAGCCAGAGAGCTGTTAAAAAGAAACTGTCGCTTGCTAGATCAGTTAGCAAGATAAACCGAAAGTTTCAGATACCATCAAGTGGAGTACCAAAATGCCATCAGTCTACAGTTATGAACTGAAGAAAAATACCAATTCAAGGCACCAGCCCCGAAGTGCCCAACACCAGCTGAAGAAAAGTTCGAGCTTAAGAAAGTTCCAGCTGAAGAGAAGATCAAGTCAGAACTGAAGGATATGCCAGTTCAAGACTATTCCCGGCTGAAGAAAAAGTTCCAGCTGAAGAAGACTACCAGCCGAAGAGAGGACAATTCCAGCTGCAGGAGAATACCAGCTGAAGACCACATCAGTTCGAGCTGAAGGATATGCCAGCTCAAGATGATACCAGCTTAAGAAAAATACCAGTTGAAAAATGTACCAATCCAAGGTACGAACTGAAGGATATGTCAGTTCAAAAGTTCTAGCTGAAGAATGAAGTTTCAGCTGAAGAAGTACCATTTCGAAGGATACCAGCTGAAGACGTATCAGTTCTGAAGTCCAACTGAAGAAGTGCCAGTAACCGAACTGAAGACCAGTACAAGGAAGTTCTAACTGAAGGGACACAAGTCTAGAATGCCAGCTGAAGAACACTGGTTCAAACTGCCAGCTGAAGCAAATCAAACTAGAGCTCAGAAAGCATCAAGCCAGAGTCCAGAACTGCCAGCTGAAGATGATCTTAACTGGAGCTTTCCAAACTGCTAAGGATGCGCAGAACTGACAGATGAGGAACTGAAGATTCCAACTGCCAGACAAAGCTCAGAACTGAAGATCAAAATAGAAGCCGTGACTGAAATTTAAATTTCAGAAAAGCCAACAAGAAGATCTTGAAGTTAATGCCACCAAGATCTTGGTACAAAAGCTCGTCAGAAGAGCAAAAGCTACTTAACGGCTTTCTTTAAATGAAAGCCTCTCAACGGATTTATCATTTATGATCACATAGTGATCATCAACGGTCACCTGCTACTCATCTATAAAAGATGAGCAACCCAGAAGATGGCCGTGACTTTTAACTTTTGACTTTTGATTTTTGAACTCTTGAAGAGAACTTTTTCAACAAAGATGTTCGCCAAAGTTCTAAAGCCTCATGCTCAAAACTCAGCAAAAACAAAAGTCCAATTGAAGAGAAGGAGCATATCGCTAGCTAGCTGTTGAAGAAGTCTAGCCGGAGCAATTATCTCAGTTCAAGTTCTACAACGATCAACTACCTAGCTCAAGTCGCAGACGCGCAAAGGAGCATATCAGTTGATACCAGATTCAAGACTGTCTTCTTGAAGATCGAATGATATCTAAAACCTTGTAAAGACGGACAATAGCACCTAAAGTCTCAGCGAGTAGTTGAGATTGATAAGTGTGAGCTGTCAACCCAGAAATCGGCTGAGGAGGCTACTTGCATTGGTTCGTCACTTCTGGGACAGCACCAATAGCCAGGTAGCCAAGTCCAACACCTGTCTTCACTGTGTAATTGTAATAAAGGAACTTTACACTTGCATAGTGAATTGCCCTTCTGCGGAAGGAAGATAGCACGTAGAAGTTGAGCTTCGAACCTCTATAAAACTGCTTGTGTGCTCTGCTTTACTTTTCAGTTTTAGTTTCATGTTCTAAACGACACACTTCAAGCACACACAACACTCTGAGCTAGCTGATCATCTCAACTGATCTTCTAACAACACAAATAACTTAGCGAGTTAAATGGAACTCGAATATTCTATAATTATTGTTAAGTTTTTTGGATCAGTTTATTCACCCCCCTTCTAAACTGATTTTGACTCGCCTCGGGACCAACAAGTGGTATCAGAGCGGTTGATTCTAAAGATCAGCCATTTCTGCCGATCAACTGAATCAGATCTTGTTATCTGTGTTAATCTGCCAGCTATGGAAAACCATAAGCTACCTATCTTTTCAGTTGAAAACTACGATAACTGGAGCAGGAGAATGAAGGTGCATCTCTGCTCAATCCACGAAAATATGTGGGAAGTTATCAAGGAAGTTCCAATCACAATCATGATTTATGATGGACAATGAAGCCTACATTGCTGATGTAAATCAACCAGCAAGGATCCCAAAGCTAACTCATCTTCTCACGAGTGAAGAGAAGAAGTTGAAGAACCTAGACTTCGTAGCCCGAGCCGCGTTGTTCCAAACTCTAGATGAAGATCGCATGAAGGACATGAAGAGCTACAGAATTGCCAAGGAGATATGGGACTTACTTACAGATCTATGCAAAGAGTCCGAGACCATCAAAAGAAACAAGCTCCAACTGGCGGTGGACATATATGAGTCCTTCAAGATGCACTTAGATGAAACCATCTCAAGCCTTGAAATGAGATTTCTAGGCATCATCAGTGAGATGAACAATCTGGGAAGAACATATCCTAATAGTGAGATGAACTCCAAAATTTTGGACAATCTCACAGAGGAATGGGATATGAAGGTGATTGCTACAAAAGATTCAAGAGACTTGAACAGCATTACCCCGAGAGAACTCTTTGGTTCTTTTAAGGCTCACGGGTATAGCCTAAACTGAAAAAGAGAGGCATCCACATCATCATCAGCCCAGGATGTAGCCTTCTACGGTGAAAGAAATCAGTTTAGAGAAACTCGAGAAAGAAACACCTTCCGACCAAGAAGTTCTCAAGACAGAGAACAACTAGGAGGCTCAACTGATCGAAGAAGAGAAGCAGCGAAGAAGAAGGAGAACTTGACTGAAGATATCAATGATCAGATCCAGTCAGTTGCCAAGCTGCTAGAGAAGCTAAAAAAGATCAGAGATCAGCCATCAATTATGCTTCAAACTGATAAGGAGCCCAGAGGCAAGAGAAACCAATCGCCTGCTGAACAACCCAAGGCAGCCAACAGAAACATAGGAGAATGCTTCCATTGCCACAAGCAAGGACACTACCTATATGAGTGTCCAGAGCTCCCTGAAGACAAGAAGGCCAAAGTGAAGAGAAGCTTTTTCAAAAGAAAAGGTATGATTGCCAACATAGAGAACACCGTGTTGGATGACTCAGATTATCCATCAGGAATTAACTCCAACGGCTACAGCTTTGAAGATGAGGCACTATTCTGCCTCATGGCTGACAACAAAGAAGAGGTTAGCACATGCGGCTCCTTAATCTCTTTTATCACATTCATGAAACTTTCATTTCTAGCAATGAAATAAATGAACAATTAAGAATGCTAGAAGATCAGTTAGTTTCTATATCAAGCATGCATCTACAACTAAAGGAAGAAAATGATGACCTGAGAGATGATGTCAAAAGATTGAGAGGTGATCATGATATAACTGAATCACTTGAAGCTCAGTCAGTTGAATGTAAAAAGTTGAAGCTCAAGTTTGATGAGCTAAGAGCTGAGAATGGGAGGCTCAGGCAGGAGAGAGAAGAGATATCTCTCAAATTTAAAAAGGGATCTCAAACTCTTGATAAGATTCTAAGCCATCAATGAGTTGAAACTAGTAGTCCAGAGTTAGGATACAACAGGTACACTGTCGCTGAGAAAGGAAAGACAGTTGCTCAAACCAGTCAAGAAGGAACCTTTCCTGGTTTTGTCAGACCTGCACCAACCCAACCAGTTGAAGAGACTAAAGACGAGGGAACTGTGAACATCCCTTTAGACCAACCGAAGAGGTCCTGCTAATCCTCCAAATTGAAAGGCTCAGTTTAGTCATCAGTTCAGTAGAGGAAGCCATCTCAAAGAAGGCCACAAGCTCAAAATAGGCAGTCCGCCTATCAGTAGAGGCCACCAGCTCAACAAAGGCATCCAACCTACCAACAAAGGTCGTCAGTTCCACCAAGACCTCCAGCTCATCAGAGACAGTCAGTTCAACAAAAATCACCAGTTTATCCAAGGCCCAAAGCACAGAACAGGCCTATGGTGAACAGAACTGGTCGGCCAACTGGAGTAAAGAGAAATACTCAGTTTGGACTGCAGTCTCATCGAGATAGGGCATCAGTTTAGGAGAGAACTATACCGCCAGCCTATCCTCGAAGACATCCAACAAGTCAACTTGGAAGAGATGTTGACTCAAGAAGGAACGTGCATATAAAGCTGTATAGAGCACGTCAACACATTCAGATCCCCCTGGAGAAGTTCACTCCATCGGATCTCACAACTCAGTATAGTGAGTACTTGGATTCAAAGGATGAACCAAGGATCAACTCTCACTATAACTAGTTTGCGAACTGGCCATACCACAAGAGCGACAGAGCTCATGGAGTTAAAAAGAAATTGGCCACAGAGAAGAGCTTGACAAGCTTGAAATCAGAGAGTTATCATCGAAGTGTTCTATCTTACTAACTCTCGTCATAGGTACAAGTCAAATGACTCAGCTCAGAGGAGGAGAGCTAAAAAGAGAGTGAAACTGATCAGACGATTAATGTCTGAAAAATCTCTACCTACTACTAAGCCAAAAGTTTGGGAAATCTGGATCCCTAAACACTTGATTAGCAAAGAAGGACCCGATATCATGCGGGTTCCTAAAAACTAATCGTCTCTCTTACAGAAAAATGGTATCCTGTCAAAGAAGAGGACCAAGGAGGTTTGCTACCTAGATAGCGAGTGCTCAAAACACATGACAGGAGACAGAGAGGATCTAGAAGGATACAAGAAAGTGAAAGGACCATTAGTCGAATTCGGAGACAACTCTAGAAGCCGAACCATTAGAGAAGGGTTCGTGGTTAAAGGAAAGGTGGTAGTCAATGGAGTCTCCCACATGGAAGGACTGAAGCACAAACTGCTCAGCATCAATCAATTATGTGACAATAGATATACTGTTGATTTCAATTGAAGCTCATGCGATATCAAAGATAAGTCAACTGGAGTAATCCTCCTAACTGGCGCAAGGAGAGGCAACATGTATATTGTTGACTGGTCAACTGGATATGGAGAAGCTTGCTTTCTTTGAAAGGGCTCAACTGAAGCAAGTTGGCTAGGGCATCGATGACTCAATCATCTAGCCAAGAAAGAGCTAGTAGATGGACTTCCCAAGGAGATTTTCAAGAAAACTGACATCTGCGGACCATGCCAGAAAGGAAAGCAAGTGAGATCGTCATTCAAGAACATAAGTTATTCTCCATGGAAAACTGCTCCCCTCCAACTGCTACACATGGATCTATTTGGGCCAGTCAGACCACCAACATCTAAAGAAAAAAGATTCACTTTGGTAGTAGTCGATGACTTCTCAAGATATACACGAGTAGAGTTTCTCAGAAGCAAAGATGAAACCTACACCAAGCTATCAGTGATGATCAAAAGGCTGCAAACTGAAAAAGAAAGATCAGTTTAACGAATTCGTTCAGATAATGGAACTAAATTCGTCAACCAGCAGATCATCAGTTTTCTCAGTGAACTGGGAATAACTCACGAGCACTCAACTGCGACCTCCATAGCAAAATGGTGTAGTGGAAAGGAGAAATCACACACTCAAAGAAGCAGCTCGAGCAATGATAGTTGATGCCAACATAGCAGAAGGATACTGGGCCGATGCAGTCAATACGGCGTACCACGCTCAAAATAGAAGTGCCATCGTCAACGCATATGACAAGACACCTTATGAGCTATACAAGGGTCGTAAGCCATCTATCTCATACTTCAAAGTATTTGGCTGCAAATGTTATATTCACAACAATGGCAAAAGTTAACTGAAGACTTTCAGTGCCAAAGCTGATGAGGGAATATTTCTTGGTTACAATTTCCCACACGCTCAAGCTTACAAAGTGTTCAACAAACAAACACTAGTTGTGGAAATAACTTTTCATGTTGTTTTTGATGAGTTTGCCAATGAGTACAGGAGTAAGGAGGTACTAAATCCATCAGTTCAGTTGCTATCTAGCAAAATTGATAACTCGCAGGACTATGTGGAACACACAGTTCCAGAGGAGTTTGAAGTTGGTCTAGAAGATGAAGGAAATGTATCCAAGACCAAACCAGCTGAGAGCACAGTTGAGGGCAATTAAGCCAATGAAGAAACTGATCGTGCTGAGACCTTCAACCCCACAATTGAAGCAGGGGGAAGAACTGATGAAGACGAAGGGCAAACTGAAGATAAGACATCAGAGGATGTCGATGCAGAGGATCCAACTGTAAATCCAGCTGAGGATAGTCTACCCAAATGGCTCAGGAGCCACCCAGTTGACAAGATTGTTGGAGATCCAAGAAGTCGAGTTCAGACTAGAAGTTCAATAGAGCATGCTCTCTTCACATGCTTCTTATCTCAAACTGAACCGACTAACATCAATGAAACTCTTGAAGATGTAGATTGGATAATCACCATGCAAGAAGAGCTGAACTAGTTCACAAGAAACGATGTGCGGTTTCTTATTGATAGGCCGAAAACCCAGAAAGTCATCGGAACCAAGTGGGTTTTTAACAAAAAACTGGACGAACAAGGCGTCATCATAAAGAACAAAGCAAGAATGGTAGCCAAGAGATACTCTCAAAGTGAAGAGATCGACTTTGATGAGACATTTGCACCAGTTGCAAGATTGGAAGCTATCAGATTGTTCCTCGCCTATGTGGCTCACAACAATTTCACGGTCTATCAAATGGATGTGAAAAGTGCTTTTCTACAAGGGATTCTCAAGGAGGACATGTACGTCCAGCAACCGTCTGGATTCGAGATTGGAGACCAAGTCTTCAAACTGAAGAAAGCAGTTTATGGGCTGAAGCAAGCGCCCCGAGCTTGGTATGAAACCCTCACAACATTCTTGCTCAAGAATAGGTTTCAAAAAGGAGTCATTGATCGCACTCTATTCACAATAGAGCGATCATCAGAGATCTTAATGGTTCAAATTTATGTGGATGACATAATATTTGGATCGAAGAGCAAGGATCTTTGGACTCGATTCGCACAACTGATGCAGAACGAATTCGAGATGAGCATGATGGGATAAATAAACTTCTTTCTAGGACTCCAAGTAAAGCAGCTCCAAGATGGGATATTCATCAGTCAAGCCAAGTATACAAAGGAGCTCGTTAAGAAGTTTGGAACTGTTAAGGGAAAAATTATCAAGATCCCCATGAATACATCAGTTCAACTGACTCTCGATGAAAAAGGAGAATCAGTTAGCCAAAATCACTATAGATATATCATCGGTTTGCTTCTCTACTTAATTGCCAATCGACCAGACTTTTCATATTCCGTCGGCTTATGTGCACGCTTCTAAGCCAATCCGAAGAAGAGTCATCTTGAAGCAGAAAAGAGGATCATCAAATACCTAAGATGAACCATAAATCTTAGATTGGGGTATCCCAGAGATGACAGCTTGATTCTAACTGGCTATTCAAACTCAGACTTCGGTGGATGCAAGATTGATCAGAAGAGTACCAGTGGAACATGTCAGTTTCTTGGTCACAAACTGATATCCTGGTTCAGAAAGAAGCAGCACTTAGTTGCAACATCGATAACTGAAGCAGAGTTCGTAGCTACTGGAAGCTGTTGTGGACAGATACTCTGGATGAAGCAACAGTTGGAGAACTACAAGGTCTAAACTGATGAAGTACCTATCTTCTGCAACAACAACAGTGCCATTGCTATTTTTCAGAATCCAGTTTTGCATTCGAGAACAAAGCATATTGACATCAGGCACCACTTCATCAGAGATCACATTGAGAAGAAAGACATATGCATCCAATATGTGAACACTAAGAAGCAGATAGCTGACATCTTCACAAAGCCATTGCTAGAGGCAAGATTCGTAGAGCTATGTATCCAATTGGGGCTATTAGAACTAGCTTCAGAAGATGAAGATGATCAAGAAAGTGGGAGAATGAAAAGAGCAATCCTAGCCAATGAGAAAAAAAAGCAGAAGCTGAAACTGAACCAAAAGGTGCATCAGTTCAGTCAGCAAGTGGAGCCAAAACTGCTCAAACCATCAGTTCAAGCAAAAAGCAAGCTGAAAAATTTACAAACTGATGAGCGTGGAAGCTCAGAAGTCAAAGGGCCAGAATTGATCGAATGCTCAATCAGTTCACATTGGAGAAAGCAGCTCGTGGTCAGCTGAAGCAAGCAGCTGAACTGAAGGGAGAACTGAAAGCCATCTCAGCAAAAGGAAGAGCTGAACTGAAAAATCTCAGTTGAACCCTGATCAAACCAACTGGAGAATGCCACATGTAGCTGAATCATCTGATGACGTTAGCAGCTCAAAATCACGTAGAAGCTCTCTCGAGAGAGATTCGAAGAAATAAGTTTGAATTTACTTTACTTAGTGGAACGGTAAAATGATGTGTCACACCATTGTTATCGTTGGACCAACTACCTCTCTCCTCATTTAATCACAACGGATAAATTTTGAGAATTAATCGATGGATTAATCAGAGTTGTTCGAATTAAGCTCCTCTCAAATTCTTGTTACCATTGGATTCACCATCAGAATTGAAGGCTATAAATAGATTGGCCGAACCTCTCTTCAGCCCTCTCAAAAGCCAACAAGCCTTCAAGCATTCATACTCAGAGCCTAAATTCAGAGTTTTCCATTATCTCAAAAGCTTCAGAAAACTCCCTCAAATTCTTCAAATGGCTCAATTCTCTGCCAACATTCACCGAAGAAATTACAACTTCAAGCTATTTCTTGAAGATTCATCAGCCTTTAGAGAAGATCTCTACCATGACAAATTCCTAAACCCCTTGGCTTTTAGAGAAGTCTGTGGGGACTCAGAGTTGTGTGAAAGAATTATTACACTGGTAGAGAAAGCCAAACTCAAAACCTTCATTGAAAAAGCTCCATCAAGAGTCTACCCCGAAGCAGAGGCAGAATTCTTCTTAAATTCAAAATATGAAGAAAGTTCTCAAGAAATCATCACTGAAGTACGGGGAAGGAAGATCATCATCACTCTGATAATTCTGAGGCAGATATTCAAAATTCCAAGCTCTGGTACAAAGCTTGAAAATGTTTAGGTAAATCCTGAGTTATACTACAACAGATGGAAAAAGGATACAATCACTCAGGAGTATCATGGTAACCACATGATAACCAAATTCAAGGAGGAATATCAGGTGTTAGCCGCCATTGCCACCAGAATGCTCACAGGAGCAACAGAAAGTCATTCCAAAATGACAGAACCCAGGTATCAAATCTGTAAAGCCATATGCAGAGAGATTAAGGTGAACTGGGCTCAATATTTCTTCGATCAACTGATTAAATATGTGGAGATTGTCGAAGAGAAAACTATAAACGACAAGAGGTTTCCACATAAGATATGCTTCCTGAACCAGGTCAGCTTCATTCTAGAAAAACTGCTTCCAGAATTAATGAAGGCAGAAAGAATGTTCTCACCAGTCGACCTAGATAACTTTCTGCCAAAGTCATTTAGGCAAGCAATAGAACTGCCAGTGCAAATCAAGGAGTATCAAACTAGATAGAGAACTACCAGGACACCAGAAGTCCAAGAAAAAGGAAAAGCCAAGTTGACTGAACAAGTCAAGGAAGAATCATCTGATTCAGAGGATGATATTCCAAAATTCATGTCATCAGAACATGAAGGCAAGGGACGAGCTGAGTCAAGTGCAGCAGAAACAAGACCTGCAATGTCAGTACAACCAGAGCTTGCTAAAAAGGAAGCTCAAGGAAATCTAACTGGGTCCAACATAACTATCTAGTTGAAGACCTCTGCACAAGTAAAAGAGGAAGATGAAGAGAAAGCGGAATCAGAGAAAACAAATGTGCAGAAAAGAAAGGAACCAGCAGCTTCACAAGGCAAGACAACTGACATCAATCAGCCAGACAAGCAGCCCAGCAGTTCATTCACAAAACATCATGAAGAACTGATCGAACACTTGCAAGAATAGGTAAAATTGCTATCTAATTCAATCAAGGAGCTGCAAGCTCATAGTGAACTAAAAATATCTGAAGATATCAAGGAAGAACCAAACAGACCCAGTGAGTCGGTCCCTAAGAGGTAAAAAATTGAACGCAAGAAGAACTGAAGGCTCGTCAAGTTAAACTGACCAGATGCCTTAGACTAACTTCTTGTACTTCGGTTTATTTTCTGAAATTTTAATAAAATTCTTTTGCCTTAAAATTTAAATGTCTTGTCAAACATTTACTTCGCACATTCCTACTGTTGAAACTCTGACAAAGGAAATTAGGGCAAACAACAAAAGCAAGGGACATAAATTTTTCAAAGATATATGAGTATCATTTATTGTTCATAAATCAATTCAGATCTAGTCCCCTTGCTAAGAAGAGACACACTCATTTCTCAAATTATTCAAGAAAGAGTCTCTTCTCACTCTCATCTCTCTAAAAAATTCTAGCCAAATTTCTTCAATGGCAGAATTCATCAGTCCCCCCAACTCTTTCAGAAATCAAATGATGAAAGATAAATTCCTTGAAAGAAAGAAATTTCAGGATATTCTTCAAAACTCAAACGGCCAAAACCTGCTAATTTCTCTTCAAAAGACAGGGATTCTTCACTACCTGAAAATACCACCCAGATTCTTCAGACAAAATCGGGTGTGTGAATTTCTCCTCCAAGCACAAATTAGTGCTAATGGCAAGAAAATTACATCAGTTATCCAAGACCGACCAATCAAGATAACTGAAGGAATAGTTGCTGAAGTTTTCCAACTTCCAAGACAAGGAGCAACCGTTCAAGAATTGAGTGAAACAGTTGAACCATACTGGAGAAGGTGGAAGACCTCCACCTGCAAGAAAGCATTCAGTTTTGCCACAGCTAAAACTGATCTAAGGCCAGAGTATGGAGTTCTGCTCGACATCACAAACAAGATGATGTTTGGAGCAATTGGAAGCCTAATCCAGCTTACCCAGGAGAGGTACAAGGTGATGATACACCTAGCTGAAGGACGCGAGAGAAACTGGGCAGAGTTTGTATTCTCACAGATCAAGTGTCAAGTTCTCAAGGCCTCCAACTCAAAGAGAACAAGAAGATTTAAGTCCATGGTGGGACTCGTTCTCAAAATGAGCAAGATGATTGGAGATATCTTGAAGTTGTCAAATGATGATGCACTACCAGTCCTCATCTCCGACTAGATTCTCAAGAGAGGAAGCATCCATCTCCACTCACTCAAGAAGAAAAGGCGAACAAAAGGCAATACAAGTGCCACAGCCTCAACTACCTCAACTGCTAATGCCGTTCCATAACCCGTCTCAAAGAATGGATCTACAGCTGACTTCCAAGACTATTATGATCTAGATGAGCTAATTCCATTCATCGGAATTCCTCATTCAGACTATAGAGCTGACTACTTCAGGAGAACTTGACCTCCTCTCCAACTGACGGAAGAAGATATTCACACTTTCTACAGTTGTGAATATGCAGCCAAAAATGCATAAAAAGAGGTAACCAATTTACTTCTTACTCAATTCGTATTTGTGGCTAAGCAAGATCAAGAGCTTTTTAAGCTTATGCACCGGTACTTCTACTGTTACAACTAGAGACATTCAATGTCCATCAAGTCTCATTTCTTGATCACTTCTTTTCATATCATGAGTTTTTTGGCAAAGAGAAGAAGATTGGAGTTTAAAATGGATAGGGTCTTCAAATCTATTTCCTCTAACTATCATGCAAGTACAGAGGATTATGAGTCACAGATTGACCGACAAAATTCCTCCAACTGCCCTACTTGCCGAACTGGGAAATGACATCAAGGCTCAAGAAGATGTAGGAGCACAACAACTAGTAATCTGCACAACCAGCCCTGCCTGCCGAAAACTGAATTTTGATACTCTGTCAAATTAGTTAGCTGAGCCAACTCGACCAACTGAACCTGCAACTGCACAGATGCACTGAGAGCCACCTCTTACACCAGTTGCAGTGAGTCGACTGTGTGATGTTGAAGATACTGCCACATCACCCAATCTCTTGTCAAAGAGATATGTCACCCCATTGATTGCTTCAAGCTCCAAGACAGCTACCCAATTGAACCCGCAGAAAGTTCAGTTCAAGTCATCCTCCAGAAGAAACTTGCAGAATAGGTGAAGGGTCGCATCAGCTGAAGCCAAGCACCGGAGCCAATCCATGAAAAAAGTAAGGCTAGAGAAGCCTACTGAATGAACTCGATCAGTCTCAAAGAAGAAGAGACAAAACTGCCCTGACGAGAGCAGTGAAGAGAATCCAGTTCGGCTCATCAAGAAGAGAAAACTGACTGAGATTTAATCCAGCAGTTCAGCAAATGATGTCATCAGTTCAGTGATGAATCAGTTCAAGGGGCCAAGAAGAAGATATGACAAGAACTGATCGATCAGTTGCCACATCGTCAGTTCACTAAAAGTCATCAGTTGGACTGTATCCCAACTGACCAAGGATAAGTTTTTAATTGATTTTTCTTTAAGCTTATTCTTAATAAAATTATTGTCATTGTGATTCATTTTTGATAATCCAATAGGCATAATTATCAAATGGGAGATCTCTCAAAGATAGCGAATTCTAAATGCTACTGAGCTAAATTAACCACTAAAGTGGAAAGTGAGTTGATAGATTGAGAGATATAAATAGCAATATCCTGCAGAAAATATTTGCTATTTATGGCAACTACCCCATTTTCAAATGGATGAAATCTCAACCGCTGATCTAAAAGTTAAGTAAAACTCATAGACGGCTGAGATGATCATCACATTTAAGCCAGCTGAGCATCAGTCAAATCTATTAACTGATCAGCTGAGGAGTACTCAAGTGTAACTCGAAGTACATGCATGCAAAGCTTCTTTTAAATGCTAAGGAGATATCGATCAAAGATCACATATCTATCAAATTCTCTTTGCATTACTTTGCATCTCTCTCTATAATCCATTCAATCTCTTTGAAATACTCTCTTTCTTGCAGAATAGAACTGTCCACTCAATACATCGATCCAGCTAGACTTGCTCTCAATTTGAAAAGAGACAAGTTCGTAGACCTGGACTTTATGATGACAAGACTCAAAGCTGATGAATTCCATCGCTTAGTCTCAGCAGCGGAGGAAACTGAACTCTTTCAGTTTCTCACTCAAGGTCCTCAGTTTGGACGATGCTTTTTTGTAGTTAGTTGCCGAGTTCTATATCTTCTCCCAAGTTGCAGAAGATGGCAACATCATTTCAACAGTCGTAGAAACACTGATCGTGATCTCCAAGGAAACCATGATGGAAACCCTCCATCTTCCAGAAGCGGGTTCATCGGCAGGCTCAATAGCCATGCCAAATCAAAGAGATTTATGGAGACAATGGACAAAACCAGGAGTCGAGCATAATGATTTCTCACACAGACTGAAAGACAGTCTTCGGCCGGAGTTCATCCAACTCTAAGATATAGTCATCCACTACCTGAGAGGCAACCTGTACTATACTCACTTCAATGCTGAAAATGCTCATCTGATGGCACTTATCTACAACCGATGTAGAGTTGACTGGGCATCATATGTGCTATCAAAACTACGCCAGAATATTCGCATGGTCCGCTTTAACCATCAAACTGGAACATTCATGGAGAAGCTGGGATTCATCAATATTCTTAGCATGATAATATGTGATCAGATTCAAGTTCTCCCTCACCAAGGCGTGTTGCTGGACAGGAGAGATTATCTCCCCACAATCTTTGTGAAGATAAAAAGGAACCTGAAGCCATTTGGCCCAAGATTGAGAAGGCAGAGAACTGCTGAAGAAGGTCCCTCCACTCCAACTGAACCGACTTCTAACAGTCGAGGAAAGCAGATCATGTCAGACGATGACATGACAACAGAATTAACTGCGCCAGCTGAGTCTGAAGTAGCTGAAAACAACTACACGGATGGCGTTGAAGAAAGCTTCAACGAAACTCTCAACAGTCTGCTTAGTAGATTTTATATCATTGAGAGCTACGACTCCAATCTCTTTAATCAACTGAGGAGATATCTCAGATGTTTACTCTGGAGATATCAAGTTGATGAAGCAGTCATGTTTGAACTGCTCGATAGGAAAGGACGCCACTTCTGGAGTCAAGAAGGAATTTGGAGCAGAAACTGGATGAACCATCTATTCACGGTTACTCTCACTCTCTCCGAGATTATGGATTCAATGATCCACTGAATCCAGCATGGAGTACCAGCCGCAACTCCACTGCCTTTTGCAGAGCCATCCAACTCATCTTCCACACCGATAGAGTTCAACCACCCACCTCTAACTAAAGAACTCCTCCCAAGATTGGCCATGATGACAACTGAACCTCAAGTTCAGTCTCCATTGCCAGATCTATGACAGCTCATGCCAATCGATGAAGCATTCACCTGGCTACCCTCACTACCAAGAGAACAACCATACCCCTCCCCGTTTGAAGGTAACCTAGTTGCCACATTCAGCTTGTTACCAAATGTTCCTATTCCATCCTTTGATCTACACATGCATATCCTTTTGGATGATATCAAAAAAGGAGAAGAGAATGAAGAAATTGAGAGGAATGATGGAAGAAACTTTTTGAGTCTCTGGGATGAGATTCAGGGGGAACCCTCGCAGTTTCAGGGGGAAGATCAGCCTCATGGAGAACTTATGAGGACTGTAGGAACTGCTTGAGAAGAGAAGCATCAGCCTCAGGGGAAAGTTTGGGGAGCTGTCTGGAGAAGATCCAGAGATGAGAGACAAATATCTCAGGGAAAAGTTAGGGGAGAAATCTGGAGGAATGCTAGAGCAAAAGAAAACGAAGAAACTTGAAATTGATGGAATAGGTGAAGAAGATGAGATACCAGCTGAAGAAGCGCAGCAGCTGAAGAGCTAGAAACTGAAGAAAAAAAAAGAAGAAAAAAAAAGAAGAAAAAGAAAGACAAACTGTTGTAGATTGAAAGATATCTAATCAGTTTACAAAATCAGTTTCTTAGCTATAAAAAGTTTTCTTGCTTGATTGTTTTCTCTCTTACACAACTCAAAGATTTCTTAATCAGTTTTTCCATCATTGCTCAATTTTGCCATATTTTGGACATCATCAAAAAGGGAGAAATTGTTAGGAAAAACTATCAAGGGTTTTCCTTATTGGGGTTTTGATGAGATGTCAAAATATGCCAAAATACGCAAAGAGCTTTGAAAAACTGAAAAGAAATCAAGCAGAAAACTAAGGATGATCATATAAAAAATTGAGCTACTAAAGCCAAAAGAAATGATCAATCCAAGTGAGAAAAAGAAAAGAAAAGAGAGAAAAGAAAAAGAGAGAAAATAAAAAAAAAAGAAAAAGAAAAGGAGAGAAAAGAAAAGAGAGAAAAAGAAAAAAAATCCAGCCAAAGAGCTGTGAAAAAGAAACTGTAGCTTGCTAGATTAATTAGTAAGATAAACTGAAAGTTGCAGGTACCATCAAGTGGAGTACCAAAATGCCATCAGTCTACAGTTATGAACTAAAGAAAAATACCACTTCAAGGCACCAAGGCATCAGCCCAGAAGTGTCCAACACCAGCTAAAGAAAAGTTTCAGCTGAAGAAAGTTCCAGCTGAAGGAGAATACCAACTAAAGAGAAGATCAAGTCAGAACTAAAGGATATGCCAGTTCAAGACTATTCCCAGCTGAAGAAAAAGTTCCAGCTAAAGAAGACTACCAGCCGAAGAGAGGACAATTCCAGCTGAAGGAGAATACCAGCTGAAGACCATATCAGTTTGAGCTGAAGGATATGCCAGCTCAAGATGATACCGGTTGAAGAAAAATACCAGCTAAAGAATGTACCAATCTAAGGTACGAACTAAAGGATGTACCAGTTCAAGAAGTTCCAGCTCAAGAATCAAGTTCCAGCTCAAGAAGTACTAGTTCGAAGAATACCAGCAGAAGACGCACCAGTTCTGAAGTCCAACTGAAGAAGCGCTAGCAACCGAACTGAAGTCCAGTCCAAGGTAGTTCCAGCTGAAGGGACACAAGTCCAGAATGCCAGCTGAAGAACACTGGTTCAAACTGCCAGCTGAAATAAATCAAACTGGAGCTTAGAACGCATCAAGCCAGAGTCCAGAACTGCCAGCTGAAGATGATCTTAACTAGAGCTTTCTAAACTGCCAAAGATCCACAGAACTGACAGATGAGGAATTGAAGATTCCAACTGCCAGATACAGCTCAAAACTGAAGATCAAGACAGAAGACATAACTGAAATTCAAATTTCAGAAAAGCTAACAAGAAGATCTTGAAGTTAATGCAACCGAGATTTTGGAACAAAAGCTCGTCAGAAGAGCAAAGGCTACTCAACGGCTCTCTTTAAATGAAAGCCTCTTAATGGCTTTATCATTTATGATCATAGAGTGATCATCAACGGTCACCTACTACTCATCTATAAAAGATGAGCAACCCAGAAGATGGCCATGACTTTTGACTTTTGATTTTTGAACTCTTGAAGAGAACTTTTTTCAGCGAAGATGTTCGCCAAAGTTCTAAAACCTCATGCTCAAAACTCAGCAAAAGCAAAAGTCTAACTGAAGAGAAGGAGTATATCGCTCATCAAGCTAGCTGTTGAAGAAGTCTAGCCAGAGCAAATCTCTCAATTCAAGTTCTACAACGATCAACTACCCAGCTCAAGCCGCAGACGCGCAAAGGAGCACATCAGTTGATACTAGATTCAACATTGTCTTCTTGAAGATCGAAAGAGATCTAAAATCTTGTAAAGATAGGCAATAGCACCTAAAGTCTCAGCGAGCAGTTGAGATCGGTAAGTGTGACCTGTCGACCCAGAAATCGGCTGAGGAGGCTATTTGCGTTGGTTCGTCGTTTCTAGGACAGCACCGGTTGGAAAGGAGTCCGTGACTCGTAAAGTCACCGATAGCCAGGTCCAACACCTATCTTCACTGTGTAACCGAATAAAGGAACTTTACATTTGCATAGTAAATTGTCCTTCTGCGGAAGGAAGAGAGGACGTAGAAGTTGAGCTTCGAACTTCTATAAAACTGCTTGTGTGCTTTGCTTTACTTTTCAGTTTCAGTTGCATGTTCTAAACTGCACACTTCAAGCACACACAGCACTCCGATCTAGCTGATCATCTCAACCGATCTCCTAACAGCACAGATAACTTAGCGAGTCAAACGGGCCCTGAATATTCCGCAATTATTGATTCTAAATTGGATCAATTTATTCACCCTTCCCCCTCTAAATTGATTCTGACTCGCCCCAGGACCAACATTAGGCATTTTATCTTAATTATAGTTATAACATTATTTCTAATTACCGTTATAGATTTAATTAAATTATCGTTATGCCTTTATTTTAATTATCGATCTGTCCATTTTAACTAATGTTATGGTTTATCGTTAGGCTTACTTTTAATTATTCTTATGCCCTCTATTTAATTGTTCAATCTATTATTTATGCTTTCTATTTCTATCGTTATCCTTTTAGTATAACGTTACAGAATTAAAATCAAGAATCCACGACACTAGTTCAAAAATTTAGATATTATTTTAGAACTAGAAATATAGAAACGTAACAATAGATAGCCTAAACTAAAAAAAATCATATGTTTCTTGCACAAATAAACTCGAAACGTACCTTTCAAAATTTAGAAACTTTTACGGAGAAATGCTGAGGCCTGAGAGTGTTTTCTTGATGAAGACGTTGTTGTTTTCTTCAATAATCTTCTGCATCAAGCTCTCAATACATTTTTTGTATTTTTATTTTGGATGTTCTGGATCAAACCCTACCTTCAATATATGCACATTACACCACCAGCCTCTCTTACACAAAATTAAATGCATTATATTCAATTTAATTTACGTCAACTAATGCCTACCTATACAAATACATATTTATGGATTTTACCTACCTCATTTTGATCGACACAGAAAGAAAAAATAATGTATTGATGTTCATTTAATGTTGGCCAACTAATACTTAATCATTATGGAATAACGATTAAGATATAAATACATTCGTTAATCTTTTTGTTATGCATTATTAAATGCATAATGTTAGTCTTAAACAAAATCGTGATTTACTAACATTTTCGTTATGGGCTTAGATCATAACGAAAATTTTCATACAAATTTGTTATGGGTTTATGTATAGCGAAAATTTTCAAAAAATTTCATTATACAACTTCTTTATGGGTTTATGTATAACGAAAATTTTCAAAACGTTATACATAAAAAAATTAATGTTAGTTTTTATAAAATTTTCGTTATGATTCAACCCATAACGAAAGTAATAAAAAATTTCATTACGATAATCGCTATTTATTCTCAGTTTCGTTAGGTGAAAATTGGTAGGGATCGATCATTTGTTATTTTTATATGTGTAGTGGTCGAAAACTCTACAATTGATCATTCTTCGAGTTTGGGCTCCGGCGATCTACAGGACAAAGAAAACACGTGAAGCCGAAGGACCGTCGGGAGGTTGATGATTGAACGAACTCCGACGCTCAAGTTAGAATGAATTTAATAAAGATAAAAAGTGAATAAATGATAAGGGATATTCGGTAATCAGAGGGTTCGAGCTTCGCTGCCGTGGACCCTTGTGTGTGTGTTGCTTGCGGAATTGTGTCATGAAAGCTGCTATATGAATCTGAAGAGCGAGTGTTGTGTGAATGATAGTTGATTACTCTCTCCCTCCCGTTATGAAGAGTATAAATGTATATACTAGTGAGCTTTTAACTGAATTCAGATATTTTAGGGATCTTCTCTATCCCTTTTAGAGTTTTTGACGGGGTCTTGGTTATCTTCAACTGATACTTTGACCCAGTCTTCTCCTGGAGTCTGCTCGATTGTGGACTTTCGCTTTAGACCTCTGGACCTTGAGAAATAAGGTGTCAACCTCAAGGTGTGGACCTCGAGAGGTGACACTGATCACGAGATGTCGATCTTATTCGGTTCTTTAAACCTTTAAATGTTCGTGGGCCTAGTATTTGGGCCTATGCGAAAATAGGGCCTCTACAATATGTTAGATGTGGATGCATTTATTATTTAGTTATTAAAAAAATGTAAAAGGTACACTTACCCAATGATTGGGGTGCGGGGACAAGTGTGTCATAAGGGTATTTAAGACATTTACACTCCAAATTGCCCATAAAACTACTATAGCCTTATATCTTGCTTTTTTTTTTCCAATTACAATTTTCTTTTGTCTATTTTTATACATTTACACAAAAATTTGGTGGTGCAAGGCCCATGGGACCATTGTGGATAGGTCAAGAAGCTCATTAGAAAATGGGAAACTCGTAAAATTTACTTTAGCCTCCAATTTTTTTTTTGTCTTGATAGTCTTCACCTGTTATACATATAGTGAATAGATCAAATAAGACCTTTTTTCCTAGTGTGGGAACTAGGTCACATCTCCACCATCCAATCTAATGATCTAATAGTTGAGATTTAATGTAAAAGGTTGTGGCAATTTTGTAAATAATAAGACAAAAAATAAAGAAACGAAGATTATTTTCATCCAAACCCATTAAAATTGATGATGTCAACAATTTAAAAATAATTTTAAAAACTTTAAACGATCATAACTTGCTCGTTTTTAATTGAATGCACGCAAAAAATATATCAAATTAAAGCTCTCTTCGTGCTTTTTCATTTTAATAAAATAAAAATACATAAAAAATACCAAATTCATATTTTTTCATTTTCTATAAATAGACATTAATTTTGTTATATTTCAACACACTTTGAAATTATTGTTTTCTTCTCTAGTTTTCTATATATCCAAATAATAAATTTTTATTTTATGTAATTTTAGGAAATACCGTTTAATGAGAGCGATTTTATTTTTCGTAATTTTATGAAATGTCATTTAATTAGTTTGTAATATATTTGGTATTGACTATTTTATCCAAATAATAAATCACAGTCATTCATAAAAAACACAATCCATGTCAATTTGATCTCCATCGTTCATCATAAAAGCAATAAATCTCAGCTATTCATAAAAAACACAATCCATATCAATTTGATCTTCACCGTTCATCATAAAAGTAATAAATCTCAGCCATTTATAAAAAGCACAATCCATGTCAATTTGATCTCCACGATTCATCATAAAAGCAATAAATCTCAGCCAATCATAAAAAGCACAATCCATGTTAATTTGATCTTCACCATTCATCATAAAAGCAATAAATCTCAGCCGTTCATCAAAAACACAATCCATGTCAATAAATTCTTAATTTTTTCCTCTATAAATAGAGATCTCATTTGCTATATTTTTGTACACAGAAAAAGCAACTCCTTTTATTTCTTATTTCAACCATTTTCATTACTAAAATTCATCTTTCTCAAATTTTCAATGGATCCAAGTAATTTTTTTCTCAAATCCTCAAAATTTCTCTGTCTCCCAAGATTATTATCCTAATCTTGATGGTTTGAATTCGAGCTTTGATCCTGATGCCTTTACCAAATTTGATGAATGGCATGAAAGCCATGTATTACAAAATAATCAAATTGACTCCAATATAGAGGATGTGACTTTTCGCATTCCTACTATATCTTTACAACCTACAAACCACACTAATAGAATCCAACGACAATTCATTGAATGACAACATGAGAAGAGCCATGAAAGGGTGTTCGAGCAATACTTTTCAGACTATCCGATATATCATCTAGAAGTTTTTTGAACCAGATTTCGTATGCGAAAGCCATTATCTGCATATTCGTTCGAAGCATATTTGTTGCATGTCAGTGAACAATGAGGTTTCCCGGGTATGCTGACAATATTTACTGCATGCACTAGGAATGGAAAAATTGTCCTACTACATGGGCATGGCAATTTATAGGAAGAAACGGTAAGGCAACTATAATTTTGGAAACGGTTGCATCTCAAGACTTATGGATCTGGCATGCATTTTTTGGAACTCCAGAGTCCAGAAATGATATCAACATGCTTGAACAATCTCCTGTTTTCAAGATCTTGGGAGGCCAAACACCAAAGGTTAGTTATATTGTCAATGGTCACGAGAAGAATATGGGACATTATCTCACTGATGGCATATATCCTCAATGGGCAGCATTTGTCAAATCTATTAATGCTCCAGAAATTAGGAAACATCAACTGTTTGCTCAACATCAAGAAGCTACTCGAAAAGATATTGAGCGAGCATTTAGCATTCTACATGCTCATTTCCATTTTATCAAACAATCATGCCTTATGTGGGATCGTGATATGATGTGAAAATAATGCTTGCTTGCATAATCATGCACAATATGATAATGGAAGATGAGCGACACGCTTATCTAACTTATTATGATCCTACAGAGTTTATGGAAGCTAGAAGGTTTAATATTCAAAGTGGAGATGTTGAAGAAAGTGATGATCCAAATTTTGAATTTTCTACATAATGGATTGCAAGCTTATCTAGCTATATGAGAAATAGGTCACAATTTCGTAACAGAGAAGCTCATATTGCTCTAAAAAATGACTTCATCAAGCATATTTAGCAAAAGTTTAGCCATGAAAATTGAATGTGTATTTTTTCTCTTTCTATTTAGTTTGTAATATTTTTTGTATTGGCTATTTATTTTTATTTAATGCTCGATTTTTCTTTTTGGAATATTTTCAATTTCTTGTTTATAATTATAATTTTTTATATTAATTTTAGTACAAGTAATATAAAATAAAATGAAAGAATTATATATAATATTGTGATTGGGTGGTTGGGTGGTTTCATGGATAAAACACGCAAAATAAGTGTGGTTGGGTTGGATGAATATTGATAATTTGAAAGAGAGAAATAAATTAAATATTAAAGTTGTTGGGTGGTTAGATGGTTGGAGTGGTTGCTGTTATTTATAGTCTTAGGATGCTTGGGACTCATGGCTGGCATACTGGGACAGTCCGAAGGTCACGAAGAAGGCTGAGGTTTAATCGAAGAACATAATGTCTAAGCCGAATGGCCCTGCTACTAGCATTGTGAAGCACAAAGGTTGATCCCAATGTGCTCATTCGCATGCTGCAACATTGGTCCGTAATCTAATTATTATAATTTATTTTTAAGTTAATTAATTATTATGTTGGATATAAATACTAATATCTTGGTTTTATTATGTAGGTGTCAGAAAAGGGTCTCACAGCAGGTCAGGTCACGTTAGGTGGGAGACCTTCATGACACTGCATGGCAGCAGTGAAGTCAACTACTCTGATCATAAATCACAACTAGGGATGCCAATTTAGTCCGAAATCGATGGGTTGGCCTGAATAGACCGAAAAAAATATAAGGTTAGGACCGAAAAATTTCAGCCCGAAAAAAAAAATTAACCGAGCGGGCTAGACTGATCAGACTGGCGGTCCAAACGGGCTGCCCGGTCAGGCCGCGGGATGGCCCGTCGGGTTGGCCTGACAGCCTCTGTTGTTTTGGCCATAACTTTTTCTAGAAAAAGCCGATTCATGAACGGTCAGAAGTGTTGAAAATCTAACTCAATTATCTTTCCAACCATATATTGTGCATTTACAGATTCCAAGTATGCTAAAAGTTATGAATTTTTAAAGTTATAACTAATAGTAAATGAGTCTTATTCAATGATGCAATTTTTCATTAAATGTTATATTTTCATTTATGACATACATTATTGTATTTATCAATGTTATAAGGACTATAAGAGATTAGTATGATGTATAAAACATATTGTTTATTCGTTTGTTGCGCCATGAATGCCAAGACCTTTCGCTTTAATTTATTTTTGTTGACAAAATTATTTTTCACTCGTTATCCATCTATTATTATATAATATTGATGTTTTAGAGTATTAAAATTATATTATTTATCATGTTTTCAATAATTTAATTTTATTTACATTCTAATGTTATCGTTTGTTTAATGTGTGAGAAAGAATACAAAGATATACGTAATTTGAAGCTCCAAATGTCTTTAAAGTAGAAAAATAATATAATTCCAATATTTATATCGATGATTAAGCATAGTTAAGGTGATGTAATTTGAAATTATTATTTTTGAAAAAATAAACTAAGGTTGAACATTATTATCATGAAATGTACGTAATTTTGGTTTTTCTTTATTACTCGGATGTTCTTATTGTGTGATGTTAATTATGTTAGTTTTACCCTTTTTATTTTCTCATATCTTTTTTTCCTAGCCAACTATTATTTATCATATTTTAAATTATTTAATTGTATAATTTTATAATGTTGTTATTTTTTTAATAAATAATGAAGACTTTAAAAATTAAATATGAACATGAAGTTGAAAGATCTTCAAATATTATTGTTGAAATAGAAGAAGATTGTACTTCAAATTTGATCGGAGATTGAGCTATAACTAGATTTATGATTTAGCTTGAAATTATTATTTTTGAAAGAACAAATTATGATTGAAGATTAATGTAATTTATCATTTCATGTACCGTTGATTTCTTTATTTGATGCACTATGATGTTAATGAAATTTTATATTCATCATATTTTTTCATTTTATGTTATTTTTCATATATTTATTTATTTCAAGAATAAGATATGGTGATCATTTTTTAGAATTATCAAGATATAATTTATACATGTGAAAAAAATTCATTAACATGCTGGTCTGACGAGCTAGCCCGAACACCGAAGGGTTAGGGTTAGGGCTAGAAATTTTCAGCCCGAAAAAAATTTTAACCGAATAAGCCCGAAACCGAGTAGGGTTGACCCGAAATCGAACAGGTTGGCCCGATTGACATCCCTAATCATGACACATCATTGTAAGTCTATTCAAACTATATGTTTAATTGCTTATATATTTTCAAATTGACATGTATACTTTTATTTAATTATTTAATGAATATAAGGTGAGGTACGTGAGATGATGGAGCAGAGGAGTCAGCTGCCTCCCGACTCATCTGAGCCGCCGCCGGACACGACATCGATCTATATCGATGTCATGGGCGTGAAGAAGAGACACGTCTTCAGGCTGGGTAATTGAGCTACTGCCCACATCAGACATAGTCAGAGGAATGGCAGTGTTGATTCAGTGGGCTCCTAGTACTATGACTCTCAGGCCGCCATCCAAGATTTGCAAGCGAAGTTGCATGTGCTGGGGAAGCATTTTCAGCAGCAAGAGCAGACCTAGGAGCAAAAGCACAAGGAGATGATGGATCAGCAACTTGCTCTCCTCCAACAGATGCAGGAGATGCAACGTCAGTTCGGAGACGCTGGTGGGTCATTGTCTCAGCCTCCTCCAGACATGTAAGATATTGTTATGTTTAATTATGTATGATTTTAAAATTGTTATGTTTGATTATGTATGATTTTGGATAACTACTTTTATAAGTTTAATCTTTTATTCAAACTAAATATTTATATAATATTTTGTATCTATTTCATTCGATTTAAAATGTCTTCAAATTAACAAAATAAAAAAATGCATAAATAAAAACAATTCAAAAAAAAAGAAAAAACTAACGACAGACTAGTCTGTCGCTAATAATAAAAAACCAACTAACATAACTGGCCTTTTTAACGACGGAGTATATCGGTCGTTAATATTTAACGACATCTTTAATGACGAACTCGTCCGTCATTAGAAAGTGTTCGCGACTGAAATTGGTGGCCTTTTTAACGACGGACCTTTCCATCATTAAATATATCGTTAAGTATTAACGACTAACCAAATCCATCGTTAAATCTATTGCCGACCGTATGTTTAACAACAGACCTAATTTTCGTTAGTCCGTCATTAGAGCATTCAAAAGATGGAATTCTGAAATTTAACGATGGAATAATCTATCGCTATACCGCGAATTTTTTGTAGTGATCGTGTGACCAACTTCAATAATTAATTTCTCACTCATTAAAAATAGGATTTGAGAAAATAAAAATACTATGATTATCTACTGTAAATATAAATTAATCGTACATTATTTAATTCCCCTAAAATTAAATACCTTAATCACCAAAAATCGAATAAAATGAGATACAATTCAATTTATTACATCCAATTTTTCGACAAATTTATGCGTACGTAATTAGAAATCAAAATATTAGGTTATTACTGAAATATTTTAAAAGTTGTGTCGAGATTACAAATTTACACAAAAGTCATGATTTTTTTACAAATAACCAAAAATAATACTACACATATAATGTTACGTTGAAATTTGGAGCAATCATATGGAGGTGAGTCGATGCTAGACCCGAACCCATTGCATTATTGTGTAGGATGGCGCCACGTGTAAAAATATTCTAGAAGAAGTAGTTAAGTGATGCTATTCTCGATTCAAGTTATGGACTCCGGTTCAGTCAGCTCATTAACTTCCGTTAGTAACTCTTCCATTACTTTTGGCAAATCAGCATTTAATGTGAATATATATACATGGACTTTATTCCTCTCTCCTCTCTTTTATATTTTCATCCATTTAAAAAAAGTTTAGATTCTGGAGCAGATTAAATTCAAGTTTTTTCATCATTCACGAACAAAATCACGTGAACATAAATAAAATAAATCTAAATCACAAAACTACAAGTATACTTATAGAAACATCCCGGTTGAGAAACTCAAAACTCGAGTGAACGATTTGAGCCGGAGAACATGCTTCCATCGCCGAAGTTCTTGAAGATCTAAGCCGGAGAAGATGCTTCCGTCGCCTCTAAGTGGACAATTGTTGTCAATAAACGAGAGAAGCGAGACTTGTCGCTACCACCATCGATGTGGAGAGGGGATGTGAATAGAATGGGAGAAGAATCTTTGTTCTTGCCGCCGCGGCCTTCAGACAGAAGAGAAATGAGAGAAGACAAGAAGGGGGGTGGAGACTTGAGTGAATAGAGATGGAGAAGATTCAAGCTTTGGTGCCGCAAGCGACGCTGGGAGAGAGAGATGAGAGGTGAGAGAAAGTGGGAGATATAAATGAAAATAATTTAAGGTTTTTTCTCTTTTACATAATAGAATGGTGTATATTATAAATAATTGAAAGAGTAAGGACAAATTTGTCAAATGAGTTAAAACCTCTATTAGACTACCACATCAGTGACACTCACCCAACCTAATCTCCAAATTGAAATTAATCATGGTAAATTAAAATTAATCGTGATAAATTTAAAATTAATCGTGGCAATATTGAAATTTAATCATGGCAATGTTTGAATTTAATCGTGACAAATTTATAAATAATCATGGCAAATTGAAATTAATCGTGAGAAAGTTTGATTACACTATAGTGTATACATTGTAACAGGATTTCACTTGTCAGAATCAATTTGATTATATTATAGTGTATATGTTGTATTATGATTTCACATGTGAGAATCAACTTGATTATACTATGGTGTATAAGTTGCTTCGAGAATTCATAATCGATAATCAAAATGAACCTCGTAAGTAAACTTCCGATACAACATATACACTATAGTAAAATCAAATTGATTACACTATAGAGTATAGATTTTATCGGGATTTCACTTGTGAGAATCAATTTAATTATACTATATTGTATAGATTGTATTAGGATTTCACATGTGAGAATCAATTTGATTATAATATAGTGTATAGGTTGTTTTGAGAATTCATGATCGATAATCAAAGTGATCCTCAAAGTAAAATCCCGATAAAACATATACACAATAGTATAATCAAATTGATTCTTGATTATCACTTCTTGAAACAACCTATACACAATAGTATAATCAAATTGAATCTGACGTGTGAAATCACTATACAACCTAAACACTATAGTATAATCAAATTGATTATCGATTATGAATTCTCGAAACAACTTATATATAATGGTATAATCAAAGTGATTCTGGCAAGTGAAAAAATCCCGATATAATATATACACTATAGTATAATTGATGAGACCGGGATGAGTACTGAGGAATTAAATCCGAAATTGCAGCTAAAGGTCCAGTGACGTGTTTACGTGCCAAGAAGTTGCAAGGATATCTGCAGTGCTATGTTGGAAAGAAGCTGGAAGAAGATGGAGCCGATTTCAACCAGTTCAAGTTGGTGATTGTTTTGAGCATCGAAGAGTGAAGCCGCAGCCCTATGCTGGACTTGGACGTGTGTCCTTGCTATTTTTTTAATTAGTTATTTTATTTATTTTGGACTATTATTTAAGATGTGGTTTTTATTTATTTAGCAAGCCCAACTATCGCAATCTGTTTAAGTGATATTGGACCCAGTAGTACTTTTATTAGCCCAGTTTAAATTCTAGGCCCAAGAAACTTCAAATTTCATCCCCTCTAGGTTATTTAATTAGGGATTTCGTTCATTGTAAGGTTCAGACTAGATTTGAATGAGAAAAATAGCTTTTACGCTTTCTCATGTCTCACACACAAACATCGGTTCTATCGGTAGAGTTTGAAGTTGGCAACTCCAGACTTGAAATCATCCATCTCGTTCATGATACTTTGTAGTATCCAGGTTAGACAGCCATTGAAGATTGCTCCATAAGCGCGTTCCGAGTTCTCGTCGATTCGGGGTTTGTTTCGGGTAAGATTCACTTCTATCTTTCATTTTCATCACCACCACGCCATTCCCCACCTTCACAGCATCCATACACATTCTTTAGACATCATAGTACCATCATAATCATCCTCATACTCCTCCAAGCCCAGATTGAAAGTCCATAATTCATAGATCCAAAATACGAGCCCAAGAAGCCACGAAAGTATCGACCAAGCCAAATCCCAAACCACCCGTGCATTTTTCTGAATTTTGGATATGTTATGCATGAATTCAGATTGTATCTTTTCCTAAACTTTGAGCTCAATCCGAGGTTGTTTGCATAGGTTCCTGATCGAGTCTTAATTAGGGTTTTTTCGGGTTATTTGGGGTTGTTTTGTGTTTAATTCTTGTCCAATTCGAGATTCATTGATTTAGTACAACATATTGGGGTTATTAATTCATTGTTGATTAGTTGTGTTAGGATTGAATGCTTTTATTTGTTGACGTGTGTTCTTTCTTGAGCTTCCGCGTATAGATTGGCAGCATCATACTTTTTGGTATCAGAGCCACGTCAACTTCGGTTGGTCATGGCTCAATCCAAATTCATGTGTGACATAGTAGGGGCAAAAAGGATCAATCATTTATAAACAAAAATCGTATAAAAAAAGAGAAGGAAATCGAGAAAAAAAAAAAGAAGTTGATCGAGCCCGATTGTGTTCACCGTGTTTCTTGAGAGTCTTGAATTCATTCTTGAAGTCTTTGGTTGATCTTGTTTGGTCTTGTTGAGTTGGGTAGCTAGTAGTCTTGTTTTCGTCATGTTGTGTCGCGATTTGCCATTCTTCGTCGCATAGCGATTGGGAACGTCACATTACAGCTGTCTAGTGTTGTTGGGAAGTCATAATTTTCAATCATATTGCTGGGGAAATTAGGGAGGATTGAAAATTGAGAGTCTAGATATATAGGAGTTGGTTTATTTGTTTCCTAGTAGGAATTGGATTTATTTCCTAGTTTGTTTTGGTCTTTGTTCCCTAATTGAGCTCGTGTTCTCACTTGGTACAATCGTACTCCATAATTCAGCACTTTTCCTTCCATATTACCCACCATATACATGTCCCTAGTCTCTAGCTGATTCCACCCACTATTCATCGGTTTTCTGCCAATTTATCGGTTTTTCTTTAATTTTGCTCCAGAACTCCAATTTTCCTCCATAATACCATTTCGGAAGCGGAACGACGAGCCGAACATAAATCACTGCTTTGCTATGATATATGTGTACTTTTAGCCAAATTCCATCGTCTTTAAGGTGAAACTGCCCAGTGAATATTTTCTGGTTTTTTGGTTTCTTCAAATTTCTTTGCTTTTTCACCCATACAACCGAACTGACCACATTCCAGCCATATTCCCACATCCTAGTCGTGAGTCTACCCATAGTACAGCCTACTTCGTGGCCAACTATCTACTCGAGATTCTCTAGAGTCAAGTTCGAGCTCTTAACTAGAGCTGGAGGAGTCAACAGCGATTCTACTACTGGAATTCAAGAACTACTGTGAGTTGTGGGAGTTCGAGATTTATTGAGAGTTTACAAAATTTTAGTGATATACACGATAGTAAAAAAAATGAGGTCCCATTCTTTTTTTTTTTTTTGTTTTCTTTGTTTTGCAGGTACAAATGGAATCCAGAGAAGGGTATAAGTTGAATGATAAGCAACCCGCATCGCCTAATACTCTTACAGACGCGACTTTATCATCACCACAGCTGTGGGATGCTCAGTTTCACTATCAAGCACTGGAGACCAAGTTAGAGGATTCATTGGCCAAAATGATGGCACATCTCGAGCTTCTTACTGCTCGAACTACTGTACCACCACCAGCTCAAGGCCAACTTGCCCAGTCAGAAGGAGCAGCTCGAAAATCCTCAGAAGCTCATTAGCCTCAAGCTCATCATCATCCAGAAGTACTTGTAGTCGAGCTAGCCAGATCGAATGCTAGAGCACCTCAAGCTCAGCGTCGCCATCCTCAAGTGCAGTTCAACGATCCCAATGATCGTGAGGCTGAAGAAGATTATGGTGATTTTGCAGAGAAATCAGAGGCCGAGTTCAAGCTATTTCAGAGACGTGACCGACCACGTCAGCATTACAGGCATACAGCCCGCGCCTATCCACAACATCAGCCCCGATGTGCAGATCCTGACAGCTTATTGAATAACATCAAAACAAACATACCGGCGTTCGAGGGACTACATGATCCAGACCTTTACCTCGATTGGGAGAGGAAGGTCAACAAGATATTTGAGTGCTATGATTTTCCAAAGGTGAAGGAGGTGCAGCTTGCTTTTATGGAGTTTACAGGGTATGTAGCTAGTTGGTAGGAGAACATCCAGAACCACCGACGTCGTGATAGATACTCGTCTATCGACATTTGGCAGGAAATGAAGGATGTGATTACAGGGTGCTTCATCCCAGTTAACTATAACTGGGAATTGGAGCGCCGACAAAGCCAGATTCACCAGGGTACTCGCACTATTGAGGAGTACCATAAAGAATTGGAGACTGCGATTAACTGGGTTGGAAAATAAGAGACATTGATTGCTACAATCAACCGGTACATCAAAGGCATGCACCCAGACATTGCTTGTGAAGTCGAGCTGAAGGACTTTACCAGCATCGAGGCCATGATTCACTATGCCTCGATAGTCGAGCGATAGCTTAAAGACGGACACCGACATTCTTGTCAGTCGACACCTGCATGGACGCCATGGGTTCGATGTAAGTTTTCCACACCTAGGACAGCCCCTACATGTCCTCAAGGCCAGATTTCACAGCCCGCTTGCCATTTTGAGCAGTCTGCACCACAGCCTACCCGCAGACCCGAGTACAGTTTGCCTACACCAAATCAGAACAACCAGAACTTTCTTGTACAACCGAATCAGTCGTAGGATAGCACACCAGGGAGAGCACGTGACGTGCAATGTCACAAATGCAGAGGATGGGGACATTTTCAGACATAGTGTCCGAATAGACGAGTTCTTTTCCTTACCAAGCATAATGAGTTGAAGTCAGCAAGTGAAAAGGAGCTCGATGAAGTAGCTGAAGTAGGGACCTCTGATCAGTCCCTAAGCAGTCCTCTAGTGGACGAGATTGAGATTGAGGATGAGAAGCCGGAACAAGCACATGTCAGCCTTGTTTCGATCCGAGCCTTGAGCATGATACGAGAGGAGGATCAGAACGATCAGCGCGAGAATATCTTCTATGCGCGCTGCTCGATCCAAGACAAGACATGCTCGCTCATCATCGACAGTGGGAGTGTCGTGAATGCAATCAGCCAGTACGCAGTGGAAAAACTGAACCTGGTACCACAGAAGCACCCCAAGCCGTACCGTTTGTAGTAGCTGACCGACCGAGGAAAGATCCACGTAGGATATCAGGTAAGTGTCACTTTCTCTATTGGTCATTTTACTGATACTGTACTTTGTGATGTCATTTCTATGGAGGTATCGCATATTTTGCTTGGTCGTCCGTGGCAGTTTGATAGGAATGCGATCCATGATAGATATGCCACCACCTATACAGTGATTTGAGATGGACAGACTACCAGATTATGGTCATTGATGCCCAAGGACGTCAATGAAGATCAACAGAGGATGCAGCAGAGATTTAAGGAGGAGAAGATGAAATGGGCCGAGACCAAGCAGCCCATTCAACCTGGGCAGCTCATGGCCGCGACCCAGCTCGCCAAGGGGACCACGTTCACCCCCAAGGGCCCTAGTAAGGCTGCCCTTTGTGCTGCCCCTTCTTCCTCAACTGTAGCTAATCCGGATCCTGTACACCGGAACTTGTTCATTACTGCAAAAGGAGTACAAAAAGCCGTCAAAGCTGGTATGCCTATCGTTCTTCTTACTTTTAAGGCTAATTATACTTCTGATATTGTTGTTCCTCCTATTTTGCAGCCTCTGATGGACAAATTTAAAGATGTATTCCCAGAGGAGATACCGAGTGGTCTGCCGCCAATTCGTGAAATTGAGCACCAGATTGACTTTCAACTGAGGGCAGTCCTCCCAAATAGACTAGCTTACCATACCAGCCCCGAGGAAACTAAAGAGATCAATCGACAAGTTAAGGAGTTGTTGGAGAAGAAGCAGATTAGAGAAAGCTTGTCACTGTGCGTATTGTCTGTTATCCTTGTGCTGAAGAAGAACAACGAGTGGCACATATGCATAGACTACAGAGCTATTAATAAGATAATGGTAAAGTATCTCTTCCCTATTCCCTAATTAGATGACATGTTAGATGAGCTGTCTGGCTATTTCTAAGTGAGGATGAGTGAGGGGGATGAGTGGAAGACTGCGTTCAAGACGAAGCATGGGTTGTATGAATGGCTTGTCATGCCATTTGGGCTTACCAACACACCTAGTACATTAATGCGTCTGATGAACCATGTCTTGAGGGATGTGATTGGAAAATATGTTGTGGTTTACTTTGATGACATCCTCATTTACAGTACTTGCATTCTTGATCATGTTAGACATCTTAGGCGTGTTTTTGAATTGCTGCGTGATGCAAAATTATATGCTAATTTGTCTAAGTGTACATTTTGCATGAATGAGGTTGTTTTTCTTAGTTTTATGGTAAGTAGTCGATAGGTCGAAGCTTAAGGCCATTGAGGAATGGCCCATGCCTAAAACTTGTGCTGAGGTCTGATCATTTCATGGCTTGGCTAGATTCTATCACCTTTTTGTGCGAGACTTTTCCAGTATAGCCGCTCTATTGACTGAGTTGAGTCGTAAGGATAGGAAGTTTAAGTGGGGCAAGGCACAAGAGCATACTTTTAATCTATTGAAATCGAAATTATGCAATGCTCCTGTTTTGGCTTTATCTAATTTTGATAAAATGTTTGAGATTGAGTGCGATACCTCTGGTATAGGCATTGGTTCTGTTTTGTCACAGGAAAAGAAGCCCATCTCATTCTTCAGCGAGAAGCTTAATGGCGCAGCATTGCAGTATTCCACCTATGATAAGGAGCTTTACACATTGAAAAGGTCGTTGTTTCGCGGTCCACAAATTATTTATATTTCCGGTTTATGCTCACTAGACACTACTTAAGACCACACCCGCAATTAGACGGGGTCAATTGTAGAAGTAATAAGCTTAACCCGAGTCGATCTCTCAAGGAAGGCTTTATATGAAAGAATTATCTAAAGACTACACATACTTTCAACAAAACAACTAAAATAAAATCTAAACATTCTAACAAGGGGGTTTGATGATGATTATGCTAGGAATTTGAAATAGATAATCAAGTAAGACAAGTAAACGCAAATACACAAATTAAATCGAGATTAGAGGAAATAAGTTTGATTAAGGTATTAGGGTGTAGATTCTCTCAGTGGTTTTATCACTATGCTTTATTCAAGTTGATAATGCTACTCTCACAAATATGATAGTCCCTTCCAATTAGTTTAACTTCAATTACTGTCACCGTCTATCCGTTAAACCTCTCTTAGCTATATCATACAAGAAAGATTGACATATTAGGCTTAGGAAACCCATCCACCTAACGTCGAAGGAACCAATTTTCGGATTTAGATTCACAATCAAGACTTCTCCAAATCCTATCAATGTTCAAATAGTGATCAATTACCTAAACATGAAAAATCACGATTCCAACAAGAACAAGTATAGATCAAAACCACATCGATCCTCTACCCCCTAATAGAGATATTAGCCACTAAACATGCTCAAAAATATGCAAACACTATAGAAGAACAACATCTCATAAATCAAATGTAAATGAAGATAACTTCTACAATATTGTATATCCTTCAAGAGTTTTGGGACAAATCCCCACAAACATCCAAGAAATCTAAAGAAAAACACAAGATAAACCTCCTCTGAGCTTAGCTTCCACGGAGGGCTCGTCGTCGTCCATCTCGTGTCTTCTCCATCTCCCTTGGTATGATCCCCTTGCTCTTCCTTTTCTCCTCCTCTCTTGGGTGAAGGTGAGGGTGTGAAAAATGGTGAGGAAATGGTGTAGAGATTTAGTGTGTGTAGTGTGTGTGTAAAGAGAGAGAGAATGGATGTAGAATGGTAGAGATGATGGAGTGGTGAGAGTGGAATGAGTGTTAATGGTTGTTAGTCAATGATCCCCTAAAATCTATTAGATATGAGAGGGGGAGAGAGAGACGTAAGAGAGAGAGAGAGAGAGAGAGAGAGAGATGAAAGATAGGTATGGTGGTAGGAGAGAGAAAAGGTGGTGGTAGGGTGATGGGGATGGAGCCTTAAATGTGAGAGGGATTTGGGGGGATTTGTTGGGGGAAAGTCCACAAAGTGAGCTTAGGGGAATTAATCCCTACCCCCTATTGCTTAGATTAGGGTGGCTCAAGAATCATACCAAAAGATGGAGGAAGAAGGATATATCATTTGTTGCCAAATGAAGAAGAGGCGAGAGTTGAGTGTATAAATGGCGTCAATCGGGAGGAACAGGGTTACTCGCGTGTCCGCGGAGCGCCGCGCCCCCGCGGAAGGCCTAGAATGCGCGCGCCTGCGGGGTGCCTCCGTCGAGAGCACCCTCACGCGGGCGCGGGACTCGCGTGGCCTCGGGGTCTCTTAGCTCCTCATGATGCGCGGCCACGGGGCTCACGCGGCCGCGGGGCCTTTGGCTCCTCCTTCCGGGTGCATCTCTTCGGTTCTCTTCTTGCTCCTTGCCACCTTATTACCTAAAAATTAAAATATTGCGTACAAAAGCTCAAGTTTTCCAAAACTTGGCTTATTCCACCATAAGAGCAGCAAGAGAATAAAATCACACAAAACCTAAAGATAAACTAGATCAAAATACTCGGAAATACAAATGAAACATACAAAATCAAGCAACAAAACACCACAAATAAACACCAAACAACTCCCCCACACTTAGCTCTTTGCTTGTCCTCAAGGAAATAAAAAATTAAAAATATGAAGCAAGAAGGAAATATTCACAAGGTGATCATGTAATCGATAATTTGCATGGTTCCCACAAAAGCATTCACTATCCAAGAATGTGAACACAATATCTAATCAAATGAATTGCTTGTCCTCTCAAGTCTAGGAAAAACACGTTAGCCCATATTCAAATAAATTACATCCCCACAAATCACATTCACCTTTATTAAGATACTACATAAAGCGACAAAGGGAATTGCAAACACAGGATAAGGGTCATTAGGTCAAATCATCGAGCATAACCGAGCTTCCTAATGTGGTTTTCCATACTCATCATGCAACACGTGAAAGGATTTGACACACATGAGAGGAGTAGAATCCGGAATGTAATCCCATTTATTTAAACAAATTCATGGGGGGGGGGCAAGAATCAAAAATCACAAGGTGAAACCATAGGGAGGAAATCCCTAGTGTCCTTGTGTGGTTTCCTATACTCATAGTCGAATAAATCAACTAGAGGAGTAGAGATCTTTATTTTCCCTTTTTTTCATTTTCTTTTCCCCCCTTTTTTTATATCATAAATACGAGGATAAATGATTAAGGGGTGTAATTTTCAAGAACAAGGCCAAGCATGCTTCTTATTCTTTCAAGGGCAAGACTCTTCAAGTCAATCATCAAATTGTGATCACATTCAAAAATAATTCATGCTCAAGAGTGAAACCACAGAACAATTCATTCATTCATGAGCAACTTGAAAATAATTCCTTGAAGATTCATATCAAAAAATTTTCAAATTTGACCATCGGGCAAGGCAAAATACTAAGTGGGAGAATCACATCATACCTAGATAACTAAAACCACATACTCAACACCAATATAATCAAAAGTTTCACATAAACAACAAAACAATATGAACAACAAAACAACGAAATCCACAACATAACAAGCTCTCCCCCACACTTAAAACATGCATTGTCCTCAATGTATGAAAACAAGATGCAATAAGAGAATAGGGAAGAGTAACACATTACAAACCATAGAAGACCGGCAACAGGTGCTGGTACCTACAAAACATATAACAAAAACAACCAACGAACAACAAAAAGGGTGAACTGAAAACAATAACAACACGCACACGAACACAAAAATAAAAAGTACACAAAAAACACAAAAGAACTTCACTGCTGCGGTGGATCATAAGGTAGTGGCGGAGGCTGCGGGTAAGGATATGAGATCGTCCAGTTGTTCCAGCTTTCTTCGAGGGCCGTCATCCTCTCGGCATGCCTATCGAGGTGACCATAGATATCCTGCCTCATGTCGCCAACATCCTGACGGAGGGATCCCAACTCTTGGCGAAACTCGCCCATAGAAGCATGGAATCAGTCCTAGAATTGCCCCATGGTGTTGCTGTAGGACTGCTGGAACTGGCCCATGGAGGTATCAAAATGTTGCTGAAATTGGCCCATGGAGTCGGTATAGTTCTGCTGGAAGCTCTGCTGGAACTGCCCCATGGTGGTGTCAAAGTGGTCTTGGAAAGACCGCCAATCAGCCTGTGGCATCTGATACGCATGCTGGGGCATCGTAGAGGGATAAGACGGCAACTGGTAGTGAGCCTGTTCTCTCTGATCATTATCTTCGTCTCATTGATCCTCTTCTCCTTCTCCCCCCTCATTCTCATCCTCATTCTCTTCCTTGTCCTCATCATCATCATCACGTGGGGCTGAAGAGGAGCCGGCTTCTCTATAGCGTCTGAGAGCCTCGCGCTAAGCATTCATAAGCTTGGAGACGCAGGGACGATCAGTGTGAGGAACCAATCTCCTCGAATCAAGGATAAGCTGGGCTCGCTTGAGCTCATCAACAGTGATCAAATACTCATTGACCTTGCTCTGTCCGGTAGGGATGGAACCTGTGGCTGGAAGCAAGCCAAGATTGACAGCAAGAGCGGTGATGAAAGCACAAAAGGAGGGATGCATCTTGGTGCGTCAAGTCATCTGCTGGATAGCGGTCCAGATGAAGTAGGACGGGCAGACCTTGGTATTGTGGAGAGCACACCAAAGAAGATACACCTCTGTGGCATTGACCTTGTTGGCTTGTTCCTTCCCAAAAATCGAGTATGCAAGGAACTTGTGCATGATGGCTAGGGCAGGGTCCTGAATGAAACCGGTGGGTGTCCCCTGAGGGTCCCAATTACTGAAGCCAGTAAGCTCATTCCAGGCGGCAATGGTGTTGAAGTCGGATGGCCTCTCTCTGGGCCCAGTCCTCGAGAACCCAAAATACGACTTTATTCTAGCCAATATCACCTCAAATTCTTCTCCCATCATACCAAATATAATCTTTGAATTCAGAGAATCAAGCTGGAAGGTGACCAAAAACTCAAGGCACAACGGATTCAAACCAACATACTTCAATTTCGCAAATTTTTCCAAAGTCAATACTTTCAAGTAGCTTTCCACTTTCTCATCAACTTTCAATGATTTCAACAAATTCCAATCAAGATACCGGGGGGAAGTAATCCCATAGTTAGTGAAATCTTGATATCGGTTACCTTCGGTATGGGTACGAACTGGGAACGGGAACGGGCACCCATAGAGCTCTTGGAGATTCTCATCTCCCTCTTCGTGGGAAGAGGACGGGTTCTTTATCCGGGGCGACATACTGGATGGTCGAGCAAGGTGAAATGGACCTGAGTCAAGAAGAAACGGGAGGACGAGCAAAGGCGTGCGGAGGAGGCGCGGGCAGCTGGCGCGCAGTCGTGGGCTCTTGCTGAGGGTCGGCCGCGGGGAGTCGCGCGGTCACAGAGCTGCTGGCGGAGCTGGAACTTGATAGCGGTGACGGAGTGGAAGCGGCGACGGTGAACGGCGCGGTGGCTGCAAGGAGATGGTCCGCGGACGCGGAGTTTTGACGCGGTCGCGGTGACGAGGATGGTGACGTGGATGCTTGACGTGGAGAAGAAGGTTCCTTGAGCTGAAATTTGCTGGGAATTTGGAGTGTGGGAGTAGAAGGGGAAATTGGGAGTGATGGAGAGGGTTGAGAGCTCCAAAAGCGGCGCAAGGTGTGCAGAAAGTGGGGTTCCAAACAAGTAGTCCCCTTATATAGGGTGGAGGGTGCGCGGCCGCGGGGCCTTGCGCGCCCGCAGAACTCCATTTTCTATCAATAAGGTCACGCGCCCGCGGGGGCTACGCACTCGCGGAGCCTTTCCACCGAGGGCCATGTCGCGCGGGGGTGCGCGGCCGCGGGCATTTACTTAGCCGTTTTCTTCTGCAATTTCTTCACTTCTACTCATACCTGCAAAACAAACACCAAAAATACGAAAAACACACAAACACTAAAGAGATTAAATAACATAAGTACAAATAAGATAATCATAGGTTGCCTCCCATGCAACGCTCATTTTAATGTCTCGAGCTAGATGAAGTTTTTGGAGAATTCACTCGGAATTGACAAGTTTCAATTCCTCCACATCGGCTTCGTGCGAAAACCCTTCATAGTATGGCTTGACTCGATGGCCGTTCACTTGGAATATAACATTTGTCACCAGATTTTTCAATGTGACCACTGCGTAGGAGAACACTTCTTCAATGATAAACAGTACCCCCCAACGTGATTTGAGTTTTCCGGGAAAGAGCCGCAATCTAGTGTTGAAAAGGAGAACTTTCATGCCCGGCGTGAGCTCTTTCTTGACAATTCACCTATCGTGTAGCCTCTTCACTTTATCTTTGTAAATCTTGGCGTTGTCATAGGCTTCGTTTCTCAATTCGTCGAGCTCGGACAATTGCAAGGCTCGCTCATTTCCCGCACTTGTTAGGTCATAATTCACCACCTTTATAGCCCAATAGGCTCGGTGCTCGATCTCAACGGGGAGATGACATGCTTTTCCATACACGAGGCGGTATGGGCTCATCCCTAGAATGGTTTTGTAAGCCGTCCGGTACGCCCAAAGAGCATCCGGTAGCCTTTGTGACCAATCCTTCCTCGTCACATTCACGGTCTTCTTCAAGATGTTTTGAATTTGTTTATTGCTCATCTCAACTTGAACGGAAGTTTGGGGATGATATGGTGTTGCCACCTTGTGAGTCACTCCATTTTTCTTCAACAATTTTGCAAAAAGCTTGTTGGTGAAATGAGTTCCACCGTCACTTATGATTGCTCTAGGGAATCCAAACCTACTCAAAATGTGCTCCTGCACAAACTTGATAACCACATTAGCGTCACAAGAGCTAGTGGGGATTGCTTCAACCCACTTTGACACGTAATCAACGGCTAATAGGATATATTCAAAACCAAATGAGTTAGGAAATGGTCCCATAAAATCAATACCCCAAACATCAAAAATTTCAACAACAAGATTGATATTTAAAGGCATTTCATTTCTTCTCCCAATGTTGCCAAGTCTTTGGCATTTATCACATGAAATGGAGTAAGCATGGGCATCTTTAAAAATTGACGGCCAATACAAACCGGATTGTAGGATCTTTCTAGCCGTCTTTTGCCATCCAAAATGGCCACCACAATGAGATGAGTGGAAAAAGGCTAGAACATCGGTTTGCTCTTCCTCCGGGACGCATCTTCGAATTATCTCGTCTTTTCCCAAATGGAAAAGGTATGGATCGTCCCAAAAGTAATACCTACATATTGCCAAAAATCTTTTCTTTTCTTGAAAAGAAAGGTTAGTTCTCATTTTATCACAAGCAAGATAATTGACAATATCGGCATACCAAGGAGAGGAATTAAGCTCAAGAGCATGCTCATATGGAAATGTATCACAATCCACTCCTTTTTCATGCAACAAATTGAAATTTTCATCAACGGGGAGGCGAGATAAATGATCCGCTACCACGTTTTCACGCCCCTTTCTATCCTTAATCTCAACATCAAATTCTTGCACAAGCAAAATCCACCTAATGAGTCTAGGTTTAGCTTGTGGTTTGGTCAATAAATGCCTTAAAGCCGCATGATCACTATGTACAATTACTTTAGAACCTAAGATGTAGGATCTAAATTTATCCAATGAAAACACAACGGCAAGCAATTTTTTTTCAGTTGTGGTGTAATTTACTTGAGCACTATTCAAGGTAAGGCTAGCATAGTAAATTACACGAAGAATTTTATCAATTCGTTGACCCAAAACGGCACCAACGGCGGAATTTGATGCATCACACATAATCTTAAAAGGTAAAGACCAATCAGGGGGAACAACAATAGGTGCGGTGATCAATTTCTCCTTAAGAGTATTAAAAGCATGCAAGCATTTTTCATCAAACTCAAAAGGAACATCTTGAGCAAGTAAATGGCATAGAGGTTGGCTAATTTTTGAGAAGTCTTTAATAAACCGACGGTAAAAACCGGCATGGCCTAGAAAGCTTCTAATTCCTTTCACATTAATGGGTGGAGATAATTTTTCAATCACATCTACCTTAGTCTTGTCTACACTCATTCCTTCTTTAGACACAACATGACCAAGGACTATGCCACTAGTAACCATAAAATGACTTTTTTCCCAACTAAGAGTTAGGCTACTTTCTATGCATCTTTTCAAGACAAGTTCTAACTTCTCTAAACAATCGGAAAATGAGGACCCAAAGACCGAAAAATCATCTATGAATACCTCAATGAAGTCTCCAATCATTTCGGAAAAGATGGAGAACATACACCTTTGAAAAGTGCATAGTGCATTGCATAGTCCAAATGGCATCCTTCTACACGCAAATGTGCCAAAGGGGCACGTAAATGCGGTCTTGGCTTGGTCCTCCAACGCTATGGCCACCTGAAAATAACCCGATAAACCGTCAAGAAAGTAATAAAAACTATGTCCGGCAAGTTTATCAAGTATTTGATCAATGAAAGGAAGGGGAAAATGGTCTTTTCTAGTGGCGGCATTGAGCTTTCGGTAGTCAATGCACATTCTCCACCCGGTGGTGGTTCTAGTAGCCACATGTTCTCCCTTGTCGTTCTTTACGACCGTTATCCCTCCTTTCTTTGGAACCACATGGACCGGGCTCACCCATTCACTATCAGCTATGGGATAAATGATCCCTTCCGCTAGGAGCTTAAGAATCTCCTTCTTTACGACTTCCATTAGCACGGGGTTGAGCCTCCTTTGCCCTTCACGAACCGGCTTAGCCCCTTCCTCTAGAATGATACGATGCATACACGTAGAGGGGCTAATGCCTTTGATGTCGGAAAGATTTCATCCTATGGCTTGCTTGTTCCTCTTTAGTACAGCTACTAAGAGGTCTTCCTCATCTTTTTCTAGCCCGGAAAAAATGATCACGGGCTTCTTCTCTTCATCATCAAGAAAGACATATTTGAGATGAGATGGGAGCTCCTTGAGCTCAAGCTCGAGAGTAGGCTTCACTTCTTCTTCGGTTGAGGCCATGACTTCCATGAGACTCATTCCTTCTCCTAACAAGATCTCCATCTCTTCGGCATTCCACTCGTCTCCCCCACACTTAAGGTAGGCTTCATCCATAGCAAGTTCCTCGGACGAGGTTTCACTTCTCCAAGGAGCACCTATTTCCTGCAAGAAAACCTCATCGGCCAAGACATCAATAGCATCTATATAAGAATAATTTTCCTCAAATGAAGAGACGGGAATAGCCTTATTTTCATGTACGGAAAAAGACACGGTTTCTCCCAACACCGACATTTTTAAGGTTCCATTTTTAACATCAATCAAGGTGTTTGTTGTGGCCATAAAAGGTCTACCTAGGAGAAGAGTGTGTTCTTTACCCGTTTCTTTCACATCACCCACATCCAATACAACAAAATCAACCGGTATGATCAATCCACCAACCTTAACTAGAATGTCCTCTATTATGCCCCTAGGATATCTCACGGACCTATCCGCCAACTGTAGACACATTCTAGTTGGTTTCAATTCACCTAACTCTAATTGTTTGTAAATAGAGTAAGGCATCAAATTAATTTTGGCTTCTAGATCTAGCATATCACATGCTTCTTTGCCATTTACCAAAGCAATTTTAAGAGTAAAACTACCTGGATCACTGAGCTTGGGTGGTACTTGATGTTGTAGGATTGCACTAGCCACTTCGGATACCTCTATCTTCTCATCCTCTCCAAACTTCCTCTTCTTGGAAGCAAGTTCTTTGAAGAACTTGACATAGGCCGGCACATTTCGGATGACATCAAGGAGTGGAAGATTGACATTCACCTTAGATAGGAGTTTGTAAAACTCTTGGAATTGAGTCTCTTGCTTCTCATTCCTCAACCGGCTTGGAAATGGAATTGGAGGATTGTAGGGATTGGTAACCCTGTGGAGTGTGGGCTTTGTCACTTCTTCTCTTTCTTTCTCAGACTCCTTTTTTTGTTGTGAAGGAGTCTCATCTTCTTTTTCAACCTCCTTGGTTAGGCTTGACTCTCCCACCTTGTTGTTGATCACCTTTCCTTCTCTAAGCACGGTGATTGCTTGAGCTTGCTCCGGTTGGCTAGGCAACTTGCCCGGTTTAGCTTGCTTGGCTAATTCTCCAACGGTCCCGGCTATTTGGCCCACTTGAGTCTCCATTCTCTTCACGAAAGCCTCAACGGATTCAAATCTTTGTTGTGTGGCTTGAATGAAATATTGCAATGTGTCTTGCAATGTTGGCCTTAGCGGTTGGTTTGGTTGGGCCGGGTATTGTTGCGGCCTAGGATAAGGTGGAGCTTGACCTCCTCCTGCTTGTTGAGGTGGAGGCGGTTGTTGTGGTGGTTGAGGAGGTTGTTGAGGTTGTTTTCAAGAGAAATTCGGATGGTTTCTCCACCCCGGATTGTATGTTGGAGAGTAGGGGTTGTATTGTTGACGCGGTTGGAAGCCTTGGAGAGCATTCACTTGCTCTTGAAGAGCATGGAAATGAGCCTCTTCACTTGACTCCGGCTCGATCAATCTTTGACACAAGTTGGCCCCGTGGCCATACTCTCCACAAATCCCACACGTCTCAACGGTCATCACTTGTTGGGGTGGCCTCTCGGAAGTTCTAAGCATCTCTACTTGCCTTGTCAACTCGGCAAGTTCTTTCGTCATATCATAACTAAGGTTGGCTTCATTGACGGAAGCTCTCTTCTCCCTAGCACTCTTTTGTTGAGAAGTAGTGGCCATGGTCTCATAGATGTTTGAGACCTCTTCGGCAGTGCGTCCTCCAATGTCTCCTCCCGATGCATTGTCCACCATATATTGGAAATTTTGTGAAAGCCCGTCGTAGAAGAATTGGTTGAGCAACTCGGGGGCGAGGTGGTGGTGAGAGCATTGTTGTTGGAGACCTCGAAATCGATCACAAGCTTCATGAAATGCTTCACCCGGAGATTGGCTGAAAGTAACAATTTGAGCTCTCAAGTCTTGGGTCTTTTGATTGGAGTAGTACTTGGCCATGAACTTCTCATAGACGGCATTCCAATTGGCCAATGAATTGGCCGGAAGAGACATGAACCATGTCTTAGCTCGATCTTTCAAGGTGTAAGGGAAACACCTCATCTTCAATTGATCTTCATTCAAACCTTGTAGAGGAAAGGTTTGAACAACAGAATAGAACTCCCGGATGAAGTTCAAAGCATCTTCGGCCGGCATCCCGTAGAAAGAGGGAAGTTGGCTAAAATGGATGTTCTTCAACTCGTAGTTCCTCGCGGCTTCACCAAGAACTATGCAAGAAGTCGACGCCCCGATCATGAGACGAGCAAAGTCTCTCATATTCCTTGCCGCATTGGCATTGACATTGGCATTGTCGGGGTTGTTGAAAGGGTTAGCTTCCATCTCTCTTTCCCACTCGAACACGTCAAATCTCCTTGGTCGATGGATATCGTCAAACACGGGGTCTAGTCTCCGATTGAGGCTTCGCCTCCCTAGCATACAAAACACAAACAAAATGGAGATCAAACGTACCTTGCGGAAAGAGATACCAAAGCCAAACAAAAGGACATGAACACAAAAATAAATTTATACAAACAACACAAACACTTTAATGACAAATTCACAATTTCAAAACAACACAAAAGCAAGTATAGCACCAAAAGACAATTCTTAAAAGCCTTCCCCAGCAACGGCGCCAAAATTTGTTTCGCGGTCCACAAATTATTTATATTTCCGGTTTATGCTCACTAGACACTACTTAGGACCACACCCGCAATTGGACGGGGTCAATTGTAGAAGTAATAAGCTTAACCCGAGTTGATCTCTCAAGAAAGGCTTTATATGAAAGAATTATCTAAAGACTACACATGCTTTCAACAAAACAACTAAAATAAAATCTAAACATTCTAACAAGGGGGTTTGATGGTGATTATGCTAGGAATTTGAAATAGATAATCAAGTAAGACAAGTAAACGCAAATACACAAATTAAATCGAGATTAGAGGAAATAAGTTTGATTAAGGTATTAGGGTGTAGATTCTCTCAATGGTTTTATCATTATACTTTATTCAAGTTGATAATGCTACTCTCACAAATACGATAGTCTCTTCCAATTAGTTTAACTTCAATTACTGTCACCGTCTATCCGTTAAACCTCTCTTAGCTATATCATACAAGCAAGATTGACATATTAGGCTTAGGAACCCCATCCACCTAACGTCGAAGGAACCAATTTCCGGATTTAGATTCACAATCAAGACTCCTCTAACTCTTATCAATGTTCAAGTAGTGATAAATTACCTAAACATGAAAAAGCACGATTCCAACAACAACAATCAACAAGAACAACCATAGATCAAAACCACATCGATCCTCTACACCTAATAGAGAGATTAGCCACTAAACATGCTCAAAAATATGCAAACACTATAGAAGAACAACATCTAATAAATCAAATGTAAATGAAGATAACTTCTACAATATTGTATATCCTTCAAGAGTTTTGGGACAAATCCCTACAAACATCCAAGAAATGTAAAGAAAAACACAAGATAAACCTCCTCCGAGCTTAGCTTCCGCGGATGGCTCATCGTCGTCCGTCTCGTGTCTTCTCCGTCTCCCTTGGTTTGATCTCATTACTCTTCCTTTTCTCCTCCTCTCTTGGGTGAAGGTGAGGGTGTGAAAAATGGTGAGGAAAGGGTGTTGAGATTTAGTGTGTTTGTAAAGAGAGAGAATGGATGTAGAATGGTAGAGATGATGGAGTGGTGAGAGTGGAATGAGTGTTAATGGTTGTTAGTCAATGATCCCCCAAAATCTATTAGATATAAGAGGGGGAGAGAGAGAGACGTAAGAGAGAGAGAGAGAGAGAGAGAGAGAGATGAAAGATAGGTATGGTGGTAGGAAAGAGAAAAGGTGGTGGTAGGGTGATGGGGATGGAGCCTTAAATGTAAGAGGGATTTGGGGGGATTTGTTGGGGGAAAAAGTCCACAAAGTGAGCTTAGGGGAATTAATCCCTACCCCCTATTGCTTAGATTAAGGTGGTTCAAGAATCGTACCAAAAGATGGAGGAAGAAGGATATGTCATTTGTTCCCAAATGAAGAAGAGGCGAGAGCTGATTGTACAAATGGCGTCAATCGGGAGGAACAGGGTTACTCGCACGCCCGCGGGATGCTGCGCACCCGCGGAAGGCCTGGAATGCGCGCGCCCGTGGGGTACCTCCACCGAGAGCACCCTCACACGGGTGCGGGACTCGCACGGCCGCGGGGTCTCTTAGCTCCTCATGATGTGCGGCCGCGGGGCCTTTGGCTCCTCCTTCCGGGTGCATCTCTTCGGTTCTCTTCTTGCTCCTTGCCATCTTATTACCTAAAAATCAAAATACTGCGTACAGAAGCTCAAGTTTTCCAAAACTTGGCTATCACACAAAACTTAAAGATAAACTAGATCAAAATACTCTGAAATACAAATGAAACATACAAAATCAAGCAACAAAACACCACAAATAAACACCAAACAGTCATTGGAGACGTGGCAACAGTACCTGCGCCCGAGGGAGTTCATGATTCATACCGATCATGAATCTTTGAAGCACCTGAAGGGACAGCAGAGCTTGAACTCGTGCCATGCTCGATGGGTGGAGTTCATAGAGTCGTTTCCCTGTGTGATCAAGTATAAGAAGGGAGAAGAGAACGTGGTTGCTGATGCACTGTCCCACAGGTATACTTTGATTTCTGTTATGCATGCACAGTGTCTAGGTCTTGAGCATGTTAAGAGTCTTTATGCTTCTGATCTGTTCTTTGGACCTATTTTTGCATCTTGTGTTGGTAAATCTCATGCTGTGGATTCATATTACATTGTTGATGGATTTCTGTTTAAGGATGCAAAATTGTGTGTGCCTGATTGTTCTATGCGAGAGTTGCTTATTTTGAAGTCACATGCAGGGGGTCTTATGGGTCATTTTGGTGTCAATAAGACGTTAGATCTTTTGCATGAGCATTTTTATTGGCCTTGCATGAAAAGAGATGTTGAAAGAGTCTATGCTAGATGTATTACATATAGGAAGGCTAAGTCCATATTGAGTCCATTTGGACTTTATACGCCTTTGCCGGCGCCATCTGCCCCTTGGGTAGATATTTCCATAGATTTCATTTTGGGTTTTCCTAAGTCTAAATCTGGCAAAGATTCTATGTTTGTGGTATTGACCAGTTTTCCAAAATGTCTCATTTTATTACATTCAGAAAAACTGATGATGCTATTAATATTGCAAATCTGTTCTTTTGTGAAGTAGTTCGTCTGCATGGCATCCTAGGACCATTGTTTCTGATAGGGATTCGAAATTTTTAGGGCATTTCTGGCGTGTGTTGTGGGGAAAACTGGGTACTAAGATTTTATTTTCTACTGCATGTCATCCACAGACAGATGGTCAGACAAAGGTAGTTAATAGGACGCTAGGTACTCTGTTGCGTGCATTAGTGAAGAATAATCTGAAATCGTGGGAAGAATGTTTACCGTTTGCTGAGTTTGTATATAATAGAGTCGTGCATTCTTCTACACATATGTCGCCTTTTGAGGTAGTTTATGGTTTCAATCCGTTAAGTCCAACGGATCTTATTCCGTTACCTATTGACCATCTTTCGAGTTTGCAAGGTGTTCGTAGGGCTAAACAGGTACGCGAGATGCATGAAAGGGTGAAGATGATGATCGAGCTTCAGGGAGTTCGAAATGCAGCAAAGGTGAATACGCACCACAAGCAAGTGCTTTTCAAACCCGGAGATAAGGTTTGGGTTTACTTCAGCCCGGGGCGTTTCTCTAATTTGCGGAAGTCAAAGCTGATGCCTCGTGGAGATGGGTCGTTCACTGTGGTTGCTCGAGTCAATGACAATGCTTACCGACTTGAACAGCCTGGTGAGTACAAATGTTCTTCCACATTTAATGTCTCTAACTTGTCTCCTTTTTCTATATATGATGTCGACGCCGAGGAGGAGCTGAATTCGAGGTCGAATTCTTTTGAGGAAGGGGGAATGATGAGACTGGGATGAGCACTGAGGAATTAAACTCGGAATTGTAGCTAAGAGGTCAATGACGCGTTTACGTGCCAAGAAACTGCAAGGATATCTCCAGTGCTATATTGGAAAGAAGCTGGAAGAAGATGGAGTCAATTTCAACCAGTACAAGTTGGTGACTATTTTGAGCATCGAAGAGTGAAGCTGCGGCCCTATGCTGGACTTGGATGTGTGTCCTTGCTGTTTTTTTTTTAATTAGTTATTTTATTTATTTTAGACTATTATTTCAGTTGTGGTTTTTATTTATTTAGCAGGCCTAATTATCACAATCTGTTTAACTGATATTGGACCCAGTAGTACTTTTATTAGCCTAGTTTGAATTCTAGGCCCAAGACACTTCAAATTTTGTTCCCTCTAGGTTATTTAATTAGGGATTTCGTTCATTGTAGGGTTCAGATTGGATTTGAATGAAAAAAATAGCTTTTACGTTTTCTCCTGTCTCACACACAAACATCGGTTCTATCGGTAGAGTTTGAAGTTGGCAACTCTAGACTTGAAATCATCCATCTCATTAGTGATACCTCGTGGTATCTGGGTTAGATAGCTATTGAAGATTGCTCCATAAGCGCGTTCCGAGTTCTCGTCGATTCAGGGTTCGTTTCGGGTAAGATTCACTTCTATCTTTCGTTTTCATCACCACCACGTCATTCCCCGCCTTCACAGCATCCATACACGTTCCCTAGAAATTCTAGTACCATCATAATCGTCCTCATACTCGTCCAAGCCCAGATTGTAAGTCAATAATTCATAGATCCAAAATACGAGCCCTAGAAGCCACAAAAGTATCCACGGAGCCAAATCCCAAACCACTTGTGCGTTTTTGCTGAATTTTGGATATGTTATGCATGACTTCAGATTGTATCTTATCCTAAAATTTGAGCTCAATTCAAGGTCGTTTGCATAGGATTCTGATCGAGTCTTAATTAGGGTTTTTCGGGTTATTTGGGGTTGTTTTGTGTTTAATTCTTTTCCAATTCATGATTCATTGATTTAGTACAGCATATTGGGGTTATTAATTCATTGTTGATTAGTTGTGTTTGGATTGAATCCTTCTATTTTTTTACATGTGTTCTTTCTTGAGCTTCCGCGTATAGATTGGCTGCATCAATAATTAAATTGATTATCGATTATGAATTCCCGAAACAATATATACACTATAGCATAATCAAATTGATTCTCACATATGAAATCACTATTCAACCTAAACACTATAGTATAACGAAATTGATTATCGATTATGAATTCTCGAAACAACTTATATACTATGGTATAATCAATGTGATTCTCGCAAGTGAAATCCCGATACAACATATACACTATAGTATAATCAAATTGATTATCGATTATGAATTCCCAAAAGAACATATACACTATAGTATAATCAAATTGATTCTTGAGTACGACTTCTCAAAAGAACTTATATACTATAGTATAATCAAATGGATTCTTGATTATAAATTCTCGAAACAACTTATACACTATATTATAATCAAATTGATTCTCACAAGTGAAATTCTGATACAACATATACACTATAGTATATTCAAATTGATTATTGATTATGGTTCCCGAAACAACATATACACTATAGTATAATCAAATTGATTCTTGATTATGACATCTCAAAACAACTTATACACTATAGTATAATCAAATGGATTCTTGGTTATAAATTTCTGAAACAACCTATACACTATAGTATAATCAAATTGATTCTCGCAAGTAAAATTCCGATACAATCTATATACTATAGTATAATCAAATGGATTCTTGATTATAAATTCTCGAAACAACCTATACACTATTGGTAGCTTATGAAAATATAATTACACCATATGTTAAATAATTGTACCGTTTATTAAATAATCATAACTTCATAATTGTGGCCTTCAAATTTAATCAAATGTTTGTAAAATATAATCGTAGCAATTTGAATTTTCCACGATTAATTCAATTTGTCATGATTAAATTCAAACATTGCCATGATTAAATTTAAATATTGCCATGATTAATTTCAATTTGTCATGATTAATGATAAATTTGCCATGATTAAATTTAAATATTGTCACGATTAATTTTAAATTTACCACGATTAATTTCAACGTGCCACAATTAATTATAAATTTATCACGATTAAATTCAAACATTACCACGATTAATTATAAATTTGCCACGATTAAATTCAAACATTGCCACGATTAATTTTAAATTTTTTACTAATTGGCCACAAATTGCCATGATTAATTATCCCAGCCCCATTTTAAACATGACACGATTAATTGTCCCAGCCCCATTTTAAATATGAATTGGTCACGATTAAATTTAAATATTATCACGATTAATTATAAATTTACCACGATTAAATTCAAACATTGCCACGATTAAATTTAAATATTGTCACGATTAATTTTAAATTTGCTACGATTAAATTCAAACACTGCCACGATTAATTTTAAATATTGTCACGATTAAATATTTTTTATGGACAAAAAAAATGATAAATACATTGTAATTAAATAAAATTTCAATTTACAATGGAGTATTGTTTTCGTGTAAAATAGCATTTGTAATTATTAATTTTTTATATTCAAGCATTCTTAATTTCATTTTTTTAAAATTTTGGTTTAATAGTAACTATCTGCATATTGTTAAAAATTCTTTACTAATTATACTAATTTTAAAGTCTAATTTAAAGTGTACTGGGCCTCAATCACTATTGCTATATATTGCTGATTAAATCCTCTTCGCAGCCCAATTCCACTAATCCATGATCCGGATCCGCATCAGCTGGAGCGACCCGCTCATGACAAATGTACTTTCAACCTGCTTCTCATCACCTATCTGGAATCCGTTCAAGCTCATCACAAAATATAGTTTCAAAATGATAATTGCTGTTGTGATCTTATGTTAATTTGCAAATTATAATCCTTATAATTATTAGAGATTATAAATGCACCCAATTGGATGTCTCCACATCAATGGTTTGGATACAATGGTCACATTCTCAATGTCATTGGATTGCATTTGTGAAATTTTAATTAAAGATCTCATACTTTAATTAAATTCGTCACGGACTTCATTTTTAGTTTATTTTTCATAATCGTAATCCTCTTGTATTATTACACTTATATACTAAGATTATGATAACATTAAATAAACTATGAATTTTCTGTGATGTAAAATAAATGCATAAAAGAAGCATATTAGTTCGAAAATAAATGTGGCTATTATAAATAATATAAAAACTTATCACAATTACTTTAAGGACCAAATCCCAAACATAATCCTTATACTTATTCTATTTTACAAATATAATTAATATTGTGGATACTTAATTAGTATATATTTGTTAAGCATAAATAGACGACTATATTTTCAGAAAACTCTTTAGTGGTATGAATTTATATGAATTTCTTACCTATAATTATTGGAATTATAATAATTCTAATTTCTCATTAATTAATGTTGGCAACTAACAAGAATTCCAACGACCCGTAATTTCAAATGTCTTACGTATGTTCTAAGGAGTATTCGATAAAATACATGACACTATCACATAGTCAATACGAGCGATCGATAACTTTTTTGAAAATGGGCATACCATAATACTAAATTCGGAAAAAACATTAATAGACGTTCCGTGATACAATTTAATTAAGAGGTTGGAATTCGATGATGTATAATGGCAACATCTTTATAATATTGCTCGACAAATGGAATGTGCAAAATTAAATATTACCGTGTACAGGCAAATTACTAATTCTGCCACAATATGTACAATCAAAATTATCCACAATTTTTCAGAAATCTTGCTGCATCACAAGTATTTAGTAAACCACCATTTTTTTTAAGTGGATCGCATCCCAGATTAATTACTTTTTGATTAACTAGTTAATCAAATAATAATCACTTCATAGCAATGGATTTAACTACTATTTTTTCGGCATGTGGCATTACTTAATTTAATAAATCAGAAAATACCACTAGTAAATTTGCAACCCCGTTGTAGTAGAGAGGCGGGCCTCCTGCAAGAAATCTAACAGGGAGGTGGGTGCAAGGAACAGCAGACTTAACGGAGGAGTGACTAAGAGCATCTCCAAGGGGCCCTTCACCTTAGAGGCAGCCGCTAAGTTTTGTTGAAAATCATCTCCAACTGTCCACCTCCTTTACCTGTTTTGTAAGGGGGTGAATAGTACCCCTTTACATGTAAAGGGGTACTATTCATCCCCTCTACTTTTTTTTTATTTTTTTTTCTTTATTTATTTTTTAAATTTTGTATTAATTTTATTCTTTAATTTTTATTAATCTAATAATGTAAAATATATTATTTTTAGGTCTAATGTTATGTTTAATTCACTTAATATAATAAAAAATATTATATAATTATTAAAAAATTAAAAACTTAAATTACAAGAAATAGTATAAAATATATTACATTAAATTAAAATTACCACAATAATACATAAAAATAACATAAAATACATTACATTAAAATAAAACAACAACAACAACAATACTACTACTACTACTAATAATAATAATAAAGAGAAAAATCAAAGATAAAGAAGCTCATTTGGCACTTCGTAATGCATTAATTGATCATTTATGGGATGAATTTTCAAATTCTAAGGGTTAATTATTATTAAAATGTAATTTATGTCTTTGTTAATGTTTGTTCATGTTTATAATGTAATAGTTTTTTATATCAGTAAATGTTGATTTTATGTTCAAATAACATATAGTTTTGTAAATTAATTTAAATTATATTATTTTTTATTATTATTAAAATTTAAATAATATTAAATATTAAACGTAAATATATTTGAAAAAATATATGCTACACAATAATTTGATAAAAAAATAATATTAGAAAGCATAAAAATAGAATATTCTATTTGTAGAGTGAATTGTAAAGTTGATGGTTGGAGATACTTTTGCTCCAACTGTACATTTTCCTTTAGAATAGAGGTAGAGGGGAAAAAATGGTTGGAGATGGCCTAACTCCATCCATTATCCAAGCTGATTCGGTTCAAATTTGTGGCTCGGTCGAGTTTGACTTTTCCACCATCTGCAACAACAATTTTCACGTGTCAAGATCCAAGCGCGGGGACGCAATAGGTTTGGGTCTAGCATCGAATTTGTCATCATATAGGCAGGATCCCAACAAATTAATTGACATCAAGCATAGAAGATCCAAAGTCAAACGACACATCTATATAATATATAATAACGACTCCGTATCCGTAAATAGAAAATATTAATTTTTCCGCCTAAATATCGTTTCCGTAACTAGAAATGTAATATTTATTAATTAATCAATATTATATTAGATATTTAGTTAATTATAAAATAATTAACTATATTCATTCCTATAAAAAAATATGTCATTTATGTAATGTATAAAGTACCATAATCCATCTATGTTAAATATAATACGATAAACATGAAAATGGACATATCATTATAAGTATATATTTAAATTAATTAAAAATTAATTTTATAAAATTACATTAATTTGGCCCATGTATAGGATACCAATATATCCTATTTATATAGGTATATATTTTCCATGATTATCGGTGTTATATATTAGTACACATTACGTAAATTAGTCATGATTATATATGAAAAAAAAAATCTATTTTAACTACAACAGTTAATTTACGGTGATTATATTTTTCATCAAATATGTTAAGAATATAGGATTGCACCAATAATCAAGATCTATATATATCGAACAAATCCTGATTTTTCTCAATTTTTCAACTATTAAAATTTGCATTAATCGCCTATGCAGTCAAGTATGTCCCCAATCACAAATTTGTCTCTTTTTTCTATCATCTCTCTCTCTAAAAAACTCTTCATTCAATTCGATAAAAGTATTATCGTTATTGTTTAAAATGTTGACTTCTTTGTTAAAACATGTTTTAGTGTATGTGATAAATGTACAATTGAACTTATGATTCCATATTTCTATCTATTGGCAGGTAAGGAGTGCTTGGAGAAAGTTACAGAATATCTAAGTAGTCGACTATCCTTATTTGGATGAATACGAAAACTTCTCATTTGAATGTCTTCACCAAAGTTTGTTGTCCTTCATTATTGTCTGTTGTGTGTGCTATGTGTTATGTACATTTACTGATTTATATTTGAAAATCTTTCTGAATAACTCTATGGTGATTCCAGGCATATTTTATTGCACTTTACAAATAACTATGATATTGTTATGGAGGTTCAATTTGAAGGCAGTTATATGTAAGTGGGTTCGCTATCTTCTAATTTTCTCTCTTTGTTCTTTTCTAAAAAAATTATTTTCATTGGTGCATTTAGATTAATTTAATTTACTTTTTCAAGATACAGGGCATTATACATTTTCTAACATTGAAATTGTTCTGACTCTAAAAGAACAACAATTCTCAATTTATGCAAAGAAGCTAGAATTCTCTAACGAAATTAAAGCTTTCTTTGTGCAACAAATTTCAACTTTTTTATTTATTTTGAAATGGCCAAATTTGCGATGGTTTTGAGAAAAGATTAATTCCAAATGTCTTTTTTTTTTTCTTTATCACAACCTTTGTGTATGGATTGATGTACCAATTCTTAAATAAAATTCCAATTTAAATTAGGTGAAATATTTTGATAATTTGATGTAGTATTAAAAAGGCACAATTGGTTGTATTATTGGGACAAACTCACTTACACGAGTGAGTCTAGAGTGATTGCATTGATATCATCGTATTAGTGATTTCGAAGAAAAGAAGAAAACGAAATGGGAAAAATAGGTTATATTAATTAGTTGTGTGCATGCTTCGATTATTTTTGTTTCATTTGTGTTTTTGAACTTCTCAATTTATATTATTAATTAGGTATTAGAAAATCTTAATATGAAAAAGCATCCTAAACTAAGTAAATCATATCATAGAAAATAAAGTTGAAGAAGTTTGATGCATGTGTACCTGCATGATTTTACGTGTTCAAGCTTTGTGTTCATTGCATTTCTCTCATACCAGTTCTCACATCTGAGTTTTATATATGTGCTCAAACATATTGTCCATTTGTCTTTTCCTTATGTCTTATAATTAGTTCATTTTTCTACCAAGAAGATCGATGATGCATGAATATTATACCTTTTGTTGTTGGTACAATTTTTGAATATTGAGGTCGAAGAAGATGACAATTGGGCAATGAGAAGTTGGATCCAAAATTATGTCCCGGGGTAAAGACAATTAGGAGTGATTGGTATAATAAAATTGAATGGAATGAGGGTCTGAATGGGATGATAATTCTTATGATTGGTATGTCTACAGAACGAAGAGCGAAATGAAATGTCAATTTTTTTATCTTATATAATGAATATTTTATGTATTTTCAAAATTTTCTTATAATTGAATAAAGTGCATGTAGTAGCTAATAAATATCTACACATGCCTTCATCTATTTTTTATATTTCTAAACGTCATTTATTCTTTTTTAGTATGTGAATTTTTTCTAATTTTTTTAGCAAAGTATAATTTGCTTATTTTATTGAAAAACTTTGTTCTAAAGTATTTAACTAATCAATATAAAATAATTTGTATAAGTTAATAAAAATATTTTTACTTCATAGAATTTATTATTTCAATTTTTTATTTGAATATATTAAATTATATCAAATACATAATTATTTTATATTGTATTATAATATATTTTATGTTCTATTTATTTTGGCATCACTTTAATTTTTCTTCAACAAAATTATAAAATCTATCAAAATTTGATTTTAACATATATTTTTAAATTATTTTATGAAAATAAATAAATAATATAAAAATAATTATGAAATAATAATAATAAATTAATTAGTCTAATTTTAGATTTATTTTTCTAAATATGATAAAATAATCTTATAAGAGATGATTATGTATAAGTGTATCATATATTATTATTATTTTTTTGCCAATAATAATAGCTAAACCATTGGAGGTAGGTGGAATAACCATTCCCCTTCCTTTGGGATTATGGATTCGTTCGAGAATGGTGATTTCCGATTTAATTATTTAAACCATAACAATCATCAGAATGAGAATGAGTATATGAATGATCATTCTATTCCATTTCTTTTCACACCAATCACCTCCTAAATTTATGTCGCAGACTGTTACTTATTTTGAAATGAAATTATTTTATATGTTATATGAATGAACACAGTTAGTACTCAAAATTATAAATTATTTTTATTTTTAAATACAATTTAGAATTTTTGTCATTAGTATACAATTTAGAATTTTTATTAATTATTGATATACCATTTAATATTCTCTGTCACCGGTCGTGACATATAATTTGAGTTTTGCATTCACAATTTTTGTATATAATATAAAGTTTATTTTTTTTATTGGTTAATACGATTCTTTTAAATTACAATTTAACTTAAATTTTCAATTTTATTAATAATAATAATAATAATAACAAATTATTATTATTATTATTATTATTATTATTATTATTATTATTATTATTATTATTATTATTACATAAAAAAATCAAATTGTATATCACTCATGCAAATACAGAAAAATGTTAATTTATGGTGAGCACGTGGACTGTGAATTTTGAAGGATATGCCATATGTTTGTGTTAAAATATAAAATATATAATTATAATCTAAACAATGAATTGAACTATAAAAATTGACAACAAACTATATAATTAAACTTATCTTTGGGATCAATACTTCAAAGATTATGTCTATCAGTGAAAATATTATCATATTCACAAAATATAAAACTTGTGGTAAATGATTTGAAAGCATAATTTACTCTGAATGACAAATAAATTTTGATAAATTAAATTATGAAAAATATTTTTGAATGAAAATAAAATTTGTAGGGGGTGGGGTTTGGGATTTAACAATGTCTCACCATTACCAGGTTATAAATATTACTAAGTTATAAACCTTGTGGTAAAAAAATTATTTTAATGCATATTATCTTTTGAAAATATAACTGTTGGCAGTGTGTTAGGTATGTGTGGTTTTCGTTGTTAAATAATTGAGATATGAGGATCGTTGTGTCATGAGTGATCTTACTTAAAAAATGATTGAGATTCAATTTTTGAGCGAAACATCATGTTCGATTCACAATTTTATACATACAGCTTCAATTAATATTAATTCTTTTTCATATTTATTGAACATATAGCTTCAATATTAATTCTTATGATTGAATGAATAATTTTAATGGTGATTATATTTTAATAAAATAATTAATATGTGTATCTCATCCGTGCATCGCACGAGCAATGTGCTAGTATAGTTAAATAATAAAACCTGAGATGGCTAGAGCTCGTGGCTGAACCCAAATCTATACTATATATAAAAGCAAAGTTTCCAATTGAAATTGATTTCAAATTGATTTGAAATTGATTGATGGCAATTTTGTAAAAAGATTTTAATTCTGAGGTCATTAGACTTGGCTATATTATTCAGTTAAAATATTAATTAAATATTTGTAAATATTCAAACCTGATCGTGTGGGGTAGGACAGTTTATTAATTTTTAAATATTTTAAAAATTAAATATTTTTAATAATCAACCACTACCACTATGAAACAGGGCAACGTGTGTTCTTTAAGAATTTAAAACGGTCATTTCTGTATAATAAAAAAATTTGTCATTTATAATAGTTATATAATATACAAATATTTATATTGCAGATTTATAGTGAGCAAATTAGGTCAATTATTAAACGGATGAAAAAAAAAATTACATTTCAGAAATTAAAATAAAACTGAATTCACCCACTACATGGAAGTTATACACCACTTCATTCGACCCACCACTTTTAATTGGAACAGATATAGATAAATAATAAAATTTACTATTACAAATCCACATTATTGATTCTCTCTGCATTATTTTCTCTGCATTTCCTTTGCGTCTCTATATTTTTGAAATTGAACTCCAGAGATGGCTCCAGTATTTGGAACTGCGAGGATGTTGAAATCCGGAAAGAGCACGTTTGGTCTAGAATTACGACTTATATGATGTTACGAAAACACAAATTCATACAGTATGGAATGCATATTCCATGATCGAGAGGTAAGATCAGTTGCTTAAAGACTCGATTTTTAATAACAATATATTTATTAATTTCCGACTTTTTTTTTGCAGGGCACACGTATTCATGTAACTATTCCTAAAGCAAATATTGAAAAGTTCAAACATCGCCTAATTGAAGGCAATGTTTATGCTCTTATCGATTTTGTAATCGGAATAAATGTCATGAAATACAAAACAACTGCTTCGCTGTACAAGATAATCATCTTTAACCAGAGTAGGATATTTGAGGTTTTCCACGATGAATTTCCACACCTTTTATATGAGATGAAGTCGTTTGTTGATGTTGCAAACATGGAACAGCTAGGAGATGCGCCTATGTTTGGTAAGATTTTTATCAAACATACAAAAAGGTTTATGTATAGAATTGTTCATAAACAGATATTTGATTATTTTAATTATTTATGCCAGATGTAATTGGAACTATAGTTTCCCACTATAGACCACTTACAAGAGAAATTAATGGGAAGTTTACCAAGTTGATGGACTTAGTTCTGGAAGATTTGGAGTAAGCTATTACTTTTCTTTACTATATTTGCGAATTTATAAATATACATTTGTTTTCATTTTGAGAAATTTTATGTTATTTATAATTTCTGTAATTGTGTAATTGAATTTGACGTTTATGTTATTTAATACATCTGTAAATTTTTAAGTTGTTTATTATATCTGTAATTGAGAAATTTTTAAGTTATTTATTATTTCTGTAATTGTGTATCAATTGAAATTGAATTTTACGTCTGTTATTTAATACATCTGTAAATTTTTAAGTTGTTTATTACATCTGTAATTGATAGATTTTTTACTTATTTATTTATTACATCTGTAATTGTGTATCAATTGAAATTTAGAAAGATAATAGAAAGATAATTAACTTTATAAAACATGAATATCCAAATTAACTTGTGTATCAATTGAAATTTAGGAGCGCAAAAATAGTAATTTTTTTTCAATGTTTCCAGTGGAAATACGATAACAGCAACACTGTGGGAGAAGCATGCAGAAGACATGATAGATTTTTTAAATTCAGCACCTCAAGCTCCAGTTGTTATTATTCTGCAGTTTTGCAGACCTAACATTTACAGGGGGTAAGAATATTATTGTTACATAAATTTCGATTATATTAACGATTCTGATTATTTTAAATCTACAGGTGAGGTCAGAATTTCATCTTTATTTAATATTACAAAGATTGTCACAGATCAGAATATTTCAGAGATATCTGAATTCTGTAGCAGGTAATTTATATTAATTTATATTAATTTACTCTTTTACAATATTACATACTGTACATGTTAATTAAACCATATATTAAAATATGTTAATATTTATTAATTATTAAATATTTTTTCAAGTTATCTGAGTAGTGGAAAAGTGAGATCGACAACAATCTCTACACTGACATCATCATCAACAAGGTCATTGAATGATGAAATTAGAGATGGGAATTTTGTGCTAAAAACAATATCTGAAATAATGACAGATGGAGAGGTATTATAAATAAATGGAATAACAATGATTTATTTTTATTTCGAAAAAATATTTCACTGATTTTTCTATTGTAATTAGGTTGGCTATTTCTGGGTATTTGCAACCATCCTATGCATAGAGACCATTGGAGATTGGTCCTACTTAGCTTGCAAAAGATGTCATAAAAAGATGAGAGCAAGTGGAAGTCAATTTTTCTGTGAGAAATGTCAGTCCTATGATATTACAGGAAAACTGAGGTACATAATATTTAATTAATTATTGTACAGTTTTAGAAAAATTATAATACTTATTGTTTTAAATTACAGGTACAAGTTAACTGTTAGGGTTGTGGATGACACTGGAACTACTACTTTCCTACTGTGGGATAAGGAAAGTGTAGCACTAATTGGAAAAACAGCCTTGGAACTGAGTGTGGTAAATAATAATTTTTAAAATGTGTAATATTAAAAAAACAGGATAAATGATAATTGAATTTTTTTTAGGGTCCAAGTTTTGAGGGAATTCCAGCAGGCATTGAACAATTAGCTAACAAAAAGGCTTTGTTCAATGTCTCAGTTGAGCCAGGGCAGACAAGAAATTACACAGGCTCTTTTAGTGTAGGAAGGATTTCAACTGATAGACAAATTATCCAGAAAGTTTGTGGAGAAAATGTGATTGAGGTAAAAAAAATAATGAAACACATAGCATATTAAATATTACATCAATATCTTTATATATTTTATAACAAATCGTTTTTTTTATAGGATGAGACTTCAGCTTCGATAAATGGAGATGAAATGATAGAAGAGATGGTATCTTCATTTTAATTTTATAAAATTTATTATTAATTCGAAAAGTATACTTATGGATAAGAAATATTTTATTTCAGATTGGTTCATCATCTTCAAAATCTGTTGTTGAATTGAGAAATACTGAAGTTATCAGCAAAATAATTCAGCAGATACTAGAAGATGGGCAGGTTAAAAAAAAAATTTACACTATTTTTCAGATTGAAAATAATTTTTTTATATTGCATCAACATAAAAAAAATTGTTATTAAATTTAGAGTGGAGAGTTTACAGTGTTTGCCACTATCAACTCCATTGAAGACATTACTTGCATGACATACCTTATATGCAGAGTATGTCGAAAGAAATTGGAGCCACACAATGGACTCAAATTCTTTTGCGAACAATGTGAATCTCTTGCTATATGTGGAAAAAGAAGGTCATTGATTAATTTATACTTAGTATTTCAATTATTTTTTATCTTACAAAATTAAATCATTTATTTATTTTTAAAACATAGATACAAATTGACTGTTGAAGTGAGCGATGGCACTGCAACTACGACATTTCTGATGTGGGAAAATCAATGCATTGAATTACTTGGACAAAAATCAGAAAATTCATCAGAGGTAATTATTCAGATTATCATGGATATTAATTTTTTAAAAATATAAACTAATTTCATTTTTTTTAATAGGATGAAATACTGGATTTACTTCCAGCTAAAGTTGAAGGCATAACAACTAAGAAAGGGCTGTTTAATATAATTGTCCTGCCGGAGCAGGTCAAGAATTTTAACGGACCATTTGATGTTGTTAAAGTTGCACATGAGGATAGTATAGTGGGAGAAACTTCACTAAATCAGGTGCAAATTTTAATTAAAAAATATTACAGGCGAAATTTAAAATCTTTAGCTAAAATTATATTAATTTTATAGGAACCACCATCGAAATCAAAAAAAGGGAAGGAGGTGATTGATGACATTGCAGATGAGGTATATTACTATAGAAAAATTACTTTTGTTTTATTTTTAATAGATTTATGCATATCAGATTATAAAATATTAACTAGCATATAATATAGTTTGTAATTCATTTAATTTTTTTTACTATTTCAGGATATTTTGCGAAGAGACTCATTACTCACACCAAAGAAGATGACGTCCAACACGAGTAATGCAGTCAATATTATGGATGATGAACATGTCAAGAGAAAGCTGAATGATGAGTTTTCAGCCACCACCCAGAAGCGAAACAAAAGATTGTTGAAGAAGGATAAAATGTCAGCTTAAAAGAACGGATGCAGAATGTCAATGAAATTGTCGAATTGGAGGGGATCATATTTAAATTTTTAATGCTTACAGTATATGAACGATTTAATTTTTTTATGCTTTCAGTACATGAACAATTTTATTTTTGACGTTTTTGCAGATGTTTTGAAGTATTTGACATAATTTTTTGATGTTCAGTTTTATATTCAGTTTATTGATATTTTTCATTGGTTGAAATTTGACTTTTTGATTTTGCATGTATTAGTTTTGGTTTACATGATATTGCTCGAATTTAAGTTCTTTAAAATTTATGTTACATTATGTTTTCAATTTTTTATTAAGCTTTATTATTATACTATACAATCAAACATTTATACTTATGTTGTGATATTGAGTTTATGTTTGTATTTTAATGTGATGTATTTATACGAGATACGTTTAATTAACAAACATTGTAAAATCTATATTTTAACAACATAATAAAATTTCTGCAAACATTCAATCATACATACAACATGAAGCTCATCCATACAACATAATTAACAGATTTTTTAATTTAAATGTAAAATGCAATTTAAATATATGATAGTCAAATAAAACACAACGACAATAAATACATATTAGATAATATTCCATTAATGATGCAATAGCATATTAAGTACCAATTAAATATCAAGTGAATGAGTGCGAAAGATCTGGATCAAAGATTATTAACCTTTCAAGAACCATTTAGGAGTAAGTGGATTTCCCAGTTCACAATTACCCATTTGAACGAGGGCGCAGGGGGTCACACAAAGTCAATGGCCCTATCGGGTTAAAAACTATAATCCAAACCAAAACCTCTCATCGAGAGATTTCGCAAACTGTTCTAAAAAAGAACAGTGAAAGAGCACAGAGATCTGAAACTCAAAAGAACAGAGCAAAGCATACAACCATGGAAGGATGGATATATAAATATTAAATCATATATATTCTGTTATGCTAACCTAAAATATTCACCCATAAAAATTAATTTTGAAACAAGCAAGCAAAACATAAATAATTGTAACAGTAAATTAAACAAAATAACATTAACATATTTTTAATATCAGGAACAGGTATAAAATAAATTAAATAACATGTGTTATTTTAATAACACAAACAGGTGATAATAACATTAACTCCATGAAACAGGAACAGTAACACTATAATCCAAACCAAAACCTCTCATCGAGAGATTTCGCAAATTGTTTTAAAAAAGAACAGTCAAAGATCACGCTGATCTGAGACTCAAAAGCACAGAGCAAAGCATACAACCATGGAAGGATGCATATATAAATATTAAATCATATATATTCTCTGATGCTAACCTAAAATATTCACCCATAAAAATTAATTATGAAACAAGCAAGCAAAATAAAAATAACTGTAACAGTAAATTAAACAAAATAACATTAACATATTTTTAATAACAGGAACAGGTATAAAATAAATTAAATAACATGTGTTATTTTAATAATAGGAACAGGTGATAATAACATTAACTCCATGAAACAGGAACAGTAACATTGAACCATATATAAATTAAATAACAGATTTTATCATTTAACATTCAAGCATATATTCAACTATACATATATACAATTTAAAATATAGGAATGTTTAAACGAAATAATTAAAGGAATATAAATTTATTTAAAAAAATGTGTACATATTATACATATATATTATGATATCATAGATGTTAAATAATTCATTTAACTTAAGCATACAAAATTACTAGAAATAAGAAATAGGTGAAGATATAAAAATTACATGATATCGGACAGTTTAAAATGAAATTGGAATAAAATTAAAAAAAAACATGTTAAAATATACAAAAAATCCATGTTACTGGACAATTTATAAATATGTAAAAAAAAGTTAATAAAATTAAATGCGAATAAACTTTTTTAAAAATAAAATTGTTAGTGGGTTGTGTTTGAAAATAAAACTGCCATCAAAATTCAAAAATTCAAAATTTGAGATTACCACATTTGAAAGAAAAACGAAAATGGCAAACAGAGACAAGTATCAACCATTCTCAGATGAAACACATGAACAAAAAAGAAGAAGAATCATGTCACAATCACGTCCAGGTATGATTACGGCCTATATATGGTTTAACTCTAACAAAAACTTTGATGAATTTTTCAAAATTTTTAATATGAGGAAACAAAAATTTAAAAGAACTTTGTTAAACACAGATTTAACAAACTGCATCTTAAATGTTGCATATATTTGTTTAAAGCTGGGCATTTGTATCAGAAATGTAAGTAACTCACATTTGTTTTGAGGATTTGGAAGTTTCTGTGAGTTTGTATCTGACATACTGAATAATTGAGACAGATTCAACATAGAGGCTGCAAAAAAAAAAAAAAAATTAGAACAACAAAATTTTAAGCTTATCTAATACACAAATCCACAAAGACTAGATCTGCATATATTAGAATCGGTAAATTTGAGATTTGTGTGTGTTACTCATCTTTTTTTGTGCGCATTGCTCAGTGTTGGCCGCTGGATAGTCAGGATATTTCCTGCAAATTATGAAATGAAAAATTAGATATAAAATCAAACATAGATGCAGTGAGTGTAGTTCATAAATCAAACATAGATGCAGTGCCGTAAACTCTACAGATCTGTGAATATATGAAGGCATAGTTTGACAGTGGTATACATATATATATATAATGAGTAAAACTCATCTTTTTTAGCTGAAACCCGTGCATAAAACTCTGTTATTAGGATTTACATAATAGATGTAATTAGATCCACAGCAGATCTACATAGATGCACAGTCGATCTACATAGATCTAACAAAAGAGTATATCATTCGTGTAGTAGTAGTACTACTACAGATGGATATGTGCTTAGATCTGCAATTCTTCAGAGGATCTGCGATTTAAGATGTAAAAAAAAGGTTACCAAACTGATTTCAGTGAGTGATGGAGAGAAAGATAGGTATGGCTACACAAGAGAGGCAGGGAGAGAGAGAGAGAGAGAGAGAGAGAGAGAGAGAGAGAGAGAGACGTATCATACTAAGAAGTTGGCCGAGATGAAACATACAGAGGATTAATCGCAGATAACAGATCTTTACAACAACACATCTATGTATTTATGTACAATAATCAGAAAGCATATCCGAAAAAACAGAACACATGAATAAAATTTAAAAAAAAATTAAAAAAAAGGTTAACATGTTTACCTTTTTTAGCGCATCGTTGAGGCAGAACTGGTGAGATGAAGACTTAACCAGAGAAATTTTCTCCCTCGGCAAGGAAGACATATAATGAGGACTGTAGCGGCGGCTGCTCAGGTGTCAAGCACTAACACTTGCCGGAAAAAAAATCAGAACTCATAGAGAGTAAAGTAGAAAGGCTATTGAAGGTAAAGTGTCCATCGAAAATTTCTCAGATATGAGCGAGAACATCGGAGTAGAGGGTTTGGAATGAAGGGGGAATACTGTAGAAGAAGGGGGAGACGGAATACTCAAGAGGAACTTGGAGGCGGGGGAATACTCTAGAAGAAGGGGGAGGCGGAAGAGTCGAGAGAAAGGGGGAGGCGGAGAGGAAGAGGAAGGCGGAAATAGGGTTTGAGCTGAAATGAGCTCACCCTAATCCGATCACCGTATATATATATATGTAATAAATTGTTGCTGATAGGCCGGGCTAAATAAAATACATCTAAGGATGCATTGTGTGGGCTGAAATTTTGTTTTTTTTTTTAAATTAATACCAGCCCAACTATTAATTATATGTAATTATATATTCCATAGTTTAATTGTTTGTTTTATTATTTTTGTTACATTTTCGGTTAAATTAGTTATATAATTATATATTAGTTAGATAAATTAGGGTTTAATACTTGCAGATAATTTAATAATTCATAATCTTCATATTTGAGTTCATATTTAAATATTATGGTAATGATTAAATAATTAATAACTAATTATTAAAAAAAATATTAGGGTAAAAGAAATTATTTAATCTCTCTTATTCTAAATATAATTCCCTTTGAGTTGTTTCACATATTTTAATAAATATTTTTAAAATTAAATTTAAATTTAATTCATTATAATTTTAATAAATATTTTTTACCCAATTTTTACCTAATTTAAAATATTAAAATAAATTTACAAAAATTATTACATTAAATTAAATATTTTAATTCTGTATATATCATTAAATTATTACATTAAATTAAAAATTAAATTATTACCCAATGTAGGGTTTTGGCTAAATAAAAGCATTAAGAAGCAACTTTTAGTTGTACAAATTTGTAAAACATCCGACCCAATCATAATTTTAAAGCATTCAGATCTATGGCCCAAATAATGTTATTGATCCATTATAAATATTAATTTAGGCCTAGATAAGAAGTTAGATAATTAAATATTATTAATTTAGATAATGTAGATAATTAATTATTTAATATAATTAATTACGTAAAAAAATTAGAACAGTAATTCATTTATACTAAATGTACAGAATAAAAGATTTAATTAATGAGGAATAATTATGTATTACATAATTTGTGGACTAATTTAGTAAATTTTTTAATATTTAGTTAGATATTAGATGATTATTCAATATTTATATAAATAGATTATTAATTTACATAATCTTTTAATATTTAATATTACTTATTCAAATCTTACATAATTTAGGTAATAAGTAAAAATTTTATAATTAATTTAGATAATAAAATATTTGATATTTGACTGTGTCATTAAATATTACTTAATTAATATAAATAAGATAATATTTATATATTTAGTCCATGACTACGTGTATAATTTATACTATATATAAAATAAATTGTTACATTTAATATATACTATATATAAAATAAATAATAATTTAGCAAGTGGAAGTTAATTTAATAATGATTATATGAATCTGATGTTAATAATTTTTTTATATGTAAGGTGAACAGTATGATCGTAATTATGTATTACATAGTTTGTGGACTAATTTGTGTAATCTATATTATATATAAAATAGAATTCTTCAGTACTTAATAGAATTTAAGAAACTATATCTCATTTTTAATAAATATTTGTAAACAAATATATTAAACATTTAATGTATATTTTTTTTATTTTTTTAAATTATATTATATATTTTCACTACAGGTTATTCAATAACGGATGAACTACTGCAGAATACAAGATTAGTTGACATACATGTTGAAGAGATTTCTAATATAGGTATTCTTTTTTTTTGTATTAGATTTTGAAATAATATATTATGATATTATAAATCATATTTATATTTTTAATAGTTTTTGAATCATTCATATTGATCCAAAATAAAAAATTTTATTTCATCAATCTTCAAAGAAATTGATGTTAGTGATTCTCTAAATTTTAATGGTAAGTTCGCAATTCGATAATGTATATTTTATATGTACATAAATATTATTATTATTATTATTTTCATAATATTTTAGATATCTAAACTCATTCTTAAATTACTCAATTATAGGTGAAGGAACAAGTACATCTGAACAGATTGTTGATTTAACAATTAATGAATCAGTGGATGTTGACCAATTAATTAATATACATGTTACACAAATCTCTGATATAGGTACTAAATGCATTATATGTTATTTTAAAATTTAATATTAAATTATAATAATGATTATATGAATCTCATGTTAATAATTTTTTTATATGTAAGGTGAACAGTATGATCGTAATTTTCAACAACATTGTACTGGTAAGTTATTACTTATATCCAATCTTAATTAGTTTTTTTATTTAATAATTTATTTATATGTAATTTGTAATTTTTTTTATTATTTATAGTAAATTAAAAAAAAATGGGAATCACACTTTTATTGGTAAATTTAGAATTTTTATATTGGTAAGTTTGCAATTCTATATAAATTTTTTAGAAGAAATATTATTATTATTATTATTATTATTATTATTATATTACTTTACATACCAAAAATCATTATTAAATTAATCAAATATAGGTGAAGAAACGGTTGAACAGATGGTTGATTTAACAGTTAATGAATCACTGGAGGATGACCAATTAATTGATATACATGTTACACAAATGTCTAATATAGGTAATAAATGCATTATATTTAAATCAAAAATTAAATATCAAATTATAATATTAATTATATGAATCTGATGTGAATATTTTTTTTTTGCTGATTAGGTGAACAGTATGATCGTAATTGGACTCAATATTGTACAGGTAAGTTAAAGATTTTGTAAAATTTAAATTTGATTTTTTTTATTCGATAACTTATTTGTATTAAATTTGTTATTTTGTCAATATTTATAGCAACGCAAAATAATACAAATGGGAATCATACTTTTATTTGTAAATTTAGCATATATTTTTTAAAAATTGAGTTATCTAAATTTTTTTTTACTAATATATGAATTTACAACAATTATCAATATAATTATGAATAATATTAAATATTTATTTAAAATTTAACATTCATAACAATTTCAGACTACTCCGATCTCGGTGATCCGGTTTTTATTTGTTCATTTTGTGGAGCACATTTTTGGTATGATGAGAGATTGGGAAAAAATTCAAATTCACGCATTCCGAAATACTCATCGTGCTGTGTCGGAGGAAAAATAAAACTACCACCTGTTCAAAGGCCTCCTAAAGTCTTGGAAAGTTTGCTCTATGAAAATGATCATAAGAGTAAACATTTTCTTGATAATATTCGTTCCTACAATAGTATGTTTTCTTTCACATCAATGGGAGGCAAGATAGATTTGAGTTTAAATACTGGTAATTCTCCACCGACATTCCGACTGCACGGTCAGAATTATCATATGATTGGAAGTCTACTGCCAACACAAGGTTCTACACCAAAGTTTGCTCAGTTATATATTTATGATACTGAAAATGAGGTTGCAAATAGAATGCTTTCTGTGAGGTAATTTATATTTATTATTATAATTTTTTAAATATATCTCTTAATATTAAGTACGTTCCTTTTAATTCAATTTTATATTTTATGTTTATATAGGAACAAAAAAAGCCTAATCACACTTCATGCAGAGATTGTTTCTGAACTTAAAAGCATGTTGGATGAATATAATGTTTTTGCGAAGTCATTTAGGATGGCAAAGCAGAACATTGTAGATCTTGGTCAATCAGATGTTAGGTTGAAACTTATTTGTAGACGTGGAGGCGATGCTAGAATGCATAATCTTCCAACTGTGTCTGAAGTTGCTGCGTTAGTTGTTGGAGATTTTGATCAGTCTTTTGGAGATAGAGACATAATTTTGCAAACTCAAACTGGAGAATTGAAACGCATTAATGAGTTAAATACAGCCTATTTGGGTTTACAATATCCTCTTCTGTTTCCATATGGTGAAGACGGTTATAGAGAAGATATACCATTTTCATATTTGCATTCTTCAGCAAGTTATGGCAGAAAGATGGTCAGCATCAGAGAATATTTTGCATATCGATTGCATGAAAGAGATTGTGATGCAAAAACCATTCTAAGCTCAAGGAGATTATTTCAACAATTTATTGTTGATGCCTACACAATGGTTGAATCTGCTAGACGTTTATACATACGAACACATCAACAATCATTGAGATGTCATGTGTACAAAGGTTTAGAAGAGGCTCTAACAAGAGGTGAAAGAAATCCCGCAAGTCAAGGAAAACGAGTTATTCTGCCTTCCACATTCACTGGAGGAGCTCGATACATGATTCAAAATTACCAAGATGCTATGGCTATTTGTCAGTGGGCTGGATATCCAAATCTATTCATCACATTCACATGCAATCCAAGATGGCCAGAAATTGTAAGATATGTGCAGGAAAAAGGATTGAAACCTGAAGATCGTCCCGATATTATTTGTCGAGTGTTCAAAATGAAGTTGGACAATTTGATTTACGATCTGCGTCAAAATAATGTCTTTGGAAATGTTAAAGCAGGTATGTGTTAATTTTATTCAAATTATTCTATCAAAGTTTTATTTTAATATAATTTACAATTGATTTTACTTTCAATTATAGTGGTGTACACTGTTGAATTTCAAAAGAGGGGTCTTCCACATGCGCATATCTTGCTTTTCATATCGAAAGAGGATCAAAATCGAGGATCAGAAGTGATTGACGAAATTATATCAGCTGAAATACCTGATAAAGATCTGGATCCACAATATTACACAGCTGTACAGGAATTCATGATTCATGGTCCATGCGGTATTGCGAAAAAAAATTCACCCTGCATGAGAAATGGTCGATGCAGTAAATATTTTCCAAAAAAATTTACTGAGACAACAACCACAGATGAAGATGGATATCCAATATATAGACGCAGAGACAATGGAAGAACAATTTTGAAGAATGGAATGCTGATGGATAATAGATATGTGGTTCCTCACAATCGATTCCTTTTGATGAAGTATGCTGCCCATATAAATGTGGAATGGTGCAATCAGTCAAGATCAATAAAATATTTGTTTAAATATGTGAACAAAGGTCACGATCGTGTGACCGCAGCATTTTATCAGAGCACTCAAGATGATGAAAGTGGGAAAAATATTGATGAAATAAGCATGTATTATGATTGCAAATATATTTCCCCCTGCGAGGCTGCATGGAGAATATTTGGATTTCAAATTCAATACAAATACCCCCCGTTGAGAGATTAAGTTTTCATGTTGAAAACGAACAGACAGTTTTCTTTCAAGATTCTGATTCAATGGACGATGTCCTCAACAGAGCAACTGTCCATGAAAGTATGTTTTTAGCTTGATTTGAAGCAAATAAGAAGTATCCGGAAGCACGGAAACTTACTTATGTTCAATTTCCAACAAAGTTTGTTTGGAAAAAAGCTAAAAAAGAATGGGTGCCGAGGAAACAAAATTTCTCAATTGGAAGAATTTTCTTTGTTCCTCCGGGGAGTGGGGAGATGTATTATTTGAGATGTTTGCTTAATGTTGTGCGGGGACCTACGTGTTATGAAGACATCAGAAAAATTAATGGTGTGCAGTATGCTTCATTCGGAGATGCATGTTATGCTTTGGGATTGTTAGATGACGATAAAGAATTCATTGATGGGATCGTTGAAGTAAGCTATTGGTCATCTGCTGAATCTCTGAGAAAGTTATTTGTTACATTGTTAGCATCCAATTCAATGGGACATCCAGAAGTTGTGTGGAATAATTGTTGGATGTATTTAGCAGATGATATATTATATAAGCAACGATCAATACTGCAACACCCTGGTACTTCAAATTATAATTGTTTAATTTTTGCATAATATATTAACTTCCATTATTAACTATTCTTATAAATGTACAGAATTGCACTTGACTGATGATCAGATTCAAAGTTATTGAAAAGTTGATGAAGAGTTTTGGAAGGACTTTACGAGAATTTGAATGTATGCCTTTTCCAAGTTCTGACTTCTTTCAATCTCAGGAAAATAGATTGATAAATGATGAAATGAGATATGATAGGACGAAATTGGAAAATGATCACAAAGTGTTTGTTAGCAAACTAACTGATGAACAACACAATGTGTATCGAATTGTATTGGATGCTATATCATCGCAATTAGGGGGCATGTTCTTTCTGTACGGATACGGAGGTACTGGAAAGACATTCATATGGAAGACATTATCAGCAGCGTTGAGATCAAAGGGAGAAATAGTGTTAAATGTTGCATCAAGTGGTATTGCTTCTATATTATTACCAGGTGGACGGACAGCGCATTCAAGATTTAAGATACCGTTAAATCCAAACGAGGATTCCACCTGTAACATTATCCAAGGAAGTCCGCTAGCAGAACTTATTCTTAAATGCAAGCTCATAATTTGGGATGAGACACCTATGATGCACAAGTACTGCTTTGAAGCTTTGGATCGAACATTCCGAGATATAATGCGTGTTTCTGATTCATCAAATGCACGTAGAATTTTCGGAGGAAAAACAATAATTTTTGGAGGTGATTTTCGACATCTTACCAGTTATCCCAAAAGGAAGCAGACATGATATTGTTAATGCCACAATAAATTTTTCTTATCTGTGGAAAGACTGCCGTGTCTTGAGATTAACAAAAAATTTAAGACTGTCGAATTTGGGTCCTAATGATGTAGCTGGTGAGGTCGAACAATTTGCAAATTGGATTGCTGCTATTGGAGACGGTATAATCGGTGGCCCAAATGATGGACATGTGAATATTGACGTCCCTGATGATATTTTATTGAAATGGTCAGGAGATCCAATTTCGGCAATTGTTCACAGTACCTTTCCATCATATGGTACTGATATTGCAGATACAACTTATCTACAAGAACGAGCAATTCTTGCTCCAACTTTAAATACGGTTGAATCTGTAAATCAATACATGCTTTCTCTGAACAAGGGTGAGGGAAGATTGTATTTGAGTTCTGACTAGACATGCAACTCAGATAATAATACGGGTTTGCTGCAAGAAGTTCATACTCCGGAATTCTTAAACAGTATCAGGTGCTCAGGGGTTCCGAATCATGAATTATTTTTGAAAGTAGGTACTCCTGTTATGTTGTTGAGAAACATAGATCATGCAAATGGTTTATGTAATGGGACTCGATTGATGATCACAAGGCTTGGCAAACATGTTATCGAAGCAAGATTTCTCAGTGGCCAAAATGCACAGCAAATGGTATTAATTCCAAGAATGTCTCTTACGCCTACTGATCCAAGATTGCCATTTAAGTTTCAGAGAAGACAATTTCCTCTGATGCCCTCATATGCAATGACGATAAATAAGAGCCAAGGACAATCACTGTCTCACGTTGGTTTATTGTTGCAGAAGTCAGTATTCACTCATGAACAATTCTATGTTGCTGTTTCAAGGGTTAGAAGTCGTGGTGGATTGAAGATCTTACTTGATGATAATGATACAAATACCACCACAAATGTTGTATATAGAGAAGTTTTTCAAAATTTGTAAAATTCTTGCTTTTATTGTTTTTTTTTTAATAGTGACTTTGATTTTTCATAACATAAAGTGTATATAATTTAAATATGAATTAATATTCATTTAAAATGTTAAGAATTATATAAGTAACTATTATATATATATATATATATATATATATGTATGTGTGTGTGTGTGATGTAAAATTTGTGTTAATAATTGTTTTGGTAAAATTAATAATTATTAGCGATCAATTTTATAAATTTATAAAAAAAATTAAATACCAATATATGTAAAATTACTGATAAATATAACATAATTTTAATTTTAAATATATTTATATTGCAAATAACGCAACGGTGAAATAACAATTCGCTTCCACCGTGCAACGTATGTCTCACATCCCGCGTTACTTCTACCGCGCAACGCGTTGCGCGGGTACTAGTAAAAATTAAAAATCAACTAAACACATCAGTTTCTCATATATATTTTAAAAACGTCATGATTAGATCGCTTCGAAAAAGTCGACACATGAGCCAAACGACGAAAACGACCTTAATCAAAAATTAAATTTGGCAATGATAAATTAGTATCATCATCATCACCAATTCACCATTATCACAACTCTAATTAACACTACTACTGATCCAACAAAACTTGCTCGATCGATTCGATCACATATTTATACATATATATCTCTATATACATTTCAAGATTCACTATTTAAAAAAAAAATCTACGAATAATCAAAGCAAAACGGAGGTGGCGGCGATAAGCATGAGGAAGAACGAAGTCGCAGATAAGCATGAGGAAGAACGAAGTCGCAGCACCGATGACCGGCAAAGAGGGCAGGTAAACTGACATCTGTCGATCCATTTCTCCATGCATTCAGCGTGAAACACGTGGCCACACTTGGGCAGTTTGTTAACTGAATCTTCTCCCTCCAATTCCACTAAGCAAATCGAGCACATTTCTTCATCATCTCTTCCTTCAAAACGGGATACCGGAAGATTCAGTTCCCAGTCAGGATTCTCGCCGGAGTAACTGCTTTCCGGTTGATGATGAGGGTCGAGAAGAAATTTGCAGAATCTAACGACTGCGTGTGTAATTTGGAGAAAGGGGGTGCATATGCAAGTGTAGAAGATCACAGCAAAGGTAGATGATAAATGTGTTTCTCCATATAGACAAATCATTTTCTCTCTCTCTTTCTCTCACTAGATCGATTTGAGTTGGATATATGATGATGAATGAGAAGAACCGGAGATGGCATGGGGTGCTGTTTATATAAAGAGGAAAATGGAAATCGAGGTTAAGTCAACCGTACCGCTTTGTGTGTGACAAACTTTATTATAAATATTAGTTATTCCACAATCAATTTTGTTTAGCTTTTATCCTTTTTTTTTGTTCGTTTTCATCTTCTTCTGCTTTAGTTTAATCTTAAACTCATTAGTTATTCATTCTATTCAATTATAGTTTATTATAATTTTTTAGAATTTATTTTTTTAAATAATCAACTAATAACTAAAAAATGAAAATTACATACTGAAAAATTAGACAAAAAAACTTGTGTTAGACCGTCTAATGGACCAAAATATGTTAGAAGGATCAAATATACCCAGAACCTGTCCCACCCGTGTCCCGACGCTGTAGCGCTTCTGTGCGTGCAACCCACGCGCTAGCGCACCTTTTTTCTTTTTCGGTGGTTGTTGTTCTTTTTCGTTGTTGTTGGGAAAATTATTGGGAAAAACTATCTTTATAGCCCAACTAATGGTTTTGATGAAATGTCAAAACATATATGATGATTTAATAAAAAAATTACAGGTTATTTAAAGCAGGAAGTCGGGGTTAATGACCAAGTAAGACTTCAAACATCAGTCTAGTTGAAACGAGAGTCAGCTATTTTGAAGCATGATTAACCAGCTTAAAAGGATGCCTCATTCAGACCAGTCAGAGTCAACTCTTCAAAGCTTAAGAAAAGCTAAAGGGGGAAGAGAACTTTGGAGACTGGTAGGCATCACAGATGAGTAGTCATCAGTCTAGCTAAAGGCCAAGAAAGACTGATGAGAGCAGAGCCAGCTTGAAAAGTTGAAACTGAACTGATCAAAGATTAGTCAAAAGAGTCAACCCTAAAACTGATCAAAGATCAGTTAGCCGGCAGAAAAGCTCAAAAAGCTTTGAGCCATTACTGAACTGACTTGAGAACAGTTCAATGAAAGTAAAGCTCAAACAAGCAGCCGACTGGAAGTCCAGAGTTGAAAGCTTTTGAAGCTAAGCTGCCAAGGCAGCTATATTGGACTGTCCCAGGACTGAAACTTAAGGCAGCTGAGGAACTGCCAACTGAACAAATCTCAGAACTGGAAGCCGAGATAGTTGAGAGCCCATCAGCTGGAAGTCCAAAACTGATAGCCGAAATAACTGTTCTCTCTGACAAGCAGTCAATGAAGGTCCTGACAGGAAATCTTGGAAAGATCCTGACGATCTTAGAGCATGAGTCATTAACTCAACGGCTAGTTCATTCAAAGCTTCAAACGGCTATAGGCATTAAAATGCCGCCGGTGAAATCAACATATTCACCGATCACAACGGTCAAAAGATCACTCATCTATATAAAGAGAGTGAACACTATTTTGGCCAACACTTTTTCGCAAGATTTTCTAACCCCTGCTATATTTTGCAGAGTGAGCTTTCTTTCTCCCCCCCCCACAGCTCAGAGCTTAAAGAAGGCGTGTTTCAAGTCTTAAGCAAGCAGCTAGCTGACGCAGAATTCCAGCCAGAGCAAAGCTTCTCAGTTCAGTTCTTCAAAGATCAACCACTTAGCTCAAGTTGAAGGAGCACTCCAGGTTGATAACAGATCAAGACTGCCTTCTTGAAGATCGAGAGAGATCTAAAATCTTGTGAAGACGGACAATAGCACCTAAAGTCTCAGCGAGCAGTTGGGACCGGTAATTGTGAGCTGTCACCCAGAAACCGGCTGAGGAGGGGCGTGTACCGACGGATCTATTCTTTCGGGACAACAACAGTTAGAAAGGAGGCCGCGCTCGGTTGAAGGGTGCCGTTTTCAGGTCCAACAGAATTTCTTTACTGTGTAACTGTAATAAAGAAACTTTACACTTGCATAGTGGATTGCCCTTCTGCAGAAGGAAGAGAGGACGTAAAAGCAGGAAGCTTCAAACCTCTATGAGTCTTGTGTGTGATGTACTTACTGCTTTTAGCTTTGCATGTTCTTTAACTGCACACTCTAGCACACAAGCTGCACTGACAAGCTAAGCTAAGCCTTCAAGCTATCAGTTCTAACTGATCAGCTCACTAGCTAAGCTCTTGTCAAGCTCTCCATCTTAACTGATCAGTGCACTGATAAATTGTCTAAAGCGAGTCAGGGCCTTAAGTATTCCGCAATCAATTTAAAGTTTTTGAAGTCAGTTTATTCACTCCCCCTCTAAACTGACATAGACTCGCACCGGGATCAACAGTTTCTTTGTTCCTTTTTTTTCATTTCCTTTCACTTCTTCTTTGTTTCTGTTTTTTAAATCATTATTTGTATCGAGCGCAATGTATGAGCCTACGTGTTAGCGTCGAGCGAGTGCATCACGCAAGACGTCGGATAAAAAAATTAAATTAATTCAATTTAATTTTAGGGTTCACTAATTCTATTTTATGGTATATATTTATTTCAAAAAAATTTACTATAGAGGGTAGTGTACAAGCCCAACACTTACTACGAGAGATGCCGACTAATAAAATTAAATTAATTCAATTTAATTTTAAGGTTCACTAATTCCATTTTGGGTATATATTTAGTTTTAAAAAATAATCTTTAAGTGTACCGTTGAATAAAAAAATAAATTAATTCAAAAAATTAAATTAATTTAATTTAATTTTAGGGTTCAATATTTAGGATATATATTTATTTTTAAAAAAAATTATCGAACGTAGTGCACGAGCCCACGCGTTAGCGTTAGATGAGTGCACTGTGCGAGATACCAGATAAAAAAAGAAAAGAAAAGCTAAATGATAATTATAAAAAAACAGAAATAAAGTAAAAAATGGAGGAAAAAACTAAAAAAAAAAAAAAGGAAAGGAGAAAGGGAGATCACTGCAAAAAATAAAAAAGAAAAAAAAAAGAGATCATTTTAATAGGTCAAATAAGATCTGTGTAACGAGAGATTTGTCAGATTGTGAAAAATTATTATAAATCGTAATTAGATATAAAATAAAACATAATTAGTAATTGTAAAAATAAATTAAAGCACAATAAATCAAAAATAAAAAAAATGGATAAAAAAAAAACAGATTGATTATAGAGAGTGCATTTAGCATAGTTTACTAATGCTTTTGACTTTAGAAGGGTTTTGAGGGCATGTATGCATAGTAGCATAGACCATAGAGAAAGACTTTTAATTAAAAACAAATAAATAAATAATTTAGGTTAAAAAATGGTTTGAATATGGTGCACTCAAGGGTCACATATAGAATAATATAAACAAGTAATGTGGTGCTTCGGCCGATCCAGGTATAAAATCTTATGGGGGGTGGTGGAGGTCGGCGCCGACCCAACATTCCCGCCGGTCATATCTCTTTTCTTCAATATTAAATTTACACCACCTGCACATTCCTTCCTTTTTATTACCCGTCTACATCTTTTATTCCAATTTTTTATTTCATATCCCATTTTATTTACAGATGTTTATTGAATTTTTTTTTAAAAAGCAAACACATCCTAATTAATTGGATCTCTATATTTTTATATTTTATTTCATCAGGTCCTTGTGTAATTTTTTTTAGTAGATCTTTCTACTTTAAAAATATAATTTTTAAAGTTAATGTACTTTTATATTTTATTTCGAGAGGTCCTCTATAATGTTTTTCTTTTAATAGGTCATTCTACTTTTATGTTTGATGCCATCAAATTGTTATTTCAGTAAAAAAAAAGTATGTTTAATGGAACTATCAAATTTATTACTTTTTTGTTATTTAACTTGACCTAGATATTTAAAAATTACTAATGAAACTTTCATAAAAATATTTTTAAGAAAATCTAAAAGAGAGGAGAGGGAAAAATAAATAATCCTAGTCCATTCAACAATAATAGACATGTCCACGAACATGTATGGGTTTTGATCGATCACACGAATCCTAATACTAAACAATTAATATGCATCATGCACCAAAATACATTTTAATTTTATTTTTTCAATTGTTTTACATGTAATTGTAATTGTTATTATAAAAAAGGGATAAGATCCAATTTGATCCCGAAATTATTTCTTAAAGGGCATTTTGACCCTTAAATTAAATTTCGTTCCAGTTAACCCCTTGAACTTTTAGACTTGACCCAATTAGCCACTTGAAGATAAAAGTTCTGTTTTGATTATTTCTAAATAAAAAAAATAAAATAAAAAGAAAACAAAAGAAAAATTCATAACTATTATCCCCCACCCCACCCCACCCCCAAAAAGAAGAAGAATATACATGCATTTTCATTCAACATTCCAAATATATATATAAGCTAGCATGATTTGAAGAAAAATATAAATTAATGAATGAATTAAAATCACATTATCATTATATTAATTCACTATAAATACAATTCGAAAAATACTCCATATTCTAATAAATATATTATGTTAGATAAATTATATATAATATACGCATAACATTGATTATATTATAATAATTATTAACGTCTATAATTGAACAATTTAATATAGACCATAATTATATATAAAAAAAGTCATATCAATTCTATATTGCGATTTTCAATTGTAGTAGTTTGATGTTTTAATGTGTGATAAGTATAATGACAATTTATGTACCACTAAACTTATTTATAAGAAAATATTTTATTTTTTATTACTGTTGTATATATATATATATACATATTTATTATGTATTTATTTATTTAGAAGCAAAATAAAACTCTCTACTTTTGAGGGGACTAACTGGGTCAAATTCAATAGTTCAAAGGATTAACTGAACTGAGTTTAATAGTTCAAAGGACTAATTGAGACCAAATTTAATTTAAGGGTCAGGATACTTCTCGAAAAATGATTTAGGGAAAAAATTGTATCTTATCCTTAAAAAAAAATTAAACATGTGACTACTACTACTCTTCCAACAGTTCGGATTTCGATTAAAGTCCATTGCCTTCAAATCCACTAGCTAGTTTCTCCTCTTTCGATCGATATATATATATATCTCCATGTGATGGAAAAGGTAAAGTATAAACTAGAAAACCTCATCCTAAACTCATAAAGTTGATTTAATTTTAAGACGTTATTTCTTAAAAAAAAAACAATCATGTTAAAGAAATTTCAACGACTTTGAACTCGTTGGAATAATCCGAATTGAAATGTATTATATATATATATATATATATTTCTTTAACATAATTGTTTTTTTTTAAGAAATAAGTAGTAGGTCTTACCAACGACTTTGAACTCGTTGGAATATTTAAGAATTTTTTTTTAATAAAAAAAGTCCAGCATTCCTTTAATTAAGTTCATTCGAAGGAATAAAATATAGAAAAATTCACTTTGTTCCCAAGCCTTATATTTTTGCCAAAGTTTATGTTTTGACTTTTTTGGTCCAAAAAAAAATGTGAAACCTATAAAAATTTAATAGAATTAATTTGATTTAATTAGAAACCTATTTGAATATGTGTAGTTTTGAAATTTGTTTACTTATACACTTTCGAATAAACATTTCAAAAGAGTTTTTATATACCGTTTGAATTTCTCCCATTGGAATCTTGGGATTTCTTGTAGTATATTGCTACTTTATTGTGGTTGTAATGAATTCCCTTACTATCTTTATTCCAATAGCGTCAAGTACATTGAGATTTAATTTAAGGGTCAAAATGCTACTTGAGAAATAATTTAGGGGCCAAATTGGGTCTTATCCCTTTTTTATAATAACAATTACAATTACAAAACATGTAAAACAATTGAAAAAATAAAATTAAAATGTCTTATGCCTTAAATTAAATTATTCCTTTACTATCTTAATCTGAATCCGGGATAATCCATATTGAAATAGCACATGAGATTTCGCAGTTGTTTTGTGTTTCACAACCAAAATTGTTAATTTGTATTCTATTATTTTTCTTTAATTTTTAGGATATATAATTATTTTTTTTAGTATTAATTAACAGTGTCAGTTTTCAATTAATAGTTTTATGATTTAATAATTTTCAATTTTTTGATGATAAATGTTGATTCGGGATATTTGTGTTATAATTAATTTTTATTTATATAATAAATATTATAAAATCATAAATTTAATAGTGTTGCACAGATGGATAGTGTGAAACACAAAAACATAACATGAACAATTATAGGTACCTCTCCCTGAGACCAGGTAGAAGATCGAACAGACAAATGTTTGCATTATACATTTCCTATAACTTATAATTTTTCAAGACTTGTAGCTAATTGGGTGCAAATTATTACATTTCTAACAAAATTCTCTATTTTAAATCGTGATCCAACCAAAATATGACGACAAGAATAAGTCAAAATTCAAGCAGATCGAATAATTTTGCTATTTTCTGAAGAGCCTAGCTAGAGGTCAAACAAGATTAAATCTAAATTTAACATGCTAATGAAATTTAAATTCAAACGATCACGTTCGCATTGTTTGAATCGAGTGATGGTTTGCTTCGGAGCTTAATTTCAGATTAATTAATTAATGAATGATTTAATTAATCTCTATTCTGCATTGTTTATGGAAATGGACGGTGCAAGTTGTGCCTTTAAAATGTTATGTTGCAGCAAGAATGTTGGTATCCGATGTTTAATTTGGATCATATTTATGCACTATATATATAATGCACAAACCAACAATCAATCTGGTATTTAATATAAATACACACACACACACACTATAGTCCAGATGCTAAATCTATGGTGCGAATCTCAAACCACCCACTTCTTATTTTTTATTTTATGAAATTACATTTTTAGGAATTTAATTGGTGTTAAATGTTGAGAAGCCATCATTAAAGCTAATTTTCAAGACTGAGAATTGAGCAGGCAAAGTATAGATACACATCCACTAAACAAGATGATGGTAAAAATGGAAGCACCGCCGAGTGATTCTCCCTCTGAATTTATTTTACTTCATTTTATCTTTTCTAAATACGCCATTGGTCATATTCGAGGTGAACAACATCAAAGTTGAAATTCCTAGCATTCATACATGCCAATATTCCAATAAAATTCTTTTATTATAGAGTCGTCACAAATCTAGAGAGAGAGAGAGAGATTGTTCACTTGGACAAATATAATACTAATTAAAATAGCTTATAAACTTCAATGTTATACAATCACAACATAGTTTAAAGTCTTAATGAATTTCCACCACTATAAAAATGTTCACACGACCTGATCAGCTTGACAATTTGCCAAAGTCAAATATAATTGATTATTATCGTTAATTATCTGATAATTAGAATTTAAAACATTTAAATTTGATTATTTTTATTGATTAATGTTGAATAAGCTAGGGTCCATTATATTATAATTATATATATATATATAATTATTATTAAAATCATAAGTTTAATAGAAAAATACGGAAGGAAACATAAAATTAGTACCGGAAATGTCGCCTTAGCCAAACTATGAAAATAGCTATAATAATGAAAAAATAAAATTTGACAAAATTTTAACAAAACTAAATTTTGACCACCTCCATCATGATAGCTAGCTAGTTGTAACAATATTCCAACAAAAAATGGTCGATCGATAAATATTCGATCACATATATACATATTCAAGATTTACAAAAAAAATAAAAAAAAAAAATCTAAGAATGATGATGGTAGGACAGATTGATGCAATAGGGAGGTGGCCTGGATTTGCATGAGGAAGAAGAAAGTCGCAACACAGATGAGCGGCAAAGAGGGCAGGTGAACTGACATCTGTCCACCCATTTCTCCATGCACTCAGCGTGAAACACGTGGCCACATTTTGGCAGTTTGTTAACTGAATCTTCTCCCTCCAACTCCACTAAGCAAATTGAACACACCTCATCTCCCTCATCATCTCCTCCTACCTCCAATTCTTCAAAACGGGATACCGGAAGATCAAGTTCCCAGTTAGGATTCTCGCCGGTGTAGCTGATTTCCGGTTGATAATGAGGGTCCACCAGAAATTTGCAGAATCTAAAGACTGCGTGTGTAATTTGGAGAAAGGGGGCGCATATACAGGCGTACAAGATCATAGCAAAACTAGATAATTGTGTTTCTCCATACAGACAAATCATTTTCTCTCTCTCTCTAGATCGATTTAAGTTTGCCAAACAGTGTTAATTTGGAATTTGGATGCCGGAATATAATGATGAGTGAGAGAGAATCGGACATAGGCTGCTGTTTATATAGAAATGCAAAATGGCAAATCGTGGTTAATTAAACAAGTCAACTGCTTGTGCAATAATATCTTATTGGTTTTTTTTAGTTAAACTTTTGACCTTTTGTTTTCTTGAAGCAGACTTTCGGATGTTTTGAGGGCATGTATTCATAGAAAAACAATTTTTTAAGATAAAAAATAAAATTTATTTTTTATATAAAAAAAATGGTTTGAATATGATGCACTCAAGAGTCATATGGGTTCGAAAATATATATTAATATAAAAGCATGCATATATATATAAGGCTGCTTCGGCAATCGAGCTATAAAATGTTGTGGGGGTGGGGGTGGTGGAGGCCGGCGCCGACCCCACATTCCCGCCGGTCATCCCTCTCTTTTCTTCAATATTAAATTTACAAACCTGCACATTCCTTCTACTTAATTTATTACTGTATAAATAATTCATTAACTGCACAAATCCAAGGTTGGCTTAACACATCACCCACTCTTTTTTCTTTTCTTTTTTTTTTGTTTTTTCTTTTAACAAAGGAACGTACAGTTACTAATCAACTATATACATGACACAAGTAAATCACACAATAAAAGTACTATTTCTATATATTTATGCACACACACACACACATATATATATATATCACTAAGATGGAAATATATATATTCATGGTAATTATTATATATGTATTTCATTTGACACTTCTTTGAAATTGTCGGTGCTTAATTACCTTGTTCTGCTTAACGATGTTAGAATTTATAAACTGGAATAACTAGCATAAATAAAAATAGTTAACGATTATTTACTGTAATCACACCTACGTCTAGGGAGCCTTGTTATCAGAGAAATAATCAACTACTTTGATTCAAAGTGTACTCGGGTGCTTACATGCACCGATGCACGTAAAACTCTCTTCAACGTACGTTTGTTGTTTCTCTCCTTCGTGTGTTGAACTGTGAGATTCTATCATGCCTTAGTCTCTTGATTCTCTATTATATTTTATCCCGAAATCATGTTATAATCAAATTCAACTTCCTCTTAACTAAACACTTACTAATATATATATAGGAAATTTATTTTGGCGGAAACATCTTCACTTTCTATTTATAGATGGTTTATGCTCATTTGTTAGAGTAAAATCGAAAAAAGACCTAGATTAAATTTTTATTCATAAAGAACAATCACGAAACTCATTTAATTTGTTAAATTTTCCATGTAATTAAGTCAATACAACTTGTTGGTGGAATAAGGAATATTGCAACTGTTCTGTAGTCTCAACTCTATAGTTGCAAATGCAAAAGTTCTAGATTCTTAATTATAATTTATATTGTCGTTCATGAATCTAGTGCTTTACATTTTTTTAATTTAAATATTAATTAGGTCTCATCATAATTTTTTGTATACATATATGTTCCACCAAATATCACCTGCTTAATTAGCTACATTTGCATATTATTGTATCAATATAATTATATAATAGTATTACATAAGCTGTTGTGTGGCCAAATATATTTAGAGTATTTAATACATTTTTTTCAGAAACAGAATTTAGTACTTTTATTCACACAAAAAATAAACAAGTAGGAACTCATGCTACGCTCTCGTATAATTGGTGGACCAATGCATGGGGTGCGTTTCACATCCGTTTTCAACAAATAAAATTCAATAAACCGCTTTTTTATGTCCTAGTTGGTATCCTACTATTAAATTTATTTCATTTTTTCTCTTGATCAATTTTACTTTCTTGTACTTTAGTTTAATTTTATGATAATTAATTAAGATAATTATGGTTTATTATTTATTGTTTGTAATTAAATTTTAATTTTGAGTTAATACTTTATATTATTAGGGTTGATTATTCCACAATTATAGTATATAATATTTTAAATCTCAATATTTAGTAATAAATGTTAGTCAGGATGGATAATAAAATAATAATTTTTATTTTCATAATGAATATTATTAAAATAATAAGTTTGATAGGACACAACAAATTATGGGACAAAGGATCCTCTCTCCTTTTTCAATCACATTTTGGTCACATGAGATTAAGATCTTGTATCTTACTTTTTAGTGAACCACTTGTGTACACCATTATTTATTTAGTTTTAATTTTTCTTCCATTTATTCTTTAATTTCAGTTTTTAGAGTTTTAGTTAAATTTAAAATTATTATTTAGGGAACTAATTTCACAATTGTTGATTAGAGTTGATTATGTCCAATTAGGATTAATAATGATAATTTTTAGTTCTAATTTTCAATTTTTAATTAAGAATTGATTATTATGATTGATTTTCATAATTAAAATTTATAATTTTTATTTCAATTATTAGCTAATATATGTTAACTAAATTTAATTATATTATTATTAATTTATATTTTGAAATAATTCTTACTAAAAATAATATATTGGATAGTGGTATGTGAGTGATATAAAAAAAACGCCAGATAGAAAATCCCATCCTAATTTGTTGAACTACTACTCTACTAGGAGTACTGGACACCTGAATATTGGAGACCATGCGTAAACGGATGATATTTCGGATTCGAGATATATACACTGTCCCAACTAAACAAAGATTTAAAAATAATTAAGAATAAGAACCGTTGAATTCAGTTTAGGCAACTTTTTTTCGCTCAATGTAATGCTAATATTTTATTTAATTGTTTAATGTTGGATTATTAAACTATACTTTGATGTATATTTATTCAATCAAACTTCTCTCTCTTTCTTTAGCTTCAACAACCCTGTGTTTGATGCAAAATTAAATTCATGCACCCGTTTACTTTTTTTAACAATTTGAGCGTATATGTATACAAATTTCACCAATCACCTTATAAAAATAAAAAAACCGGAAAACGAGGGAGAATTTTCTTTTTCCAACATTCTTTGGCAGAAAATTAGGGAATTTAACGTTTTTGGGAACTATACTATGGGATCATCTAACGAATCTCTTATGTTAGACACGGATCTTATTTGACCCAAGAAGGTGGTCTCCCTTCCTTTTCTTCCTTCTCCTTTTAGTTTTTTTTTTAATTTTTAAATTCTTCGTTCTTTTTAGTTTACAAATATATATTTAATTTTTCTATCCGGCATCTGGCGCAATGCACTTGTCCAACGCTGACACATGGGACTGTGCACTGCGCTCGATAATTAATTTATTTTGAAATAAATATATACACTAAAATGGAATTGTTGAACCCTAAAATTAAATTGAATTAATTTTATTTACTTTTATCCAGTGACTAGCATAGTGCACTCGTCCGGCGCTAACGCGTAGGCTCATACACGACACTCGATAATTATTATTTTTAAATAATATATTCTAAAATGGAATCAGTGAACCCTAAAATTAAATTGAATTATTTTAATTTTTTTATTCGGTGTCTCGTGCAGTGATGCAGTGCATTCTCATGATGCTGATGTGTATGCTCGTACACTGTGCTTGATAATTATTTTTTTTAAAAATATATATATACGCTAAAATAGAATTAGTGAACCCTACAAATTGAATTGAATTACTTTAAATTTTTAAACATTCCTTTACTTGATATACCCTTCGATTATGTTGGATTTTTTACATTGATTTTTTTACTATGTTATGATTTTTGTTGAATCTTTGTTTTTTTTACTGCATCGGGGTTTTTGCTTTTTTTTTTTTCTTCGTGATTTCCAACAGGTATATGGAATTTTGAATTTTATTATGGTGAATTCTCCAATTGTTACATTTTTTTTTTGTGGAGTCCAGCAAATTGCATTCGTTTAGTCTGCAGCTTGGTGATTTCCAACATGTTTCTTAAATTTTTGGAATTTTGAATTATGTTATGCAGTATTATGCAAATGTTACAGTTGGGATTTTGTGGTATTTTGCAAAGTTCATTCATTCAATCAACATTAATGAGTCTTTAAGTTTCAATGGTATGTTCTTGGTATTATTGATGAGTGCATTTATTGCACTCATTATTGGTTTTATTTGGTATTGAATGTTAAGTTTTCCTTGTAGATATGTTTTAGTTTTTAGTTTAATATGTTGTTTTATTTAAATTTCTTACAAGGTGCCTAATATGCACGGAAAATTGCGCCTAAATGGAGAAATTACGATTAGATTGGGGATTTACAGAAATGGACTGCAAGGGTTGAGAAGAAGACGAAGAATTAAAGCTAAAATGAAGAAAGAGGAGAAGTGCGACCTTGGAATGCGAGTTCCTTGGATCGTGCCATTTAGAAAGAAAAAAACTCGACTTTAAAAATTGACCTACATCTCGCGTTGCAGGAATTTCAGAGAAGTGAATTCCTTTGGTCCTGATGCGACCTCATCGGGTCGTGTTTGTCAATACATAACAGTGTGGCTTCCAAACTTGATCAAAATGTAACGTAAGTCAGCTTCAGAGCTCCGGTTTTCTTCTTTAGAAACGCGACCATCAAGCGCGATTACCTGCAATCACGTGATTTTCTGTTGTCGAACGGGAGCTCCAAACGCGACCTACCTATGTTCACGTTTCCCTTGAAGAAATCGGATTTTGACTTATTTTAACGTTAATTTATATTTTGTAAAAACCCTAGGTATATAAGGCAACCTTAATTCAAATTATGTTATTTATATCATTTAGAGAGAGTAGAATGAAACAAATAAAGATGAGATTCCATTTTGAAGAGTTCAAGTTTGTGAAGAGAAGAATAGATTTTCTTGGGTTTACTCTTCTCCTCATTTCTTTGTATTGCTTTAAGATGGGTTTTGATTCCCTTTTGTTTTTTATGAATTTGTGTATGAATATAGCTAGCTAGAGCCCTAGGGCTCTAGGATGTGGGAAATCTTTGGATGATTGATTCAATTTATGGGGTTTGTTAATTTGTGGTTTAATTAAATTTTTTCTTAAATTCTTGTATGGGTGTTAATTAAGTGACCTTCAATTTGCATCTATTGTTGTGATTTGCAATTCTTGAGAAATGTTGTGATCATGTGAACACTTAGGATTCAAATCCACTTATTTATGCCTTTGACCAAAGAATAGATAATTGGAAGAGATTTTGACCTTGAGTGCATTTGGTTGCAACTTAGGAATGTTTTTGTAATACCCTAAAATTTTGCTATCTAAATTTAATTAGAAATATAAATATAATAGTTATAATGGGCCAATACTATTTCTATTTTATTTAAATTTGCATATGGCCCAAACATCTAAGTGTAAGCTTTTAATGTTGAGGCCCAATTTATGGGCTTTTTAGCCTATTCACGTTTTAATTTTTTTCGAGACCTATAGCTATCGAAATGAGACAAACGAATACATTAGACGATAGTGCTCGTCGATACGAAACTATAGAACTTGATTTCACCTTAGATGGACTTCATTTGACCAAGTTATTAATTAATTCTTGATTTAATTAAATTTATGGTTTATTTTAGGGTGTGGTATGAATACCGCTTATTTCATTTCCTAGGTCATTTGTTGAGGATTCATTTTTAAGTCAGCCCCTCCCCCCCTTCTCTTTCCCTCTCGCCTCCCCCCTCCTCTGGCGCCTTAACCGCCAGCCGGAATTTTTCCAGCGATTTTATTTCTAACATGTAATTACATTTTCGGACCCCTCCCCTTTCTTCTCCTCTTTACAGGTTGTTTTGAATTATTTCTTTAAACTATGTTTTTAATTTTATTTGTAGTGTTCTTGGTGTTCTTGAATACTTTAATTAAAGGTTAAATAGTGGATTGTTGAAATGAAAAGAAAAGAAAAACAAAATGGGATTTGTTTCGTATTTTCTCGTGAGTGTGTGCGTGTGTTATTGATGTGTGTGTATTTCTTTTTATTTTCTTTTGTTTTTACTTTTTATTTATTTATTTATTTTTTCTTTTTGTATAGATTCTTCCATATTTAATTAAAAAGCATAAGTTATATTTTATAATCAAATCATAGCCTAATGGGTAAGTTTATGCATTTTCCTTGTTCAATTCTTCTGGCTAATAGTTTAATTTGTATTTTTTTATTATTTATTAGAATATGGAATTATGATATTATTTAATAAAAAAAAAAGTGAAAACGTAGCCAAAATTTTATAACATGCTCTTCTTGATTAATGGTTAAGGGCTATTCTTCTTGTTACATAGATTAGAGAAGTTCGAATATTATGGCAGGCGGTTAATGATTTTAATTAATGCATTAAATTATGAATTTATTTAAATAAAAGCATGCGATAAATTTTCAAAAATGTATTATGGCCAATTGGTTATTGTTCGGATTTAATTTTATTAAGTTTAATGTTCAAATCTCATTGCATGTATTTTAAGATTTCTTTTTATTATAATTAATATCTTATGTTCCAACTATAATTAATTAAAATTATGTTATAAATTTTGAAAATGGTATCTAACTTAATGACTATGTTTAGATTTATTAACTAAGAAGTTAAAGGTTCAAATCCTATTAATGCAATTTTAATCATTTTTATCTAAAGTGATTTTGAACCTTATGTACATCTTAATTTTGAACTGATGCAGTTTTAATTCTTGTTTTCAATTAGCATAGTGGGTTTTAATTCTTATTTTTTGTATTTAATTCAAAGCAATCATGAAGTCTTTTAATTAAAACAGTTTATTTTATGTTATATAACATCATTTATTATAGTGGTTAAGGTTTTATTACTTTATAGTTAAGTCATGGGTTCAAATCCTTTTAACTACAATTTTATTTATGTAGTTATTTAATTTATTTATTTTATATTTTATTTAATTGTGGAATTTAATTCAAAATTTATTATGTGATAAGTGACACTTTATTGGGATACTATTATATTTTAAACCATTAGAGAGGTGTATTCAATTGAGATTATGTAGGATTTTGTTGGACTTTTAAAATCCGGGTGTATTCAATCCAGACTTTTAAAAGTCTTTAAAAATCCGGAAGTCTTTAAAAATCCAGAGGTATTCAAAAATCCATGGACTTTAAAAAGTCATTGATTCTATTGGATTTCACCTCAAAATCACGTTAAAAATACAAAGGATGAAATCTGACCTCTACACACGAGATTTTCATGGATTTGTAAAACCCAGCGCGCGGTGTACTCCAGCTGAGGGTACGGTTCCAGTGGCGGTGGCGGGGTACAGCTCCAGCGGCGGCGGCGAGACAGCGGCGGCGGTGGACGCGGTGGAGAAGAAGAGTTTGTCTGTGTTTTTTTAGAGAGGGTCGCAATTATGTTGTGAATTAGGGCTCGTGGGGGCTTAAATGCCTAATTCTACGGCTTTCTGGATGTAGATGATATCTATATAGATGGATCTTATATATATGGTACAATGAAGTACCACATGGGTGGATATCTATATGAATCCAAATCTGCCGAATCACTCATGGGATCTCGTTGAAAGGTTCTATAAATTTGCCCTTTCTCAACGCATTTCTTTAGGATCAGAAAAAAAAATGGGTCCGGATCTCCTGCGGGAATGATTTGGAAGATCCAGAGAAAGTGATAGACATATAAAATGAAACCGATTAGCGACTTACCCATTCAGTAACTTTGGCACTGGACGTTTCCAAAACACTTCCAGCGGTCGCTGGTTTTAATTCAGTCCTCGGCTAACACCCTAGCGGTGCTGGGTTACATACTCAGCGCTCGTTGTATCCCAGCGACCGTTGTGAAGAATGATTTCAAATCCATTAAAATCGTCCGAAATCCGTTCGAAATCCATACCTAAGTCAGCGAGACTCCATGTGGGGTCTATGAATTTTATAAATCAATGGACTTTTCAAAATCCTTTAAAATTTTTTAAAATTCCAATTGAATACACCCCCCCTTAATTTAGTCATATGATTTTAGTCTTTGTGATAAAATATATTTTTACTCCATCAAGGACTCGGGCATGGCTTAATGCTAGGATTATCCGTTTCACCTTCAAGCATCGTCTTTTCGCGACCTTATTCTATAGACTTCCCTTTATACCCTTATAACCGTATTTATGTTATAGAATAGGTTAATGACCTCAATTAGCTTCTAAGTATTAGTCTTTATGTGTAGGACAAAACCCGGAACACTGGAAGGGGACTTCTAGAAGAATCGCTAAAGCTTCAGCTTTAATAGCTATCAAGGTGGGCTATACTATTTTTTTAAATTGTATCTTTCGAGTTATTAAGCTCTACTTTTTTAAAATCACATATGTGACTATCTATATTTTACGTGATACTGTATGTTGCCAGAGTCCCATAAACCAGCATTGTATCAATGTGAGTAGCTATAGTATTGAAGCAGTATTCTTCATGCCCTATTCTTTGTCGAAAGACTAAAATAAAAGGTTACACTAATTGGTTATACTCATAAACTTTACGCGTTGGTGATGTAGTATGGGTTGCGGGCAGTGACTGGTTATACTCTTAAGCGTTTCATGATAAAATATTTTGGTAAACTTAGGTTGTTTCCAACTTTAAAATCTCCTATGCTTCACTACCTGTATGTATACAGATAGATCACTTTTAGAAAATGATTAGCATACTTAAATTGTGAAAACTTGCCCACTGAGTGCATTAGTACTCAGTCTAAAATCTTTTCAAATATTTTCGAGTTAGTAGGCTGGAGCGTGGACGTGACGATGCTGAGAGATGGACTTTGTTATTTATCTATTTCCCATTGTCTCTTTTTGATAATATTATGTTGGGAATTAAGCTTCCGCACTTATGCTACTCTTTTGTTAAATGCTAAGAACCCCGATCTTGGTGTTTTGGATAAGTATATGTATTAAAAAGCATGTTTGATTGTTCTGAGTCTTCTGTTGAGATTTTGTTAATTAGGTTACCCCCTTTCTTTCCCGCTTCTTAATTTCAACTCTCGTGGCGTCCATTTCCACTGTCTTTCGAGGCCGAGGCGCTACAGTTTTAGAGACAATCCTCTTTAATTGCAACCTAAACCTAGGTAAAATTGAGAGATACACCTAGATGAAATAGTGGTTGCTCTAGCTCAATAAACCATTGATTAACATTAGCTCGTGATTGAAGCAATTAATCCAAGATGCCCATGTCCTAGAGTCGTTTCCCGATTCCTTATTTTCTCATATTTTCCCTAAATTTTGTTTAATCTTTAATTGTTGTATTTGCATTTGTGTTGTTTTCTATTCTAGTTCGTTGTATGCAATCTCACTCTTATTTTGTGAGTTTAGATAACTTTAGAATTGGAATTGTAGTAATTGCATTTCAACTTTAAGAACAAATTTCCTGAGGATCGACCTCGTTTTATCGCATTTTACATTTTTTTTTGTATACTTGCAAGTTGACTTGAGTTTTTGTAAAACTAGAAGAGGTAAAATCTTACATCAGTTGTTAGTCTTCTTATTCTTTTACTGCAGTATTGTTTTACTTGCTGCATTAGAAATCCATATTTTTATTATTGCTTGGTGTTGTTAGTCTTTTGGGCTTCTAATGGCTAATATGGCAACTCAATCACAAGGGTCTAAGAACAACAATATTCCAGATGGAAATGGAGGAAGAGGATTCAACAATGGCAGAGGTGGAGGTAGAGGAAATAAAGGCAGAGGCGGAAACAATGGAAATTGGAAGCCCAAAAGACTAACAACACCAAGCAATAATAAAAATATGGATTTCTAATGCAGCAAGTAAAACAATACTGCAGTAAAAGAATAAGAAGACTAACAACTGATGTAAGATTTTACCTCTTCTAGTCTATTGTTGTTCTTAGACCCTTGTGATTGAGTTGCCATATTAGCCATGGGTTCAAAGCCTTCAATATGAAAAACTAGGCTTCTCAAGAGTCTTAAGTCTATTTTCATATACAATCAAGTAAGACGTGGCCTCCCGCAAGCTCAACTCGGGATGTCAGAGAAACCATTACAACGTTATATTATGCTCCTAAGCTAGTTAGTATATGCAAGATATGATTATCCTCACTGACTCGTTATCCTGCAGCAGTAAGAATGTCACAAAAATTATTGACCTTGTTCAGCTATTCTCTCATGGATCCCTTCTTAAGAGTTTGTAGCTGAAATTTTAGCTGCATAAGTTTAGCACAAGATTGACTAGCAAAATTATAAGATTCATATACTAAATGAAGATTGTTTGTTTAGATGTAATTTTTTTAATCTAAGCTGGAGTACAATGTTATAAGATTCATATACTACTTATAACTAGATTAGATTATATACACGACTCAAGATATTATATTTTTATATATATATAAAGATAAAGATTAAGATAAATAAACTATTACATATAGGATATATTGATATACACACACACATACACTATAACATATTATATTATATTATATTATATTTTGTCATTATAACTTATATTAAAGCATATATATTAATTATAATTATGATATGATATGATATTATATAATATATGAAGATATGATATATATATATATATAATTAAATTAATATATATTTAACAAAGTTACTAATCTAGGTAAATGCGTTTAGGCGGGAAAATAGGAGGGTTGCTATTAATAGGACCGTTCTACTTTTATATATATAAAGATATTGATATAATTAATTAGATCATTAGTGACGTGTGTGTGTTTGTTCCCGCAATATTGCTATAATTAATTGAAAATCATGGGTTAATTGGTATGTTTTTGGTTTTGGATTGAGTAGACTGATAATTTAAAAAATATTTAGAGAATCTATACTATATATAAAAAGAGAATAAATCTAATTTTGCCTCCAATTTTATGGCAATTTAGTAAATTTAGTTTCCATTGTGGGCATTTTAGTTCCGGATTCAAAATGCAAGTTTTTTAAAAATTTAAAATAATATAGGAATTAATGTTAGTGGGTGTAATGTTTTGCAGTTATTATTAACTGTAATCAAAATTTGATAATTTAAAAATGCAATTTACGGGAAGGCGTGCTTAAAAAATACTGAATTAACTGATATAATTAGTGGAGTAATGCGATAATTCTTTTTTTTTTTTCAGCAACGATTTTTTTTTAAATTTAACCGCAATAAAAATTTGTTCAGTTTAAACCAAATTTTACGTGAAGGAAATTTATATCTATATCTATATAAACAAATACAGTTTCTGATCAGTTTGTATTTGGCGCCAACTTTAAAGCCATTTTCAGTTTTTATCTACTACTAAGCGTGACTAAATAACCAGCGGAAAAACAAGATACATTCAGTTATTCATCTATATAAAAAAAAAACTCCCAAACCCACGTTCTACATAACTGGAGCAAAGCTAAATTATATATATATATATATATATATATAAACATAAAAACCTCTCTTTCACCCATTTAGAAATTTACTGAATAAAACCACCCATGAAACATTTTCCTTTCTCAGTTCTCACAAATCTCCAAAACATGCTGGCGATCTTACATGGATATATTTGTCGAAAAAATCACGATTTTGTAAAGATCAAGGAAGTGGTTGGTGGATAGACAGAGCGACGCCCGGTGCTGGCCTTCCTTTCCCAAATTGATTTCTTTTTCTTCTTTGTCAATAGCAATCTCATTCTTCCGAAGCTTCGATGATCTTGCATGGCGCACTTGATCAGCACCATTGCACCAATCTTGACCAAGGGAGGGCCCTACATTTTTTTTACTCTAGCTTATGTTTGTGTTTTTAAATTTTCTCTTATTATTTGGGTTTTGTTAAGTTTTTTTTGCGTAGAACATTTTTGAGAATTAACATTGTTTAGATTCAATTTCTCAATTTTCTTGATCCATTCGTGTATTTCATTTTCTGTTGTTACTGAAATTTAAGTGGGTTGAAATTGAATCAGTGTTTGCTGGTGTATTTTTGCAGATTGAATATTTTCCCCAAATTTTGGTTAGCCTGTTGCAGATTATATATTGCAACATATATAATAGAAGCGAGTTGCAAGTTAGTTCCTTTACTCGTGTATGTTTTGTTAGGGTTGTACATATCATATGTACACACACGTAATGGTGGTTGGACTTAGGAGGGCATTTTTTCGCGCAGGTGATCCACCATATATTTACGCTGTGATTGACAAAGGTAAAATTAATCTTTTCATTTTTAGGTTTTTAGTTGTTTTTTTTACTGAGTAGTTGGTGTGGTTTATTTATTATTTTTTCTATTTTAATTTGGATTTTATGCCAATAATACAATGTTCAAGATACGAGTTTGGTGATGATAAAATTGAGCAGGCAATATCACGATCTTAATATGGAGAGGCAGTCCAATGCTATCTAATGGGAAAAAATATACAGAGGACAAAGTTAGGAGTGATGGATGAAGACATGTCGATTCCTATACCACATATATATATTGGCATTCTGTACAAGTGAATATACTCTTCTTCTCTTCATATTACATATTACAACTATTTTGAAATATATCAATCTTTAATTTTTCTATCTTTAATGCTGCTTCAAAGCATAGATTTGGAAAGAGTTGTATATAGTGTTATGAACATTCACCGAATATATTACATGATTGACAAAAGTTTAAGAAAAATAAAATATTTATTCAGTATTTTTGTGTAGATAGAGTTACTTATGATTTCATGTTGCTTTGGCCAGCCACATTATTTCAATTTTTGGGATTTTATATCTATCTTATTCTATTTTGTGTTTAACATTGAAATTATTATAAATTTATAATAGAGTTGCAGAACAATACATTTAACAGAGAGCTGGTGTAATGTGAGTGTGCTACTGAATAGCAATGCTTTTCGGTTGTGGTTGTGGTGCATCATTCATTTTTTCTTTTGCATTCTATTTTTAAATATTTGCTACTGTATCTCACAAAAGTGAAAAGAAAAAAAATCGACAGAATATTAAACTGAACATTGCACCTTTTCTGCTTCAATTCTTTTATCTTTTTTCTTCTTTTTGTGGCTTTTGATTTGTGATTTAGATTCGTAGTTCTATTGAATATGAATTGTTGGACTTTTAGGCTACCTTTTTTAGTGATAGATTTTTGATTTTGTTGATTGTGTTTCAATCAACAAATTGAAATCAAAATTTTTAGTAAAATTTATTTTTACTTATTACGTACTCCTATAATCTATTTTCTATATTATAAATTTTTAAAAGTTAACATCCGTGCAGTGCATCGCACGGGTGCAAAACTAGGTTTTAGCATAAAATAATGAATTAATTTTTATGTCTTCTAATTATTTTTTGTGTTATCATATAACAATGATTCATTTCAAATAAATAATTTCACTTATTAATATTGTTTCGTGAAGTGGTTTATGACTCTAAAATCCTAATTGAATTTCACTTATGCTAGACTTTGAGCCTAATTTTTAGAATATTGATTGTTGGATAGTCAAATTATGTTAAATTATGTCGAAGTGGACATTATTTTTAGTTAGGAGTGTTATGTTATAACGAGCCACAAATTTGTGAGAGCGCATATTTAAATATTTTTATGCTACCTTATTTTGTTCAAGAAATTGTTTATACAATAAATTTTTAATTTTTTAATATTTAGATATCATATGTATATTTTACATATCATACATAAAAACGATCAATGTTTAATTTCACACTACGTATAGACCGATGTTGCATAATAATATAATTTAATACATTCATCCGCGTGTGTAAGGAGACATAATATGATATGATGATAGAGCTTGAGGGGTTCTCTACAAATAAAAAAGACAATGATGATGATGATGAAACATTAATCAAGTTGTAGAAACATTGTTCAAGTCGTGACGATCCTCCCATGATGATGTCCTATTCACTTCGCACAATCCTGAGACATGACATAGATGTATATATTATAATAATTTTCTTAAATGTGTTTTATAGTAGTGTCTTTTTCTTCTTAATTTTTCTCAATATGCCTAAAATTATAAAAAGATTCCAATTATGTTGTAATGAATTTTGGGCAGACTAATTATATCATTTGATTTATCGAGCACAATGAATGAAAATTTATTAATGGATATTATGGATTGTTTGACAATAAAATAGCGAACATAATTTAATAAAATGTTATATATTTTGTATATGTTTTATGATTGTTTCTATTAATTATTTAACTATAATTTAATTATTTTATTAATTTATAAAAATTATTTATATATATCTCCCCGTGCATCGCACGGGATGTAATACTAGTAAATATAAAGTGAGCAGAATAATAATGTTTTTTTGTATGATTTAGAATGCTTAATTATTCGTGTGTTTAATGTTTTATTAACATGGTTAGATTAATTATGAATCATTAGCAAAAAGTATGATACCATTGAATAAAAACCTCGAAGAATTTCGAACACATGCTTGATTAAAAAGATTAATTTATCAAACAATTTTTATAGTGCATTTACGTTTTATCATCTGTTTTATGGTAGGGCAATTTTATCCATAACCATAACCGCAATTTTACTTTCCACAGCCCCTAAATTAATATATATATATATATATATATATATATATATATATATATATATATAGATTTAATTATACAATTTTACTCTTAATTATAGTCCCACAACTAAAACAACTCTAACTAAACTAAAACAAAACCCCCATCATATCACATATATATAGCCCCCGACGCCCCCACCACCATCATTCATGTCTAGGGTTATAAATGAACCGAAACGAGTCGAATACTTTGATGCTCGAGCTCGGCTCGTTAAGGAATATTCAAGCTCCAGCTCAGCTCGAGCTCGATTCGAGCGTTTTTCCTTTATTCAAGCTCGGCTTGATAAATATTTGTCATATTCGAATTCGGTTTGAGCTCGGTTCGTGAAATGCTCTAAAATTTAATAAACGAGCCTAAGCTCGAATGCTAAAAAAAAGCTCTTTTAATTTACATTTTCGAGCTTAAGCTGAAAAAATAGCTTATTTTATTTACACGTTTGAAATAATTCATGAACATGTTCATGAACATGTTCGATTAAGCTCGAGCTCAAACATGTTCGTGAGCTAGCCAAGCCGAATACTACTATGTTCGAGCTCGACTCGATAATTTTATCGAGTTCAATTCGAGGCTCAAGCTCGGCTCGTTTAGAAATTGAATGAACTTCGAACGAACTTTTTTCGAGCCGAATTCCGAATAGCTCGCGAGCGGCTCTCTGTTCATTTACAGCCCTATTAATCTCTCAGTTTTCATCTTCACGTTGTTGTTCTTCTTCTTCTTCTTCTTCTTCTTCTTCTTCTTCTTCTTCTTCTTTCATCCATAAATGCACCACTTAATCACATTTTTGTCTTCATTATTTAATTTACTGGGGGAGTTAATGTTTCATTTATTTAATTTTTGATTTTTAAATTGTTATTACTTGATAATCTCTCATTTTCTTTTCAATCATCAAGTTTCATTCCTACTCTGTCGTTCAATTGTTACGAAAGAGATTATCTTCTATTTTTACCTCATCATGAGTCAAAGAATGTTTAGATGTATGTAATTGAAGAATTATAATCTTCCACTCTCTTATATTTAAAAATCTGAATAATTTTATATATTTTGATTTCAATTGCACGGACGGGAACATTGTTGTTCTTGAATATGTTTCCCTTCAATTAATCAATATACATAAATGATTTTGAATATATGTAAAACACAATCTCCAACTTCTGATGAAACTCCAAGAAGATATGAGACAAAGAATCTGAGTAAGTAGAAATATTATGATGAGTTTGATAAAATCTCTCTCTCTCTCTCTCTCTCTCAATCTCAAATATTAGTTGACTTTTTATTCATTTTCATAACATGTAGTAGATTTAATTGTGTTTGTGTACATATCTTATTGATTGTGCGACAATGATGATTAATTTTAGGCAGGCAAGCATTATATGTTTATAATAGCTTGATGAGAAATTAAGATCATGTTTAACATTATATTAGAGAAATTTTGTCTGGAGAGGTCAATGCTTGTCCCAAGATTTCTAGAATGTATATAATCTGTTTTTCTACTTCTTATATTCTTTTAACTTATTTCATTATATTTTGTGTTATATTGCTATAATTTTGAATTGAAATTAATATATTTTTGCTTGTTTCCTAGTGATTTTTCGTAGATTTATACATGATGAATTGTTGGTTAGGGGGTTTCTTGCATGATAATTTTATGTTTTCTAGTAAAAATTTACGATAAATTGTTTCTTTCTAATAATAATTTCATATTCCTTTAGTGATTGTTGTCATTTTGCAGAAAGCTAGTGGATTTGGTCATTGAAAATGTGTGAGAATAAAGTTGCTCTTCCTTAAATTTGTACTTGTTCTTTTTATGCCACATCTAGGTTATACATGTTTACATTGTTAAGAGATTGTCTTTTTTGAAAACATATATGTATTTTCTTGTATTTATGGTGCATTATAATTTCATATATACTTTCTATTTTTTCTTTCTTGTAGCTTGAATATTTGTAACTCCATCTCAAAATATAAATTAAAACCAAGAAATCTAGAGATGAAATAAATATGGAGGAAATTCCAGGCAAGTCAAGAAATATGAAGATGAATTGTGTAATTTCTACTGGCTTCCATATTAGTCTATGACTATTAGTTTGTGAGTATAGAGGTTTTGAGAAGAGTTAATTCTTGTATTACTTGAACGAGAATAAATAGAGTACAAAGCATAAGAAGATAAATAACTAATCTAAGAAGATAAATACAAAAAATATCAGATACACTAGGATAAACAAGAAACAACAGCTAACTAGGAGAGTCCTTAGGAATCTCCTTAACATGCCCCCTCAAGATGGAGGGCGCAAGCACACCAATCTTGGAGTGAATGAGGTGAAGACGAGGACCTGATACTGGTTTGGTAAGAGCGTCGGCAAGCTGGTCCGCAGAGGTGACATGTGAAACACGAAGCTCGCCATCCTTAATTTTTTGTCGAACAAAATGAAAATCAAGGACGATGTGTTTTATCTTTGAGTGAAAGACCGAGTTGGCACAAAGATACCTAGTGCCAACATTGTCACAGTAAATAGGTGGGATAGAAGGAAGTGACACACCAAGCTCGGATAAAAGAGAGTGAACCCACAATACTTCAGTAGCAGAAGCAGCCACAGCCCGATATTCGGCCTCGGTGGAGGAACGTGCAACAACACATTGTTTCTTTGAAGACCATGAAATAGGATTATGGCCAAGAAATAGAACATAGGCACTGGTAGAAGATCGGTCATCTGGATTGCCACCCCAGTCAGCATCAGAGAAGGCATGAAGATCAAGAGGCAAGTTACGACGCAAGAGCAAACCAAGATCACATGTCCTGCGTAAGTAGCGTAAAAGACATTTCAAGGAAACCCAATGAGCAGTACTAGGTTTGTGCAGAAATTGCAACAAACGACCAACGGCAAAAGCAACATCAGGGCGAGTCATAGACAAGTACTGTAAGCTACCTAAGAATTCAACAGAAACGTTATTGGTAGTGCAGAATTTAGAAATAGACAACAGGTTATGTTTCATAGTTGGCACACACAACACATTAGATAAGGTAAAAGAAGAAGAATGAGATTTTAAAGATGATGAACCTCATGCGTGATTCTCAAATCAGTACCATCACCAATTTGCACGCCATCACTCCCAGAATAATCTGTGTGAAGAGACAGATTCTGAAGATCATTAGTGATATGATGGGATGTTCCTGAGTCTAGCAACTAATCTGAACTCGGAAGAGGGGTAGATGAAATGGAATTAGCCTGAGGCTTCGGTGAAGATTTTGATTTCGGGGATGGCGATGCAGCAAAGTGAACCTGGGGAGATGAGTGGTGGTCCTCGTTCTGGATAGAAACATAGCGGAACGAAGAGCATCGTTTTGCTGAGTGCCCCTGCTCCCCACAAAGTTGGCAGTAGCCCTTATAATGGCATGGTTTATACGTGGAAGATTATTGATAGCGTTGTGGCTGTGGTGGCGGAGGACGAGATAAAGAGCCTATTTTTGTTGCATTATTTCCAGTGATCAGAAAGGAAGACGGTCGAGAAATAAGAGCAAGTTGCGCCTCACGCACTATTAACTTTTCTAATAGCTCGGCAAAGGAGATCGAAGAATCGCGCGCTTTAATTGCATCGGCGAGACCTTAATATTCCTCTCCCAACCCATTGAGGATCTTTAGGGTGAGGTCATCCTCATCACACGGGACTTGAAACATTTGGAGTTCATCACTGTAGATCTTCACTGAAAGCATATACTCAGAGATAGAGCGAGAGCCTTTATTCAGAGAATCAAGGGTAGAGCGTAACTGCATGATCCGGCCACGTGACGGGCGACCATACATGGTTAGGAGTGTATCCTATGCTTCGCGCGAGGTCGTAGTAGAAGCAATGAACGGGATTAGAGGTTGAGAGAGGGAGCCGATAATGGCGTTGAGCAACAGTTGATCCCGTCGAATCCAAAATGAACGTTTTGCGTTGGCGGCGGTGGTGGCGGTGGCGGTCACGGGTGGACATGGAAGAGATCCATCCACATAACCCAACAGATCATACCCTATGAGACAAGAGTTGAATTGTATGCGCCAAGCGCAATAGTTTGTAGGGGTGAGTTTGAGAGGGGTTTGGGCAGCCACATTGATGGCAATCAGCGAGCCAGGGGACGAGGATGATGCATCGGCAGCCATGGCGAAGAAGGATCGAATATCTGGTTCTCGTGTGAGAGAAGGGCGATTGATACCATATAGAGGTTTTGAGAAGAGTTAATTCTTGTATTACTTGAACGAGAATAAATAGAGTACAAAGCATAAGAAGATAAATAACTAATCTAAGAAGATAAATACAAAAAATATCAGATATACTAGGATAAACAAGAAACAACAACTAACTAGGAGAGTCCTTAGGAATCTCCTTAACAGTGAGATCATATTATTATTGCTGGGATCAAATGAGTTTAGTTATTAATTAACTATGTTTTTGCTTTTCTCTAAAAATTATTATTTGCTACTTAGATTAATTATTCTTCCTGAACTTTTTTCTTGTAGGTTTCTCATTTAAAAAAGAATTCAAATATAAACTAAAAAAGTTAATGACGATGCATTTTGAAGCAATCAAGTGATCCTTTTTGTGATCTCGTGCAGATAGTTCTGCACACTTAGGATATTAGATATTAGGAAAAACTTTGTAAATCACTAGCTAGAACTTGTGTTCCACAAATACAATATATTTTGAGTGTATAAATTCACATGGATATATATTATATTGTTGTTATTTATATAAAATGATGTTTAGAAATGAATTTAGATTTTATATTTTTGTAATATATATACACGCGTGTGTGTGTGTGTGAGAGAGAGAGAGAGAGAGAGAGAGAGAGAGAGAGAGAGGTTGAACGATGATATCAAATTATTTTTTAATGAGGGTATAACACTTTCACTAAAAGTATTGCACTATTAATGAGAGGAACATTCTAGTGTTCCCTCATTATTTATTTTTAACTAGAGAGGCAATAGTGAAGGGCGATGAGGGAAATTTCCCGCCATTAAAAGTCTTTATTTATGAGGATTTTTGGACATTTAATAAAAAAATTTCCTCTCATTAGATATCAATTTTATTTCATAGTGGATGAACTCTAAATAACATTTGTAAAATTAAGTTAAAGTACAAGAAATTGAAATCTAAGGAAAAAATAAAGAAAAACTAAAAGAATTGATTGCGAAACAAGGATTTTTATTTTATTTTATTTTTTTGTAGTGGATAAACCTAATTATATAGAATTTGTAAAATTAAACTAAAAATTAAATAATTGAAATCGAAGAAAATATTAAGAAAAATATAACACAATTAAGAAATTGAAATTGAAGAAAAAAAATTAAAAAAATTAATTGTGAAATAAGATTTTTGTTTTTATTTTTTAGTGGATGAACCCTAAATAATATTTTTGAAAAAAAAAACTAAAAAAAATTAAATTGAATAGAGAATCCAACTTTCTCCAAATTAAATGAGCATAAAATCAACAGTCAAAATACTAAGGAATTAAACTAAACAATAATGGCATGAATATTCCTACTCTAACTAAGCTCGTGCTAACACGTTAAGATATAAATGGATAAACTTCCACAATCCTACCAAACGACATATTTGAAAACGACATGCAATCCTAAACATGGCAGCCACAACTCATCTCTTCTTTTCTAGGTATTTATATACAACATTAATTTTAAAACAATGTAATTCTTCTCAAATCCGAGCCATGGCAAAACACATGACTTCTCTCTTCATACTTTCATGGCTTTTTGCCTATTGCATTTCCAATAATATTGCACACTCATCTCACAAAACTCCAAACAAAACGTTACCACATTACATCCCAACATATCCTAGACCAAGTAACAAGTTGATGAACAAAATCGACTCATGCTGGAGGTCCGACCCGAATTGGGCCACAAACCGGAAAGCATTAGCCGATTGTGCAATAGGGTTCGGTAGTGGTGCGATGGGAGGGAAGAATGGGGCTATATATGTCGTGACAGACACGTCAGATGACCCGATTAACCCCAAACCGGGCACCCTTCGTTATGGCGCGATTCAAGACCAACCACTTTGGATCATATTTGAAAGGGACATGGTTATTACTCTTGAGAATGAGTTGATAATGAATAGTTATAAGACCATCGATGGTAGAGGGGCCCGAGTCGAAATATCAAACGGGGCGTGCATTACTATCGAGAAGGTGAGCCATGTGATAGTCCACGGGCTTAGCATCCACAATTGCAAGCCCGGGAAGCCTGGTATGGTCCGAAGCACCCCGGACCATGTTGGGCATAGACTTGGTAGCGATGGAGATGCTATTAGTACTCTTGGATCGTCCAATGTATGGATCGATCATTGCTACCTCGCCCGTTGCACGGATGGTCTCACCGATGTCACACACGCGTCAAATTTGGTAACCATCTCCAACAATTATTTCACTCAACATGACAAGGTACGTATTTTGATCTATACTTATCGATTTTTTGTTATCTTGTCTTATTCCTTATTTGAACGTGACACTAGATGGATAGTATACTAAATTGATAAACAAAATGATCATTTAATTTATGTAAAAATAGTAGCACATATATATGGGGGAGGTTTTTTTTTTTACTTATTACACATTATTAATACCTAATGTTTGGACGTTTTCACACTTTTGATACAAAAATTCAAAAATTACATATTGATACTCAATGTTTGTACAAATTAACACCTTATAGTACGTACTAGAATAATTTTTTGGCATCGCAAATATTGATGTTGACTATCAGAAATGGTGAAGAGTAGCAACCACATCTAATATTTGTACAAATTAAATCAGTTAAAAAGATTTTCGACATTACACATCAACATTTGTGAGGCCATAAAATTACTCTAATGCTATAAATGTTAATTTGTAAAAGTTTTAGATATATTAATTTGTAATTTTTGAAATATTAGAACAAAGCGTAGAAATGCCCAAACTCAGTGTACTAAAGTGTAATTAATAAATCGTAGTTTTTTTTTTAATTAATGGACTTGGTATAATTCAATTTCAGGTGATGCTGCTAGGACATAATGATGGATTTACAGCTGACAAAATCATGAAAGTGACGGTAGTTTTTAATCACTTTGGCCCTGGATTAGTGCAAAGAATGCCAAGGTAATTAAGATTATTATGAATATTCCATTTTGAAATTAATAATAATTATAAAAACAGTTGGGCAAAATTATGTATTCATATGACTAATTAATTTTGTGCGTATAACGAACTAATATAGATATACATATTACGAAATTATACGAGAGTAGTCATTTAATGTTCAGCGTGAGTACTCATTTAATGTTTACCTTGAACTCTTAATAAAAATAAAAATTTAAAAAAAAAAAAGAAAGAAGAAGAAGATTTTGGGGTCATTTTTATATATTGATGAGACTGAAAATAACAGGACAGGTCTTGTACGTTGCCATTGATAAACATTCTCCATATATGGACGAGAAGTTGCACTTGGAATTTTCTATTACATTTTTACATTACATCTCATATTTCATTTCTTCAATCCACACGTCATGACTATTTTAATGATATTAAGACTGTTACCATATATAAATTTTGGGACTCTAGCTATAGCTAGCAAGTCATTAATTAAATGAGAGGTCCTACTAAATACCTAAAATATTTTCTAAAGTCCGTCATAATTCACCGTGTGTGTACTTCTTAAAAGGAAAAAAGATAGCTTATATATCCTAATACAATAAACAAAAAAACCAAGATAAGAAAAAAAAAACACACTGAATAAAAATAAAAATTAATGTATCTAATGTCAAAACTCATAAATATATATTTATATATCTCAATTCACGTAACCAAGGCAAAATAAAAATAAAAATACATCATCTGTAATTTACCCATAAATTTTAGAAAACAAAAAAAAAAATCCATTTTTGTTTCTGTAATAGAGTGAATTTGTATACATAGTTTATTAGTTAATTTAGAAATTTAATGTTTTATGCATAGACCCAATGTTGAACTAACAATCTAAAAGAATTTAAGGCCCGAGTTGCATTGAGAGGGAGGCCCAAAGCCTACGCGTATGATAAGAGGAAATATGTGTGTGATTTTATGCAGAGTCCGGTACGGATACGCCCACGTGGCCAACAACAGGTACGACCAGTGGCTAATGTACGCCGTTGGTGGGAGTGCCAATCCAACTATACTCAGTGAGGGAAATTATTTTGCGGCTTCCAATGATGCTTATGCTAAGCAGGTGTGACAACAAAATTCTATTCATATTATAATAAAATATGTACATATATATACATATGAATGTTATCCTACACACCTATTATCTATCGTGTTTGTACGGCAGGTGACGAAACGCGAGACGTCGAACAAGTGGAAGAGCTGGAAATGGAGATCTACCAAGGACGTGTTCGTAAACGGGGCGTATTTTGTACCATCGGGGTATGGAAGTGTTGCTCCAAATTATTTGTATTCACAAAACTTTGCAGCAGCAGCTGGAACATTGGTTCCTGCTTTAACATCCGATGCTGGCCCTCTCTTTTGTCTGCCTAATCAACAATGTTGACTTCATTTCTTCATTCTATAAAATTCTCTATATTCTTAACTCTCTTTTGCGATTCAATTATTGCTAATTTGCTATTCATCATACTTCCTTGGATTCTGGAAACTGTAATGTGAGATGGCCTTTTGGTTTACTATATATAAATGTCCAATTTATTCATACATTTAAATTGTTTTCAATATAGGGTTTTATTAATTTCAATTCATAATCTGAAATATGAAAACCATCAAATTACATCATCACTGATTAAAACTATCAATCTAAGGTCTCTTACATTATGTATTTTAATTCTTGTTTATTTTTTTAATTAATTCTATATTAAGTTTTCATGAATCAGCTATTCAATTTAATAAAGAATAATGGTTAAAAATAAAATAAAAATCAGAATTAATATTTTTTTAATCTTTCGTGCTCTAAAATTGATAATACTCTTATTTTATTTTTTTGCTAGGTGGGGTACACTAGGACATTAATTTAATTTTTACAAGCTAAGTAAAAAAGGTTAAATAATTTACAACGAAATTAAGAGATTAAAATATTAAACATTCTGATGAAACTGAGGGAATATATATAATTTTTTGACTCATGAGGAATTTATCTTTTTTGGACATGAGTTGACCCCTTCCTTTACCAAATTAATAGAGTAGCCTGCTCATGTGAGAGAGCCAAAACTACAATAAATGATCAGTGAACTTAGATTGCAAACATATTTATTTATCACAGTTTTAAAATTGAGAATAATTAAACGACTCATTCA